>CM039134.1:33645057-34245057 GCA_022036555.1 Microstegium vimineum
CCCACTAACTCGGCTTTGGACAGCATGTACAAACACATCACTTTCAGAAAAACAGTGCAAAAAAAGGTTTAAAAATAATCCCCCTTAATTTCATGCAAGAGAAATACAAACAAAACATAAATCACCAAATGGCCGAATTTTCTGGTTTCAGCATTTTACTAGCCTTTGCCAAATAATATATCACACGTTCTTTCCCTCAAATCTTAAATTTTAAGGGGGACCCCGATAAAAACCGGGCATTGGCAAAAAAACAGCCAAAAACTTCCCGCGCTGGGGGGAAACCCCAAGACGGGGGGGTTTTTCCAAAATATTCTTGACCCTCCAACAACTGTTGTTCTTTTTTCCTAAAAACCCTCTCATCAGTTCTCACTTTAACAAGGGACAAAAAGTTTAATTTCCCCAATAATTTTGGATTAAATTTTAAAAAAAAATTAATTTGCCGATCAAGGATTGCACTCAGTTTTTTTTGTAGGAGAAATTTACTTTTTAATCGCCAAAGATTTTTCTGCCTTTTTCGATGCCTCTTGATGCACCAAAAAAACCCCAAAAATGGCCTTCGATACACCAAAACACACTTTTTTAGTTTCATTTTAAACCCACCCCCCTTGGGCATTGGGGGAATTTTTCGAAAATTTGGGCAAGATTTAAAAAAAATTTCTATATTGACCACCTCACATCAATTAGTTTTCGACTATCGTGCCGATATACTTATAAAAGAAAAAAATTCACCCCCTTTGATAAAGCCCACTTTTTTCAACAAAAGTCATCACAACCCACTCAAACAAACCGAGTCCCCCTACATCAAATGCTTTCCCTTGGATTTTTTTCTTTCCCCCCTGAATACTGTTTAAATTTTCCCAGCTTACCATCCATGAAGCAAATGATTTGATATCCAAGCGCATAAATTTAGCAGATGACCAAGGGGCATCGGATAACCACCATTGGTGTGGCCTTTTTGAGATTCCTAAAAAAAAAAAAACACAAAGTTTTCCATTTTCTAACGGGGGAACCTATTAGAAACCCAATGGCTTTTCGTTTTTGCCGATAAACCAGCAAAAATTAACTTGAATTTCAGCTTTAATGCCCAGCAACCCCATGGGATTACATCGGCGCCAGGTTTTCGATGTGGTTGGAAACCAAAAAATTTAATAGGCAACCTTTTTTCGACTATTTTTGGGTCTAAACCAACATTTCGTATAACCCCAAAAAAAAAAAATTTTTTGTTTTTTTTTAAAAAAATTGGGGAAAAAATGTTGTTTACTTTTGGGAATCTAATTTAGCAAAAAACAAAAGTAGCCTATGCTTACTCCAAACCCCGATATCTACTTCTAAAAAACTTTGGAAATAAAAACCCCCCTGCCCCAAGTTTTCCAAGGGCGAATCGACCAAAAAAATTTTTCCCTTCAGACCGATTTTTTGGGGGATGGTGAAAATGCGGTAATCCAATTTTGGGGAAAACCCTTGTCCCAATTTCACCTTATCCCGGGGGTTTTGGGCCTAAGTTTCCATTCTGCCGATGCAAACAATCGAGGGGGCCTCACTTGGGCACAAAAATTTTTTCCCCAAAACCCATTACACAAGGTTTTGGTGCATTAAAGGAATGCCAATTAGCGGGATCCAATCCCTTCCTGGGAAAAAATTTTGGGGGGCCCCCTTTTTGCCACTGATTAAAAAAAATTTGTCGGAAAAATTTTTGCTCCCGGGGGGGTTAATTCAACAAAAAGGCTCCCATGGGGGGGCGACACTTTCCCCCTTAAAAACCTTTTTTAAGCTTAATGTCCGTCTTGATAAGTCTTGGCCCCCTTTTTTCCAAGTTTCCCGGGAACATGCTATGGCTTTAAATTTTAAATGCGCTCCCCCACCCCCAAAATTTTTTCGTTACGGGCCCTGCCCGCTATTTTCCCCTTAACGAACAAGCCCTCGGGTCCCCTTCCCCAAACAGAAGGCTTCTCAAAGACCTGCCATCCCCCCAAAAACCCAAAATTGCGCCATTTCCGCGCCTCTTCTTCGTCATTTGCAGGCGCCAAACCCAGGGCAATAACCCATTTGATTTCCCCGGGGGGGACCCCCTACCTTGTTTTTCCCCTCCATGTTTTTTTCCCTTGAATTTTTTTCCCCTGTCATATAACCCCCTTTTTTGGGGGGTTCGCAAAAAAATTTTCCCCTTTTTTCTAAGTCTTTGTTCCCCCCTTTGGGGGGCACCACGGGGGAATTTTGGGTTTTTCCCAAAAAGGGCGGGGCTCCCCTTTCACTTTTTGCATAAACACCACTCTTTTTTTGGTTTTTTAAGAATATCTCTTCCAGGCACTCTTGTTGGCCATCCCCTCAAGCTCCTCTTGATTAAATCCCCCCCCAAAAGCCTGTTATGCGTTTTGGCTTTTCCCCCCAGTCGCCCTTGTGCCGATTTTTTTTCTTAGGGGGCCCAAATACCTGGATGTCCGTCAAAAAGAAAAATTCTTTTTGCGATCCGGGTAGGTATATCCATTAAAATTTTTTTACTTTTTCGGCATAGGTATTTTATGCCTTTTTTCCCCCAGTAAAAGAAGAAGGGACATTTTTCCGGGCCCCTTTTGCCCAAGCCTTCTTGGTACTCTTCTTTTCCCCGCCGATGTGCCCCTCGTGATTTTCCGTGTCTCCCCTTTTGGGTGTTTGCCCTGTTTTTAACACCGGGAAAAACCCTTTTTTTGCTACCTTCTCGGCAATTTTTTTCCCCCTTTTTGTCATTGCAAACCTCTTTTCATCACCCCGCTCCCCGATGACGGGGCTCCCCATGCATTCTTCCTGGCCTTCCGAGGCGCCAATTTTTTTTTCCCCATAAGGGGGGGCCCTCCCGGGGGCAAAGCGGCCCCAAATTTTTGGGTGCCGAAACCCCGCCCGGGGCGCCCCCCTTTTCCCTTTTTTGGGCCCCGGGCCGGGGGCCCCGGCCCCCGGGCAAAAACCCCGGCCGGGGCGGGCCCAAAAACGGACAAAAAACAGATTTTTTTTCCTTCACTCCTTCGGCGGGGCCCGATGTTTGCTCCCATCGGAATCCCCTTCTTTTTTTAATGAAGGGACCTTCTATTCCTCTTTCAGGGGTTTAAAATCTTTTAAAACCGATCGGCAATTCCTGACCCCCTTTGGGTCAACTTCAAACTCTTGAGACGATATTTTTGATGTGCGGGGAAAAAAAACCTTGGGAAGGGGCCCAAAACTACCAATTGCCCACATCAACACCAAAAAGTAGCCTTGTTTTTCATATCTCGCAATCCGGGGGGGAAAATCTCCCCCGATTTTGGGATTAAAGCGGGTTTTTTTTAACCAAATCGGTAAGCCTTTCGGGTTTTTCCCAAAGAAATCTTTTTTAAATTTTTTTTCCCAAACGGCCCCAAGTAATAAGATTTTTAAAAAAAAAAAAAAACCATGTGAATTTCCGATCCAATAATGCGATGAAAACAATTCACCCTTAATCTTCTCTACTGGCGTTTCCCCATTGGATAATGAAGCGGTTAATGTGTCCATTGTCCACGTGCTTTTTGGGCCCAAAAATTTGGGAAAATTAGGCACCTTGTACCCAAATTTTTGGAGGGGGAAATTTAAAAAATATGCCCGGGGATTTCGGTGTCCGATAAGAAAATTATTAACCTTGGGTTTAATGCCAAATTGTTCCTTTTTTTACTTTGGCTATCTTTTTGCCAATAGCACCCGGGGTTTTGCCGACTCATTGGCGGTTGGATGGGGAATCGGCAGATGCCCCCTTGGGTCTTGGTTAAGATGAGCGGATAATTGTCAGGCGCAAACCACACTGGACTTATCATCGTAATTTCCGATGGATATTTTTTGCACATTAGGGGTTGGGTTATCCATATTAAAACCCGTTGTTTACCGATATCCACTCGATGTTTGTGGATTCCTATGATACATTAAAACCGGGGTTAAAACCCGGGACTACCCATCCGGATTAAAATCAGGGATGGACTTCAGGGGTGATACTACGGGGACCCCGCTTCTGCCCTTAATAATAAACAAATTGTTCCCTTGAGTCTATACTCCGGGGGTTGAGGGTTTACCACATAGGTTGATTCCAGTTCTATACTATGTTCATCGAAGAGTTTCCGTGGGGGGATAGGGGGTACTTTGGAATCACCACCAAGGGGGCTTTGAGGGGATTTGCACATTGGGAAACTGGGAAAGACAAAAAAAGGCCGGGGCTGTGATTGCTTGCCGAGGGGATGAAACCCTTTTTCCCAAGGGGGAATTTCCCCCTAACCAGATTGGAAACAGCAAGGGGTTTGAAGACTCCGATCCCCACCAATTAACGGGTTGGATTTGAACCGGCCCCCCATCTGAGCCACCGATCTGCACAAAGCTTGGTAAAAGTTTTTAAATTGGGGCCTTTTTGGGGGTGCCATCACAGACGATCCCGGGGTGGAAACCCTTTGGGGTCCCCATGGAGTAGATGCCGATCCAGGTTGATGATCCGGGGCCAAAATTTTTTTAGGGTTTGCCTTCTTTAAAGATTGCTAACACATTGTACACATACGACACACCTGGGGTTTAAATTTTAAGCTTGATTTAAGGCAAAATTTAACCATCTTTCCAATTTTAAGGATTGGCTAAAATGTACCGTTGGTAAAGGAGGATCGTTTTTTGGGGGGCTTGCCGCCCCCCGCTTAGGTAAAGGGACTTCAGATATAATTGTTTGTACTCCCTCCATAGCCCCCCCATAGCCAGCCTCTGACATCTTCAATTAGCTTTGGAGACTTCGATGACGTTTCCCTAGTTTAAAGTCAAGTTACACCCATGATAGATTAAATGGCCCACGAGCGTGCCAAAAGAGGTGTTACACAAAAAGCGTCAGGATCTCGAACACCTCGGGGTATTCCCAAATTCATACCAAACATGTGCCAGTCGATTTGACCATTAATCGACAAGGACATAAATAGAACAAGATTTTGAACAAAACAACGACGATACCCCAGAGTCAAACTCAATTGATTTGGAAACTAGAGCAAGCGGAACGAGACAACAGCGATGCCCCGGATGTCAAAACTCAGATTACTCCCACCGGAAATTGCAAGGGTTTGATGGGGATCAAGAATCAGCCCGTTGAACTTGAAGAACTCGTAGATAAACAAACTAATGCAAAAAAAGGGAAATTGCATAAAGTAAATAAGAGTAATTTATTTGTTTTATAGATTGATTTATAAGAGTAATTATTTGTTTGATAGATTGATTTTTGTCTCAAAAGATCCCTAGGTACAAATTTATACTCCACAATAGGATTGTAGACAACACGACTTGTATCTTTCCCAAATAAAAAAACTCCTATTTTTTAAAGAAATAACGGGCACGCGCAGGGTCGGGCCCAAATAACAATAAAATTTTTTCCCAAACAAACACTTCTATTTTAAGGAAATAAACGACTCTGCAAGATTTGGGCTCAAAATTCTATAGCAAACTGGTAAAAAATCACCAATTTCCTAGTCTTCTCTTTATGAAACTTTCCATCGGGAACCTTTAATCCCAACTTCCTTTTATTGCCACGGAATCCCTTTCTGACGTCAAACCCCCACTTACCCGTGGCCATCGCACTCCAGCCCATCGGCATCGGGAAACTTTACAATCGGGAACCTTGCACTTCTGGTAATAGTCTTCACCAATTAATTCTTACAGCAAAAGCCGTCCAAACCCCCCATAACATCCTTATCGGGCAATACCCATACGGGAACCACTGCTGTTGTTCCTTCTATCAGCAACAACTTCATTTGCAAATTCATTCTTATCGGAAAAGTTAAACCATAACCTGCCGATGCCATAGAAAACACTACCCATCAATACAGTCTTAGCTCTTTGACACATCCAAAAATGGGTCAACAGCATCACACAAGGCACACAGCTCACAGGGGAGAAGGGTTCAACAAACTGAGGGGGTCGATCGTCGGGGGGGAAGGACCCAAAACCGAGCTTTGGGGAAAAAGCACCGCGTTGGGGAAAACATCGGCGGGGTCCCGAGCCCGGGGTGGGGGGCGGCGGGGGGCTTGGGAAGAACCCAAAGGGGGCCATTAAAAGGGATCAAGATCCCAAAAAGGGGGGGGGTGAATTGGGCTTATTTCAAATTTCTAAAGCAAATATGAAATCCTATCAAGGCCAACCCCCCGGGCCTAACGATTCGGGCCTTAGACTATAAAAGCGGTAGCAACCCAAAGGGAAACGAAAACACCCTACACCTTCTAGTATGAATTGAAGAACAAGGCGTAATTAATGCGGATAAAAGCTGGGGAAAGAGATCTTGACACGGCGACGTTTTGCCGGGGTATCGAGGAGTCGACACTCTCCATCCTCGTTGGACCCTCGCAAGGTTTTGCAACCCCTCAATCCCGCGCAAGGGATAGTGCTCTCTAGGGGCTGGTTCTTCGCCACCCGGCTGGGTGAACCACCCAAAACCGATCACAAGTCGGGGAGAAGGGCCGCCGACAATCCTTCTGGCGATCACCTTCCCCAAGCACCCCGGACCTCGGGGTGATGTCTCACCAAGAGTAAAATCTTTTTTCTTCATTGACTCACCAAAAGCTTCACAACTAGATGGATGCACACTTAACCTTGATGAACTAGGGAGAGAAAGATGGAGATTCGAAAAATCACTCTCTCTCAAAGGGCTCTTTCCTCTTCCCAACCTTCAAAAAGCAACCACAACCAAATGAGCAAAGGCAAGGGGGAGAAAAAGGGGGTAAGCTATTTATAGCCCCCAACACTCCCCCTGGCTGAAAAAACAGCTTTTTAAGGGGCGACGGACCTCCGTCGCTACCCCCAAACCTAAATCCGAAAACTCAGCAGGCAAGGGACGCTCCTCGTTTGGCGACGGACACTGACCCTCAGCTTCGGCGCCAACGGCGCCCCCCGGTTTCGGGGAAAATATTCCCAACCTCGCAGCGCCCGACGCCCAGGCACAGACCGTCCGTCGCAAACGGGACTCTCGGGACTCTCTGCTGGCCAGGGACGCTGTGTCATGTTTACCCAGCGTCTGGCGCCCAACCTCTTGCCTCTGGCCTTAGTGTCCCGACGCCTAGAGACTAGCTCTCTAAAACTTCGTTTTCATCCATGAAAGGGAAGTTTTCTAGGCTATCTTAGGGTCACCATCTTACTTAAGAAAAGGAAGTTAAGTGTCCCCACCTAAGTCTTGAAGCTCCCAAGTCAAGCACTCATCAGACCCCTTGAAAGTACGGTCAAAGACAAAAAACCCATCAATTTTTAAGTGCCTTCATCATCTTATGGCACTTACCTATCACTCTGGGTCTTCATCATGTCGCCTTTGAAATCCAAAACATATCCATTTTGGGGGGCTAAGTGAAAACCATTGATGCACATTCACTTGATCACTATCTAAGCTACCATAGCCTTTCAAAACAAAACATTACCATAATAAACTTTTTCTTGTCGTTAACACCAAAAACCCAAAAGGGCCATGATTTTTCAATCTCCCCCTTTTTGGGGATTGATGAAAAAAACTCCTCAAGTAGGGTATAAATAAAGGGTTGGGGTTTCAAGGACTTGGGGGGGTTGAGAAAAGGGTTAGTGAATAAGGGAACATAACTTCTCACAAAACCAAAACACAAACATGGTACTCAAGAAATAAAAAGAACGGACATCTCATATATTCCACATATGAATCAGTAGACGCGGAAGCCAAATACATTAATCATGAACAAATCATGAAACAAGGACAACTCCAAGATATATTTAAATGAAAGCATAAATTTGTCACACATGACCACATATCACACATAAAATAAGTGCAAGAAAATAACAATGCATGAGACAAGGAAAGTAAACCACACAAGAAAACCAAAAACCCCCCCCCTATCTCTGACACTACTCGACTCCCTCCTCCCCTTTTGGGCCAGCCCCAAAAAGACTCAAAGCACTGGAGCATCGGGGCTGAAGCACCTAGCGACGACACAGAGACGAACTGAGTGTATCGGGGCAGAATCCTGTCCTCACTGTCGGGCCCCCCTGAAGCGGAGTTGTCTGAAAAACGGTCGGGGGAGGGGGGCTGATCCACTCGGGGACAGGCTCTGCATCTCTGGGGCAACTGCTGACTCACGGCTCACCCTGGCCCAACGGTGCCTCGACGGTCCCGCCTCGGGAGGGGGGGGCACTGCACCCAAGGGGGCGTAGACTCAGGCGGAAGAAGGTTGACTGCAACCTACAAATAAACGCTGCCTCAACCTCTGCGGGCTCACCCCGGGTGACCAAACTAATCCTGACTCCACAACCTCTGCTGCAAATGAAACATCTGTCTGAACACAACGAGAGGGGGGTGGTGACCGTCTGAGTGGACGAGGAGATGTGTGCCCCTCGCCGGGGGCCAAACCCCTGAGCCTCTACGCTGAGTGCTAGGCTGAGCTGCACTACTGGAGAATCCTCACGTAACTCAAAATGGACCAGTGAATCTCAGCACCCTGCTAAGGTGGCCCCCTGTAGTGTAAAGTCATCGGGTACTCGTCGGGGGGCTAACCAGATACACTTGGTCAGGGGCGCTGATATCGGAAAAGCTGGTGCCTAACTCTGAAGCCCGCGGCTGTAAAGCTAAATCATACCACTACCACGGGAGTCGACGCTGTTTGAAGTAACACTGCCCCGGGAGATCCGGGCAACTGAAGCGGGGAGTGACGGAGGCCCGAGCTTGAGATGAGGAGATCCCAAAGTAGCAAGTCTGTGTCCTCTAATCTCGGCCTCTGCATCTGCTAACTGGGAAACTAACGCTAGAACTCGTCCTGCCGCCTATGACTCCCGGAGCTAAAGCTCTGGGCTCTATTTCCTTGACCACCTCACCTGTCCCCTCTCCTCCTCACCTACGAAAGCCTCGGTCTGGCGCTGCTGGCTCTGCTGTAACTGAGTGGATAGCTAACAGAAGCCTGTGAAGTGTACAGCGGGTGGAGGAGCTGACTAAAACCCACCACCTCGGGTCGTGAGACCTGGGTGGTACTCAAGTTTTGGCCCGGGTACCCCTCATCGACTGTGGGAAGGGTAAGACATCCTAATAAGATCACTGCAACAGCATTAATAGAGCATCCACTCTGCAAGCGGGGCCTCTGCGGGCCCGAACAACTCTTGCTGCCCCTTTTTTTTGTGGGGACTCCTGTCTGGGGTACAGGACCCTGACGCCTCAATGACCTCTGCCAATGTGACTCACTAGCTACAATTTTAAAACTCTGGAAACACATTAAAAACGAGTGAGTGTGGTGAGATAAAAATGAAAAAGCAGCACGAAAAAACGAGCAGAAAGGAAATCCGTGCACATACTGCAGCTGCCAGTGCCTCGAACCCTAAAGCTATATATCCTCCATCTCACTGAATCAAGCCCCAAAGATCAAAACTTATCCATCCGGACAATGTAGCCAAAGCTATAGCCTGGTCATGTCTCACTGCTCCAACTCGGGGACAATGGTCCTCCTAATAAACCGTTCAGGATTGGGGCATGGGCGTGGGGCATGAACGCGCAGCAGAACCCACCGAACGCTCTCTGAAAAAAAGGGACAGAGAATCAACTGAAGCACTTCCCCTCGGGGGACGACGAGGACCTCCGATCCCCGTACTGGGCGTGGATCCCGTGTCTGACTCTCAAGGTGAAAAATCTCTCAAAATCGGGTGTCGAAATCCCACACCTTGCCCTTGAAGGCAAAGGGAGAACTTGTGACCCGGGACAGACCCACAATGATGTGTAAAACTGATGCCCCAACCTCCTAAGGGGTGTCAATCCCCCCAAATAAACCCCTGTCAGCCCCGAAATACTCAAGATGGGGGGCCTACCCCGGGCCCACCGACCTCAATGATAAAACTGAAAGGGCACACCCGGTGAGCTCAAAGCGGTGCAGGGGTCTAAACATACCCTTTGTAAAAGTCCTCGTGCACTGTGGTCTAGAAATCTAGATTGGCACGGGGGTCTCTAGCTACGGAACCAAGTCTGGAAATCGGCAAACCTCATCTCTGATTTGCTTCGCTGACAGTGCCATAACCTAGTGCCTCACTGGATCTAGCAAACTGGACCGAGGCGGAGGTCTGTCGTTGCGCCGTGGACCATCGGGCCTAGGAGGAGGCTCCGAACCACGAGCGTGTGTAACACGTCGAGCCATCAACTCTGGGATGGAGGAGTGTCCTGAAGTATCAGCCTGCTCTGTCACATCTCCCTCTGTCCTCTGGAGTCTCTAGAGACTCAACCTCTGCTCTGCCTGAGAGGGGACCATGACGCCCTCCATGGCGAGGAGATCCTCAAAACTGGCGCGACGTCCGCCCTGCTCGGCTATCTCTGCGCCTCTGCCGCTGCTAGGGCTGCCACTGAATCTGGATCCATCATCGCCTCTTCCTCTTCTTCACAATGAGCTTCTTGCCCTTGTCCCTGTCGGTGGGTGGACGACGTGGAGGTGGAGGATCACTGCCACCACCAGGAACGGACCGGCATTCTCGTGCGTGCCATTGCGGGACACGAGAAGAACCAAACTAAGAATCAACTGCCACTGATCAACCACTGCCCACTGTCACTGAAAGAGTACCCAGTGATGACTGACACTAGCAATCCTCTGATCAACTGAAAAGAGTGGCACGCTGGCCCTGGACTGTCCTTTTGAGCTTTGCCTCGTTCCGTACTCGCGGGCTTTGCCCCGAGTTATCTGCCACTTGCTCAAAACAATCCACTGACCCGCTGCACGAGCGATAGATAGGTATATAACATGTAAGCAAATTAACTAGAGGTGCGAGAGTCTATGTAAAGCATGAAATTGGATAAGAGATAGATCGCTACTGTCATGCCATACCTCTGACCAAGCGACCACACCAAAATAGAAGGGATGAGAATCCTCGATCAGACTCAAATCACAACTGTAAACCTAACGGGAAAAGGTGATAGATTAGGTCGAGTGAATTGAAAACAGGACTGAGAGAACAACTCCTAATGAAGAAATAGCAAGGAAGGAACTTGGGATCAATCACCTTGCAGGAATAGAGGAGGAACCAAGAGATATCCGGAGAGGATCCTTGGAGGATCTGCAAAGCAGAGTTCCCTCTGTTCGGCCTGAAACGCGCGAACCACAAGAGGAAGGAACACCGGGTCGGCGCCGCAGGCACGAGCACGCCGGCGGCAGGGGCGCTCCGACGAGCGGTGGCGCAGGGATCGCGAGGGGACGGAGAAAAGAGCGACGGCGGTGGAGAGAACGGTTTGGGCGGCTGGAGTACGGATGCGATGAAAACCGACCGAGGAGAAGAAGATCGGTTTTCGAAATCATATGCCTCTGCAAGTTCGTGACGACGCTCCGTCAGGACCGACGGACGCTAGGTCACAGCATCCGACGCTTATGCAGTAAGGGACCAGAGAGCTCCAGTTGGCGACGGACGCATCCGGCGCCAACGTGAACGGACGCGTGAAGTGTCTGTCGCTCAAATAGAGAGGACCAGAGAGCTCCTGGACGCGCCAGATGCATCTGATGCCTCTGCGACGGTTGCTAGGGAGCGTCTGATGCCCTTAGGCGAGCGGCTTTAATCTCCAGACGACCGCGATGGATGCTGAGGCATGGAAGGCCAAGCGTCCGTCGGCAGCGTCCGACGCTTTTTTGAAATAGAATTTTTCAAATCAATTTTTGCGTCTTTCTCCCAACCATTTCCAATCAAAACAAGAACCAAAAAACACCTGATTGGACTTGGTATGAGAACCTATCTCTCAAACTCTCATTTGCAAGTATTTTGCCATAGGCTTTAACTTTAGTTTTAGCTCAA
Source organism: Microstegium vimineum (assembly GCA_022036555.1). Classification (NCBI taxonomy): domain Eukaryota; kingdom Viridiplantae; phylum Streptophyta; class Magnoliopsida; order Poales; family Poaceae; genus Microstegium; species Microstegium vimineum. The sequence goes on from CM039134.1 coordinate 33,656,803, forward strand.
AATATTCAAATGGAAACTTGCAAGAGACATCATATGGCCACAAGAGGGGTATAGAAGTGACTTGAGCTTGGAATGCTCCCCCTAACTGGACGAACACAGTGGATGCTCAAACTTAACTGAAAAGAAATGGCAAACAACACACATGCACATGCAATGCATTGCGGAATTTGAATCTAGGTTGCTTGAAAGTTTATACCGTGGTTAAGCTTTGTCACACTTTTTGAGGGCGGTTATCTCAACCGCATTAGCCAAGCCTACGTGCATTACTAAATTAAACATGTTATTTACACATGAATCAAGGTTGGTCCACACAAGATCATCTTTTAGTGAAGTTAGAGTGATCAAACACATTCAACTCGCTTCGCAACCTAAAAAAGGGTTTGACTCATCGAGTGGTTTTGTGAAGATATCCCCAATTGCTCTTCGCTTCTAACTCCAACTAGTGTGATATCCTTCTTGTAACATGATCTCTAAGAAAGTGATGGCGAATATCTATGTGCTTGGTGCGAGAGTGTTGAACCGGGTTTGTTTGCAAGATTTACGTCGCTTTCGTTATCACACAAGAGTGGAACATTTTTTAGGTTAACGCCATAATCAAGGAGTGTTTGGGTCATGTATAAGATTTGTGCACAGCATGCTCCCGCGGCAATGTATTCCGCCTCTGCGGTAGACAATGCCACACTATTTTGCTTCTTAGGGGAACCAAGAAACAAGAGATGTTCCTAGCATATGGCACCCTCCGGAGGTACTCTTCCTATCAACCTTACACCCGCATAATCCGAATCAGAATAGCCCACAAGATGGATGGGAGCTCCTTTGGGATACCAAAGGCCAATGCTAGGGGTGTGCCTTATGTACCTAAGGATTCTTTTAAACCGCACAAAGATGTGACTCCTTAGGGTTTGCTTGAAACCTAGCACACATACACACACTAAACATGATATCTGGCTAGATGCGGTGAGGTAAAGTAAACTACCGATCATAGAACAATAGAGAGTTTGGTCAATCGGTTTACCTCCCTCATCGAGATCGAGATGTCCATTAGTAGCATAGGGGTCTTGATTGGCTTGCAATCTTCCATCTTGAATTTCTTGAGCACATCATGAGTGTACTTCTCTTGAGATATGAAGGTGCCCTCCCTCAATTGCTTCACTTGGAAGCCATGGAAGAAGGTTAGCTCGCCAATCATCGACATCTCGAACTCCTTGGACATCAATGCACCAAATTCCTTGCAATGATCTTGGTTTGTTGACCCAAATATAATGTCATCGACATATACTTGGCAAACAAAGATCTCTCCATCTAGCACCTTGGTGAATAGTGTGGTATCCACTTTCCCGATCTTGAAGCCTTCTTGAGTAGGAAGTCCCTTAGCCTTTCATACCAAGCTCTTGGAGCTTGCTTCAATCCATAGAGTGCCTTGGACAACCTATACACATGATTAGGAAAAGTTGGGTCTTCAAACCCGAGAGTTGTGAGACATAGACAAGTTCATTAATGAAACCACTTAAGAAGGCTCTCTTCACATCCATTTGAAAGAGTTTCATCTTGTGATGTGAAGCACACGCCAAAAGGATACGAATGGCTTCTAGTCTTGCAACCAGGGCAAAGGTTTCTCCAAAATCAAGATCTTCAACTTGAGAGAACCCCTTTTCCACCAATCTTGCCTTGTTCCTCACAACCACGCCTTGATCATCTTGTTTGTTCTGAAACACCCACTTGGTGCTAATGATTCTTGCTCCTTTGGGCTTTTCTACGAGTGTCCACACTTCATTCCGGGTGAAGATGTTGAGCTCTTCATGCATTGCATTCACCCAATCCGGATCCGCAAGTGCATCCTCCACACTAGTAGGCTCAACAAAGGAAACAAAAGATTAATGCTCAACATAAGAAGCAAGTCTAGATCGAGTTGTTACCCCTTGATGGACTCCCTATGATAAGGTCTTGTGGATGGGCTTGAAGTATAGGTGTGGATCTTCTATTAATCTCTTGAGGAGGGGGATGTGTTGCTTCAACATTTTGAGTTTCTTCCTTGGCTTGATCTTGAGGGATGATGTATCTTCTTGTGCTTCCCTCACTTGTTCTTCATCAACTTGAGGCATGTGAGGTGGAGATGGCTCTTGATTTGTATCATCTTCAACATCTTCCACCTCTTGTGGGTTGATAGCACCAACGGGCATGCTCTTCATAGCCTCCCTCAAGGGTTCATCACCTATATCATCAAGATTCTCAAGCGCTCCTTGGGAGCCATTAGTTTCATCAAACTCCAAGTCATATGTTTCTTCAACTAAGCCAGTGGCTTTGTTAAATACACGTATGCCTTGAATTTAAGCGAATAACCAACAAGGAATCCAATGTCACAACACCTTTGGAACTTGCCCAAGTGTTGACGCTTCTGTAGATGTAGACTTTGCATCCAAACACCCGGAAGAATGATACAAATGATTAGGACAATTGTGGTCTTCAAACCCGGAGGTTGTGAGACAAAGACAAGTTCATTAATGAAACCATTTAAGAATGCGCTCTTCACATCCATTGAAAGAGTTTCATCTTGTGATGTGAAGCATACGCCAAAAGGATACGAATGGCTTCTAATCTTGCAACCGGTGCAAAGGTCTCCCCAAAATCCAAGCCTTCAACTTGGGAGAACCCCTTTGCCACCAATATTGCCTTGTTCCTCACAACAATGCCTTGATCATCTTGCTTGTTCTGAAACACACCACTTGGTTGTTGATGCTCTTAACGTCATTACCAAAAGTAGAATAATTTCTATTTCTGATAATGGCGCCAAAAAGGGTTAACCACCTCTCATGCCCCTTAAGCAAAGTTGTCATCCCCAGCATGGTAGAGAGATGCGGTATTGAAATACGCAATTGCTCTAAGTGAATATGAATAGAAATGTGTTTTTGCAAGTGCAAAGATAATACCGAAGTAGCATTTTAACCAGGAGTATTCCAGGTATCGTTATTTATATTTTACCACTAGGAAGGGATACTAAGGAATAAATGAGGAATGAGTATTAATGATCAATGAGTATCACTGCATGTGTAATGGAGAGTTTTCATCTATCTCACTCAGTACAAGATAAGTGTCACATAAATATAGATAATGAATGAATAGTGACAAAAGATAAATACTGATCAGCATAAATGTAGCCACATAAGATAATGATAAGCACCTCAACAGATATTCTAGCAAGTCATTAGCATGGAATTAGGATGAACTACAAAGATATTTCCTAAGTTATTCTTAACTATACAATCTAGTATATTATGATTAGTGCAATTACACTTGGCAATCATGGCGAGAAAAGAGATATTCATGTATAGTGAGTATTACTAAGGAAGTGAAGAACATAGCAATCATTTCCCCATAATAGAACTGCTCTGCCTGCCCTACAAACGGGGGACGACTACAAAGGACTCAATAGGACTGTCACTCTCGCGAACTACCTCACGATCCGGAATGTAGGTACAATCGCAGATAAATACGGTCTAGGCACCACGCCTACACAATATCTATCATTTACCCATAGTACTGGTGGATAAACGCTATACATCCTAAACATGCATATGATTCAGATCTAACTATGCCAAGTATATAATCATAATAAACTAAGAACAATATAACTAAGAACATAAACGAATAGAGTAAAGTCATAGACAATATAATGAGGTAGAGCAAAGTCATATTCATAATATTGAAGAACAAATGAGAACAATGAAGAACTAGATAGAGAATTACCAATAATCCTCCTGACAGATCCGGAAACCAATCGAAGATTGACTCCTTCTAGTTATAATCCTATATAGCTATGCTAAACTAGAGATCTAGTTGATGTAGTGGCTTTAGGGCATGATCAGGGCTTCTCCTCTTGAGATGGATGGTGAATAATGAATTAGGTCAGAGAGGCTCTCTCCTCATGGTCAGAGGGCCTTCCTTATATAGCCTCCTCAAATGAACGTCGGCCGTTGGATCAAACCGACCTTGATGGAGGGTTTAGATGCAACCTCAATGGCGTGGAGAGGTGGTCCCACATGGCAGAGCCTGTTGGGCTCAACTCTAGGGCGGGCGCCCTGCCCCTGGGCCCGCTCGGTCCTCTCGCTTCTTCCCGCGCCTTCTTGACCCTTCTAGATTATTCTTTTTTGTTCGAATGATAATTATATCTATGTAAACATGACATGTGGGCCTTTTCTCCATAATTCCTAATATCCCCCTGCAAAAACGACATTCACCAAAACTCGTGGAATTCTATTAGTTTAAACCTTATTTCTAGTTGTTGGTTTCATTTAGATCCTTATCCTTGTTTAGTTGACGGTTAGTTTTGGTACTTAAGGACCATCAACAACTCCCCCAAGCTTACCTTTTGCTCGTCCTTGAGCAAAGATAGACTCAGTGATGGATCAGGAGTTGCTGCAATGCTTTCACACCTTACAGGTACACATGCTTTCAAATAAGATCTCATCTCCGATTAGATCAACTATTAAGATAAAAACTTACACATTTTACCTTCCACCATAGGCTTGTAACCGTCACCTGTGTCTTGGGTAGTTGAAAGACAGAACGGTCCAGTCAAGCACCATGTACCTTGCTCTTCGATCAACTATAGCTCCGAAGTTTTTAGAGATTTTCAAAATAAAACTCAGAGATTCCTTGTATGACTCTCTCAATCGCTCCTTTGTGGTACTTCTGGATCCTTACCAAGGCATTGATGGTGTATGCCTTTCTCTCAAATATGTGGTATTTGTGGTATAAGGCATTGTGGTATTGCCCTCTCTCTCTCTTACCCTACTTCTAATAGGCTAATATCTGGAGCTCATAGGTGGGAGATAACATATACATACTTACAAGACATATGTTGTATAGTCAAACCGCGGATCCAAAGGAACAGGTCAATAAGTCAAATCAAGATGTGCATGGTGGCGAATGAATGATGTGTGATGATGGAAATGGTGGTGAATGATGATGATAGTGGCAGTGGTGAAAGTCTAATTCTACTTATGCTCCCTTTTGATAGATATATCTTTCTTGTATTTGAAACCTTTTTGGAAGGAATAAGATGCTCAATATAATACTTTCTTCTTTTTTTTGAAGTGGGTATCTTGTACCCCTAATTCTACTGTCGGACACTTGTCCATTTTTACCTCTCTTCTCACTTTTTATTTTTTTCGAGGTTGGCGACATTTTGCCCTTTTTATTTTCTCGTATCTCTCTTTTTTTCTTTTTTTTTTTTTTTTCTTTTTCAAGAGCACTCATCCTTGTAGAGCTATAAAGCGAACACTGACTGGAGCCTTTATTTCACAGGGATAAAACAGGAATAGGAGAATATTTATGTGTTTCTATTCTCTCCCGGATTAGGAGTAGAATGTTTTTGGTGGTGGATCTGGAGATGGGAATGAGTGGATATATGTGGATGCGTACTTCTGGGATAGAAACAGCTTATGTGGATGGAGGGTATATGGATGCATACTTCCAGGATAGAAGTAGCATATGTGGGTGTAGTGTAATTGAATGCGTACTTCTGAGGAATTCTATTAGTTTAAACCTTATTTCTAGTTGTTGGTTTCATTTAGATCCTTATCCTTGTTTAGTTGACGGTTAATTTTGGTACTTAAGGACTGTCAACATTGGTGCCAATGATTCTTGCTCCTTTGGGCTTCTCCACTAGTGTCCACACTTCGTTCCGGGTGAAGTTGTTTAATTCTTCATGCATGGCATTCACCCAATCCGGATCCGCAAGTGCTTCCTCCACACTAGTAGGAACAGCAAAGGAAACAAAGGAGTGATGCTCAACATAGGAAGCAAGTCTAGATCGAGTTGTTACCCCCCTTGATGGACTCCCTATGATGGTTATTGTGGATGAGCTTGAAGTATATGTGTGGATCTTCTTATACTTTCTTGAGGAGGGGATGTGGTGCTTCAACATTTTGAGTTTTCGCCTCGGCTTGATCTTGAGGGATGAAAGAATCTTCTTGTGCTTCCCTCACTTGTTCTTCATCAACTTGAGACGTGCGGGGTGGAGAAGGTTCTTGATTTACACCATCTTCTCCTTCTTCCACCTCTTGTGGGTTGATAGCACCAACGGGCATATTCTTCATAGCCTCCATCAAGGGTTCGTCACCTACATCATCAAGATTCTCAAGCGCTCCTTGAGAGAAATTAGTTTCATCAAACTCCAAGTCATACGTTTCTTCAACTAAGGCGGTGACTTTGTTAAATACACGGTATGCCTTGGATTTAAGCGAATAACCAATAAGGAAACCAATGTCACAACGCCTTTGAAACTTCCCCAAGTGTTGGCGCTTCTTGTAGATGTAGACTTTGCATCCAAACACCCAGAAGAATGAAATATCCGGTTTCTTCCCATTCACAAGCTCATAGGGGTCTTCTTGAGAAGCCTTTGGACAAATAGCCAGTTGGCCGCATAGCATGCGGTGTTGATTGCTTCAGCCCAAAACTTCTCAGGGGTGTTGTACTCATCAAGCATTGATCTAGCAAGATGATTAGAGTCCGGTTCTTCCTCTCAACTACACCATTTTGTTGTGGAGTATATGTTGTGGACACTTCATGCTTGATGCCAACTTCATCACAATAGTCTTCAATCTTGGTGTTCACAAACTCGGTCCCATTGTCACTTCTAATCTTCTTGATCTTCACATCAAACTCATTTTGTGCTCTAGTTGCAAACTTTTTGAAAACTTCGGTTGTCTCTCCCTTGTCTTGAAGAAAGAATACCCAAGTGTACCTAGAGTAGTCATCAACTACCACAAAGCAAAAGAGATTGCCTTCAAGGCTAGCATAAGTGGTAGGTCCAAATAGGTCCATGTGGAGTAGCTCTAGGACTCTTGAGGTTGACATGAAAGCTTTGGTTGGATGAGTGTTTGCCACTTGCTTGCCGGCTTGACATGCACTATAAAGTTTGTCCTTCTCAAACACCACATCCTTAACCCCTCTAACCAATTCCTTCTTGACAAGCTTCTTCAAAGTTGACATGCCCACATGTGTTAATCTTCTATGTCATAGCCAACCCAAAGAACTCTTGGAGAATAGACAAGTTTGCAAACTAGCTTCATTTGAGTTGAAGTCCACTAAGTAGAGATTGTTGTGCCGAAACCCCTTGAATATCAATGATGAATCTTCAATCTTAGTCACAACTACCTCATTTGGAGTGAAAAGACATTGGAACCCGAGATCACAAAGTTAACCAACCGAAAGCAAGTTGAAGCTCAAGGATTGCACTAACAAGACATTTGAGATTGATTGATCATTTGAGATTACCACTTTGCCAAGCCCTTGAACTTTTCCCTTTGAATTGTCCACAAATGTAATCTTGTCTTGATTTGCACTTCCTCATCAAGTGTAGTGAACATCCGGGGTCGCCGGTCATATGTTGAGTGCAACCACTATCAATTACCCAATGGCTACCACTGGTCTTGTAGTTCACCTACACACAAGCAACTTGGAGTTAAGCTTGTTGTTTGGGAACCCACACATTGCGGGGACCCATAGCCTTATCAACCAACTCCTTAGCAACCCACAACACTTTAGGCTTGTTCTTCATGGGTGGACCGAGAAACACCACTAGAGGTCTACCCTTCGAATCCTTGTTGATGACAAAGTGTGCATCATGAGCAAATGGCCTTGTGTGCTTGGGCAAGGTCTTGGGAGGTGGTATCTTGCATTGGAACTCAAGGTGACCAACTTGTCCACATCCAAAGCATCTTCTAGGCTTGGGCTTTGCCTTGTCTTGATTGTAGCCATTGTATTTGTTCTTGTAGTAATTCTTTGCTTCAATCTTGACCTTGGCCTTCATCACTTGGTTCTCCTTGAACCCAATGCCCATCTTGTCATTCTTCATTACGGTGTTCATCAAGAGCTCACTTTGGAGGTTGTGGCCCTTGGTGAACTTCTCCAAACCACTTGCTAGCTTGATCTTCTCATTCTTGAGCTTTGCATTTTCTTCTCTAAGTGTGTTGATCAAGGTAGAATCATCCTTTTCATCTTCATTAGCTGAATTGATAGTGAAGGGCTTGTTTTCCTTGAGATTGATTAGCTCTTCCTTGAGCTTTGAGTTCTCTTCCCTCATCTTCACATAGTTATCCTACTTGTCGGCTTCAACTATCTTCTTGCCCTTGCACTTAGCTTTTTGCTCACTAGCAACTTCATTAAGCAAGTCTTGACAAGAAGTAGCACTATCACACTTAACAACCGGGTTAATAGCAACATGTGTAGCAAGATCATGTGTAAGCAATTCATTAGCTACCACAAGTGTGCCATGTTCATTTTTCACTTGGTTGTAGTCATCTTTTAGCAAGTTATACCTTGTTTGGAGCTCTTGTGTTGACCTCTCAAGCTTATCATGTTTCTCATTAGCTTGCTTAAGAGAGGCTTTGAGCTCCCTAGTGCTAGATGTGACAGTTGTTGACACCGTTTTTCGACACGTGTCAAATGGACTGAGGCTTGGCTGGTCAGCGGCTGTTCTCCATCGGTATCGGGAGTCGATAGTGCCAAAGGGTGCTACGGAGAGACTAAGTGTTTTGCCGATGGAAGCTGATAAGCCTTGCCGACAAGATCGGTGAAGTCTTGCTGAAACTGATTGCCGATGAGGAGTCCTTGCCGATTGCCGATGAGGGGTCATTACCGATTGCCGATGAGGCTCGTTGCCGATTGCCGATGGAGGATGGTTGCCGATTGCCGATAAGGGCTCATTGCCGATTACCGACGAGGAAGATGCTGCCGATTGCCGATAGGGAAAGTACTGCCGATGCCGATGGGCGTGATTTAGCACTTGATGGCAGCAGAGGGTTACAAGTGGCCAAAAAAGGAAGGTGCGGATTAAAAGGGTCTGCCGATGGAAATTCCATCGGAAGAAGTATAAGGAAACTGGTGTTCTGTGCCAGTATTATTATAGTAGTTTGAGTTCGACTCTTGCATGGGTCGCTTATTTTCCCTTAAAATAGGGGTGTTTGTTTAGGAAATAAATATTGTTATCCGGCTCCTGCGCGAGTCAGTTTCCTTTAAAGTAGGAGTTTGATTTAGGAAAGATATGTGTCGTGTCATTGTACAACTCTCCATGCGGGAGTATAAATATGTGCCCGAGGGCTATGGAATAAACAATCAATCCAATTCAAAACAAACCAATTCTACTTTTTATCCTACTTTTATCACAATTTACCCTTATTATGCATTAGTTATAGCTTTAACGAGTTCTTCAAGCTTTCGATGGGCTGCATCACCCTGATCTCCGTCAAAATCCTTGCTAGTTCCGCGTGGGAGTACCTCTAGGCTTTGGCAATCTGGGCGCATCGCTATTTGCCTCGTCTAGCTCTGCTCTAAGTTATCCGTGATCAATCTGAGCCTTGACGTCTGGGCGCATCGCTGTTGTCTCGTTCAGTTTGTCATAGTTATCATCCTTGTCGATTGATTGGTCAAATCGACTGGCACGCCCTCGACATCGAGCTTTGGGTAATAGCCCGAGGTGTTTGCAGATCTGACGCTTTTTGTGTCAACACCTCTTTTGGCACACCCGGTGGGACCTGATTATACAAATCTACACATTCGGCATGGCTGATCACGTCGATGTTAACCAGAGGAATGTCATTGAAGTGTCTGAGGCCGATCTGAAAGATGATCAGAAGCAGGCCATGGAGCGGGCTATGGAGGAATACAGGCAACTGTATCTCAAATCCTTCAGCCTCAGCAGGAGCGGCGAAGCAATTCAGAAGCAGGATCCGCCGTTGCCACGGCAGGTCACGTACGACGCCAACCCTGGTAAACTACAAGAGATGGTTAATGCCGCCGTAAGTCAAGCTTTGATTAACCACTCTAGCGTGCTGTCCAATACTGTCTACAACGCTGTCGCACAACATTCAAGGAAGGACATGCACCGCGATATGCCGGTCTAGCGTACCATCAACCTGGATTGGCATCTGCAAGCCCATCGGCGGCCCAAATGGCGTCTTCCACCCCTGTGGAACTGTCTGCCGATGTAGCTACATCACCAAGACCGAACGCTGGAGACACTACCAAGTCCAATGCAGATCCAGCCGCGTCAGCAACTTCAGGACCAGCCCCCGCTAACTGGTGGGAATACGGTATGCCTCCAAATCTATATGCTGGCTCTAATCTGGTGCAGGGAGACGGTTCAGCCTGGAAGAACTCTACGACATCGGCAGCACAGCCACAGCCGATGGCTCATATGACGCACAACTCCGCGCCTGCTCCAACCATACAAATGCCATCAGACGATCTCCAAGTAATCCCCAAGATACCTCTGATGCCACCATCGGCAAACTCCGTGCCGATGCGACAGATTATAACCACCGGCAGTCAATCTCTGGCGGCAAACTCTCAAGCTGGAGTACCGATTCCCCAAGGTAATCTGGTGATCAATTGCTCTAGGATTCAAGAGCCGCATGCTCCGGTCAGCTATCAACCATCGGCAAGTCATATGCCGATGCCTTATAACCTTGGATGGGTCAACCAGCCACCAGCTCAGCAGCCTGGCGCGCCGATGTATTATTATGGAGGCCCAGCTTACATTCAAGGCGGGTCATCGGTACAACAACCGATGAATGTGACAGTTCAGCCGACTCCGCCAAGTATGCCGAATCATCCATCGGTAAGTAAACCGATGCATAGCATGCAGATGACTGATGCTGCGCCTGCGACAACTGCATATCTTCAAGGGGCGCATCAACCGACTCCGCCAAGCATGCCAATCTACCCATCGGCAAGTCAGCCGATCATAGCGTCCAGATGACTGGTGCTGCGCCCACGACTACTGCACATCTCCAAGAGGCGTGTCAGCCGACTCCACCAGTCGATAATCGTCCAATGAGTCGGCAAGAGCAGGACGCGTACTGGGTCGGCAAAATTGCCGAAGTCATGAAGGAGCAATTCGGCATCAAACCCAAGGTCAACACATACTCTTATTGGACCCCGTACCCGCCTGCGTATGACTTGATTCCTCTTCCAAATCGGTACAAGGTGCCCGATTTTACCAAGTTCTCCGGCCAAGATGACACGTCAATAATGGAGCACATCAACCGCTTCATTATCCAGTGCGGGGAGGCTGCCAGCAGGGAGGAATTAAGGGTGAGACTGTTCTCTTCATCATTGTCTGGATCGGCATTCACATGGTTCATATCATTGCCTCCAAATTCCATAATTACATGGGCCGATCTGGAGAGGCAATTTCACAAATACTTCTTTGCTGGCATACACGAAAAGAAGCTTACCGATTTGGTCAAGATGAGGCAACGCAACGACGAATCGGTAGAAAGTTTTGTGCAGAGGCTGCGGGACGTGAAGAACAAGTGCTACAGTCTTGTGCTTGATGATCGGCAACTAGCAGATTTGGCCTTCCAAGGGTTACTGCCGCACATCAAAGACAAGTACGCGTCCCAGGAGTTCGAGAGCCTAAGTCACCTGGTGCAGAGGATTGCCGATCAAGATATCAAAGCCTTTGAGCCCAGAAAGACTTGGAACAAGGTGACCTTCATCGGAAAGAAGAAGACTCTGGATCGGATGAAGAGCTGAATGTCGATGCGGCCGAATGGGTGAAGGATAAGAAGCCTGTGTCTTGTCCGTTCAGCAAGAAAGAAACTGAGAGGTTCACCTTTGACATCACCAAGGCCGATAGGATGTTTGACCTGTTGCTGCAAGAGGGGCGAATGAAGTTGGCGCCCAATCAAGTGATTCCATCGGCCGAAGAGCTCAAGAAGATTAGGTACTGCAAGTGGCATAATGCAACCTCACACAGTACCAATGACTGCAAAGTATTCAGGCAGCAGTTGCAGTCGGAGATCGAGTCTGGGCGTATCAAGTTTGAAAACTCTAAAGTCCAGAAACCGATGAAGTTAGATCAGCACCCGTTCCCAAACAACATGGTGGAGATCGGTGAAAAAACCAGAGTGCTGACATCGGAAGCTACCAGAAGGAACTCATCGGTGGACCCTAACTACCAAGTGCCTGAGCACCACGCAGGGAAGTTTGCCGATGACAGAAGGGGTAAGAAGGTTGCCGATGAGGGTAACAGCGCCAACAGGGCTCCTGGAGTGGTGATCACTCACAAACAGCCAAGGCGATATCATCGGCAATCACGTGAAGAACAGTATTGGCAAGAAGAAGAGGAGCATCGGGAATGGCTTCGACATAAGGACCACTGGAGGTGTCCCTTCTTTGTTCATTGTTGGGAAGAAGGCATCAAGCTGCCCACTGCCGATAACTGTCCAGAATGCAATGGGTACTACACAGTCGATCGGTCAGGTAAGCGACCTTGTTTTGATGATCAGGCACCCAGGTACGCCAGGCCGCTCAGAGAGAATAGATCGGCACATGACCGACTGGGGGGCAAGCTCAGTGCCCATGATCGGCTTGGCAGGCGTGTTGACCAGAGGGACCTGGAGGAGATGGCCAATGCTAGAGTGCCCAACGAGGAGATATTCTCCAGAGACCCCAACATCGGAAGAAGTGCCGATGAAAGCAGGGCAAAGCAGCACCAGCCCGTCTGGAAGACCAAGCTTCCTCCATGGTGCCCTAAGGGTTTGACTAAGACCCAGAAGAGGAGGATTCAGCGCCAGCGCCGAGACGACCTGTATGATAGTGCAGAACCCTCGGAAGAGAAGCAATGGAGGCCGAAGCGCAAGGACAGGGGCCCATCGGCAGATATAAACATGGTTGTCATGTTGCCGATGGAGTTCATGGCGCCTGTCAGCGATGATGAAGAGGTCGCCGATATGGCGCAATTGGTGCTGGACCCGATGGCAGCTATCTTCGAAAAGCCAGCTGAAGACGAGAGGCAGCACTTAAGGGCTCTGTTTGTCAAGGGCAAAGTAGATGGTCAGCCGATGACCAAAATGCTAGTGGATGGTGGCGCGTCGATCAATATAATGCCCTATGTGGTATTCAGAAAGCTTGGCAAAGGCGATTAGGATTTGGTCGAGACCGACATGAAGCTCAAGGACTTCGAAGGCAATGTGTCAACCGCCATGGGAGCCGTATGTGTTGACTTAACCATCGGCAGTAAGACTTTACCGACAACGTTCTTTGTAATCAGCAGCAAAGGCACCTACAACTTGCTCCTCGGAAGGGACTGGATCCATGCTAATTGCTGTATCCCTTCTACTATGCATCAGAGCCTGGTACAGTGGATCGGGGATAGAATTGAAGTCATCCGCGGTGAAGCCCCATCTACTGTTGCATCGGCAGAGTTAGACACTTATGAGCAGACCAGGTGTATATCCGGTGAAGCCTGGGACAAGGAATTCCTCAAAGTTGCCGATTACCGCATCAAACCGATCCAAGCAGTCGGTCCTGAGGAGGAATCTTAATGGATCAGTTCGCCGATGACGGAAAATTGGGGCAGGGCTTTACGTCTGTCGATGACTTGCTCGAAATCGACATCGGCGATGGTAGTAAACCTAGGCCTACTTTTATTAGTGCTAAGTTAGATTCCCAATGTAAGCAGCAGTTAATTGATTTATTAAAAGAGAATAAAGATTGTTTCGCTTGGGATTATACAGAGATGCCTGGTTTAGACCGATCGATAGTTGAACATCGGTTACCTATCAAGTCTGGTTTTCAGCCACATCGGCAGCCGGCCCGCCGATGCAATCCTACTATCTTACTCGATATTAAGGCTGAGATTACCAAGTTGGTCGAGGCTAGATTTATTCGGCAATGCCGATATGCCGACTGGATCTCTAATGTGGTTCCTGTGTATAAAAAGAATGGAAAACTTCGTGTTTGCATTGATTTCAGGAATCTGAACAAAGCTACGTCGATGGATGGTTACTCGATGCCCGTTGCCGATCTGCTAATCGATGCTGCCGCTGGACATCAAGTTATTAGCTTCATGGATGGCAATGCTGGGTACAATCAAATATTCATGGCTGAAGAAGACATATCCAAGACTGCTTTCCGATGCCCAGGTCACGTTGGCTTGTTTGAGTGGGTAGTCATGACTTTTGGCTTGAAGAATGTCGGTGCTACTTATCAGAGGGCAATGAATTTTATCTTTCATAAGTATATCAGCACAATAGTTGAAATCTACATCGATGACGTGGTGGTTAAGTCTGGAGACTTCAAAAAGCATCTTGCCGATTTGCGGAAAATATTGGAGTGCACGAGGGAGCATGGGTTGAAGATGAATCCTAACAAGTGTGCGTTTGGCGTATCGGCAGGGCAGTTTCTAGGCTTCATGGTGCATCAGAGAGGCATTGAAATCGGCAGAAAATCTATTGATGCAATTAACAAGGTAGTTGCTCCCACAAACAAGACTAAGTTGCAGTCTCTGATCGGCAAGATTAATTTCATTAGAAGATTTATATCTAATCTGTCTGGTAAGATTAAATCTTTTAGTCCTCTGTTAAAGTTAAAAGCTGATCAAGAGTTTATATGGAGAGAAGAGCAGCAGACAGCCTTAGAAGAGATTAAAAGATACTTGGTAAATCCTCCAGTCTTAGTTCCACCTCAACACGGGAAGCCTTTCAGGTTATATTTGTCTACCGATGATGCTGTTATCGGATCAGCTTTAATTCAAGAGTTTGAGGGGAAAGAGAGTGTAATATATTAGCTGAGCAGAAGATTGGTGGATGCTGAAACCAGGTATTCGGCCACAGAAAGATTGTGCTTATGTTTATACTTCTCTTGCATTAAATTAAGACACTATTTACTATCGGCCGAATGCACTGTTGTCTGCAAAGATGATGTGGTTAAGTACATGCTGTCAATGCCGATTTTGAGTGGACGAATCGGTAAGTGGATTTTGGCACTATCAGAGTTTGACCTAAGGTATGAATCGGTAAAGGCTGTTAAAGGTTAGGTGATGGCTGATTTTGTCACTCAGCACTGCAATATGGTGAGCTTTGTTGAAATTGCTCCTTGGGCTCTATTCTTTGATGGGTCTACATGCAAGGATGGAGCAGGTATCGGTATTCTATTGATTTCACCCCGAGGACAGAGGTATGAGATTTCATTGCCGATTGTTGCTACTTCGACAAACAATCAGGCTGAGTACCAGGCTTTGCTTAAGGGGTTGGAACTACTCAGGGAGGTGCGTGCCGATGCTGTTGAAATCTTCGGTGATTCCATGTTGGTGATTAATCAGTTGATCGGGATATATGCATGTCGAAGTGAAGTGCTAATTGTAGCTCATGAGCAGTGTTTGCGGTTGTTAAAGGAGTTTAAAGAATACCGCCTTGAGCACATTCCAAGGTTGCATAATGAAGAGGCCAATCGGTTGGCACAGAATGCCTCAGGATATCAGCCGATCCAGGAAGTCACGACATCGGTAACGGTTGCCGATGACTGGAGAAAGGGGATTGTCGATTACTTGAGGGATCCATCTAGGAAAGTTGAAAGGCGTCTAAGGTTCCAAGCTACTAAGTATGTGCTCCTTGATAATGAGTTGTATTATCGGACAATTGATGGGGTTTTACTTAGATGTCTTGGCAAAGAAGAATCAAAAGAGTTGATGGGTGAGATCCATGAAGGTGTATGTGGAGCGCATCAATCGGCATTCAAGATGAAGTGGATGATTAGGCGGAATGGGTATTATTGGCCAACAATCCTGGAAGATTGCTTCAATTATTTCAAAGGGTGCCAAGACTGTCAGAAGTTTGGTAATGTGCAGAGGGCACCTGCATCGGCAGTGAATCCTATAATCAAGCCTTGGCCGTTCAGAGGATGGGCTATTGATCTCATCGGCCAGATTTATCCACCATCGAGCAAGGGGCACAAATTCATACTTGTTGCTACCGATTACTTTACCAAGTGGGTCGAAGCAATCCCCTTGAAGACGGTGACATCGGCAAATATGGTGGATTTCGTTAAGGAGCACATCATTTACCGGTTCGGTATTCCTCAGACTATCACTACCGATCAAGGGACCATGTTCACATCGAGAGAATTTGATGACTTTGCTGTTAGTATTGGTTTCAAGGTGTTAAATTTTTCTCCTTATTATGCCCAAGATAATGGTCAAGCTGAAGCAACTAATAAAGGAGTCATTAAGCTTATAAAGCGCAAGATTGAGGAAAACCCCAGAAGGTGGCACACGGTATTAAACGAAGCTTTATGGTCATATCGGATGGCTTGTCATGGTGCAACCAAGGTCTCATCGTATCAGTTGGTTTATGGACACGATGTTGTCCTACCTTGGGAAATTAAAACTGGTTCTAGGCGATTATCTTTTCAGGATCAGTTGACGACCGATGATTATATTACTCTGATGAAGGATGAGTTAGAAGATTTGGCAGGTCATCGGTTGAGAGCGTTAATTAGTATTGAAGAGAACAAGAAGAGGGTTACCCGATGGTATGATAAGAAAGTAAAGGTAAAGGAATTTGCCGATGGTGATTTGGTTTGGAAGTTGATTTTACCGATTGGGACTAAGAGCGCTAAGTTTGGAAAGTGGTCCCCTAATTGGGAGGGTCCTTATCGGATAAAGAAGTCTGCTCCTGGTAATGCGTATATTTTAGAAACTCTCGAGGGAGTGGAATTTTCTAGGGCGATCAATGGCAAATACTTAAAGAGGTATTACCCTAGCATATGGGTAGATGCATAGTGCTAAATCAAATGCCGATGAAAAGAAAAGTTATAAAAACATCGGTAAAACAAATTAGCGTTATAATTACAAGACAGGATCAAGTATCGGGTTACATCATTGCCGATACAGCAGGCATTAGAATAAGGAATGGATAGCTGTTATCGCGCGCAGACGAATTTGATCTATTTCATCGATCTCCTTAGCGTCGGCATCAGCAGAACCCTCAACCGGCTTGATTTTCTTTTTCCATAGGATGGCTTGACGGGCGTTATGATCTATTTCTTGCTGTAGAGTCCCGATGGAGTCGGACAGTTGGGTCCTTTGTTGGTTGGCAGCCGTCAGACCTCCTTCAACCTTTTGCAGCTCTGCCAGCAACTCCTCCTTCCTTGCCGACAGTCGAGAAATTTCTTGGTCAAGGTTGCCGATGGAAACTTTGGCTTGACCAATGCTTCTGTGCTTCTCGTCGGCAAGGTGTTTGAATTTGAGCTTCTCATCTTCGTTTTTAGCTTGAGCCGCTCTATCGGCAATGCGACGCATGAGCCTCTGGTACTGGATTTGTTTGACGTCAATGGAAGCTGCTTGGAGGATGGTTTCTGCTGCATCGGCGGAAAGATGGCTTTGAATATCTTTGAATATGGTCCTTGCCGCCGATGAGTCTTGGACGAGTTGAGAGGTGTCTTGCAGCAGCAGGGTAAGCAATTCTTCCAGTCTGGACTTGACTTCTGCCGATAGAGCCGAGGTGGAGCTTTCCTCTTCATCGTCATCAGGAACGTTGACGGCAAAAGAGAACATGTTGTCCGCTTGAAGGCGACCCTGGCGCTCATCTTCATTCTGAAGATTTAAGCTGTAGGAGAGGAGGCTGTCCGGGAATCTTGGGCCTGAAAACAAAGGTTAAAATATGCCGATTGCAAAACTATACTATGAGCTTTAAGGTATTCTACTTACCGTCTTGAAGTGGATCTCCTGCCTGGGACTTGGCATGCTGGACGGTCCGGCTTCATCTTGAACATCGGCGGCAGATGCCGATGACTGAGCCCTTGTTGGAGGGGCAGCCGACACCGTTGGTGTTGGTATAGCTGCGGCCGACGTCGCCTCCGATGTAGTGACGGTGTCTTGTGGCGGTTCCGTTTCGACATCGGGGACTTGGTTCGACAGTGCCGATGCCGACGTCGCTAACACTGCGGGAGGTGGAGTTGTTCCTTCGCCGGAGACGTGAGTCAACGGTGCCGATGCCGACGTCGCTGCTGCTACGGAAGGAGCTGTTTCTTCATTGAGCGCCGCCAGTACCGATGCTGATGTCGCTTCGGTCGTTGCAGTAGTTATCTCCTGGCTGGGGGCGTCATCCATCGGTTGATCGGGCACAGAAGCCGATGGAGGTTCTGCCGATGACCCGCCGGCAGGTGGTGCGACTAGGACCGGAAGCAGTCTTATTGGCGACGCATCGGCGGCTGGTGGTGCAGATGGAGTCGATGGTGGAGGAGAAGCCAGCCTCAAGCGCCTCTTCTTCGTCGGCGCAGCGGCAGGGGAGCCGATCCGTTTGGATGAAGACTGGGGGGCATCGGCAACAGGGCTAGGAGTCAGTTGTATTCTGGAAGCAGATGCCGATGACCATAGTGCCTGAAAATACAAAGCGAGTTATACAAGATAAATGTTGCCGATGAAACAGCATGTGATCGGTACAAGTAAAGATGAGTTTACTGCATAAGTTTGCGTGAAGGCAATGGCGACAGCCGATGTAGCCTGAGCTGTTGTAGGCATCGGCGTAGGTACCTGTTGAGGCGTGAAGGCAGCCAACGTCGGAGCTTTGTTGCCGATGATTGATACAGGGCCCATCATCCGAAGATTGAAGGGTCTACCGCTGTTGCTCATTGTAGGGACTGGATCATCGGCCTGTCAAGTACAAAGGTGTAGGAGTTAAGTGTTGATACCGATGACAAGTGAAGTAATGAAAGTACATCGGATAGCAGACTTACTGCGTCATCGGGAATGACGTAATCGGCGTCGATCAAGTGCCGATAATGATGTGAAGACTTGGCGAGTAATTGACACTTCCATTCTTGCCACCAAGACTTGAACTCGTTGGTGATGAAGGAGGTTGGCGACCAGGAGGACAGGTCAAGATCTGACAGATCGGCATCGGCAGGGAGGCTGATGACTTTATTCCAATCTAGACTGCTGGAGATTGCCTGCCTGGGTCTTACTACCCTGGAGAAGCACAACTTGATCGGCAGTTGGCCAAATTCCAGTTGTCTCGCCGGTGCCGATGGATAGTAGAACTCGTACGACGGTGGGGCATTCTTCCCAGATCCAAAGATGTTTACCGGGAGAGCTCGGGGAGTGATGCTGGCCCTCATAATTGCTTGGTTCTCAGGCAAGCTCATATCGGCCAAGTTGAACAACAGTGGGAACTGGTTCTGTTCATCGAGATACGGCCACCAAGTCCGTTCTGAGGAGGGAAGTCCGTTGTAGAACCTCTGGAAGAAGTAGTCGAAGTGCTCTACATCGGCATTGGTACCCGGCAACATTATGACGGCTTCTCCAAAGTTAAGCGGAGCTCGAGTTGCCGATTCATCATCATCATATCGGTAATCTTCTGATATGTCCCTCGGGAATTGTTGGGCAAATAGGTCAAACCCGAGGGCCTTGTGCATATGTGCATTCAACCAGAGGTTAATGAACCACCAGGGGCCTCCGAGATTGCCGATGGACTCTCCTAGCAGTAGCTTGTTGGATACTTGATGAAGCAATCGGTAAACCGATCCGAGGAGATACCTGCCCAAAGGGAGCCTTGTGCCGTTGGCGAGCAGTTCGGCCGCAGGGAGGTGCATGGTGGTCGGGCCAATAGTCTTACCGCAGAAGACAAACTTTTCCAACCACATGTTTAAGAAGATAGCATGCTCCCGTTGGGTTACCGATCCGGTTTTCTAATGTTCCTGAATATAACCTGTCCAACCGCCGATGCTACGGGTGTTCACCTTGTACTCAGGTTTTCTGTTGAAGAGGCTAAGTGTATCGACAGAAGTGATATCCAAGCCGGTCAGCATGTAGACATCGGCAAGGGTGGGAGTAGCTGGTCCATGCCTGAAGAGGAAGGCATTCATGCTATCGGACCAGAAGTATGAAGCTGCTATCATTAAGTTTTCATTCCTCTCTACATCGGCAATTGAGAGCCTAATGCATTGATCTAAGTTACGCTCCTGCCAGTACACCTGATGTGACCTGGCTAATCTCAAGAACCAGTTCTTCCATCCTTTAGTGTGCTTGGGCCATGAGCGGAATGTATCCTTCCACAATCCTAAACCAAAGCTCTCAGATCTAAGCGGAATCCGGTTGGTTTCTGCGTTGATGATGGAGGTGGGGTCTGGATTGCCCATTGGGCCTAAGAAGCTTAGGTTGGAACCAGCGAGAGGGATGATGACTTTGTTGTACAACTCCTAGGGTTCGAAAGAACAAGGGACGAATCAGAAGGAAGAATGGGGATAAAGACCAGGTTTTTGCGGAGAAAAGAACTGTACAGAGAGGTTGGATTGGATGGGAAATGAATCTTACCTTCGAGATGTCAACTTGGATCGCCATTTGGAGCCGGAAAGGTGCTTGGTTCGTCCTTGGAGTGCGAAGAAGTACTGTTGCTCGAGCCTGTGTTCTTCAGGGCAGCCGGAGGTTGAAGACGAAGGCAGGAAGGTGAAAGTGAAAATAGGCTCGGGTAAAAAGGTAGTGTGGATCCCGGTAACTTTTATAATCCTATTCAGGGACATTTTGGGGTTCTGTTCCACACTGTGCAGGAATGTAGAGAGGCCCGCGGTAGATACGTGCGGTGATCGAGGTGGTCTGTAACTGTTCATGCTACAATCGAGGGATTTTATTATTAAATTACAGTTCCACATGCGGGGATCCAGGAAACCGCACGCCTATCTCGGGGGTAACGCCTATAGCAACGGCTACAGTGGAGAGAATTTCGGCACGTAAAGTTATACGCTCCGAAACTGGGGGGCATGTGTTGAAACCGTTTTTCGACACGTGTCAAATGGGCTGAGGCTTGGCTGGTCAGCGGTTGTTCTCCATCGGTATCGGGAGTCGATAGTGCCAAAGGGTGCTACGGAGAGACTAAGTGTTTTGCCGATGGAAGCTGATAAGCCTTGCCGACAAGATCGGTGAAGTCTTGCTGAAACTGATTGCCGATGAGGAGTCCTTGCCGATTGCCGATTGCCGATGAGGGGTCATTACCGATTGCCGATGAGGGCTCGTTGCCGATTGCCGATGGAGGATGGTTGCCGATTGCCGATAAGGGCTCATTGCCGATTACCGACGAGGAAGATGCTACCGATTGTCGATCGGGAAAGTACTGCCGATGCCGATGGGCGTGATTTAGCACTTGATGGCAGCAGAGGGTTACAAGTGGCCAAAAAAGGAAGGTGCGGATTAAAAGGGTCTGCCGATGGAAATTCCATCGGGAAGAAGTATAAGGAAACTGATGTTCTGTGCCAGTATTATTATAGTAGTTTGAGTTCGACTCTTGCATGGGTCGCTTATTTTCCCTTAAAATAGGGGTTTTGTTTAGGAAATAAATATTGTTATCCGGCTCCTGCGCGAGTCAGTTTCCTTTAAAGTAGGAGTTTGATTTAGGAAAGATATGTGTCATGTCATTGTACAACTCTCCATGCGGGAGTATAAATATGTGCCCGAGGGCTATGGAATAAACAATCAATCCAATTCAAAACAAACCAATTCTACTTTTTATCCTACTTTTATCACAATTTACCCTTATTATGCATTAGTTATAGCTTTAAACGAGTTCTTCAAGCTTTCGATGGGCTGCATCACCCTGATCTCCGTCAAAATCCTTGCTAGTTCCGCGTGGGAGTACCTCTAGGCTTTGGCAATCTGGGCGCATCGCTATTTGCCTCATCTAGCTCTGCTCTAAGTTATCCGTGATCAATCTGAGCCTTGACATCTGGGCGCATCGCTGTTGTCTCATTCAGTTTGTCATAGTTATCATCCTTGTCGATTGATTGGTCAAATCGACTGGCACGCCCTCGACATCGAGCTTTGGGTAATAGCCCGAGGTGTTCGCAGATCTGACGCTTTTTGTGTCAACAAGAGTGTTAGTCTCAAGCTTCAAAACATCATTAGCACTAGACAAGGCATCAAGCTTAGCATGCAAGTTTTCTTGTATCACAACAAGTTTGTCATTTTTAGCTTTGTACTTCCTTATGATGTCTGAGTATTTGTTGCAAATTTTAATTAGTTCATCATAGGAAGGTGCTTCTTCATCATCACTCTCATCACTAGAGGAAGCATCACCATCATCCTCTTTTTGTACCTTCTTGTCACCTTTAGCCATGAGGCATAGGTGTGTAGAGGATGAGCCCGATGATGAAGGAGGAGCTGGCGGTGGAGTAGAAGAACCAATCACCAATGCGGCCACCTTCTCTTCTTCACTCTCATCATCGGAGGAGTCACTTGAGTCCTCAATGTCGGTTAGCCAATCACCAACAATATAAGCCTTGCCATCCTTCTTCTTCTTGTGGAAGTTGAAGTTCTTCTTCTTGTAGGGCTTATCTTCCTTCTTGTCATCTTCACTTGAATCATCTTGTGCACCCTTCTTGTTCTTGTAGTTCTTGAACTTCTTGTTCTTGAACTTGTCTTTCTTCTCTTCGGTGCATGTATGAGCTAGATGACCAGGAATGCCACAATTGTAGCACTTCATTTGGGAGATTGGCTTCCTTGAAGAGCTTGTGAAGAATTTCTTCTTCTTTGAGTCAAACTTGACTCCATTCTTGTTTAGCCTCTTCAACATCTTGATGGTCTTCTTCACCATGAGAGCGATGTTGTCTTCATCATCTTCTTCACTTGAGTCCTCAACCACCAATTGGATCTTGCACTTCTCTTTGGTGGAAGCTTTGAGGGCCAAGTCTTTCTTCTCCTCTTTCTCTTTGTCTTTCTTCTTGGAGGAGGATGAAGAACTGCCATCACCGATCTTCATGTACATCTCATGAGCATTGATCTTGCCCAACACTTGTGTTGGTGTAGAAGCGGAGAGATCCCCTTAGTGAAGAACGGTGATGATGTGGCCATACTTGTCAATTGGAAAGACATAAAGAATCTTGCGCACCACATCGGCGGGTTGCATTTGGGTGAGCCCAAGTCCATTCAACTCCTCTACAAGAATATTGAGATGTGAGTACATTTCATTTGCATTCTCATTAGCATGCATAGTAAAGGAGTTCAACTTAGCCATGACCAAATGGTAGTGTTCCTCACGCTCACATTTGGTCCCTTCGTGTAGCGCACAAATGTTTGTCCAAACATCATATGCGGTTTTGCAATTTTGCACACGATTGAACACATCCTTGCCAATGCCACGAAAAAGAATGTTCTTTGCCTTGGCATTGTTCTTCTCAAAGAAGGGATCCTCTGCAAACACGGTGCCACCTATGGTAGCGACTTTGTGCACACCGATATCCACGGCCTCAAGGTAGGCCTCCATCCGCACTTTCTAATAAGGAAAATCATCCCCATCAAACATGGGTGGCGGTCCATCCCCACAGGACATCTTGCTCTAGGCGGTGAAGCCTAATTTAGAGCAACAAGGCTTTGATACCAATTGAAAGGATCAAGATGCCCAAGAGGGGGTGAATTGGGCTTATTTCAAATTTCTAAAGCAAATATGAAATACTATCAAATGCCAATCACACCCGTGCCTAACGATTCGTGTGCCTTAGACTATGAAAGCGGTAGCAAGCCAAGGAAAGAGAAAATACCCTACATCATTCTAGTATGAATTGAAGAACAAGGTGGAATGTCCAGTGCCAACTGGCTGCTCTCGGGTTTCTGGGAAAATATTCCCGGAGGCTCGCGAGTGTCCGACGCCCATGCGACAGATGCGTCCGTCACAAACTGGCCGTCTCTGGAGCTCTCTGCTGGCTCGACGGACGCTTCATCATGCTTACGCCAGCGTCCGGTGCCAGCGTCTGGTGCGCCAGACAGCGTCCGGCGCCTCTGGCCTTAGCGTCCGACGCCCAGAGACCGCCTCTCTCAACTTCGGTTTTTGTCGCGATGAATATGGAAGTTGTTCTAGGCTATCTTACGGTCACCATTGTAACACCCTAGTGTTAAGCATTGCATAATCCACATGATCATTGCAAATCATTCATTGCATAAGCATCATCATGAAGCATCATGGCATTTCACTTTAAAAATCAAGTCAAGTTAACCTTGCTTAGAATGATGAAGTAAGATGGATTCATAGAATTGATGGTGTTTGAATCAAGTCTTGAAAACAAGGCACTTAATTAATCTTTATTTTAAAACCCTAGGTTTAATATGAGAAATAAAATTTAAAAGCTATTTTGGAATTATTGTCTTTTATTAAAAGAAAGGCTTCACATTTGATTTTAAATTCTAATTCAAAAACTATAGAGAATTTGACCTTGACCTCTCAAGCAAAAAGATAGATTAAAATCTTTTGAACAACTTTGGTATTCACACCAAAGCTTAGTTTTGAATTTTTAAACCTGTTTGAAAAAGAAACAAATCAAAACAAGAAATGAAATTAGAAAACAAAAAGAAAAAGGATTTTCTTACCTTACTGGGCCGGCGCCAACGAAATGGCCCAGCAGCGCAAGCCAGCCCGGCCTGCCCCACGCACCCGCGCCGGTTCCCGCCCGTGCCTCACGTGCGCCGCGTGTGCGCTCGAGCGCGCGCAGAACACCGCCCGTCGCGTGGCCGCCATGCTCGCCGACGACGCCCGCGTGGCCACTGAGCTCTGGCCGAGCCGCGCATATGTCCGAAGCGGACGCGCCCCGGTCCTCCCTCCCTCCATTCTGTCCCCTGCCGAACGCCCTCCTCCTCTCCCTCGCTCTCGCCTCGCCCTCTCTCTCGCGCGCACCAGAGCGCGCAGCCGCAGCGCCGCCGAGCGGCATCACCGCCGTTCTAGCCACCGCGGAGCACTGCCGTCCTCACCATCTCCACCGCAGCTCCGCCTCGCCTCCCCGACCCTGCAATGACGACCAGTGAGCCTCGGTAAGTCCCTTTCTCCCTGGTCGATGCGAGCCCGAGCTCTGCGCCCGCGCCGTGGACCGCACCCCTCTGGCCATCGTTGTCCCACGATAGCGCGAGCCCCGTGCTCACGATAGCACCACGAAACCCTAGCCCCGCTCAATCGAAGCCGCCATGGCCTATCTCGGTCGGCCGCTGAGTGATCGCGCCGCCGCTCTGCCATGGATGTCGGCGAGCTTCACTCTGGCCACCATTTCACTCGATTAGGGTTGCGCTGGGTCCGCCTCGCATAGCCACGTCCGTAGGGCCAAACCGCATCACCGGAGACCTCGCCGTCGCCGAGATATCGCCGGCGAAAGCTTCGCCTCCGCCCTATGTCACCGACGCGTGGGGTCCCCCTCACGCGGGCCCCCGCTGTCAAGCGCCAGCTCCCGCAGGGAGTGGGCCGCCTCTGCTGTTCGGGTCTGCTCGGCCTGTTGGGCCGAAAGGCCTAAACCTTTTGTTTTTTTCCGATTTTCAGAAAATGTGAAACAATTTGTAAAAATCATATCTCACTGAATAATGATCTAAAAATCATGAAAATAATTGTGAGTACTTGTTACGAACAGATCTACCCTAGAAAAATATTACATGTGGATTTGGTAATACTTTTCTGTGTAGGATTAATTAAATTCTAAAACTGATTAAAACTATATAAGTAAATTAAGCTATTTTAGGCTTGTGCTAAAAATGTAATTCCTCTTCCAGTAGATCTTAAATGGTTGTTAAAAGCTAGGAAAATTATCTCCTGAGCAGTTTCTCACTAGTAATTAAAATGTGTTTTGGCTGTTAACTTGTAACATTTTTAGTAAATAGGATTCTGGTTAAAAGAAATTGTAACTCTTTGTGTAGCTTTCCAGTAAGGAATAGTAACTAGGAAAAATTCTAATCTGGTTAGTTCATCACTTTCACTGTACTAAGTATTTTTAACTATTATTTAGCTTTAAACTTGCTAATTTTGTACATAATGGAATATTGTTCCTTTTAACTTGGAAAATTTGAGCATGCTAGTTTGCCCCTGCTTATGCTACTGTAATTTTTGTAGAATTTTATGAACTGTTTTCGTAGGGTGTGTAGTTCTGTGTTAATTTTCTAGTTAACTAGCTTGCTCCTAAGAAAGGTTAGATAATTAATTAAGCTTTGGTGTATCTTTGAAGCACTAATCAACCAGTTAGGTTAGTAACCTGAAACTGAACCCTGCTGCTAGTATTAGTCTCTTGTGTGAGAAATTGATTTGCTTAATTACAATTATAATAAAGAATTACAAGCGAAGAAATTTGCACCTACTCAGAAAATACTAAAGAAAGGAACATCATGAGCATGTCACATCTTAGCATATTCACCATCTTGCATAAGTAAGAATATACCTTGTCTCATATCATTTGCATATACGCATCATACAGGATCGCAGGAGGAAGCACAGTACGACCTTCCCCAGGAGCAGGAAGAAGCCAGTCACAAGGAGCCAATGAAGGGTACGTGAACGAGGAACCAGAAGAGGAACTCCAGGAGTGTCCCGATCACCAGCCTAGCTCGTTCGAGAAAGGCAAGCCCCGGTGCATCTTAACCGTATTTTATGATATCTAATTTACTATGTTCTATATACTTGTTGCATTAAGTATAGGAGTTGGGTGAACCTAATTGTTGCATATTACCTTCCTTGCTTTTGATATCCTTATATCCTTGTTAACCTATTAGCATAGTAAAGATAGATGCTTAGCCCTGCTAATTAAATATGGCTCCTTCGGTAACACAAGTCATGTATTGCTCTACGTGGCGAAGCCGGGGTATGAAAGATATCATGGAATGGAAAGGCAACCGGGAAGGTTGATAAATTGTCCATACGTCTGATATCGGCAACATCTAGCTGAGCTGCGAGCCCTAGGCCGGTATTTTGCGTACGTGTCTGCCTTTTTGGCGGGTCGATCGGGTGGTGTCTCTCTTGTCATGTTGAACGCATGCCTCAACCCTTAGCTGGCAAGATAACTCGTTCGAGTCGCAAAACCTACCTACAGGCCGAACCATGGACGAACATAACCGCAATTCGGTGCGGGGTGACGAGGACGCGGAGTGTAAGGCCGAGTGCCTGACTAGCTGATCCCTAGTCAGAAGGGACCAGGTGTCGGGCGGTCCTCGGTTTTGTTCAGGGGTTATGGGAAGCGTTCTTGGTTTGAATGGTGGACTAGGCGACTGTCGTGCCCTCGTTCAAGGGCTACGAAGTTTGGGTGAGGAATAAAACCTCCAGCTGGATAGGAATTCGATTCGAATCGCGGTCTCTCCCCGTTAGTGAGAACTTGACAATTGCTACACTGGCGTGGGAATAATTAATTACTTGAATGGTTCCGATGGAATGATATGATGAGACCGGAAGGGCAAACTGGTCATTCTCTGTTTAATCAAGTGTATTGTTTAGTATAGGTGCTAATTTAGAAGACAGGTAATCTTTATTAAATGTGGCTTCATTATTAAGAACTCAATAGTAGATGTTTTTTCGCAAAAGAGAGTTCGACCTTGTACCACCACAAAAGCCTGCATTATCCTTGGTGTCTTTATTTTAGTTTAAGACGGGTAAGTCTAGCTGAGTACACTCGAGTACTCAGGGCTCTATTCCCGATGTTGTTGCAGATGGACAGATGTACTACGGGTACTGCATCAACTGTCTCTACCCCGCTATGGGCGACAACTAGGACCATGGGTGATGGTCACTTCTGAAGCCATATCTATTCTTTTGTGAGAAACGACTGATTACTGGCACTGTAATGAACTAAGTGTGTGTGAGTTGGTTTCAAAACTATTTCCGCTGTAAGAGATTTGGTTATGTAATAACTTTTAAAAATTCGTACTCTCATGTATTCGTATCTGAACCTTATGTAACGTATGAATGGTCTATTGAACTAAAGCGATTGTCGGCTAAGGTTGAGCAAGGTATGAAATCCGTTGTGGTTTCACGGACTACCGGGTTATGAAAGCCTAAGGACGAAAATTTATCGCAGTGGCAGTGGGTTTTTTGGACTTAAGTTTTTGTAATTTGGGCGGTTCTGTTACAAACATCAATATCGTTACTGGGTTGCCTCACTCCTGAGATCAGCATGAGATACCTGTGCTTCTGACACAGATGGGGAGGTAGGTTGTACATAGTGAGTATGACGGGCAAGGTGTTGTGCGAGCTGCTAAGCTCGCCAAAAGGGTTCATCCCGTCATTACTGAGAGCAAACCGAATGTTCCTTGACTCGTTGCCAAATTCCGGATATGCCTTGTCAAAATCTTTCCACTGTTGGCCATCAGATGGGTGCCGCAACATGCCATCATCCTTCTTGCGGTCATCCGATGCATGCCAGGACATGAGCTTGGCATCCTGTGGGTTCCCGAATAGTGCACGCAGACGGTCGATCATAGGCAGATACCACACCGACATTGCGGACTTCTCCTTTGCGTGTAGCCCTCTTCCTCCTCGTCCTGCTAAGCCGAGATGCGATTCTCTGCAGCAGTGCTCTTCTTGCCCCCTTTCTTCTTCTTTGGACCACCTCGCAATGACTCGTTGCCGTCTGCATCCACACGATAGCCAGCATTCTTCTTGTAACGACTCGCGCCGCAGTGCGGACAGCTCGTCATCTTCTCATACTTAGTGCCCGGCCGATACAAGATGCAGTGGTTAGGGCAGGCATCGAACTTTTGAACTTTCATTGACACTGGACGAATCAACTTTTT
Organism: Microstegium vimineum; assembly: GCA_022036555.1. Classification (NCBI taxonomy): domain Eukaryota; kingdom Viridiplantae; phylum Streptophyta; class Magnoliopsida; order Poales; family Poaceae; genus Microstegium; species Microstegium vimineum. The sequence goes on from CM039134.1 coordinate 33,685,100, forward strand.
TTCCCAATAAGTATTCATGGGAAACTTGTTACCCTTTTGGTATGTGGTAGCAAGGTAACTTAACAGCTCATTGAAGCTGTTGTCAGACCAACCATGTCGGGCCTTCATCATCAACATGTGGAGGATAAAATGGAGCACGGTGCACTCTTTCGGAGATTCGTCACCGTCCTGATACAGAGGATCAAGTGACGCCTGCTTCATCTCTCTGAAATTTTCCAACCACTTTGGGGAACCATACTCAACATCGTCCTCATCGATGTGCTTCACTAAATCATCAAAAAGATGCACATCCTCAGGTTCCTGCATGGTGGCCTCCTTACCACCATCATCATCTTCCATGTCCTCGAGTAGATCCTCCACCGTGATATAATCACAATCGTTATTATCGTTGTAGGTTGGCGCTGTTGTGGCTGAACATGAGACGTTTGGCACACGTGGCTCTTGGTTCGCCGTCATCGATGCTGAGCTCCAGATGCACCACCACCACTTGGGTCAACACTTTCTCCGTGGAGAGTCCAGAGTGTATAATTCTCTACGAAACCAAACCGAATCAAATGAGATTGCACATTGCCATCGTCGGTGAAGGCTGTCAGATTCTTGCAGTGAGAACACGGACACGCGATTATCATCCGCTTTGATCTGTCATGGTGAGCTCTCGCAGTGGCAATAAACTTTCTCACTTCGCTAAGATACCGCGAGTCAAGTACTCTACTAATCTTGTACATCCATTCTGACCTATCCATATTGCCTGCAAACCCATATACATCAACAACAAAAGCTTTTAGGCATATAATATTATGAAACTAGATAAAAAAGACACAAGCTTTCTCTTTCCTCCATTAATCTAGATCTATAGCTAGAGAGCTCAAAAAGCAAGGAAAAGAGAGAGAAAAGAGCATGGGAACCTTCTAAAAGCTTTTAGGCATCTAATATTATGATTCTAGATAAAAAAACACTAGCTTTCTCTCCTTCGTCCATGAAACTAGATCTAGATCTAGAGAGGTCAAAAGGCAAGGAAAAGATAGAGAAAAGACCATGGGAACCTTTTAAATACCTCTTATGATGTCCTCCTCCTCCAAAACAACACTCAAAACCTCAATCTAATGGTTTGGGCAAAAATTTGGACAAAGCCTCTTCCCCCACGAGTTTGGAAGAGAGAAGGCGTGAGGAAGAAGAAGGTCGAACTGTAGCTACTTATAAAAAACATAACCGCTACGGACGTTATTAAACGACCACTGTGATTAATACTGATTAACCGCAGCGTTCGCCCTAATGTGACCGCTACGGTAAATGCATTAACCACAGCGGTCGGATTAGGGCGACCGTTGCGGTTAATGGTTAACCGTAGTGGGCTCTCTAACTGCCCACCGCGCGCGGCCATTCTTCGACTAACGGTGGCGGGTAGAAATGGTGGCCGCCACGGAGGGCATTTTGCCACTGCTGCGCAAAATCAATTTTGATGAAATGTCTACCGGTGGCGGGTTTCGCGGGTTTGGGGCTCAAAACCCGGTGGAGCTTCCGAGCAAGCGGGGCGGCACATGGCGGAATCCTGGAGGTTGCGTCGAGGCGACGGCAAGTCTAGGCAGGAAGCGGGGCTGTCCGTTCAAAATCGAGGAAGATATTTTTTGGAGTTGGGTCACAATGCTTAGGCTAGGTGGTTCTCTCTATGTATCGAGGGGCTAAGTGCAAATGTCCACTTAGGCCTCCACTAGTTAGGGGATGAAGGGTTATCTTCTCCCCATCTCTTGCACACTTCTTTTCCCCCTCCCACCTCCTAGGTTTTCCCCTACCTCTAGGCTTCTTGCTTGAGATCCATGGAGTCTCCCATGTAAACTGAGATTTTGGTAAGGAAAGGAGGTCGTAACCTCCTTGTCTCCTCCGGGATTCAATTTCGAAAACCGCTTGTGCTTGCGTTCTTCATTTTGACTTTTTCGTTCTTGATTCCCGTTGCTCAATCTCCCTCCTCCCTGCATGTTTTGAAAATCCATATGAAGTGAAAGGTCTTGCTACCCCTTGTGTTCAAATCCGCCAAAGAATCGGGCTAGGATGGGGTGAGCAAAAAGATCGATTCGTTTGCGTTTTGGCTTGTTCTCCACTCCGTTTTATTCGTTCATCTTTGATTCACGAACTTGTGAGGGAGGTATGGACTAGATCCTCCAAGAGTAGAGTCACATCTACCTCAGAAACCTCCCTACAAAGTTTGGATTCAATTGGAGTTGAAACGAACAAGTTCCGGCGTTTTTTCGTGTGATCCGCCTTGTTTTCGGGGGCGTCAGACACTGGAATCCCCCCGTCGGACGCTGCCTGCTCCCTAGCCGAACGTCCGTCACATGGGGCTGTTTCGGGCTGATTTTTTGGTGCGACGGACGCTGGCAACGGACTCTGCCAACGGACCATCCGTCGCCCAGCGTCTGTCGCCCTTCCAGTAGGGTTTTCATCGCCCACTGTTTTGGTCATATCTCTCTCGTCCGAACTCCGAATTTAGTTCCGCTTGTTGCGTTGGTTTCGTAATCATGCAGGGAACTTGATGAAGCACTTGTGATACCAGTTCTCATAAGTATTTTTGGTGAGCTCTCTTCTCCTCTCTCTAGGGTTGAGTCTCATTATCGGTGTCTCGGTTTGAGCTTTTGAGTTTCTGGAAGATCCGTTGTACCTCTTGGTCATCACCAAAGCTATCCACCATCTCTAGGGTCGTGATATTGCTATGTGAGTAAGCTTGCTTGCTGGGGTTGTTTTTGGGAAGAGTGGCCTGAATATTTCTGAGTGAAATTTGAGGCTCCCATTCACCCCCCCCCCCCTCTGGTCGCCGTTCTTGGTCCTTCACAGCGTGAAGGCGATCATGACCCTCTCCACCAATCGCACGTCATCCTCGGGCTCCAAGCAAGCCAACGGCACCCCCGTCAGCAATCGTCCTCCGAAATTCCAAAAGATGGATTTCCTCTGGTAGGATGGCAAGTCTAATCCGTTGATCTTTATTAATCGCTGCGAATCCTACTTCTACCAGCAAAGGATCATGTAGGAGAAGGTTTGGATTGCCTCCTATAACCTGGAGGAAGGGGCCCAGATGTGGTACATCCAAGTCCAGACGGATGAGGGTACTCCATCATGGCGCCGATTCAAGGAGCTCATCAACCTACGGTACGGGCCGCCCCTGCGATCAGCGCCTCTTCGAGCTCACCGATTGCCGCCGCACCAGCACCGTCGCCGACTATCAGGATCGTTCCAGGCACTGCTGCCCCGAGCCGGCCCCCTTGACGAGGCACAGCGTGTCCAGCTCTTCATCGACGAACAGCTGCTGTTGACAGTCGTTAAGTATCAATTTCTATATGTCAACAAGAGTTAAAAGGACTTCATTGAATCACCAATGTTGATATTTGTTAACGCAAATAGAGAAATCACTAGGAAGTAATCCGCAAGCGCACGGATACCGGTGAGTACTTCACCCGGGAGATTATCCAGAGTATCATATTTATTTATCCACAGGGAGAAAGGGTGCATCTGACTAACCAAATCTATGTTATTAACCCTTAGGCTACAAACAAGGTGATTTTGATATGAGCGATTAGAGAAGACCGGACTGTAGTCTCGTTCTAGTCTATATAAGATATGATCTATTATTCTATTGGGGAGAACCGTCATGAAAAGAGACACCTCCGAGGATGCTTAACACGCGGCCTATAAACCCTATGAGCCCTTCTAACGGGATTGTGGGTTCCAAAGGTATCTACGGAATTGTCACTTTCCGAGCTACTACCACAAATCTGGCTAGATAGGGGGTATCTATGAGGATCCCAGCCCAAACACCACGTTTACGCTAAAGACGATTACCCTACTCTCAATGCAAAGAGAATAAAGTAAACTCACAGACCAAAGAATAATAAATAGGTAACTTACTAGAATTAGAAGTCGAATTACCAAAGAAATCCTAGGAGCAAGCCTCGGGTTAGGAGTCTTGATCCCGTCGATACAAACTGGAGAGGAGACAACGACAGGCCGGGCTTCCTCCAATCCATACCTCCACTCTAACTCTCTCAATCTAGAAGAGTAAACTCTAATCTCACATCTTGAATGCTAAGCCCTAGAGAATAGATCCATAAGGGATCCTCTCTGGCGAATCCTCTCTGGAAAATATGTAAATGAATAATGGATTGCCTTTAGCCAGGGCGCAGGGGTCCTCCTTATATAGCCCCCTCAAATGAACGTCGACCGTCGGATCAAACCGACCTTAATTGTATGGTTTAGATTGATCCTCAAAGGCGGTGGAGCATGATCCGTGAGACTCGTGCTGATTGGTTTCATGGCCAAGGCGGGCGCCCTACCTGTGGGCCCATTCACCTTCTCGTTTCTTCCCGCGCGTTCTGGAACCCTCTAGAGTATAGAAAATCCTACGGTTGATAATTATCTCTATGTAAAACATGTGGGCCTTTCCTCCATATTTCCTGGTAACCCCCTGCAGAAACATACATTCACCAAAACTCGTGGAATTTCATTAGTAAACCCCCCTATATCTAGATGTGAATTGCATATGGATCTTTTTTCATGTTTAGTTGACGGTTAAAATTGATACTTAAGGACCGTCAACAACTCCCCCAAGCTTACCTTTTGCTCGTCCCTGAGCAAAGATGAACTCAAAGATGGATCAGGAGTTGCTGCAATGCTTTCACGCCTTAAAGGTACACATGCGTTCAACCAAGAATTCTCCTCTGGATTAGAGTAAACCATTCTGACTTTCAAACTTATCCATATTACCTTTAACCATGGGGCTTATAGCCATCACTTGGGTCTTGAGCAATTGAAAAGTAGAATGATTAAGCCAAGCACTATGTCTCAAACTCTTCACTTTACCTTTATCCTGGACTTTTGCAAAGTTTTTGAGATAAAACTCAAAGTTTCTTTTGTATGACCCTCTCAAGTCTCTCAATATGTGGTATTTTTGGATCCTCACCAAGGCAACAATGGTGTTATGCCTTCTCTCAGAATATTATTTGGAACAGGCAAAGTAACAATGTGCCTTCTCTCTCTTACCCTATAACTAATAGGCAATATATGGAGTTCATAGGTGGGGAGGAACAGCGCATACATACTTGCAAAGCATATATTGTAAAGTCAAACAATGGATCCAGAAAAACAGGTCATACAATCAAATCAAGATGTGCATGTGTATGGGATATATGGTTGATGTATGAGGGTGGATATGTGGTGGATATAATGGTGTATGGTGGATATATGAGGGTGTATGATGGAAACCTAATTCTACTCTGCTCCTTGAATACAAATATACATACTTCTCTCTTTTGGAACTTGGAACTTTTGAGAGAACTTGGGCTTGCTTGCTTTTTTTTTAGAGAGGCGGGCATCTAAGTACCAATTGTTTTGATAGGACACTTGTCCATGTTTTACTCTCTTTATATTTTATATATTTTTTTTTTCACAACCCCAAGTCTCTTTCACTTGTGAGAGATGATAACAAGGAATTCTTTGGAGCAGTTACATATGTGGTAATGGAATATATGGATAGGTGGAGAACTGGGATATTTTTGGTTGCTTACTCCCAAGGTAGGAATAGAGCATTTTTCTGGTGGATCTGGATGGCATATATGTGGATGCATACTTCCAGGATAGAAGTAGCATATATGTGGATGCGTACTTCCAGGATAGAATTAGCATATATATGTGGAGTGTACGTGATCTTGATTTTAAAAGCATGACAAGTCTCTAAGGGTCAACAAAGCTTGACAAAACTCAATGCAAATACAAACAGTAAATATGATAGTGATTGTTTTCCTAATCTACTAGGCATGTATATATGGTTGTGGTAGGAATTCAAGCTCTCGTCATACAGAAACTTATCATGTAATATTTTCAATTTTCAAAAGATAAATTCTCCAGAACTCTAGTATTGCTAGGAACAAGATAAATAGCAACTCAACTTTATCATATCATACCTATCAACTACCTAGACTTAGCTCAAGCATTCACAACCCACAAGTCTCAGGTTCAGAGTAAATCTTATGTCAAAACAATTATATCTAAAACTCGAGAGAATTCAAGGCTGAAAACTAGGTACTTGAAAGGAATTACGGCAGAGCAACTATTCATCATTTCCAAGACAAAATTATTGTTCATGGCTATAGATATATCTATCTTTATTTAGGACTCTTAAGACTTGACAGACATGGACCTTCATGTGCCCATATGTTTTTAGCAATTTTAGATTTTCTTATGATACTATGGTGAACCTTCATGTGTTCACATATTTTTGATATTTTTATGACTATAAGATAGACTCGATAATCGCATAGATATACTTACCTGATAACTGGGGATGCCCTCCCCCAAGCTGGATGTTTGCTATAGTTGCTTTAAATGATCTTTAGAAGTAGCCTCCTGGTTGGGCTCACTCCTCTTTGGTGCTTTCAATCTTGCATGGTTATACTCCGACAAGAACAAACAAAACTCGAGGCTCCATTATGACAATGGGTTCGCGGTCAGCCAAAAGAGTAATTGAATATTCTTATGAGCTAATTTAAACTTTAATATGTTCTAGCAAGAATTGAATATGTCATCTCTTTTTAGAATTTTCTATTTTATGATGCAAGCGAAAAATAAAAATTATTTTTGTGCCACCACAATAAATTCCCTTATGGTAATACCATAAGTTCTCTCACATGGGGCTTAAAGATTTTCTTTTTGCAATGCAGAAATGTAGATATGTCATGGTAAAGATAATTATGTAATGGAGGGTATGAGAATAAGAATAATGCTAGGAATATCTATAAGTGATATGCTAATTAATGCAATTGAGTATCTTAATAGATTGGTGCTAAGGATTTGTTTAAGCTTATGAAGGTGATTATGTAATGGATGATAGTAGAGCAAAACAACACTAGAAATTTCGAGTGTGTAAGCTAAACTAATGCAGTGTGAAAATTAAATATGCAAATAACTTACCGAGTTTACCTTTCGGCCGAGGTTCGGAGATTTAGGTCCGTCGATCCGGACATCTCTTCTGGTTAAAATATCTTCAGGAGTGTTATCCAATCCTGATGAGGACTTGGATGTTTTTTTCACCTTGTGTTAATGTTTTGATGAAGTCTCTTCTTCCACCCTTTCTTAGTCTCAGGTTTCACTTCCTGTGATTCACTGTTTTGAGGTTCTATCTCTTCTTTGCTCTCTGTAGCTTGTGATACATCCTCCATTGGTGGTACAACTTTCTTACTCAGGAGATCTTTATTATTGGATTGGTCTTCATATCTTGACTTTCTCTTGGATAATCTGTCCATCCATCCTTGGTGGCTTGTTTCATTTGGCATTGAGAGAGATGCTTCCTTGTCTCCTCATAAGTGGTGTGGCTATTGAAGTAGCAATATGTCATCTCTTCAGGAAATTGGAAGTAGTCCTCTTTAGATGTGAAGATGATTGTGCTGGTGGTGTTGAGGTGAATAAGGTGGACTCCATCTTTATATCCCATGAAACCATGAAGTCGGCGGGAACATAGTGATCTTTGATTATGATGTGTTTTGCTATTCCTTCCGGAAATCAGAATGATTGGTCTGCTAGTTGAAGCTATACATATGTCTGGTATAGTGGTCTACTGTCATATAAATGTTGATAGGCTACCACAGACAATGTGTTGCCACTTGATCCAATGTTGCAGAATGCCTTGTGGGATGTACTTTCCTTGATCTTGCAATCAATGGTAGGTACTCCTGGATCATCCAGCTTAGCGATGTATTTGATAGATGGAGTTGGCCATACCCTAAATCAAATAGTGTTGATCATCTGGGTCTTCTCTTGGTTGTTGAGCTTTACTCTTCCTCCTTCTATTGTAATGTTCTACTTCTTTGTAGCAACATTTGTGTCCTCGTAGATGTAGGCCTCTAAGGATGAGTAGGGGCCTTGAGTGTATGTTTCTTGGAAGTGAACCTCTCCTTCTCATCCTTGATTGGGAAACAGATCTTGGCGCTATCCGTGTAGATGATGGTATTAGCTGTTCTTAAGAATGGGTGCCCAAGATAATGAGGGATTTCTCATCTCTGTCTGTTTCTCCAATCACAAGGTTTATTGGTACGAATGAGTGCCCAACTCGTATGCTGATATATTAAGGAATTGCCTTGGGGTAACATAGTGTCTGATCTGCTAACTTGGCATGATGTTGACACTTGCTCCAAGGTCACAGACAGCTTCTTCAAGGGTGTAAGCTCTAATGGAGATTGGGATGATAGGTCGTGCATCTCCTATCTCCATTGGTGGGGTGTCATCCACCCATTCTCTTGATGCCATGGTGAAGAAGTGTCCTGCTCAAATAAACAAGACAGAGATCAAGTGCATGGGCTCTGTTGGTGGGAAAACACCAACAGAACCAAAGTTTTATTCATTCTTCTCTAGCCTAAAAACATCAAGCAAAATTGAGTATTTTGTTTTAACCATAACATGGGTGATAAGATCAAAAGATAAGTATGAATGTAGCACTTCAACAACACTTAGCAAATTAAATCGCTTAAGCACATGGAAGGATTTGTTTAATGTAAATTTTATATGATTGAGATTATTATCTTCCAAAGTTGGATGTGCAACATTTCAGCCCATATGGTTAAATTTGTGAGAACAAGAATGTGGTACTAGGAACAAACTTTAAAGAACTAACATGTTGAGATAATCAGGTTGGATCAAGTAAAGTTGCAGCTCAAACATGTTTAGATCTGTATTTATGTGAATACCAGAATCAAATAAAAGTTTTTAGAGTGATGCTTACTTACCTTTAATTTTGAAGAATGATGGCCCTGTAACACCTCATGGAAGCTTCCTTTGATCGGCTGGTTGAGCATTAATAGCTTGTCTCATTTGTTCCACTTCTCATCCTTGTTCCTTTGATCTTGTTGGTCTTTTTATTGTCTTGTCTTGAAGTTTGTTCACCTCTCTCTTGTGAAGGTTGTTGAAATTCATGTGTCTCTCTTAATCTCCAATGTGAGTTCATCTCGGTACTTACCAATTTGATATTGAAAGTTTTCCGGTAGGGTTAGTCCAACAAAATATCCAATATCTACTCTAGTATACCATCAGTTCAAAAATCAACCTAGACACCATGTCTAATTTGACTTAGGAAGACATTTTAACCTAAGCACCACGCTTAACCTTAAAAGCCTTTTGAAGTAATATCCAAATACCTTTGATTAAGCACCATGCATAATTTAAAAGGTATATAAAAATTCTTCAAAACCTAAACATATACTATAGCAAACAAAGGTAGCATGAAAGTATTATGGAGATTTATTCACATGAAGATGAAAGAGTATGATGATTTTTTTTAGTAGTTGAGCATGCCTTAAAGGTAGGTACAATTAAGATGATGTAGCAACATGGCAAAAGATGTTTGTATGATGGGTTATCCCCCAAGCTTGAATTTTGCAAAAATCAAGATTGGATGAATGAAATTCAATGTTGCATAATAATTGGTTGGACATACCTTATGCTTGTCATTCCTTCATTTTCTTCTGCTCTATACCTAGAAAGGTTAGTGACAAAAATACCCGAAGGAATATAATCATATATTTCTATGCTTGCTTCACAAAGGTAGGCAACAAAAAGGTGAACACTTATGTTAGGATCTCAGAGGTGTTAGTTTTAGGACACTAAGCTTGTCCTTTGGGAAACCTTTTTAAGATGTGTTTTTAGCGACATGGTTTCCCTACTATTACCTATCTCAAGATTTAGACAACGAGATCTACAACATTTATGATAAACATATGTGTCAGCAACTACCCTTTTAAAGTATTTGTAAAAAGAAAGAGTGAGGGTGTTGAAGATGTCATAAATGGTAATGATAAAGAGACCAATGGGTATGGGAGATGTCTCATATGAGCATGGATTTAAAGAGATAGTTATGGAATGGATTCCATGCTCATTGATATCATCTTCCTCTCCAATCTCTATGGTTGATTCTTTATGTAAGTTCAAAATTCCACTTGGATTGGTAACTCTCAAATTGGTCTTGTTTGGGGCCTCCTCTGTACTTGGATAAATCATATTTTCAAATGGAGTTAAAACTAAACCAAGACTAGAGAAAGATTTCTCCAAAACCATGGCTATACAAGCAGGGCGAAGCTCATAGCCATTCGTAAGAATAAGGTGTGAAGATGGTGGAGTCTCCAACAATTCACCCTTTGGAGTAGAGTATGTGGTAAGAAGAAAATGGTAAGAAATAAAGAAATTTGAAAAAGATAAGAAAAGATAAAAGTATAGTACAAGATAATAGCAAGATTCGAGGTTATCTCAGCAAACCGTCTTTCTCCCCGGCAACGGAGCCAGAAATGCTTGTTGATATTTGTTAACGCAAATAGAGAAATCACTAGGAAGTAATCCGCAAGCGCACGGATACCGGTGAGCACTTCACCCGGGAGATTATCCAGAGTATCGTATTTATCTATCCACGGGGAGAAAGGGTGCATCTGGCTAACCAAATCTATGCTATTAACCCTTAGGCTACAAACAAGGTGATTTTGATATGAGCGATTAGAGAAGACCGCGACTGTAGTCTCGTTCTAGTCTATATAAGATATGATCTATTATTCTATTGGGGAGAACCGTCATGAAAAGAGACACCTCAGAGGATGCTTAACACACAGCCTATAAACCCTACGAGCCCTTCTAACGGGATTGTGGGTTCCAAAGGTATCTACGGAATTGTCACTTTCTGAGCTACTACCACAAATCTGGCTAGATTGGGGGTATCTATGAGGATCCCAGCCCAAACACCACGTTTACGCTAAAGACGATTACCCTACTCTCAATGCGAAGAGAATAAAGTAAACTCACAGACCAAAGAATAATAAACAGGGAACTTACTAGAATTAGAAGTCGACTTACCGAAGAAATCCTAGGAGCAAGCCTCGGGTTAGGAGTCTTGATCCCGTCGATACAAACTGGAGAGGAGACACCGACAGGCCGGGCTTCCTCCAATCCATACCTCCACTCTAACTCTCTCAATCTAGAAGATTAAACTCTAATCTCACATCTTGAATGCTAAGCCCTAGAGAATAGATCCATAAGGGATCTTCTCTGGTGAATCCTCTCTGGAAAATATGTAAATGAATAATGGATTGCCTTTAGCCAGGGGGCAGGGGTCCTCCTTATATAGCCCCCTCAAATGAACGTCGACCGTCGGATCAAACCGACCTTAATTGTATGGTTTAGATTGATCCTCAAAGGCGGTGGAGCATGATCCGCGAGACTCGTGCTGATTGGTTGCATGGCCAGGGCGGGAGCCCTAAAGGGTAGGGCGGGCGCCCTGCCTGTGGGCCCGTTCACCTTCTCGTTTCTTCCCGCGCCTTCTGGAACCCTCTAGAGTATAGAAAATCCTATGGTTGATAATTATCTCTATGTAAACATGACATGTGGGCCTTTCTTCCATATTTCCTGGTAACCCCCTGCAGAAACATACATTCACCAAAACTCGTGGAATTTCATTAGTAAACCCCCCTATATCTAGATGTGAATTGCATATGGATCTTTTTTCATGTTTAGTTGACGGTTAAAATTGATACTTAAGGACCGTCAACAACCACCATAGACTTAGGGGGTCTAACGGACAGAATTCCACAAGTTTTGGTGAGTTTATGTTTTTATAGGGAATTATCAGGAAAAGAGCAAAAGAAGGTCCACATGTCATGTTTACATAGAGAGAAAGGACCTCCGCACGATCAAGAATACTCAGGAAGACTCTAGAAGGAACTGGACCAAGCCAGAAGCCAAGGGGCCCACACCCAGGGCACCCGCCCTAGGGCCTGGGGCGGCCGCCATACCCCTATGACCAATCACGGTCAGCTTCACGGATCGTGCCTAACCGCCTTTGAGGATGAATCTAAACCACTCGCTTAAGGTCAGTTTGATCCGACGGTCCACGTTCATTTGAAGGGGCTATGTAAGGATGGCCCTGCCATCCTTGAGGAAGAGGAGAAATCATTATTAGAGGAAGCCATCAAAACTAGGGTTTCATATCCCTCTCTCCACCAAAGAATTAGAATAGCTACTCCCAATTCCTTCAAGTTCTATAGGATGGATTAGATAGATTTAGAGAAGTAGAGCATTGCGCTCTGGATTTCAGATCTTCATCATAAAGATTGGTATTATCTTGTATCTTTCTCTACGACTTTATTCTTAATATCATTATGTTTCTATTTATTATGTTCTTAGTTTGTTCTAGTTCTATATTTGATATAGTTATGATTGATAATGAGTTTATGTATAAGTTTGCAAAGCGCTTAGCTCTTACCTTGAGGGAGTTAGGTGGTAGATCACATGTAAGTGTGGTTCTTAGATGCTATTTACCTGCAAATGTATCCTATTGGTTCTTATATAGTCCACCCCCCCATTGGTAGGATAGGCAGAATTGGTATTGCGGAGTAAGTCATGCTATGTTCTGGCTTTCTTTAGCGATGTTCCTTATGCATAGATGAAGAGTCTTTTATGCTATATATGATCTTATATGTGCTAGAGTACATTAGAACATACTTAGAAGTTATTCTCTGACTAGTCCGACGTCACCTTACATTTATATGGAGTAGTCTATCTCTAATCTCTGTGTTATTTATCTTTGAGCTTACAATTCAAAATCTTTATTATTATGGCTTACCCCATGCCGAAGCAAGTGACTATGTGATTGAGTTTCTCATAAGTAATCATGCTCTGGAAGTCCATCTCTAGTCTAAACCTTTGTTAGTTCATGCCACCAATGTTTTGCTTTTCCTTTAGCAAAATTATAAATAATGATACCTGGAATTACTTCCTAGTGAAGTGTTACAATTGGTATTTTATTTGTGTGCTTGCGGATAGAATAAATATATTTTCTAGAGAGCCTTTACATTCATAAATACCACCGCACATTTCTAGCGCCATGCTGGGGATGACAACCCAGTATTCAAAGTGGTGTTAAGAAATGTCAACAAGCATTTCTGGCGCCGTTGCCAGCGGTATAAAACATCGGTACGCATAGGATATAGATATATATTAGAATTAGACTATGGAGAAAAATTGCATGAACAGATACTCAAATGAGAAATCATAACAAGGCACCTCTGCTTTGGCAGGATCACCCCTGTTGTTTTCTATGTCTATATTTTTATACAGGGTATTGCAGGATTGACTTTGATACATTCAACACTCCATCATCAGAATCAAAGCAATCAAGAAAGAAGAAGCTAGTCACCAATTTCTGAACCTATGGCACAAAAGACCCTGCGAGAATTCTCTGCTCCAAGCATTGAGAATATTCGCAATGGTCTGGTATTTGAGGTAGAAGAAGGAGAAGAAGATTTTGAATTTGAGCTCAAGCCAAGCCTCATCAATATGGTGCAAGCTACACAATTCAGTGGAAAGGCACATGAAGATGCTTGTGCACATTTACAGAATTTCTTAGAGATTGGAAACACAATCATCATCAACGGAATCACCCAAAACATCATACTGTTTCGCCTCTTTCCATTCTCACTTATGGGAAGAGCGAGGAAGTGGTTCTACACCAACAAGGAAGATATCAACACTTGGGCAAACTATTCAAATGCCTTTCTAGCAAAGTTTTTCCCTATAGGCAAAACCAATGCCTTAAGAGGAAGGATTGTCAATTTTCAATAGCAGAAATCATAAACCATTCTAGAAACATGGGAGCGTTTTTAAGGATACCTATCAGATTGTCCTCAACATGGAATGGCAGGATGGTTACTCATGCAGACCCTTTACCATGGATTAACTCAAAAAGCTCGTGAGTGCCTAGATGCATCTGCTGGAGGATCATTTTTGGAACTTACACTTGGAAAAGCAGAGATACTTATGGATAAGATAGCAGAAAACCAAAGCTGGTCCCAAGAAAAAGTTCAACATTGTCACCAAACAGAAGAAATACCCGAGGAAGTAAATGCACTATCAACCAAGATGGATGATTTACTCCATTGGCTTGACCAGAGGGCCAAATATAAAGAAGGTCGAAGAGCCATTGAGATGGCATACAAATGCCCACATCAACCCACTCCAAGTCAACCCAATAGCAAAGGTATGAATCCAGGTAATACTTCAAATCAATTTACCTTGAGGAATTTAATTGCGCAACAAACTAAAATTAATGCGAATCTTGAGCAAAGGCTGGATACAAATTAATCCTCTTTAAAAGATATACATAATAAAATGGATTTTCTAGTATCTGCTTTTGATGAACAAAATATTCTTAATAAAAAGGTAGAGCTTAAGTTAGCAAACCTAGCTGCTATTTTGCCTGTTTCCACTAACATTGAGCAGGTAAAGAATATAACTACAAGAGGAGGGAAATCCACCAGAGATCCCCCTCATCCAAGAGGAACAAGAAGAGCACCAGCAATACCGGTAGTAGTAGAAGAAGAGAATCCCAATGAAGCAGAAGAATTGCTACAAACACGAAATGACCAAGAAATGAGAAAATATTACCATGACACCAACTATTTACCATTTCCTAGAAGAAACAGAGGACTACAGTCGGATGAGCAGTTTGGTAAGTTCGTAGAGGTTATCCAGAAGTTATATGTCAACACACCCCTCCTTGATGCCATACAGGTCCCTACATATGCAAAATACATCAGAGATATTCTTAACAAGAAAAGACCACTGCCAACCACTGAGGTTATCAAGCTGACAGAAGAATGTAGTGCGGCCATCCTAAATAAATTACCAAAGAAGAAGGAAGATCCAGGATACCCCACTATTAATTGCTCGATCGGGAACCAACACTTCAACAATGCACTCTGTGATCTTGGAGCAAGTGTCAGTGTGATGCCTTTGGGCGTTGCTGAGAACATGAGCTTCAAGAATGTGAGCTTGATTATGCAACACTAGAACCAACATCAATGTGTTTACAACTAGCGGATCAAACAATTCGATACCCTTTGGGCGTTGCTGAGAACATTCCAGTCAAGATAAGAGATTTCTTTGTGCCAGTAGACTTTGTGGTACTGGACATGAGCCCTAACTCAAAAGTTTCCATCATCCTTGGAATACCATTCCTAAGCACCGCCAATGCCCACATTGATGTCGAAAAGGGAGAAATTAAGTTCAACATAAATGGTCAAGAAGAACACTTCGCATTCAAGCCTAGACCAGAGAACAAATCTACAGTGAAGGACGTTCATGAAGAAGGGTCACCAGAGGCATCACCTCTGGAAATAAATACATCAGAAGAGTGAAAATAATTTGGAGGTCCAGTTTGGGGGACCCTAAAATCTCGAACCCTCTCCGGAAGGTAAATCGGTATTTATCCACAGTCATCAATCTATTGTATATTTAATTCTTGCATTAATCATGTTTATTTTTATAATATCCAAAAGCCCCACATAAATAATTAATATGGTGTGTTACAGTCCATATTTATTAATTATAATGGTGGCATAAAAATATTTTGCTTAATCATTCTTAGTAAGTTTTTATTCTCACTCTTTTATTCCTGCATTATATTTACGAAGTTTCTAGAAGCATGACCCACATCCTTTGGCCCCACATGTCATAGACTCCACCTCACACATATCACATCACATAATTTCATCCACTTACACCCACCACAACCACCAGACATTTTCTACCGTCCAAATTCCACCCACGACCAATAATTTTGCATGAAGACACAACATGTGAGGTGGAGGAAAAAGATCAACCACTTTGGGGGCCAGAGTGGGGCGGCCGCCCATGCCACTAGGACACCCGCCCTGTCCCCTGCTCCTGCCTATAAATTCCTTCCTCCACCCTCTTCTTCACACCACACACACTCTAGAAAACATCTCCAACTTCGAGTAGTTCTACTCCTTTGAAGGAAGAAGAGAGTGGAAATGAGGAGTAGAAAGTGTTTTGAAGAAAGAAGTGAGAAATAGTAGTCACTTAGAAGCTAGTGATCACGCTGTCCAAGAATAACTAAAAATTTGTTTAGGGGAAGTGCTGCTGAAGTTTCCAATAAAATATTATCTTGAACAACTAACCCCCGAACGATTGACACCTGGACGGCTGACCACTAACCATGATTTTTGTCTCACATTCTCCACGAGTTTTTGTTTTTGTCATCAAGTTTTGCAGGATGTTTAAGAAAGCCGCTAAAGCCGCCAAGGAAGCCTTGAAGAGTGTTGGGACAAGACACTCGTCCCGGCTCTCCTCTCGTCACTCCGACATGAGCGTCGATCTGCCGGCCGAACAAGCACCATCATCATCATCAGGTAATACAAGGAAGGTCCTTTTAAAGACAAGTGACCTTGGATTAATTTCTCAGCGAGAGAAAGAAGTCTTCCAGAAGTTGAAAAACAAAGATTTCATCCACACCCCTACCATCGATCCTACCCTACTAGGTATGGATTCTGAGTTCGATCATATTTTCCGAATGATTGGGTGGACAGACTTTTGGAACATAACCGAAGTAGGATCCCGTCTTTTAACCATGAGATCGGCGCCTTCTACACCCGCACCGATAACAACCTCCTTGCCATCCAAGAGACACAAGCCCGACACACCCAACTACAGGAGCAGCAGCAGAAATGGAACCAAGATCATGCCATCGCCATGCAGGAAATGCGAGATGAGAACGCCACTATAGGTGAGAATGTGTCTAATCTACTTCAATTCTTTAACCTCCAGTGACACCAGCCGCAGCATCAGCCAGCTTGGGGAGTTCCTCCCCCAATTATCAAGGTATGTTTCTATTCCCCTTTGTTATAGTTATTTCTTTTAACCTTTATGTATTTAAAAAAATCTAAAAACTTAGAAAACCCAATAAATATTTTTCTATCTATCTTACTACATTTTCTTAATCATGAAAACCAAATAAAAAGAGTGTGTAGATAAGTGTGTTTTATTTTGCTGAGTTTAATTTTACCTTGAATAAAATCTTTGCATGACAAAATAATAAACAGTTGCTCTGTTTAGCTTTCAATATAAAGTTCTCCCAATAAACACTCAAACAATTATCCAAGTACCCGTGGGAGCATGAGCTTAAACTAAGTCTAGGTAATTGGTTGACATGATATGAAAGTCTGAGCTACTATTTAGCTTGTTCTTGCAACAGTAAATTCTGGAGATTTATTTTGAAAACTTAAAAATGCCACATGATGAGTTCCTAGCATGACGGAGAGTTAATTCCTACCACAACCATACTTGAGAGAAACTCCACATTAGTATTACTTGCTTTTACATTGAGTTTAATCAAATTGTGTTGACCCTTCAGGAGCTTTTCATGCGGTTGAAATCAAGATACTCACTTGCACACATCTACATCCTTGCTCTTCCACTACTGGAAGTATCATCACCATCCACCAAATATATTGTTATCACTCATCATCCTACAATATTGTTACTCTCTCGCTACAAAGATTCAACATAGAAAGAGCATGGGCTATGCAAATATATATATATATATCCGAGGAAATAAAAATGGGCAAGTGTCTGGAACCTCGAAAAAAAGTGAGACGAGAGGTAAAAATGGACAAGTGTCCGACAGTAGAATTAGGGGTACAAAGATACCCACCTGAGTGGTAAAAATGGGCACGCGTCCGACAGTAGAATTAGGGGTATACAACTACCCACCTGAAAAAAAAAGACAAAAAAAGATAGCCCATGTTCTCCCAAAAAGCAAAGATAAGACGGTTATCATTACATCTTCATCATCGCCATTACATCTTCATCATCACCATCACCACCATTCCACCACACATGCACATCTTGATTTTGACTGTATGACGAGTTTCCTTTTGGATCCACGGTTTGATTAGACAATACATGTATTACAAGTATGTATAGTCCACACCTATGAGCTCCACATAAATACCATTAGTATTAGGTGAGTGAATCAACATCTTAATACCTTGAGATCCACAATTACCACATATGAGAGACTTGAAAGAGTCATGCTAAGGAACTCTGAGTTTTATTTAAAAATTTATAAAAACTCCATAATAGAGGTAAAGTATAGAGCATGAGACATAGTGCTTGACTTGATTATTCTATCTTTCAATTACTCAAGACTCAAGTGCAGGTACTAAGCCCCATGGCAAAAGAAGGATAGTTCACTCTAATCTGGAGGAGAATTTTATTTTGAATGCATGTGTGCTTGTTAGAAAGAAAATCTTGAAGCAACTTTTAATCCATCTGAGTTAGCTCTTTGCTTAGGGACGAGCAAAGGGTAAGCTTGGGGGAGCTTGTTGACGGTCGTTAAGTATCAATTTCTATATGTCAACAAGAGTTAAAAAGTACTTAATTGAATCACCACCATAGACTTAGGGGGTCTAACTGACAGAATTCCACAAGTTTTGGTGAGTTTATGTTTTTATAGGGAATTATCAGGAAAAGAGCAAAAGAAGGTCCACATGTCATGTTTACATAGAGAGAAAGGACCTCCGCACGATCAAGAATACTCAAGAACACTCTAGAAGGAACTGGACCAAGCCGGAAGCTAGGGGGCCCACACCCAGGGCACCCTAGGGCCTGGGGCGGCCGCCATACCCGTATGACCAATCACGGTCAGCTTCGCGGATCGTGCCTAACCGCCTTTGAGGATGAATCTAAACCACTCGCTTAAGGTCGGTTTGATCTGACGGTCCACGTTCATTTGAAGGGGCTATATAAGGAAGGCCCTGCCACCCCTGAGGAAGAGGAGAAATCATTATTAGAGGAAGCCATCAAAACTAGGGTTTCATATCCCTCTCTCCACCAAAGAATTAGAATAGCTACTCCCAATTCCTTCAAGTTCTATAGGATTGATTAGATAGATTTAGAGAAGTAGAGCATTGCGCTCTGGATTTCGGATCTTCGTCATAAAGATTGGTATTATCTTGTATCTTTCTCTACGACTTTATTCTTAATATCATTATGTTTCTATTTATTATGTTCTTAGTTTGTTCTAGTTCTATATTTGATATAGTTATGATTGATAATGAGTTTATGTATAAGTTTGCAAAGCGCTTAGCTCTTACCTTGAGGAAGTTATGGGGTAGATCACATGTAAGCGTGGTGCTTAGATTCTATTTACCTGCAAATGTATCCTATTGGTCGGGTCTTGTGGTAGTTCGTGGAAGTGACAGTTCCATTGATTCTTATATAGTTCACCCCCCGTTGGTAGGACAGGCAGAATTGGTATTGCGGAGTAAGTCATACTATATTCTGGATTTCTTTAGCGATGTTCCTTATACATAGATGAAGAGTCTTTTATGCTATATATGATCTTATATGTGCTAGAGTAGATTATGACTTAGTAGATTAGAACGTACTTAGAAGTTATTCTCTTACTAGTCCAATGTCACCTTACATTTATATGGAGTAGTCTATCTCTAATCTCTGTGTTATTTATCTTTGAGCTTACAATTCAATATCTTTATTATTATGGCTTACCCCCTGCCGAAGCAAGTGAATGTGTAATTGAATTTCTCATAAGTAATCATGCTCTGCAAGTCCATCTCTAGTCTAAACCTTTGTTAGTTCATGCCACCAATGTTTTTCTTTTCCATTAGCAAAATTATAAATAACGATACCTGAAATTACTTCCTGGTGAATTGCTACAATTGCTATTTTATCTGTGCGCTTGCGGATAGAATAAATATATTTTCTAGCGAGCCTTTACATTCATAAATATCACCACACATTTCTAGCGCCATGTTGGGGATGACAACCCAGTATTTAAAGTGGTGTTAAGAAATGTCAACAGCTGCCACCACTCAGCCTCGACGTGTAGGTGCACAACCCCCAGTCCTTGGTGGCCGCAATGAGTTTGGCTCGCCAGCTGGAACTGCGGGAGCAGTTCACGGTGCCCTCGACCATAGTGAGCCGCGCGGGCACCAGGCCACTAGTTTCGGCCCCAGCCCCACGCCTACCGCTGTCGGCACCGGCGGCCACCAAGGGCTCAACCTTTACACTAGCCGCCATCGAGGGACGCCCGCCAATCAAGCGGCTGATGTCGGCCGAGCAGGAAGAACGTCGTCGTCTCGACCTCTGCTACGACTGCGACGAAATGTTCTCCCATGGCCTGCAAGAGCCTCTTCTTCCTGGACGGCACCGTGGAGGACGACGACACAGAGGAGGCCACCGAGGACGCGCGATCTGAGGAGTCGCCCGCCTTCTCCCTACAGGCCGTCGTCGGTGTCCACCTTAGCGACACCATGCAGGTCCACATCCAGCTGGGCTCCACTCGCCTCGTCGCGCTTCTGGACTTCGGGTCCATGCACGACTTCATCTGGGAAGACATGGCGCAGCTCACCGGCCTCCCCCTCCAGCGTTGATCACATCTCAGCGCAACTATGCCAAATCGTGAGTGTGTGTTGTGCGTGGGCGTCGCTCGCAACGCGACGTTCTCCATCCACGGCACGCCATTCCGCACCAACCTCTACGTCATGCCTCTTGCCGGTTTTGACATGGTCCTTGGTACCCAGTGGCTAGCGACGTTGGGACCCATCGTATGGGATTTCAGCACCCGCACCGTCGCCTTCCAGCTCGAGGGCCGCGAGCTGTGCTGGAGTGGGCTGGTCGGGTCAACCGCGACCAGTGCTCACGTGACCACAGCCACGACGTCGCTGCTAAACGAGCTGCTCGAGGGCTTCTCCGACCTCTTCACTGAGCCGAGTGGCCTACCTCCTCGGAGCAGCGACCACCACATCGTCCTCCAGGCTGGGTCAAAGCCAGTGGCCATGCGCCCCTACCGCTACCCGACCACGCACAAGGATGAACTGGAGTGGTAGTGCGCCACCATGCTTTAGAAAGGGCTCATTCGGCGGAGCTCGTTGGTGTTCTCGTCCCCGGTCACAGTCAAGGACACCTTCTTGATCCTTTTGGTCGATGAGCTGCTCGACGAGCTACACAGCGCCAATTCTTTTCGAAGCTCAAGCTCCGTTTCGGCTATCACCAAGTCCGGATGGCGCCCGAGGACATAGCCAAGACCACTTTCTGCACACACGAGGGGTTGTACGAGTTCCTGGTCATGTCGTTTGGTCTCTACAACGCCCCGACCACATTCCAGGCGTTGATGCACGATGTCCTTCGCACCTTCCTCCGTCGGTTCGTGCTCGTATTTTTTGATGACATTCTGCTCTACAGTGCGTCCTGGGTGGATCACCTTCACCACCTCTATGTTGTCCTCTCCGTCTTGTGCCACCACCACCTCGTCATCAAGCGATCCAAGTGCGCGTTCGGCTTCACGTCCATCGTCTACCTCGGCGACAACATCTCTGACGCCGGCGTAGCCATGGATCCTGCTAAGGTGCAAGTGGTCCTCGACTAGCCCCAGCCCTGCTCGGTGCATGTTCCTAGGCCTCGCGAGCTACTACTGCAAATTCGTCCACAACTACGGCGCCTCTCACCACGCTCTTGAAGGAGGGCTTCGTCTGGACCGAGGAGGCCACCGCGGCATTCGCGGCCCTCAAGGCCGCGATGACTTCATCGCCAGTATTGGCGTTGCCTGACTTCGCCCAGTTGTCCGTCGTCGAATACAACACATCAACACACGGTTTCGGGGCGGTGCTCATCCAAGACAAGCACCCATCGCCTACTTCAGCGGGCCGGTCGCTCCTCGCCACTGCTCCCTCGCCGCCTACGAACGGGAGCTCATCGGCCTTGTCCACGCCATCCGTCATTGGCGCTCATACCTGTGGGGCCGTCGCTTCATGGTGCAGGTCGATCATTACAGTCTAAAGTACCTGTTGGACCAGCGGCTTTCCACGATCCCACATCATCACTGGGAAGCTCCTAGGATTCTACTTCGCTGTGGAGTACATGTCGGACGCCAAGAACACGGTTGTTGATGTGTTGTCTCACCGTGACATCGAGGACACAATAGGCGTAGTCTTCGTGTTGCCTGCGTCGCGCTTTGACTTCCTCGATCACCTTCGTCAAGCACAGGCTGGGGATCCGGCTCTCATTGCGCTTCGGGACAAGATCATCGCAGGCACCCGTGCGGCGCCCTGGGCCGTCCATGACGGCTTGATCACCTACGACGGTCACCTCTACATCGCCCCGTCCTCACCACTCCTCCTGGAGATCGTCTCCACAGTCCATGAGGACGGCCACGAGGGTGTCCAGCGCACGCTGCATCATCCCCGCCACGACTTCCACTTCCTGAACATGCGATAGCATGTGCAGGACCTTGTCCGTGCCTGTGCCACTTTCCAGCGGTACAAGTCCGAGCACCTCCACCCGGCGGGACTCCTTCTGTCGTTGCCCGTGCGGACCGCAGCGTGGACAGACATTGGGCTCGACTTCGTGCAAACTTTGCCCAAAGTTCGGGGAAAATCCATCATCCTCACCATGGTGGATCGCTTCAGCAAGTATTTCCATTTTATTCCACTAGCTCATCAATACTCTGCAAAGTCCGTTGCCCAGGCTTTCTTCGCCGACATCGTCCGCCTCCATGGGATGTCGCAGACCATGGTGTCTGATCGGATCCAATCTTCATCACGCCCTTTTCGCGCGAGTTGATGCGGCTCATGGGGGCCAAGCTACACCTGACGACAGTCTTCCACCCATAGTCGGATGGCCAAACTTAGATGGACAACCGCGTCATCACCATGTACCTTCACTGTTTCACAGATGATCGTCCACGCTAATGGCTTAGGTGGCTCCATTGGGCGGAGTTCGTCTACAACATGGCGTACCAGACCTCCCTCCGTGACACGCCCTTCCGCATCGTCTACGGTCGTGATCCCCCGACCATCCACTCTTATGAGCCTCGAGAAACGCGGGTTGTTGCTGTGGTCAAGACTATGGCCGAGCGCGAGGAGTTCCTCCAGGACATCCGTGTCCGGCAGCAACAGGCACAAGCGATCTAGAAGCGGCACTACAACAAGCAGCACCACGCGGTGGCTTACGCCGTGGGCGACTGGATGCTAATGCGCCTCCGTCATCGGCCCATCGTGTCCCTTCCCGACGCCGCAACAGGGAAGCTAAAACCCCGCTTCTTTGGCCCCTATCAGGTCACCGAGATCATCAACGCCATCGCTGTTCGTGTTGCACATCCGCCCCGCACTCGACTCCACAACGTCTTCCACGTCGAGCTCTGAAGAAATGGATGAGTCTCCTCCAGCAATCCCTCCGCCGCTCCAGGTCATCCACAATAGCGCTACAGTTATGGAACCGGACAACGTAGTCCGCTCTCGCCTTGCACGCAGCATGTGCCAGGACCTCGTCCATTAGAAGGGCGAGTCTGCTTCTTCAGCTACATGGGAGGACTGGGACTCCTTCGGCGAGAGCTTTCCAGCGTTCCAGCTCGAGGATGAGATAGTACAAAAGGAGAGGAGAGATGTCATGTACGGCCAAACCTACACCAAGAGGCGTCGGGCTCGTGACATCAGGCGCGCGGCTGAGCGTGCCCAGCGCGCCGCAGACGTAGCCCAGGAGCTGGCCGAGCCATCTAGTGGCTAAGATAGGCAGTAGTTGTTAATATCCCTACGATTGAGGAGGGATTAGTTTCCTATTTTATTCCATCAAGGACTATTTATACCCCTGTAACCGAGACTGAGGGCAAGCAAGAATTATAAACCAATGTCTTCTTCCTTCCAACTCTCAAGCCTAGGTCACGGAGGGGTATAACCTCGCCCTAGAAGATGGACCGCGACTACGATCTCCGCAGTCGAGGGCTAGCTACCCTAGGACTTGACGCCCTTGACAATCATCTTATAAAGATTCCTCCCACTCTTTTGATTTCCTCTTTTGTTCCTTCACACTTTGGGGTGAAGTTGTTTCTACTATAGTCTATCTCATCAATAGACAATCGTCTTCCAAGCGAGGTACTTTTTGGTACACCTCCCAAAATATGACCATCTCTGAAATTTTTCAATGTACATGTTATGTGTTGCTTGCACCTCGTGAGCGTACAATTTTTTTTAACAAAAAGGCAATATCTCTGCCACTCAATTAAGGAGAGAAGCTCACAATACGGGACACACCAGTAAAAACACACCCTAATAACACACCCATACAGCATCCCAAGCGATCAACAATTAGTGTCAAAGCAGTTACAGCTTGCCCTCAGCCAAAGTCACCAAATTGCCACCTCTTGCATACAGATAGCACCCACACACCTAGCCAGAGACCATAGGATGTCATCGTTGCCGAGCATCGTTCTGCCCTAACAACGAGCAACCATCACCACAATGTAAATGATACATTTAGCGAGTTAAAGGACCTGTAAACCTGGTTTCCTAAATACATGGACCTAAATGATACTGTGGGACAAGTTCAAGGACCTACAGTAGATTTTACTCTTTTATTAATTGTACAACACATGTTCAAACTTAAACATTTGTAATATTATTTTGTTTCTCCTTGCAATGTACAGAAATGATTCTAATATAACAAAGAAAACAAAACAGAACAACAGATAAATAACAATTAAAGGGACCAAGAAAAAATAAGCACCCCTTCATACCCCCCTTCATACCATGTTGCATATTATGATAAATTGATTGACACTTCCCTCGGGATAGAAACAAAACTGCCGTTAAGACAAAACTTGTGTACACAGAAGTGCACGAGCTATGTGCAGGAGCTATGCGCAGGTCATTGTGGTTTTTGGAATCTGCAACAGTCGTTTATATCGCTTCTCATGCTTCACGTAGGTCAATCATCTCAAACTTCACGTTCGGGTTCATGTACACATGAGAGCAATGCTCATAGATTGGTGTCCCATCTAGTGGCTCCTCATGAGGGTGGAATCCAGTCGCATCACAATCATGGATCACGCCCATGCCACATGGCTCCGTCAGATGAAATATGCCATGTTTTCTGTTCAAAGTAAACATAAGAACATAATTATATCACAAGATTACTCAAATAGGATAGCACATATTTGTTGCAAATGGTTTCAGGTTTGACTACAATTATGAAAAAAAAAGCAGGAGACTACAGAATAGAAGCAGCTGAGCTTCACCAAATTTATATGGCCAAAGAGTTAAAAATTATCAGCAAGAGCTAATACAGATGATTGGTAACGACATTGGTGATCTTAGAGGGCTTTTATTTAGTCGAGATCTTACATAACTTACAGCATAAATACAAAAAAATCCAATAAAAATTAGCCTTTGTCAATGGTATATCGATAAGTACAGATTAGCAGTATTGACTTTTCATCTTGGCTAGCATGCCATATTACAATGACCAAAAAATTGAGGGTGCAATATCAATGAGAATAATACCTTGTTGTATCCGTAGGAGCCATAACTATTGCAATAGCTTCCGGTAGCATAATCTGTCACCAATATGACAAAGACATGATCAAATCAAAGAAAACAATAATAATTTCCTAAAGTAATTCTGAAACATTAAAATGTAGTGGAGTGTGGAGAGAACATTTGCAATTTACAGAAACAAGTAGTGTAGGATTTAAGTGCTTAGCCATGAAGGATCCTAGAACATTTGACAAGTCCCAAATACACTAAACCTCATCCATTCGTAAATATATAACATTTAGAAAGTGTGAAGTCAAGTTCTTCACCCCTTCTACCACAAGCTCAAGATAAGTTATTAGCATTAGTCATATGGGTTTGTGCATTCATGAAAACTAACATAATGTTAAGCATTCGTAAATGTAATTTAGTAATTTTACCAAAAAGATACTATGATTTTTAAAATAAAACTAGATATGTTGGTGCGAAAAATGCCACATATAAAAGGACTTGTTAACAAGGAATCCCAAATTGAATAAATTAAGCTCCATAGTACAAAACTGGATAATAGTATTGGTGGAATATTAGAAGATGTATTTCAATAGGTCTCATGAGTTGATTATATAGAGTACATAAGACTAACACCTCATACGAGTAAAAAATCTGATACTAACACCCCATACGAGATCGACAAGCGATGGGCAACTCAATCCCCGACCAATGATTAGGCAAACCAAAAGATACAGCAGCACGGGATTGTGTATACCCACCCTTGATCGAGCGGCGTGGGGAGCACAATGGAGCGCGGGCACGCAGGGTCCAATGCGTCGACGCAGATGAGTCAACATGGTGACAATGGGAAGATCCACCCGACAGTAGAGAAACGCCAGATCTGGCTACCTCCATGCAAGATTAGGGTTGGGCCGCCACCACGGCAGACGGAGCGAGATTCATCTGCCTCCATGCGATGAAGGTGACGACGGCGATAACCCAGCGATGAGCCTAGGGGCGAGGCGACAGCGAGATGACGAGGGTAGATCCCAATTTGCTGTTCGACGACGACAATGATGTCAGCCGGATCAGCAGGATCGGGTGCCTAAATAAGGGCACTGCCCCCAACGGAGATTGATCTCCCCGAGGGCGCGCAGTGCGGAAGCGGCAAGGGCTAGGGTTAGAATCTAAACCAAACGAATGATACCATGAAGGAGAATAGAATTGATGAAATATTGGTTGATGTATTGCATTGGGATTCATGGGCTAATTATATAGAGTACATAGGACTACTACCCCACATGGGTAAACAATATGTTACTATTCCTATTTTCCAAAGTTCCAAAAAGCGTTGTTAAGCGCTCGCTTCCGCGCGCATCAGCGGGGGGAGGGGGGGGGGGGGGCACCGCTTTTCTTTGGAGCATAAGCGCTCCCTAAGCGGTGCCTGCACTTGCGTAGGCGCGGATGCGTCTGCACGCGGCACCGCGAGGGCACCAGGCGCTGCCAGTGCCCGGTGGAGAGTCGCAGCCGTGGTGGAGCAGCGGCTGCCGGCTCGCGCTGCTCAGGTGGAGGACCAGCGCACAGGCAGGCAGCAGAGAAGCAGTGCCGAAGAGGCAGAGGAGCAGAGGCGCGCATGCGGAGGAGCAGAGCGGGGGCGCGCAGGTGGAGGAGAAGAGGAGCGGCGCGCAGGTGGAGAAGCAGAGGAGCAGTGGCACGCGTGCGGAGAAGAAGCAGCGGCACGCATGCGGAGAAGAAGAGGAGCGGTGGCGTGTAGTTGGAGTGTGATGACCTGTTACTCTGTTAGGGCATTATAGTGCTTAGATGGGCTAGTGGGCTTCCTCTATTGATGGGCCGAGTTTGCTGATACTGCTCTTCCTTTTCTTTTCTATTAACTCTCACATTTATGCAACTAAATCTCTTGATTTGTAGTTAGTGTGCAAACGCTTAAGCAGCGCTTAGAAGGCTTAAGCCCTCTTAAGCGCTAAGCGGCGGGCCACCGCTCGCTTAGCGCTTAACGCTTTTTTGAACTTTGCTATTTTCTCTAACAAAAATAAACATGACAGATGAGTCATGACTCCGAGAGAAATTCTTCCTGACACTAGTTTCAAGCAAACTAACGTACATGCAAAATGAGACAGGGGCAATTTAGTAAATATAATGCAGAAATTAAGATAACTACACTGCTATCATGTATTAGAATTCTAAATCGTTGTGCCAAAGTTGAACAATAAACTAACATATGAAATTTTAAAAAAAGAACTTTGCTTTAGCTACAAAAACAGTTACAGGACAATAAAGTGCTGATATACAATACAAAACAAGAACTGTTATAGTGGAAGTAGGAAACAAGGTCAAGAGCTCACCTGATATGCGTAGTGATTATGAAGATCAATGGACGATAGGAAGCAGGTCTGTGTTGGATGTGTCTGCAAAGAATGACAGAAAAGTAGCAACAAAGTAATAACTAGCTCTAGTATTATGTTCCAATCATCCAATGACATTGACAATTCCAATGAAAAGTGTCGCTAAAAAAGAAAACGAAAAATAAAACAAACATTGTTCGGGAATATATGATGCTTGGAACTGGCATGGCCTCTAATAGACAACTTCCATAATCAAGTTCATAGTAATATGCAGCACAAAAGAACATCATATTTGTAAGTACTTCTTGCAATATTGTCAGCCTGAGTCTATCCCGTCGGTCATGGATTTGGATATCGTCGAGCCCCCTGTACATGCTGTAGAATCTCCCCCGGTGAAGCGTGCATTGAGGTATGAAATCAAGATTGAAGCTTCTGCGGCTCCGAACTCTGAGTTGGACGATGTCCCACCCCCGCCTCCGACTCACGAAGACCCCGAGCTTGGGAGACATCGTTGCCGCGGCGAGGTCCTGCTTCGTCGAAATCGGTTGATCATGGTTCCTGTGCCGACGGGGGTGCTCCACGGGTCTCGGTGCATCGTCGCCTGGGTCCTCGCCCGGTGACTGGTGACCACGTGGCGGATTCTGATGAGCCAATTGGTGGCTCGCGGCCTCCAGTGCCCGAGGCGACGCAAGCCCTTTCAATTCCCTCGCCCGCCTCGATTTTTCCCTTTCATTGATGATATGGCGGCTCAGGTCGTTGTGCCAAGGCTTGGGGAAGAGGATACGATCCCGGAGGTGCCGGGATTTCAGCTTTGGATGTCGGATGGCGGCCCTGCTTCCCCGGCGGCGCAGGATATCATGTTTGGAGATGATGGCTTGATGTTTGGCTTTGGGGCAGTGGGCTCGGTCTTGGCCCATGATTCTGATGGTTTGCCTTCTAGTCTCATGCAGTCAGGCCCAGAGACAATTCTGCTCGCATATGTTCATCCAAAGCCGGCCTCCAGCCCAACAAGACGGACTTCAGAAGTTATTAGCGGTGATGGGTTCATCGCTGCTCCTTCGTCAGATATCATTCCTAACGATGCCCCGGTTTTGGCAACTCTGTGCACCACGCCGGAGCTTGCCACCACCAGACCGGCATCAGCTGCAGCACAGGGCGCATCGATGGAAACCGGGGTCGCCACCTCGATCCTCAAGACTTGTTCCAGGCGGCGGCAGCGTAAAGTTGACGGGGACAGCATGGCCGTGGCTCCGCTCCCGGACTCTGTTCGGGTGAGCGTGGAAGCCCTGGCCATGCCGGCAGATGTTGCAGGAGCGGCCGTGACTCCGCATCGGGTTCCTCCGTGGTGCGTTGAAGCCATGGCCGCTTCTGCGTCTGCTGTTGCATGCTCGGTTCCCATCAACATGGATCCTCGTGTGTCTCTGGAGGATGTCAGTGAGCAAACTACTTCGGTTCACAATTTCCAAGGCCGGTGGGTGTGGTAGGCGAGGCCCTGTCTCCGCTGATGGACTATCATCTCGGTCAGTCAAGCGTTGTAGCATGGCCTATGCCTTCGCCTGCTGGTGAGGGTTTACAAGATTATGTTGATGGTGACCATGGGGGTGATGGGGTTTCTTCTATTTTAGCCCCCCCCCCCCCCCCCCCCCCCCCCCCCCCGGGCTCCCCAAGAACTGCCTTTATCTTCAAGGTGGTAAAGCCTGTGGGTGCTATACTGCCGGCCCCCTCAGCTCCTAAAAGAAGGAAGAGGACCTTGCCATCTAATTTTATACCAAGATGGAGCCGTCGTGTTGCAAATCTTCCCCCAGTGTCTGATCATAGTGCAGCTGTGTCGGTCTGTCGACATTTAGGCCTTGCTGATAACGAAGAAAGAATCTCAGCGGTCTCCTTGGATCACTATGCCTCGTTGTTTGATCAACCTCTGTCCAGGGACCATCTGAAGGCTTTGGCGGCTCTGTTCGGGTGGGACGCGCCACCTTGTGATGAGGTGCGAGCTGATGACATCAGTCTTGCTGTATGAGCCCCTTTTACTGGTCGCTCCAAGTTTTGTTTTTAACTAGCAGGTACCCCCGCGCTTCGCGCAGGCATCTGAACACGCCGCGTCAAACACGCTGGCTCCCTGGCCAAGGCAGCACCTGTAGCGTTGGCGGTTCAGCACTATCTTTGATGGCCAAAATCGAAATGGGGAAATCATATGCATGTATGTCTTCATGAAGGAAGATGAATGCCAGCCTAAGATCCCTTGATTGGATATCATTCTTCGGGTAGTAACTGTGCAAAGACGCGATTATGAAGTAGCATCCTTTACCAACATGTTCAGGTTTCTGATAAACTCAAAAAAACTGAGGAAATCAGAACCTGCAACATAGGTTAGGTTGGGGGTATTTCGATGAACACATGGTGTGCATGGTCGATCTGTACCTCTGACTGGCCCAGATGGTTGGTGCAGCGCCGGATCGTGTTGGCCTCGGTGCGGAAGGACCGAGTGCTGAGCCGAGGTAGTCGCCGAAGAAGCCGAGGAGGAAGGCACAGTGGAAGAGCAATTTTGGCCGAAGGAGTCGCCGGCCATAGAGATCGAGATGGATCTGGTCCCGGCCATGGCGGCCGCCGACAGAGGTGCGGGAAAGGGCCAACGGGGCCACGACAGCTTTGGTGCGAAGAAAAAATGTTCTTGGCGGCGGCGGGTCAGCATACGTGCTCCGATGGGGTCGCGCCTGTGGCCGGCGCTGGCGGAGCTTGCAGGAGACGGCGGCGTTCCTCGCTGCCTTCCTTTTTTTTTCCTGGGACACTGCTGCGCTGCGAATGAGGCAGGGGTCATGCACCTGGCTGTGGGGCCCCAGGAGGCTTTGAACGGTGGGTAGGGTCGGTGCGTGGGTCTGTTAGACGGGCCGTGGCAGCCATCCGCTAGCAGGACGCATGATAGGACCGGTGCCATCGAATCACTGTAGATGAACAGTAATATGGGTGAGAGGAATGGCGAGTACTGTAGCTAAGTCACCAACTTTAAAGATCTTTATAGATAGATGGATTCTTCTAATATCTTAATTTGGAATGTACGTGGTCTCAATGACAAAAAGCACCGGGATATGGTATACCAAGCAGTTCAGTCTTGTAGGCAGATGGTGTTTGTTTGCAGGAAACCAAATTAGCTCATATCACCCAGCGTGATGTGTTGTCTTTTTTGGGACAGAATTTCAGCTCCTTCGTCGTTCTGCCGGCACAAGGAACAAGAGTTGGGATTCTGGTGGCTTGGAGGGATGGATCAATTAATGTCGAATGTTTTCAGGTTCATCAACATTCAGTTTCGGTAATGTTCCAAGAGGATGGACATCAGCCATGGTGGTTTTCTGGAGTTTATGGTCCTCATGTAGATGCAGATAAACCAGCTTTCATTGATGAATTGCGTGAAGTTAGGAATTTCTGTGTGGGGCCTTGGATGCTTCCCCGCGATTTTAATATGATCTACAGATCGGTAGATAAAAAACAATGACAATGTCAATAGGGCGCTTATGGGGCGTTTTCGCCGCTTTGTTAATGATTTGGAACTGAAAGAGTTGCCTCTGTTGGGTCGTCGTTATACCTGGTCGAACGAAAGAGAATCCCCCACTCTAGTCAAGTTGGATAGAGTGCTGTGTACTGCGGACTGGGAAGATTTATACCCTTGTTGTGTTTTGCAAAGTCATGCGACAGAAATGTCTGATCATTGTCCTCTTATTCTTGGGCTTAAAGATGGTGTCAAGGGCAGGAGACGTTTTCACTTTGAGAGTTTCTGGACACGCCTTCCTGGTTTCAACACAGTAAAGAATTCCTGGGATGAACCTGTTCAGACTCCTTGCCCCTTGGAATGCATGTCCATCAAGCTGAAGCGGTTGACTCGTGCTCTGCAGTCTTGGAGTACAAAAAGAGTTGGACACATAAAAACTCAGTTAGCTCAAGCTCGCGAGGTGTTGCATAGGCTCGAAATGGCCCAAGATAGGAGATCTCTTTCCCCGGGAGAGGACTGGCTGAGAAGGGAATTAAAGCGACTGTGCCTGAAGTTAGCTTCTCTAGAAAGAACGGTTGCAAGACTACGTTCCCAGGTGAGGTACCTAAAGAATGGTGATGTAAATACATCCTTCTTTCACAAGCAAGCTGCCTTCCAAAAGAGGAAAAATTATATTCCCAAACTCTTGGATGGTGATCGGTTGGTAACTTCACAGGAGGATAAGCACAAGGTGTTGTTCGATTTTTATGAGAATCTGTTAGGAACAGATCCGGGCTGACCTGCATCTTTGGACCAACAACTTTTTCATAGGGACTCTCTGGACCTTTCTGTCCTTGATAGTCCAATATCAGAGGAGGAAGTTTGGGAAACAATCAAGTCCCTGCCTTCAGATAGAGCTCCGGGCGCAGATGGATATACTGGTAGATTTTACAAGGCATGTTGGCAGGTGATTAAAGCTGATCTCATGGCAGCAATTATAACTGTTCAACAGGGTGATGCTAGGGGGCTTGGTCTGTTAAATGCAGCTTACATAACTCTGATCCCAAAGAAGAATGAGGCTTTGGCTGCGAAAGACTTTCACCCAATCAGTTTAGTGCATAGCTTTAGTAAGCTGTTAACTAAGATTTTTGCTAATCGGCTGGCCCCGTTCTTGGACCCGCTGATTTCCACTAATCAGAGTGCTTTTATTCGAGGAAGATGCATTCATGATAACTTCATCCTGGTGCAGCAAACAGTTAAGGTCTTACATCGATATAAGGTGCCTAGCCCCTTTCTTAAGTTGGATATTTCAAAAGCTTTCGATTCGGATTTGTGGCCATTTCTTTTAGAAGTGCTGCAACAGTTGGGCTTTGGTCTTTCATGGCGCAATTTAGTGTCCAGTCTGTTATCTTCATCCTCAACCCAAATTTTAGTGAACGGAGAACCAGGAGAGTTCATTCAGCATCGGCGAGGTCTCCGACAAGGGGACCCTTTATCCCCCATGATTTTTATCCTAGTAATGGATGTGCTTAATAATTTATTTGTGAAGGCAGAGAATGAAGGGCTGTTGCAACCTCTATCCCCACGGGTGTCTGGGCAGAGACTCTCTCTTTATGCTGATGATGTTGCCTTATTTATCAAACCACTTGAAGAGAAGTTGCAGATCACTAGAGATATCCTTAAGGTGTTTGGTGATGCTTCAGGATTGCATACTAATATTCAGAAAAGCAATATTATCCCCGTCAGCTGTGGGGAAGAGGCCTTGGCTGCAGTACCTGATATTCTTCCGGGCACAATCTCTGAATTTCCATGTAATTACTTGGGCTTACCTTTATCTTATAAGAAGCTTCTTAAAAGGGATCTTATGCCATGGATTGAGAAAATTGCTGACAAACTCCCATGCTGGAAGGCGGCTTTGATGAACAGGGCTGGACGTGCCATGTTAGTCCGGTGTGTTCTCTCTGCCATGCCTATTTATTTGTTAATCGCCATCACTGTCCCGAAATGGTTCAAGGCAGTGGACAAAATCAGAAGGGGTTTCTTATGGCAGGGAAAGGAAAAGGCTGATGGAGGGTGTTGTCTAGTGGCTTGGGATAAGGTCATGAGACCATTGGATCTTGGTGGATTGGGCATCCCCAACTTGGAGGTGATGGCCTGGGCTTTGCAAATTAGATGGCAGTGGTTTAAAAAAACTAAAGCTGATCGCCCTTGGTCTGATCTGGAACTCCCTTCACACCCCAACTCATTAGCTCTATTTGCCATTGCTGTCAATACAGAGGTGGGAAATGGTCACAATACACTTTTCTGGACTGATCGATGGCTCGGCACAAGGCTCGCTGGGTGGTCCACGGCATCTCCCAGCAGGCTGGCATCGACTACGACAAGACCTTTAGCCCGGTCATCAAACAAACGATGATCCGCACCGTCCTCAGCATCGTCGCTTCGCGTTCCTGGCCCATCCATCAGCTGGACGTGAAGAACACCTTCCTCCACGGGCACCTCGAGGAGACGGTCTACTCCAGCAGCCATCTAGCTTCGTTGACCCTGCCATCCCTGACTACGTCTTCCTACTGCAGAAGTCCCTTTACGGATTCAAGCAGGCGCCCCGGGCCTAGAACCAGCGGTTCGCTAGCAACATCTGCACCATCGGCTTCGCTACGTCCAAGTCTGATGCCTCTCTCTTTGTATACAAAGAGGGCCCCACATCGCCTATCCGCTCCTCTACGTCGACGACATCGTCCTCACATCGTCATCCCCCGAGCTACTCCAACACATCATGGCCCGCCTCCACTCCGAGTTCACCATGACGGATCTCGTCCTCCACCACTTCCTCGGGATCGCTCCGAGCTATTCCTGTCTTAGCGCCAGTACGCCATCGACCTCCTCCAGCGGGCTGGCATGTCCGAGTGCCACCCCACTGCCACGTCGGCTGAATGCACGGGCCAAGCTGTCCGCCACTGACGATGCCCCGGTCGCTGACCCCTTCGAGTAACAGAGCCTCGGTGATGCCCTTTCAGTACCTCACCCTTTCGGTACCTCACCCTGACGCGGCCCAACCTCAACAGGCCTGCTTGTTCATGCATGACCCGCGTGAACCGCAGCACCACAGCATATGGCGCTGATCAACCGCATCCCACGCTATGTGAAGGGCACGCTCTCCGCCGGCCTTCAACTAGGTACCGGCCCCGTCCACCAGATCACCGCCTACTCTGATGCTGACTGGGTCGGCTGCCTCGAGACCCGCCGCTCCACCTCAGGCTTCTGCGTCTTCCTCGATGACAATCTGGTATCTTGGTCCTCCAACCGCCAGACTTCTCCCGCTCCAGTGTTGAGGCCGAATACCGAGTTGTCGCGCATGTCGTTGCCGAGTGCTGCTAGGTGTGGCAACTTCTTCAAGAACTCCACATCTCAGTTCCCTTGGCTACAGTGGTGTACTGCGACAATGTTAGCGCCATCTACATGACTGCTAACCCTGTCCACCACCGCCGTACCAAACATGTCGAGATCTTCGTTCGCGATAAGGTGGCCCTAGAGCAGATTCGCGTCCTCCACGTTCCTTCGGCCCACCAGTTCGCGGATATCATGACCAAGGGTCTTCATGTGCAACTGTTCACTCATTTTCGGTCCAGCCTCTGCATTTGTGATCCTCCTACCGCTTCGACTGCGGGCGGGTATTAGGAAAGGATCAATCAGGATCCCTTGTATCAAAAAAGGATCAATCAGCATCCCTTGTATCAGAAAAGGATCAATCAGGATCCCTGCATTAGGAAATGATCAATTAGGATCATGTATATTAGGATGGCCTAGTTGCCTTGTATTGTTGACCATGGCTATATATATATCCTGCACCCCCCCCCCCCACATGTTGGGAGTATGGTGTGAGTCTATACCTTTCTACAATGAGCCTCTTATATATGGGCCTGATCAGCTGCACTTCTACAACAGTGACTGCAGTGTGTCTTTTCCGCTTATCCTCTTATACAGTGGCTTGGCAGTCAGGTGCAACAGGATTTGCTGCAGCAGCAGCCACAACGCTGCTGCAGCCATCACTTCTGGTTAGAGCTATAGTCATGTCCACTACAGAAGTCATCATGCTCTTAACCCCCAAGCTTAGTAACAAACAAAGTTCAGCTAGGCGCTAGGCGGAATCTAGGCGTTTGCCCTCTGCCTAGTGCCTTGGTCGGGAGTCCTCGCTCCTAGGCATTCCTAGGCGTTTTCCTAGGCATTTTGGACCGGCGGCGGCAAGTCGAGGACGAGCAAGAGACGAGCAGGGGAGGAGCAGTGTTGGGACAAGCGGTCCTGACACGGTGAGTAGGAGTGGGGGAGGGGCATGCTCGCTGCAGCTTGCCTCCCGAAGGTCGAAGCCTCCGCTCTGGCTGAGGGCCCTTGACGTGCAGAGGTAGCTTGTTGTCGAATGATTAAGGGTCGAAGGCCTCCGCTCTGGCGGGTGACCTTCGACGTGCGGAGGTCGTTCGCTGTCGAATGATTGAGGGTCGAAGGCCTCACTCAGGGACGTAGGCCTTCGACCGGCAAAGGCACAAACACGAGAATGAGGTTCACACAGATTCCGAGGCAATAAATTAGGGTTTCATATTGCTCGTGCTCCTCTCCTGTTTGGGTAGCGTGCTCCCCTTTTTATAGGCGCACGGTTACATCTTTTGCTGAGTACAGAAACGCCCCTAGGGCTACCTGGGCATATCCCGGTATATTCCTATACATAGTGTTCCTATATCCGGGGCACTCGGGTCTTTTTTTCCCTCGCCACCGTCTTAGTCGATGGGCCGCCATCGATTTTGGGCCCTCGGCCCATCGCCCGCCAAGCCAGACGCCTCTGACTTCTCTTCGGAGCGTCGGCCTTCGACTCTTTGTTGTAGCCTCTGATTAACCTCCTCTGGAGGTTGGCCTCCGTAGTTTCATCCGAGCCTTCGACTCGTACTCGTCAACTTCGGGCCTCTGCCTTCTCCATTGGAGCCTCCGCTCCGGTGAGGGGCTCTGACCGAGATCAAGCTTCTGTTATTTTAGCCTGCACACATCACAAGATAGACCTCTGATTGGGTTAGTTCCATCGAAGTCCATAGCCATTAGGCCTCCGACTTTTCTCATCAGGGCCTTCGATTAAAGCCTTCGACCAAAGTCGGGCCTTCGTCACTTTGTTGGTCCAAAGCCTTCGATGTTTCATCGTTCGGAAAGCAACTTGAGCCTCTGACCGGAGCCTTCGACTTAAGCTGAGCCTTCGACGCTTTGTCGACTCTGCCCGCATATACTACGGTCGCAAGGCAACTCCCCCAACAGTTCCCCCTTCGGGGGTTTGGTTTGACGCAGGCGAGCCTGACCCTCGAGCCTGGGATTGTCCTTGCGACTCGACGGGCTCTCCCCCCGGGCTCGATTGTGTCAGACCATTTTTTGTTTAGGCCCGTGACACTTTTAAAGCGCTCGCAGGTTGTTTATTCATTTACCTGTTTATTTTAATTATTATTATTTTTGTTATTATTTTATTTTATTTTTTTTTTATTATTATTATTATTATTATTATTATTTACTCGCCACTTGGTCACGTTGCCCCTTGACCGGGTCTTTGGACTTGCGGGTCCAAAGCACCTGTACTCCGTAGCTTTCTATCGAAGGCTAAGGGGGGTCTGTTCGCCTTGGGCTGAAGGCAAGCACGGCGACGGGTGTTTGGCGGTGTCGCGAGCGGAGGTCCTCAGCGCTCGGACCTCCGGGCGGCGGCGCAAGCGTGGCGGAGGTCCTCGGCGGCCGGACGCTTGGGCGGCAGCACGCGCGGGCGGGGGTCTCTGGCGGCTGGGCGCTCGACGGGCAGCATGCGAGGTGGCTGGTGCTTTGCGGGGGCGCAGAGATGGAGGTTCAGATCCAACCTCCTGCTGCTCCCCTTGGCCTCGGCAGCGTCCACCTGACGGCGAGCCGCGCACCACGAGCCCACCCCGTCGTCGACACTCTGCGCCACTGTTCCCAGGTCCTGTTTATGGTCTTCGTCTCCCCCTTTCTCTTTTTTTTTATGTAGTTCTGTGCTTGACCGAGCAGCCAGACTCTACCTTCAGCCAATTGCATTCGAAGCTCACAATACCATTACGCTTGTTGGCTTCAATTTTTATGTCTACAAGACATTATCGGGCGCATATGCAAAGACCCCGTGTTCTTTGTTGCCCGTCCGTGCTGAACTGTATGGATACCCTGCTTCCCCCTTTGTCCTTTGGGGATGATTATTTCAGTTGGATGAATCTCGGTAGGTGATTTTCCCAATCGGCTTAGAGTACTTGCCTTGTACACGCTACTGGCCTTGCGCGAACATGTTTGGGTTTCTGTTAGAGCCAAGAACGGGATGGGGGACTGAAGTTTGTGTATGCTATATGCGTGCATTCATTTTGTTTTGATGTCTCTTGTTTTTTTTTATGCATATATGCGTATATATACATGCATATGTATACATGTACATATGCTGCGCGTTGTAAAAAAAAAATTTTGTTTACAGGCAATCGGATTTCATCTCTCTGATTGCCATTGCCGAAGGCTGAGCGGAGGTAGCGCCCGACCGGAGGTATGCTGAGCCCTGTAAAAAATGTCGTTTGAGCTTTCGTCTTTTTTTTTGTATATAACTGAAGGCCTTTGTTGTTGTTTGTTTTTTGTGGTTGCGGTTCCTAGTGAGACAGTCCGCGATGACAAGTGAGAAGGCTCGAGATTGTTTAGGCTCGGAGGATGACGGATTTGTGGATGCTGAAGCTGGAACCGACAGCAAGGTTGGTCTTGACGACCAGGAGGATGAGGACATTGACTCTGTCAGCGGAGGTTCTCGTGCTGAAGGGAAGGCGGAGGTTCGGGTGACCGATGAGTTTGGTCGTTCCCTGACTTCGCTTCAAGACTTGAAGAAGTACAGTGACTGGGGGTGGTTCAGCCTTGACGATGTCCGCTCCCTCGGGGGTGAGACCGTCCTTTGCCGGAACCGGACGAAGCTGTTGTGTTTCGTGATTTTTATGAGGCTGGCCTTCGCATTCCCTCCGTGGTCTTCCTTAGGTTTGTTCTGGAGGCCTTCAACATCCGGCTTCATCATCTTACGCCGAACGGTATGTGTGCTCTTTCTAAGTTTGCCTGGGCCTGTTACTCGTGGGGCAAAGCCGGACATCGAGTGTTTCCGCGACCACTACGAGCTTCAGTACCAGCCCAAGAGGGTTGTTGTGGGTGGCGAGCAGAGGCGTGCTCAGTTTGGGAGTTGCACATTTATTCCGAAGAGGCGCTCTGCGGCTCAAGATACTTTGCAGATTTCTTTTGCTCAAAGGTGTCGTTGGTCTACCCAATGGGCCAAACACTGGTTTTATGCGAAGGTCCGTTCAGGAACGGTCCGCGGTGTTGACGGGAAAAACGTCGAAGGCTATCCTCTTGCTGCGAGGATGGGCTTGCTGGAGGCGGAGGCTCGTGTGGATCCTGTGGATAGCCGAGGTCGACGGGTTTGCGAAAAGGCTTTTGATCTCGCATGTCGTTATAGCAGTGGTCGTGACTTGGTTGAAGAGTTCCTGGCCACCCAAATTTGGCCTCTTGGTCAGCATAGTTGGGGGGGTATGAGTTGCCAGAAGCTTTGCTTCAAGGAGGTACGCTACCCACACTACGGGTCAGATGAACTTGTGCCTTTTCCTGTGCTCGAGTTGAGTAAGCCAAAAGACATCAACGACGAAAGGATTGTTGCGGATGTGGAGGCGAAGGCGGCAAGATTCTGGGTAGTTGGATAGGCAAGGAATATGCCATGAGGGTTGTGGTTGGTGGAAGGAGGCCTTGTTTGAACCGGGTTTTTGAGGAGCTCGGGGTTACCTATGAGCGTTGGGTTCCCCCTGTGCCCCCTCGGGCTGATCCGGGCGCGCGGGCTCAGGCCTCAAGGGCCAAGGTCTTTAAAAGACTCAGAGCCTCTGATGGTACAACGTGCAACAAAAAGGCGAAGGCTTCCGAAGAAAACACCTTTGCACGAGACCGAGCGATTGTGGGTGTTGACGAGGATTTGGGAGGTTGCGCGAAGGTCTCCGCTGTCGCTGGCGCTTCTCCTTCCCGCTCGGGAGTTGAAGCTGCTCTTGCTCAAATTACTGAGGGTATGGGAGGTGTTGCAGCGAACCTTCCGACTCTTTTCGATGATATGGATTTTAGCTTCTTTGAGGCAGAGGTACAGCCAGGACCGAGAGTTGAAAATAATGCTCAGGTGGCGGAGGCTATTCATGAGGTTGATGCTGATGGCGGCGCGGGAGGGGGATTCTCACTAATGCCGGGTACTAGTCGATCCCTTTTCTTCCTTGCGTTTACTTTCTTATATTTCGATGTGCTGACTTAGCTGTAAAATTTTTGAGAAGGTACGGAGGCTGGACGGACACGGAGTGGCGAAGCTCGGGACGAGACTAGAGATGCGGAGGTCGTGGCTGAGGTAGCGGTTTGTGCTAAGGGGCCTGCGACCGTCACGGAGGTTGAAAATGCGTCGTCGCAAGGTTACTTGCCTGCTTTGTTGTTCTTTGCTTTCGCTGACCTTAACTTCTCTTGACTGACTCACTTTCTATGTAGCGCACTTGGAAAATTTTGCTAAGCTGGACCTGATGGCGGCCGTCGACATGGGGCTTCAGAACTCGCACCAGGTTGGTTACGTTCGTCTGCGTACTTTGCTCTGTTTATATATGTATATATGTTGCTTATGATTTTTGTGCCCTCGATATTTTCTTGTTAGACTTCCCAAATGATGGACGAAATCCGGCGCAAGGTTCGCGATCTAGAGGGTGAGAAGGAGATTCTGGCAGAGACACTTAACCAAGTCCTTGAGGAGAATCAGTGCTTGTTCTCGGCAGATGAAGTCGCCAGAGCGAAGGTCTCCAAACTTGAAGTTGATAAGGTTGCTTCTGATCGAAGGGTAGCTGAACTTGAAAGGTTGCTGAGGTCCTCGGAAGATTCTAAGGAGTTGGCCGAGAGGGAGCTTACGAAACACAAAGATATTGTGGAGGGCCGACCTCCGCACGTCGAAGGTCCCCCGCCAGAGCGGAGGCCTTCGACCCTCAATCATTCGACAGCGAACGACCTCCGCACGTCGAAGGTCCCCCGCCAGAGCGGAGGCCTTCGACCCTTAGTCATTCGACAGCAAGCTACCTCTGCACGTCGAGGGCCCTCAGCCAGAGCGGAGGCTTCGACCTTCGGGAGGCAAGCTGCAGCGAGCCTGCCCCTCCCCCACTCCTACTCACCGTGTCGGGGCCGCTTGTCCCAACAAGCAGGATCGGCAGGGAGAAGCTCGTCCGCGGCGGAGGACCGGCGTCGGGGACGACCAAATGAGCTGCGGGGACGAGGAAATGGCGCCGCGCTCGCCTCTAATGCTCCCGCACCAGGTTTCGCGACGCGCGCACGCGCCTGGCCGCGCAAGAAATCTTTGCGCCCATGCCAAAATCGGCGAACTTGCGCTCACGCCGCCTCTTGCGCGCCTACCCGCCGCCTCTGCGCCCGCCTAGCGCCACGATGCGCGCCTACGGCCCTAGTCGCGGCGACAGGCCTCGCCTAGCGACTAGTCGCAGCCTAGTCGCCGCGTAGCGGAACTATGGTAACAAATACATCTAAAGCTACTATTTTCATGTGAACTACCTAAACAGTTTTATACATATTACCGGCCATCTGTCAAACTTAAGCAAGTTTGACTACACAAACTTGTTATGGAATTGACAAATCAAACTATAAAGCCCATAGGAAAATTACCTAGCACATGATGAAATACTGTAGGCAGCTAAGGTCACCATCCACTAATTGCTCAGAATCCAAAATCAATAAACAACAGTAGCCCGGTGAATGGATCTATGGATACAGAAATTTTCATTGCACTGAAGCGGAGTAGCCATTGCTAATCATTATGGGCAGATTGTCTTTATTAGGCTCCTTA
Source organism: Microstegium vimineum (assembly GCA_022036555.1). Lineage (NCBI taxonomy): Eukaryota > Viridiplantae > Streptophyta > Magnoliopsida > Poales > Poaceae > Microstegium > Microstegium vimineum. The sequence goes on from CM039134.1 coordinate 33,725,942, forward strand.
AGTGAAACGAAAAGGTGTAGGATTAATCTCAACATTTTTCTTCAGTTGAAATTCTTGATCCTTCTGTATATATCATAAAATATAGCAGAAAAGATAGAACAGAACCAGATACTTGAAGTCCAAGGGAGCACATATAACCCTTTGACTTGATGAACAAAAAAAGTAACCAAACCAAAGTGCAGGACTTACATGAATCCAACCAAGAGACAAAAGGGAGCATTTGTCCTGAACTTCAAATATTTCTTCTTCATTCGTAGCTTGACACTGCATAATTAATAAAAATAGTTCAAGTATATTTCTGAAAATGCAACATTTTGGAGACTTCGGCAACACATAAACTTATATCCATGCAATCCAGTTCAAAACAGACGTGTAGGCTGATTAGTCTGAGTATACTGTATACTCCACTTGTCGCCTGGCCATGCAAGTTAGGCCATAAAATGACCTCAGTTACATGGTTTGCATGTACACGGTTGATGGTCCTGAACGGGCAGTGGAATGGCTGCTACAAGGGGCTGAACAGAAAAAATGGCAACTAGAGTAGCTTTTAGCTGATAGCCGGGCATGGATGTGAGATGAAAATTTCAGCCCCCAGTTCCACTTCCATGCCCATTGGCATATAAGGATGCTTGCCATTAGGGAGTCTCTCCATAGGCAAGCACCCCTCGCTTTATAATCAGACACCAGCCACTCCCTCGTCTGTAAGCTGCAGCACCTCGCTGATGACCCTCTCCAGCTCTTCTGTACCAATCCAGCTCACCATCCAGGTCACCTGCATCCCATTCCTCCTCAGACAGGTCATGATTTTGAGGCGTCACCCCAGGCGCCGCAGGACACCACAGGGTTTTAGTTACACCATATCACCTAGACGTCCAGGCGTACCCCCAGTGTCACAGGACGCCGCAATGCCCCAAAAACCATGCCACAGGTAAACCCCTCCCTCTTGTTATTGACTTGAGCAATGTGCTCATGCGCTGTGTGAAATGGTTTGCTAGACACCAGATTGCTTGGTGACCCAATAGGCCAACATTAGACAAAATGTATTGTTCAGTCCTTGCTACTAGATTGGTTCACTATGCTACTCTGCCTACAGCCAACTTATTTGTTTATTCCAGAAATTAGAGCTTGTAGTTAAACCTGAAACTGTAATTTGCTCATTTGCAGGATGTCAGGCACTGCATCAGCTTGTTCCACCATCAATTTTACATTTCCTAATTTTTACATCCATAAATATATGCATATTATTGATACTGCACAAACTGTTACATGCCGTCTACACAGCCTAAATGGTAAACTAGGGAAATTAGTCGATTTAGCTTAGCGTCTACCGTCTAGGTAGATTAGATGTAAATGCAAAGCATAGGTTCCTAGCTAATTCACACAACAGATGCAAATCTACATCAGTTGCCACAGGTCAACAGAAATCTGAAGATGGATTTAGTATAATTGAAGTGCTCCTTGCTTTGGGGTCTCACAAATAAAATAATTGTTGCTCGCTCCTATTCCACGTCTGAGGCCTGAGGGAGCCTCCACGTGAGGGGGAGTGTTGGAATATAAGTGAATTGCCGACCTCTCCCCATCAGCTTAAGCTTTTGGGTTGAACTGGTTGGTGCATGCAACTCAATAAATATAACAGTAAACCCAGAGATATTTTCAAAAGCTGTAATCGATAACAAAATATTTACAAAAAAATACTCTGGTCAGAAACATCTAATGGGGAAAAGGACAAGAGCATATAAAAGCATAAAATAACTTACTGAATCAGATGTTGATTTCTGCTTAGGAATTATCAATGTCGTCACATAAAAGGTTCTCTTTTTCTACGAAAATATATATTGTCAATGATGCAACCAAGTATAACATTTTTTTTGTTTGCTTAAGGGAGGGCATACCAGAGTACCAGCAAGAATTCCACAGGTTTCCAAATTCTTTGCAGTATTTAACTCAGCAACCCTCAGGAAACATTCCATTAATGCCACTGGCTGACAAATAGGTAAAATCAAATCATTAGACAAGAAAGTCTACAATGAATCAGATAAGAGTAGGATGTAGATAAGAGAACCATTGTATTCATGTACTCCCGCCATCACTTTTTAAGTGTCGTTCTCGCATATCAAGGAGTCAAATGTACTCAACTTTAATCAAATATATACAAGAGATTATTAATATTTATGGTGTGTAATAAGTATCATTAGATTAATCATTGAATATATTTTTATAATACACTTATTTGGAGATATAAATGTTACTAATATTTTCTATACATCTAGTCAAACTTAAGAAAGTTTGACTAATATGAAAATCTAGGCGACACTTACAAGGGGACGGAGGGAGTATTCACTTAAATATAGTGAACTTGGGGCAGAAGAGAAGGGAACTGCTTTTTTTGAACTTACCACATGCAAATTCTGATAGCGTCCGGTTTCAGGGGTAGCAAGTCCTGGTCTTGGATCAGCAACTCTTGATGGAGGAATTGGTCCTTGCTCAGGATGCACTTGAGCTAGGACAGGTGGGGGCAAAGGTTGTCTAATATTCAGCTGGGAGAACTCTGCTTCCAAACCAGGAGACAACAAGGCTGGTTCTACTGGTAAAGACCACCGGCCATAATCAAGCGAGGGAATCATATCATCACTTTTGTCCTGAGATGCTGAACTGGCACCATGCAAACCATCTTGGTTCAAGATTGTTGGCATTAAACTGCAGAAGCAAGCAAAAGATAAGGTCATTTCGTCTGAAAGTACCTCATAAGTCATAGCTCTATATAGCTGTTAGTATGGAGTGACTTTCTTAGAATAAGCTAAATACTATCAAAGTTCTCACCTAGAAATGTCACTTTGGGTTAATTCAGGATTATGTGGATACTCAATCTGCAGCAGGCATTAATGAAATACGAATGTCAATCAAAAGCTAACTGCTATACTATCCAAATACGTAATGAAATGTACATAGAATAAAACAAAATAGATATACCCTGATACCAGTAACAGGCCTTGTCCATTGACCCAGATTCCCCTGAAGCCCATTAGGTCCTAGTATTGAGTGCTTCGATAATGTTTCCTCTTTTGGATACAACATGTTGGTAGGTCTGCATAATTGCGAGGTAAATAAATATATATAATAGTATGTCATGAGCAGTTGGATGGACCGGCAGTGTGAGGCCCATGGGATTAGGATTAGAGATAAGATGAGACATCTTGCTTAGGCATATAGTAAGCCTCCCAATATAAGGAGAGGAGATGTATATCAATCAAAGGAAAGCAAGAAATTATCTGGAGAGATCCTCATATATATACATATCCTAATCAGAATTACATTTCTAGAGGAAAGCTGGATAAGAGGAAACAAAGTGCATAATCATGCTTAAAGTAGATCGCACTTGCTTCACAAACATAGTGCATTGCATGACACAATCCTAGACAATGTGCAGTAAAATATCATCACGAGATTGATAAAGATAGCAAGGGAAAATCATACTTTGACTATTAATAAATTGGATGAAAAGCAAATATGACCATAGGATTATATGGGCTATTCTCCAAAAATTATGCTAGTGCAATTAGAAGTAATAGATGCAAAACATGTCAGAATATGCACAGTTGCATTTGTGAAAAAAAATGAGCATAAGTGCACTGTAAAAAAAGATTGTGTAGATATCTTTTGAGAACCTTGTGTCATACTTCTATTCTTACAAAGCACATGTGATAATTTCTTTAGGACATATGACAATTTCTCATCTATGATCTTTTTTATTTTTTATGTGCACAAATAAAATGAGGACAAATAAAATGGTTCCACACCTAGTTTCGAAAAATATTTAAGAATTCAACTCAAACTACTGCAGTGAGGACAGGTGGTTTTAAAGCTACCAGGAGCGGTCATAGTAGCCAGGCAATCCCTATTGTCCTAATCGATTTTACTGAAACAGTTAAGGTAAGCTAGTGAACCATTCTCATCTGATCTTTTGTAGTTAAGCAAACACATGGCTGTCCCAAACTTTTCAATCTGAAATCCCATATACCTACTCATCTAATAACATCTTTAGAAAAATGATGTTGATTGTATCACACACATAATCAGGCCGAAGTGGGGCCATACGGTTTCATAGCATGTCTATAAGGTTGAACACTCTGCGATGTAGATGCTTGATGCTTTGAACCAGGTAACAGTTTGTGCAGTAGTCTAGTAGGGCTTCCAGCCAATGACTGTAATAGAAGGGAAACATTAGTCAGATTCCTTGAACAAGCATAGTGTTGTCCATTCCTTTGATACTGGATTGAAACAGTAAGGAGATAAAAGGTAGAGCAATTATGTGCATACCTTTGACATATATGGGCCTGACGTATGGTGCTCCAACCCACGACTTGCAGCACAGATTCCATATACACCATTAGGTTCATCCGCACCCCTGCTATTACGGGTGGCAATTTGTCGCTGCACAACTGGCTTCAAGGACTCTAGCTCATTGACAACACCAAGAATTTTCTACAACAAAACAGAATCACTCAGCAAAAAGAACATCTGGAAACTATGCTGGGGTTCAACAACGCACTGTGATCCTGAAGTGTTTGTATTCTGCATTCTCGATTTCTAGTCAACTTAGCTTGCATGTTCCAAGAAAAAAAAAGTATCACATTGTTCACTTTTTCCAGCATAACAAGTTGCTGTATACAGTAAGAACACTAGAAAAAAAAAGATGATCTAAGCTCAGAAAGGCAGTACCTCAGAGTTGTGTGGGCCTTTCTTCAGGAATTCCTTTTCTCTGGCCTTAAATGCATTGTAATCGCGATGTTTGGGTATAGTCTCAAGCAACAAGCTGTCAATGAGCAGAGATAAAATTTAACACCTAAACTGATAATATTAAGAAGCAATTGACAAGATTCCAGTATACACCTCACCTCGAGTATCTCAGGAGGATGATGTAGAGGTCCAGAACATTCTTCTCTTCTCGATACACATTAGCCTGCGGGCACCACATAAAAAGCCAGAATAAACATCATATACCAGCTAACTACCCATACTTAGGGCAATCGGAGCGAAATAGGTCCAATAAGCTACTGCCACTATTAGACGCAAAGCTAATAGCTCCAGCACAAGAAGGCGATGGGATCGATCACAGGGCACCTGGCGGAGGAGGTTGTCGGCGATGCGAAAGTAGTGGTGGATGCTGATGCGGTGGTCGACGGCGACCGGCCGCGCCATAGACTCGATGCTTACGTCTCTTCTAGTCCCGTGAAATAATCCCGAAGCCATCTCAGGTGGGGCGGGACTGACTCCACGGCAGGCCAGGCAATGGATCTCTGCTCCAATCCGCTATGGGAGGACACAGAGGCGGAGTAGGATTAGCCGAGGACGAAGGGAAGGAGCGGATGGTAGGGCGCTAGCAGGAGACGTTGGCAAGGAAGAAGGGGAATTCGCGGCCGTGTGCTTGATCGACGGGCACACCAGCTCGAAGCAGATACCGGATTTTAATTAAGAGCAAACTACTTCAAGTATAGAACGTTTTTGTCATTTCTAGCTTTTAGTATACTCCGTATATTTAAACAGTTTATGCTACCAAAACTAACTATGCTATGCAAACTATGCAAACTCTAATATATTTCACACAATTTTAATCCGATGGCTTTAGATGGAGGTTGGTCATTTATTCACATAGACCCTCTCACCATCCCCATCTAATCAATCAGTTACGGCTTTTTCCGTTCCGTCGGCCGCCTCCTGACCCCGACGCGAGACTCCCGACACGCCCCCCCCCCCCCCCCACGCCTGATTGACGCGCGACTGCAGAGGCCGCGCCGCCCCCATCTCGCCCCGACGCTCGATGCCAGACGCCAGACACCACGCCGCCCGAACTCTGCACCGCGTCTCATCGCGCGTGATCCCGTGGACGATCCCCTCCCATGGAGCAGTTCTAGTTACTTCGGTATCTCCTCCTATGGAGTCCCTCGATGCTGCCATGGAGACCACAGTTGATCCCGTCGTCGCTGATCTCGTCGTCATCACGATCGACGCGGTCGACGCTGGAGTTGGAGCCCACCTTGAACAGCCAAGTACCCCAAAGCCGAAACCTTCTCCGAGTTTAGTAGTAAGTTGCAAAAAAGCTTATAATTTTTATTTGCAAAGAACTTGTTCTGGTCTGTTGCTCATACAATTTGACACTTATATAGGACACAAATTGTATGAATCATTTGAAGCCTATAGTTGGAATGATCTTTGATACTCTCTCAGATGTGGAAAATTTTTATAAATCATATGCACACTAAGTTGGTTTCTCTGTTCGTGTTGGTCAGCAGAAGAAGGAAAATGATGAAATATTATTCAAGCGATATTGTTGTTCAAGAGAAGGGTACAGACAGGAGAGCGTAAAAACAATTAGTGGTGAATCCGGAAAAAAAAAGTCACCAAATGTGATGGAAACTAGATGTGGTTGTGAGGCACATATTGTTGTCAAGCTTGACAGTGACAAGAAGTATCGAATATATTCAATGGTTGAGGCGCACAGCCATGGTTTTGTGTCACCAGATAAGAGGCATTTGCTACGATCCAACCGAAATGTCAGTGAGAGAGCAAAGAGTACTTTGTTCAATTGTCATAAGGCTAGCATTGGTACATCGCAAGCATATCAACTTCTCCATGTCAGTGAGGGTGGGTTTTGAGAATATTGGGTGCACGAGTAGGGATTTGCAAAACTATTTCAGTGACCTTAGGAAAAAAATCAAGGATGTAGATGCACAAATGTTTGTGGCACAGCTCGAGCGAAAGAAGGAAGTAAATCCTACCTTCTTTTATGAATTTATGGTGGATGAGCAAGGACGGCTTGTTCGTGTATTTTGGGCAGATGCTATATGCAGGAAAAACTATAGTGTTTTTGGTGATGTGATTTCGGTAGATGCAACATACACCACCAACCAGTATAATATAAAATTTGTGCCATTTACTGGAGTAAATCATCACTTGCAAAGTATTTTCCTCGGTGCAACATTCTTAGTAGATGAAAAAATTGAGTCATATGTATAGTTGTTTAAGACCTTTCTTAAGGACATGGGTGGAGTAGCACCACACCTAAACACAACAGATGAAGATGCGAGCATGAGGGCTGCTATTGCTCAGATTCTACCAGATACAACTCATATATTTTGCATGTGGCATATCATGGAAAAGATACCTGAGAAGGTTGGGCCAGCCATAAGGAATGATGAAATTTTTTGGAAAAGACTAAACAAGTGTGTTTGGAGGACTGAGAATTCAGATGATTTTGTGTCACAATGGAATTCTATCATAACCGATTTTGATCTCATGGGAAATGATTGGTTTTCCACTAGGTTTGTCATTCGCGAATCATGGATTCCGGTATACTTTTTGGACATACCTCTAGCAGGAATGCTTCGGACTACATCACGATCGGAGAGTGTAAATTCTTTTTTTCAGCGTTTCATTCATAGAAAGTTGACCTTTGTTGAGTTCTGGCTAAGGTTTGACACAGCTTTGGAGTCCCAGCGCCAGGAGCAGTTGAAAGCCGACAATGCTAGTCTTCACAGCACCCAAAATTGATGACACCTTGGGGCATGGAGGAGCAATGTAGATGGATATATACACATGAAGTGTTTAGTAAATTTCAGGAACAAGTATTAGCTGCAAGAGACCATTGCATTATTCAAGATATTTCAGAGAGTGAAGATATAAGATGTTTCACCATCAGCAGCGTCACTTGAAAAGATCGAGTTGTTCATATGAACAAGTCAAACAAGTTTGGTAGGTGCTCCTGTAAATTTTATGAGTCATATAGCATCCCGTGTCGTCATTTCATACAAGTTCTTCGAGTCGAGAAGCAAATTGAGTTACCATCAATTTATTTTATGAAGAGATGGGAGACAAAATGCAAAAGGTGCATACAAACTCTTTTTCGTATGATTGCTTGTTATGTTTCCTTTTCTTTATAGGATAACATTCCTTTTGTTTCGTTTTACAGGGAACTATTCTTTGATGAGGAAGGGAACCTACTAGATGACAAGCCCAAGGATCTCATGGAGCTGACAATACGGAAAAAGATTTCAGAATCACGCAAAGTTTGAAGATCTTATCCAAATGACCAAGAACTCAGAACAAGAGATGAATTTTTTGTATTTTAGTTTATGCAGTCTAGTAGAACCTCTCCAAAAAATATCACACCTGCTGTGAGAGTTGATAAACAGGTGGAATATGAAACTTTCTTGGGTAACACAATTCCAACCGAAGTTGATATACATTCACCAAACGATGTGAAGTCCAAAGGAAGATACAAAAGACTTAAGAAGAGCAAGGAGAAGAATGTTAGAAGTGGAGGTCAGGGTAAACGAAAATGTAAAAAATTAAGCAAGTTGCTGGTCATGATGCACGCAACTGCCCAAACAATATTGTTGGCTGATATTTTAAGTTTGTGTACCCTTCATCAAACTATTAAGTTGAATACATGGTAGCTGCGACAAAATAAATCATGCTGATATTTCAAGCTGTTCTACGATTCACACATGTTCAAATTAAAAAGGATCCCTAGAGCTGTTGTTCTCGGCAAACCGATGATCCCCATAGCCAATTTTTAGATTGTCTATTTGTCTTTCATGTAGGAGTACTTCGTTTATTATTGAATCAAGAAAACAAAAGGCATTGAATCGTTGGTGCTGCAAGGCCTGAATCTAACCTGACCGACGCCGACCATCAAGGAAGTGAAATATTTTATTTTCATTAACTTTGAATTGTCCAAGTGCATAGATACACTATAATTCCTGAACATTAGTAATGCCTATTAACATTCTACAAGTTGTCCTTCATATGCTACATGAATCGTGTTCAAATAATTCAAAAAAAACAACAACAATAGGATCAGGTCCTGCCTGCCTGCCTACTCTCCATCACGAATTGCGCATTTCGATGGATGGATCATGGATTTCAACTGCGGACGTGGGCGGGAGCCAGGGACTGGGAGCGAGCACAGGAACAGGGCAGTAGCGGCACCGAGGCAGCACCTCTTGCTTTTGCTTCTTGACAAGGAGCAGGTGCAGTAGGCTGTCGTCGCACACGTCGGCGCCGAAAAGGTGGAACCACCACTGCACGAAGGCCCAGATCTCGATGACGTCCCTCTCCCTGAAGCCGCAGCTCCACATGAAGTCGAGGTACCCTTCCCCCTTGACGATCGTGCCGCGGCTGCTCTCCCACCGCGACATCTGCAGCTCCTTGGCGCCGGCGGCGAGGCTCACCAGCTTCACGCACATGGACGGGAAGGGTTGCTCTGCGGCAACGGGGCGTGGACGAGGACTCAGGTTGCGGCGGCGGTCCTTGCTTGCCATGGGCCCCCGCCGCTCGCCATGGGCACCCCCCGCGCATGGCTGGGGACCGAGGCAACCGCCCTGGAGGCCCGCGGGGTCGTCGTGGGAAGGGGCAGCGACAGCACTTGGCGCCGCGGAGTCGCGTCGAGGGCGAGACGGGGACGGCCGGACGGGCCGTCGCGGAGTCGCAAGACGGGGGCGGCGCGACCTCTGGGTCGCGCGTTGGGGACTCGCGAGGTGGCCGACGGAACGGAACCCCTAACGCCGTAACGCGGAGTGATTAGATGGGGATGGTGGGAGGGCTTATGTGAATAAATGACGCACCTCCATCTAAGACCATCGGATTGGAATTCTGTGGGTTAGATTAGAGTTTGCATAGTTTGCATAGCTAGTTAGTTTGCATAGCATACGCCCCCTTTAAACATAATATATGTATATATGTTTAGGTACATAACAAAATTTATGAATTAGAAAATTAAAACATTTATAATTTTGAATGAAGTGAGTAGCAAAAAGATATAACGGTAGGAGAAAAAAAAACTAACGACAAGAAAATTTTAAATGATATATCTATATTTTATATTTTATATCTATATCTTTGTTCACAACTAAAAAGAACAAAAGGAAGACTTCACTTTAACCGTTTTGTTTCGGTCTGCCGCCCCCCTCCCCCGCGATGGGACCATGGAAGTGAAAAAAGAAGGCGTCGCGAGAAAAAAGAAGGCATCAATCACGTTGCTCAGCCCGAAAAAAGGGGGCTTTTAATTATTTGTCACTACATGTCATCTTTACGGATGAACTTTTAATTATTTATCATCATGACTCATATGTTATTGACTTAGATGGTCCCACGTGTCAATGACATAAGTGAGTGTTTATAAAGCAAAAATTAGATTCCCCGAAAAAAAGGTCCCCATCAACCGATTGATCTCCCCCATCCCAAACGTCGAGCAGCCCGCTCGACGAGGGATCTTCTCCTCGCCCGCCCGCCCGCCCGACCGATCCGCCCGGCGAGCTCCCTCCTGGTGGGCCCCATCCCTGCACACGGCGGAGCCCGGCAAGGCCGTGCTCGCGGCCGGCGAGCTCCCTTCCCCGCGCCCCTCACTCCACGCGGTGGATCCCGGCCGGCGAGGCCGTTCTCGCGGCGGGCGAGCCCTACCCGGCGCGACCCCGCGCGTCCGGCGCGCTCCCCTCCCAGCGCCCGACTGGCGTGCTCCCCTCCTCAGGCGGCCGGCGAGGCCAGCGCGGCTGGCGAGCCCCCTGCCCGCGGCCGACGAGACCCCTCGTGCGCGGCCTCGCCGATTCGAGCCCTTGAACCGCTCTGCCTCCGACATTCCAAGCCCCACCAACGAGCAGCCGGTGAGTTTCTTTCCTCGCCAAGGCTCTACCTTTGCTCCGCCGGACGACATCCCCGCTCACTATGTCCTCGCTCCGCCAACCGCAGGGTGTCCCGCTGCCGCGGATACCTGGGACGCCGTCGCGACCGCGACGCTCTGCGTGCACCGAGCCCGACCGGCACCACGCGTTCTTCCGGCACCAAGCCCTCGGTGAGCACTGGAACCCCAAAGGTCTTCCTGTGTTTGTCGCCTACCTGTCTGGCCGTCGAGCCTTGCCTCGTCATCGCACCACCAGCACAGTCACGCACATGAGCCGCCGGGACAGAGCACCGCTGGCAGCCTAGCGCGCACAATGGACTGCGGCTTCTCCGTTGAGCACCCAAACACCCGCCATGGCCATGACCAAGCCTGTGGTTGGAGCTGCCATTCGAAAGCACCCTTGTAGCAGCAGCACACACACACCGGCTCAGCCGTACGCGAACATCAAGGGCCGACCCTGACCGCCTTACCCTGTCGGACCATCGATCACGCGAGCTAAGCACCTCGGCGAGCCTTCGGGCATTCCGTCGAACACCTGTGAAGCACACCGTCACCTTGCCTTCTCTATTTTGGGGCGAGAGGCCCAAAGGCCGGATCGGCCCAGGTCCAACTCTGGTGCCCAGCTAAGTCTCTTTCCCCCTCGCTGTTGGGCTGCGCTGAGCAAAGCAGCCCACCATCCCCCTTGCCGTTTCTCCTTTTCCAGTTAGCCCAGCCACCTCCTAAAATCCATAATAAATTCATCTTAACTCCGAAAATTATGAAACTAGATTCATAATTTTTCTAAATTCTTTCTCTACCTCCTAGTGCAGTTTTCAGTCTAGTTGAGTTAGGTTTTTATCGCAGTTTTATTGCTTCTTATTGGTGGCCGTTCTCGGCATTTTTCTCGCGTAGCGACGACTCGAGCTCGGATGGATTCGACGACGTGTCCGGAGGCGATGGACCCTGAAGGTGGTTGACCTCGACTTGAGGAGACGCGTACCACTCCTCCCTCGACATCGCAGGTGTCATGGCAGCACTTTACTTAGAGAATCCTATTAGACATTGCAAAGTAGATGGCTAGCGCTTTATATTTATTCATTTGCTAGTATATGTGATGCATATTATTGCCTGAGCCTTGATTGCCTTGATTGAAACCCCTTCTCCCTATTACCCAGCTTCGTGCTCGCACTTATAAATTGCCTACCTGCTTGCTTGCATTTACTTCCATCATAATTACATATATACCTTGTTATGTGATGTGTGATGGTTGGATGGTGATGTGGTTGGTGGATTTGGGTTGCCGCGAGGCTTCTCCATGAGATGGATGGTATGTTAGCACGACGGGAGCGTTGAATTCCGAGTGGGTGGTGGTGATTGAGGAGTTCTGGAGATATTCCTTGCCTTGACTTATTTCTTTGGAGATATCGGCTGGAGTGAGAGGATTTGTGCTGGAGGGGTGCACTGGGTGCATGGAGTGCCCCGGTTTTTGGTTCTAGTGGATATGATGGATTTGTGACAGGCGTTGTGGTGATGGCTACCTGTGAGAGGTAGGCCATGTGATATTGGTGGAAGGTGCTTGCTCTGGCCACTTAGGAACCGTTCGTGGGTTGATGCCTGGAACATGGGACTTTGTCAAACGTGCACGCCACAGGCCCTGTATGAGGTGGGGCTCGTTCTATTGGGTTAGTGCGGACTAAGCTAGTTCTGTGGGAGCAGAGGTGCATGGGGTGTTGCCCTAGGAGCACAGTGAGAAGGATGCCGATGGTCGTTCCGGTTACCCTAATCATGATCCCAAGTGTATGTGTCATGCCGCATGCTACTCCACATGGGGGCAGACTGGTGAGGAATGTGCTAGTTCTTGAGCGGTGTTTGCCTAGACCGCGGCCACAGTCGATGATGGTGATCCTGTTGGGTACAGGTGTACACACTCTTCAGAGTTAAATCTATACGTATAGCCACGATCTCGGTCATGATCATTCATGTGAACTGTTTCATCCTACTAGTCTTCTCTTGTGCTGCTTTTCTCCCCCGAAGATAGGTCCGGCTGGAGGCCATTGAGATGAGGGGCGTGCGGAGGCCGCCTCATCGCTTAGACTGTGAGTATGAGGATGGTGTGAGGGATGATGAGTGGATGGTGACACTGAGAATGTGGGTTGGGTTTTTGAGAAGATATTATTTATACTTATTGATGCTACTGCATGCGCTAGGATGCAAACCACAACCAAACTATTAGGATCGCCAGATCCCTTTATTTTCTACTTTTCCACTAAAGCTCATCGGTGCTGACCATGGCCTGCACACATCTAGCGGTGTGTAGATTTCTTGACTTGCAGTGATGTTGAGATTAGTAGTTGGTTTGCGATCTACTCTCAAGGATGCCCATGGATTAGAGTTTCGCCAAGCTTCGCTGTCGTGATTAGAGCCTTGGTGTTTTGTTTGACCTTTGGCCCAGAGGGCTTGTAATTAGTCTAGTTTTATTCTATTTTTGTACTTTGTTGTTGTATGGCTTTGTAATCAGTTGAAAAGTGGATGCCCGTGATAGGTGAGGTATCCTGGGACTATCACAGAGGGGCAAGAGAGTCAGTATTTCAAGTTTTGAAATCTTGGTTTGCTTCACCCCTGGAAGGAGGGGCCCACCTGTCAGCAGGGCAGGGCGGGCGCCCTCCCCCCTAGGGCGGCCTCCCCAAGCAGAGAACCAATCAGGCTCCGCCTCGCGGATTAGGGTTCCACCGCCTTTGAGGAGCAATCGACACCACACAGTTAAGTCGGTTTGATCCGATGGCCGACGTTCATTTGAGGGGGCTATATAAAGAGGACCCCTGCCCCCTGGCAAAAGGCAATCCATTATTCATTTGCATATTTTCCAGAGAGGATTCGCCAGAGAGGATCCCTTATGGATCTATTCTCTAGGGCTTAGCATTCAAGAGAAACTATCCTTAGTTTCAATGTGAGATTAGAGTTTACTCTTCTAGATTGAGAGAGTTAGAGTGGAGGAAGCCCAACCTGTCGGTGTCTCCTCTCCGATTTGTACCTACGGGATAAGTCTAGAAGAGTCCGCGGTTGATTGCAATGATTCAAAGCCTATCCTTTTTAGGAAAGGAAGACGAAAACCCTTACCTTGCACTACTAATTTTTGACCTTATCACATCGGCTCAATTTTGTTGTAATAGGGCAAAAATTAATGTAATAGCTTGGTATGACATCAAATTCACGTTTGATGCGAGCTGATGCAAGAAACGTTGATGCAATATCTTATCGCATCAGGGTTTTGTGGTTGATGCGATTGGCTTGCTATTGCATCGGCCATATGTTGTCTCTTGCATCGGAATAGTTTGATGCAAAATGTTTATCGCATCATAATCATGTTGATGCGAGATCGTTATTGTATCGACAATGGATGTCTATTGCATCAACATAGATCGATGCAAGAGTTTGTTGCATCAATGCATGTTGATGTAATAGATCTTAGGAAATCGATGCAATAAGAATTCCTATTGCATCAATATTAGATTAGATGCAACATAAACTATTCCATCAACATTAAGTTTGATGCAACATAAACTACTGCATCGATGAGGTTCGATGCAACACAAACTATTGCATCAATATTAGGTTTGATACAATACAAATTATTGCATCAGTATTATGTTTATTGCAACAGAATCTATTTACGCCACAAAAAATCACAAAATTATAAAATCCAATAGCATAAAAGGGCAATGATATTAATCTTTGATCATCCACATTCAATAGTTTGTACAATGTAATGAAGTCCAAGGACTTCCTATTTCAAAAAGTAATTGCAAAGTTGAAACTTCATGACAGACCAACTTATAGAATTAAACAGATATAGATGTCTCTAAGCACAAATCAGCATAGGATCTTTCTCATCGCAGAATGTTTGATACTTTGATTCAGTTCATCTTGCCAAGAGTTCCTAAAGTTCATCTTCCTGCTCAATATAAAAAGTCCAAATAACATACATCAGTAATATAAAATGGATCAAAGACTAGGCATCACATAATCTTCCAAATGATTGTATGAATAAAAACATTTGCAAAGTAGTCATCACAGGTATGGTTCAATCTTCCAAATAACATAAACATAGACTAGGCATCTCAGGTATGACAATATCATTTGCAAACTAATGTCAGAAAGAAATAGTGCGGGCTTAGCAAACATAATTTTGCATACTATTAAATTTGAGTGGCAAAGGTCAAATGCAGACACAGAAATCAATAAAAAAAAATCCAAAGTGTCTGTGGAGTAATCATTTCAGTTAATCTAGCAAAACGAGGACACACAAATCTACTAATTTCAGTTAATTTTTATTATTAATTTCTAAACTATGCTGAAACTTCATCTAGACTACCGGTCTTTGTTTGGTTTTGCACTTCGAATCACATATACGATTTCTAAAACATACATTGTGTATATGTTGACAAAATCAAGTTCTAGAAAAAGAACTATGCCTCATGCAATTCTAAAACATGCATCCATGATCTCTGTTTGGAGTTAAACAATAAACAGCCTATAGAAAAAAAATGCAACCGTATGGCAGACCCTGGCAACAATTACCAAAAGGATAATTCAGCAAGTTGTCAGTAATTCATCAACAAGCTCTAGCAACGAGAGAGCCAGTCAGCAATTTTCTCAGACCTATAACAGACCATATTGCATATATGGTAAGGAAGAGTTTTTTTAATACCATAAATCCTCACTAGCTATAAGAGATGTATGCAACATTAGAACATCAGGCCATATTGCACATGTATTCTCAGTTTGTTGGTTCACATGGTATGAAGGCACTAACAAAAAATTTATTGGATGTGAAAGGCTATGAACGGAAATATAGACTAAACAGGAAATTGTTCTATCCATACGCACTTCAAAGTTATCATAGCAAACACTTGACAAATTTCTATCAACATTTTAGTAAAGTTGATATCACTTTATAGACTGCAGGAGCCTTTGCCGGTCTAATAAACTGAATACATGGCAGCAAAGGAGTTAATAGCAGTAGTGGCATGCAGCTTTAATGTTAAAGGAACTCCACCCCTCTCTATCTGCAAATCAATTTCCCTGCCAACACTATCATCAAGTAAATTCTCCAATCTAAGAAACTGAGTTACAACCTGCAATTAGTACAAATTATATGTTATGGAAAATCAAATTGGCACAAAAACATATTTGTGTTGCCATTTTAGCTTGTGATAAGTATCCTTGTTTGTTTGTCATTATGGGATTCTAGTAAGAGACATAGTTACATGCTCCTATTTCACTTATTATTTGCTACATTTTCCAAGACTAGACTCCTCTATTCGTTGGCCAGCATGGGTAGCTAACAAAGCAAAGTAACTTAATAGGTACAGGTTTAGTAAAGGTTTGTACATTTTTAATACCCACGCACAAGTCTCAAACGACAAACAAAAAATAAGAGAGGCAGTAGTTAACAGGCAATTAGTGATCAAGGATATTCCTATATGTGTAAATGAGAACTCACAGATGACAGATCTTAGTTTCTTTCACCACATACTATATATATATATATTGCAAAAAAATTCCAATGCTCTCTAAGCTAAATATCTTTAGGGCAAGGGAGCCACCGGTGGCCGGCATGGCGACGTCGAATCGGCCGGCGCGGGCGCCTAGCAGGATCTAGGGATGACGACTTGGCAAGGTCGTTGTTGGGAGCTCATAGTCAGTGGAGACCTGTTCGCTCGTGCGGGAGGCATGGAGTGGAGCAGGTGGGCCCCACTTGTCGGCACACGCAGATCGCAGGCTGGGGGGGGGGTGAAGAATCATGGCCCTAGTTGGTTTCGATGATTAACGACAATTAGAGATTATTATGGCTAACGTGTATTTTGCAGAGGCTATGCATAGCTTAGCCATAGTGATCAAGGAGAATGGGCTATAATGGTCATCACTTAGCCCCCAAGATGGATATCGTTCCGGTTCTTAAGGAGACATGATGAAGACCCTAGAATGATAGGCTAAGTGCCATAAGGAGATGAAGGGCACTTAGAATTAGATAGGGCTTCTCTTTATACCTTTGACCGTACTATTAAGAGGGGTTGAGATTAGTAGCTTGACTTAGGAAAGCTTCATGTTTAGGTGTGGTACACATTTGACTTCCTTAGCTCTAAGCAAGCCTATGGTGACCGTAAGATAGCCTAGAACAACTTTCATATTCATCGCGACAAAAAACGGAGTAGTCAAAATAGTTTTCTGGGCGTCGGACGCTCCTGGCAGGGCGCCGGACGCTGTCCGTCGCGTCGGACAAAGGCGCCGGACGCTGGGTGGTTGAGTCCACAGCGTCCGTCGACCTTCCAGAGAGGTTGTTTTCTGGCTAAGTTTTTCAGGGTGCGTCGGACGCTGTCCGTCGGCCAGGCGTCGGACGCTGCGAAGAGCGTCCGTCGACCTTCCAGAGAGGGTGTTTTTCAAACCCTAGCCAGAGCTCAGCGTCGGACGCTGTGGCTGAGCGTCCGTCGCCCAGTGACGTAGCGTCCGTCGCTGGGAACAGTGTGTCAGAACTAGCCGTTAGACAGAGGCGTCGGACCGTCCGTCGCCTAGGCGTCGGAGCGTCCGTCGCCTCAATTATGAACAGAAACTAGCCGTTGGGCATGCGACGGACCGTCCGTCGCCTAGTCGACAGAGCGTCCGTCGCCAACTTAAAATGCCAGCCCGAGGCAGTTTTCAGAGGGTCTATTTATAGCCCCTCCCACTTCTCTCCCACCCGGCCTTTGCTCATTTGAGTTGCTGAGTTTGTTGAGAAGGTTGGGAAGAGAGCAAGAGCCCTAGAGAGAGAGAGAGTGATTCGCGAATCCATCCATCCTCTCTCTAGTTCATCCAAGAGTTCAAGTGTGCATCCTCTAGTTGTGAAGCTTGAGTGAGTCAAGCGAAGATCGAGGCTTGTTACTCTTGGTGATCGACATCACCTAGACGGTCCAGTGGTGCTCGGAGGAAGGTGATCGCCGGAAGATTGTCGGCGGCCCTTCTCCATCGATGTTGTGATCGGTTGTGGGCGATTCACCGAGCCGGAGTGGCGAAGAATCAGCCCGTAGAGAGCACTCATCCCTTGCGCGGGATTGAGGGGGAGCTATACCTTGCGAGGTGCTCCAACGAGGACTAGGGAGGAGTGTCGACCCCTCGATATCTCGGCAAAACATCGCCGTGTCAAGCATCTCTTTCCCTAACTCTTTATTACCACATTACTTTCCGCACTTGTCTTTCAATTCTTACTAGAATTGTGTAGGAAGTTTTCGCTTTCCATTGCCTTGCTACCGCTTTCTAGCTAGAACACACAAGCGGTAGGCACTAGGGGGTTAATTGGCTCTTTATAGGTTTAATTCTTGTTTAGAAATTAAAAAGAGCCCAATTCACCCCCCCTCTTGGGCATCTTGATCCTTTCAATTGGTATCAGAGCAAGGTTGCTCTAATTTAGGCTTCACCGCCCAGAGCAAGATGTCCCATGGGGATGGACCACCTCCCATGTTCGATGGAGACGACTTTCCTTATTGGAAAGTTCATATGGAGGCCTATTTAGAGGCCGTTGACGTGGGCGTGCTCAAAGCCGCCACAAAGGGAGGTACTCTCTTCGCGGAGGACCTCAACTTTGAGAAGCACAATGCCAAGGCAAAGAACATACTCTTTCGTGGCATTAGCAAGGATGTCTTCAACCGAGTGCGTAATGCCAAAGACGCATTTGAGTTGTGGACCACTATTTGTGCACTTCACGAAGGCACAAAGAGTGAGCGTGAAGAACGCTATCACTTGGTTATGGCTAAGCTCAATTCTTTCTCTATGCATGCAAATGAAAATGCAAATGAAATGTACTCACGTCTCAACATTATTGTAGAGGAATTGAATGGGCTCGGTCTCAACCAAATGGAACCGGCCGATGTGGTACGCAAGATTCTTTGTGTCTTGCCCATTGAGAAGTATGGCCACATCGTCACGGTGCTTCACCAAGGAGATCTCTCCGCCGCTACACCAACACTAATTTTGGACAAGATCAATGCCCATGAGATGTACATGAAGATTGGTGATGATGGCTCATCTTCCTCCTCCAAGAAGAAAGAAAAAGAGAAGGAGGAAAAGAAGGACTTGGCTCTCAAGGCATCCTCCTCGGAGAAGCACAAGATGCAAGTCATGTATGAGAGCACAAGCGATGATGATGATGATGATCTCGCTCTCATGGTGAAGAAAACAACCAAGATGTTGAAGAAGCTAAGCAAGAATGGAGTCAAGTTTGACTCAAAGAAGAAGAAATTCTTCACAAGCTCTTCAAGAAAGCCCCTCTCCAAGATGGATTGCTACAATTGTGGCAAACTTGGACACTTGGCTCATGCTTGCCCCAAAGAAAAGAAAGACAAGTACAAGAACAAGAAAGCTAACAACAAGTTCAAGTACAACAAGGGCAACAAGGTTGAGTCAAGTGATGAGGAGAAGAAGGATGACAAGCCATTCAAGAAGAAGAAGAACTTCAACTTCCACAAGAAGAAGAAGAATGACAAAGCCTACATTGTTGGTGATTGGCTCACCGACATTGAAGACTCAAGTGACTCATCCGGAGATGAAAGTGAAGAAGAGAAGGTGGCCGCCTTGGTGATTGGTTCATCTACTCCACCGCCACCCCCTTCATCATCTCCGGGTTCATCCTCTACACACCTATGCCCCATGGCCAAATGTGACAAAAAGGTACAAAAAGAGGATAGTGATGATGAGGCTAGCTCTAGTGATGATAGTGATGATGAGTTTGAGGCACCTTCCTATGATGAGCTAATTGAAATTTGCAATAAATACACTAAGCTCATTAGGAGGTATAAAGGCAAAAGTGAATCATTAGAGAAAGCCAATAGTAACTTGCATGCTAAGCTTGATGACTTGACTAGTGCTAATGATGAATTGAAGCTTGAGAACAAATCTCTCTCATCTAGCACTAGGGAGCTCAAAGCCTCACTCAAGAAAGCAAATGAGAAACATGATAAGCTTGAAAGGTCAACACAAGAGCTCCAATCAAGATACAACTTGCTAAAAGATGACTACAACCAAGTTAAAAATGAACATGGCACACTTGTGATAACTAATGAATTGCTTTCAAATGATCTTGCTACACATGTTGCTATTGACCCGGTTGTTAAGTGTGATATAGCTACTTCTTGTGAGGACTTGCTTGATGAAGTTGCTAGTGAGCAAAATGCTAAGTGCAAGGGCAAGAAGGTAGTTGAGGCCGACAAGCATGATGACTATGTGAAGATGAGGCAAGAAAACTCCAAGCTCAAGGAAGAGCTAATCAACCTCAAGGCAAGCAAGCCACTCACTATCAAGTCGACCAAACAAGATGACAAAGATGCAATAACCTTGATCAAGTCTCTCAAAGAGGAAAATGCAAAGCTCAAGGTTGAGAAGATCAAGCTTACAAGTGGATTGGAGAAGTTCACCAAGGGCCACAACCTTCAAAGTGAGCTCTTGATGAACACTATCATGAAGACCGACAAGACCGGCATTGGGTTCAAGGAGAACCAAATCATGAAGGCCAAGGTCAAGATAGAAGCCAAGAACTATTACAAGAACAAGGCCATGAGAAACAACTATGACACACCAAAGCCCAAACCCAAGAGGTGCTTTGGATGTGGTCAAAAGAGTCACCTTCAATCCCAATGCAAGACTCCACCTCCCAAGACCTTGCCCAAGCACATAAGGCCTTTCGCTCATGATGCACACTTCATCATCAACAAGGACTCCAAGGGTAGACCTCAAGTTGTGTTTCTCGGTCCAAAGATGAAGAACAAGCCCAAAGTGCTATGGGTTGCTAAGGAGTTGGTGGACAAGGCTATGGGACCTCGCCAAGTGTGGGTTCCCAAACAACAAGCTTAACTCCAAGTTGCTTGTGTGTAGGTGAACTACAAGACCGGTGGAAGTCATTGGGTGATTGATAGTGGATGCACTCAACATATGACCGGTGACTCCCGGATATTCACCACACTTGAGGAAGATTGTGAAGGGCAAGACAAGATTACCTTTGGGGACAATTCAAAAGGCAAAGTGCAAGGTCTAGGCAAAGTGGCAATCTCAAATAATCAATCAATATCAAATGTCTTGCTAGTACAATCATTGAGCTTCAACTTGCTATCGGTGGAACAACTATGTGATCTTGGTTTCCAATGTCTCTTCACTCCAAATGAGGTAGTAGTGTCCAAGATTGAAGATTCATCATTGATATTCAAAGGGTTTCGGCATAACAATCTCTACCTAGTGGACTTCACCTCAAATGAAGCTAGTTTGCAAGCATGCCTTTTCTCTAAGAGTTCTTTGGGTTGGCTATGGCATAGAAGATTAGCACATGTGGGAATGTCAACTTTGAAGAAGCTTGTCAAGAAGGAATTGGTTAGAGGTGTGAAGGATGTGGTGTTTGAGAAAGACAAACTTTGTAGTGCATGTCAAGCCGGCAAGCAAGTAGCAAACACTCATCCAACCAAAGCTTTCATGTCAACCTCAAGAGTCCTAGAGCTAATTCACATGGATCTATTTGGACCTACCACCTATGCTAGCCTTGGTGGCAATCTCTTTTGCTTGGTGGTAGTTGATGACTACTCTAGGTACACTTGGGTGTTCTTTCTTCAAGACAAGGGAGAGACTCAATCAATATTCAAGAAGTTTGCAACTAGAGCCCAAAATGAGTTTGATGTGAAGATCAAGAAGATAAGAAATGACAATGGGACCGAGTTTGTAAACACCAAGATTGAAGACTATTGTGATGAAGTTGGGATCAAGCATGAGGTGTCCGCCACCTATACTCCTCAACAAAATGGTGTAGTAGAGAGGAAGAACCGGACACTTATCACTCTTGCCAGATCAATGCTTGATGAATACAACACCCCCGAGAAGTTTTGGGCCGAAGCAATCAACACCGTATGCTATGCGGCCAACCGGCTATTTGTCCAAAGGCTTCTCAAGAAGACCCCCTATGAGCTTGTGAATGGAAAGAAACCGGATATATCCTTTTTCCGAGTGTTTGGTTGCAAAGTGTACATCTACAAGAAGCGCCAACACTTGGGCAAGTTCCAAAGAAGATGTGACATTGGTTTCTTAGTTGGGTATTCATTTAAATCCAAGGCATACCGTGTATTTAACAAAGCCACCGGCTTAGTTGAAGAAACGTATGACTTGGAGTTTGATGAAACTAATGGCTCTCAAGAAGAGCATGAAAATCTTGATGATGTAGGTGATGAACCCTTGAGGGAAGCAATGAAGAACATGCCAATTGGTGCTATCAACCCACAAGAGGTGGAAGAAGTTGAAGATGAAGCAAATCAAGATCCTTCTCCACCTCACACGCCTCAAGTTGATGAAGGAGATCAAGTGAGGGAAGCTCAAGAAGACACTCACATCCCTCAAGAACAAGCCAAGGCCGAAGCAAGCAATGTTGAAGCACCACAACCTCCTCCCCAAGAGATCAATAGAAGATCTACATCTATGCTTCAAGCACATCCTCAAGACCTCATCATAGGGAGTCCATCAAGGGGGGTAACAACACGATCTAAACTTGCTTCTTATGTTGAACATCACTCCTTTGTTTCCTTTGTTGAGCCTTCTAGTGTGGAGGATGCACTTGTGGATCCGGATTGGGTAAACGCCATGCACGAAGAGTTGAACAACTTCACCCGGAACGAAGTGTGGACACTAGTAGAAAAGCCCAAAGGAGCAAGAATCATTGGCACCAAGTGGGTGTTTAGGAACAAGCAAGATGACCAAGGCGTGGTTGTGAGAAACAAGGCAAGATTGGTGGCAAAGGGGTTCTCCCAAGTTGAAGGCTTGGATTTTGAGGAGACCTTTGCACCGGTTGCAAGACTAGAAGCCATTCGTATCCCTTTGACATATGCTTCACATCATAAAATGAAACTTTTTCAAATGGATGTGAAAGTGCCTTTCTAAATGGTTTTATCAATGAACTTGTTTTTGTCTCACAACCTCCCGGGTTTGAAGACCCAAATTGTCCTAATCATGTGTATAGGTTGTCCAAGGCACTCTATGGATTGAAGCAAGCTCCAAGAGCTTGGTATGAGAGGCTAAGGGACTTCCTACTCAAGAAGGGCTTCAAGATCGGGAAGGTGCATACCACACTCTTCACCAAAGTGCTAGATGGAGAGATCTTTGTTTGCCAAGTGTATGTCGATGACATTATATTTGGGTCAACAAACCAAGATCATAGCAAGGAATTTGGTGTATTGATGTCCAAGGAGTTCGAGATGTCGATGATTGGCGAGCTAACCTTCTTCCTTGGCTTTCAAGTGAAGCAATTGAGGGAGGGCACCTTCATATCTCAAGAGAAGTACACTTATGATGTGCTCAAGAAATTTAAGATGGAGGATTGCAAGCCAATCAAGACTCCAATGCCTACTAATGGACATCTCGATCTCGATGAGGGAGGTAAACCGATTGACCAAACTCTCTATCGTTCTATGATCGGTAGTTTACTTTACCTCACCGTATCTAGGCCGGATATCATGTTTAGTGTGTGTATGTGTGCTAGGTTTCAAGCAAACCCTAAGGAGTCACATCTTTGTGCGATTAAAAGAATTCTTAGGTACTTAAGGCACACCCCTAGCATGGGTCTTTGGTATCCCAAAGGAGCTCCCTTCCAATTAGTTGGCTATTCCGATTCAAATTATGCCGGGTGTAAGGTTGATAGGAAGAGTACCTCCGGCGGGTGCCACATGCTAGGAAGATCACTTGTTTCTTGGTCCTCAAAGAAGCAAAATAGTGTGGCATTGTCAACCGCCGAGGCGGAATACATTGCCATGGGAGCAAGTTGTGCACAAATCTTATATATGACCCAAACACTCTTTGATTACGGCGTGTTTTTAAAAGAAGTTCCACTTTTGTGTGATAATGAAAGCGCCGTAAAACTTGCAAACAACTCGGTTCAACACTCTCGCACCAAGCACATAGATATTCGCCATCACTTTCTTAGAGATCATGTGGCTAGGAAAGACATAACACTAGTTGGAGTTAAGAGCGAAGAGCAATTGGCGGATATCTTCACTAAACCACTCGATGAAACAACCTTTTGTAGGTTGAGAAGTGAGTTAAATGTGCTTGATCACTCTAATTTCACTAAAAGATGAGCGTGTATGAACCTTGCATTCATATGTAATATAACATGTTTAATATGGTAATGCACATAGGCTTGGCTAACGCGGTTAAGATAACCGCCCTCAAAGCGTGTGACAAAGCTTAACCGTGGTTTAAACTTGCAAGCAACCTAGATTCACTTTTCGTATTGCTCAAGATATGCATGTGTGTTGTTTGCCCTTTTCTCTTTGGTTAAGTTTCTTGAGCATCCTCTATGGTGATCCACTTAGGGGGAGCATTCCAAGCTCAAGTCACTCAAATACCCCTATTGTGGCCATATGATGTCTCCTTGGCACTTCCATTTGAATACTTTGAGCTAAAAACTAAATTTAAGCCTATGACAAAATATTTGAAAATGAGTGTTTGAGAGATGGTTCTCATATCAAGTCCAATCAAGTGTTATTTGGATCTTATTGGGATTGGAACTTGGTTGGAGAAAAACGCAAAAAGAAAATTTGAAAAATTCTATTTTTAAGGAGTCGGATGCTGTCGACGGACGCTCGGTGTCAATTGCCTCAGCGTCCATCGCGATCGTCCGGAGATTAAAGTTGCCCGCTAACAGGGCAAGCGTCCGTCGCGGTCAATGCGACTGGGCGTTTCAAATCGGCTCTGGAAGCCCGACGGACGATGCCGTCGGACGCTCCCCGAGCGTCCGTCGCATACCGACGGAGCGTTCGTCGCTCCGCGTCGGAGCGTCCGTCGCGAACTTATCGGCGAATTTTTTTTTGAAAACCCCGATTTCTTCTCTGTCTCGCCCGTTCGTTTCAGTCCGCCACCGCGCCGTGTTTCCAAACCCTAACCGCCGCGATCCCGTCCAGCGCCGCCATGCACCTCGTCACCGTTGAGCAACCAAGCGCCGCCACCTGCCCTGCGCCGCCTGCTCCACCCCGCACCACTGCCACCCCTGCCGCCTTGCCTAGCGCCAGAGCCCCTCTCCACAGCCTCCCCCCTTCGATTCCCTGCTCCATCCCAGCCGAGCAGGAGTCCCGCTAGGCCAAGGATCTCTCCCTGTTGGAGGTCGGCTGATCTCCTTTGCGATTCAAGGTGAAAATCAAATCTTATGTTTCTTTTCCCCTCTAGTTTGTACATCATCCCACTCACTCTTTGTCACCTTGCCAATCCTAAACCTTTCATCTATCTACCTTGATTAGAGTACGGTTTGCGGATTGCGGTTTGCGGAGTGCGGTTGATTGATCGGGGAAAATCTCCTTTCTTCTCCCATTTTGGTCAGAGGCTCGAGGTATGGTAGTGGATTTCATCGATCTATTCTTTCCTATTTTCATGCTTCTAATAGATCCTTACCTCTAGTTAATTGCTTATGGTTTATATATCTCTATCTATCTCTGACGAGCAGGGTCAGTTGGTCAGTTGATCAGAGACTCAGACAGTGGGCAGTGACGGATAACTCGGGGCAAAGCCCGCGAGTACGGATCGAGGCAAAGCCTTGCGAGGACAGTCCAGGGCCGGCGTGCCACTCTTTCAGCTGTTTGGTTCTAAGATTTGTCAGTTGTTTCAGTGACAGTTGGGACAGTGATCTTGTGGTTTGACTGTTGAGAAATGGCAAGGACGAAGAATGCAGGTCCCGTCCCCGGTAGTGGTGGTGACCCTCCACCTCCACCGCGTCCACCCACTGACCGCGGGAAGGGAAAGCAGAAGGTCATCTCTCGGAAGCACAAGAGGCCAGCTATGGATCCAGATTCGGTAGCTGCGCTTGCAGTAGCAGAGGCAGCTGAGTTAGCGGAGCGAGGAGGACGTCGCGCCGGCTTGAGGCTCTCGCCTCACCGTGGAGCGCATCGTGAGTCCCCTCCACCTCCAGTGTCAGAGCCCGTCGAGGCTTCAGAGGCACCAGCGACAGAGCCAGTCCCAGCGACTGAGCCGACAGAGGCCGCGGGCCATTCTACTATTGGAGAGCTGATGAGCCGAGTTACTCGTTCCCGAGGCTCAGGTGCACCACCTAGCCCTCCAGGACCCAGACTCCCAGATCCAGTGAGGCACCAGGTCAGGACACTTACAACGAAGCAAGTCCAGCTGCTTCGATTCGTCGACTTCCAGTCCTGGTTCCCACCTCAGAGGGACCCTCGTGCCGGACGTGAGTTCTATACGACAGTGCACGAGGATTTCTACCGAGCGTATGTTGACACCGATGCTCCTCTCAGGGCCCACAGGGTGTGCCCATCTACTCAGATTGAGGGGGTCGGTGGTCTAGAGATCTTGCAGCATCTCCAGTACATTCAGGGTCTGACAGATTTGATGGGACGCTTAGGGGCATATCAGAAAGAGTGGGTTTACCAATTCTATGCTTCTCTATGGATCTCACCTGATCACGAGTTCCTCCACTTCGCATATCAGGGACGTGACTTCAGGGTTACAGCTGCCAGGTTCCGAGAGCTCTTTCACCTCGGATCTTCACCTACCAGGATCCACAGTCTCTGCTATGGGGATCAGGAGGCCCCTCGCAGACCTCACGATGGTATTGTACCATCCACAGACTTTGTCAGTCCGTGTTTTCAGCAGCCGTTCACTGAGGGTTCGAGCCGTACGCCACGAGACCTCACTCCTCTAGCTCGGATCCTCCACGAGGTTCTCAGACGGACTATTCTACCCAAGATTGGAGCTAGGGATACTATCACTCGTCTTTAGCTTTGGCTCCTAGCTCACATTGTTCGGAAAGAGCACTTCGACCTCTGGGATTTGATAGTGAGCGAGCTCGAGGATATCATAGCTGCTGGGTTCAGAGGCCATTGGCAGCTACAGTTCGCACATTGGATCTCATACTTGATAGTTGCCAAGACTAGGTCAGGGGTTATGAGAGTCACCCTTATGAGGTCAGCTACAGAGTTCGTAGTCTACTCGATGAGCCAGCTTGTGGCCCATGGACAGTTGCCTCGCCCCAGCAGAGCCTACAGACCAGGCACGAGGCAGGCCGGAGTGCCACCATAGTCAGCCGAGGTCACCGATGCCACAGTTGAGCAGATTGCTCAGGCAGAGCTAGCAGATTTGGATGCTGAGATCGATACAGCTGCAAAGACAGTATTTAGAGAGGATCTCGACTCTGACAGCTCTGACGAGGACTACCAGCCCGTGCACGAGTATACACCTATGACACATGACCACGAGGCTGGAGGGTCCGGCACAGCCGCAGCAGCTCCAGCTCCAGGCTCCAGTTCTTCAGAGGCTACCCTGCTCACTATACTCTCGAGGATGTAGGAGGAGCAATCTCGTCAGGCAGAGGAGCAGAGACGACAGGCTGCAGATCTACGGAGGCTCACTGAGCAGCAGCTGGCAGCTCAGGCTCAGACACAGGCTAGGCAGGATGAGTTCCAGCACCAGTTCCTAGCCTATCAGCTACAACAGGCAGAGATCCAGAAGACTCAGACTCTTCTTCTTGAGCGTCTTCTGGCCTCTAGCTCCGGGCAGACCTCCACGCCACACTTTCAGTTGCCCGCCGTCTCTCAGTAGCAGCAGTTCACTTCTCCTCCACCGCAGCCTCCAGTAGTTGTGGTGCCCACTCCAGCGTTACCGTCCAGAGGACAGCAGAGTCAGGCACCAGCTACACCTCCCTTCCAGCCAGCAGCTTCTCCAGAGTACCAGACTCCGAGGACCCAGGTGTCCTCTTGGATAGCTTCACCCGGAGAGTTCCAGACGGGATTCACTCCTACCCGGGGAACTACACTAGCAGAGGCCTCGCGAGATCTGTCCGCTTCATACCTTGAGATCACGGGAGAAGACTCCCCAGGAGCACCTCAGCAGGTCACACCAGCTCCAGAGACTGCAGTGGATCTTCCGGCGATAGGCACTCACCAGTCCTCAGTTGCATCGTCGGAGATCGCACCTGAGCAGTCAGCACAGACAGTTACCACACCTCCAGCTGCCATTCAGATGGATGCCATATCCCTAGCAGATGAGGTTACAGTGGCAGTGTCTTCTTCTGGTCAGACTCAGCCTGCAGAGGTTGCAGCAGCAGTGTCTCTAGTGGCACTAGCAGTGACACCGTCTCCCTCGCCTCGAGTTTTCACTCGTCGGGCCCCCAGGCCCGCTACCACTGAGGCAGGACCGTCAGAGGCACCAGCAGAGCCTCAGCGAGAGTCAGTTGAGACCGCAGCTCCAGAGGTGCCAGTGCCAGCTTCAGAGACCACCCCAGTTGCACCTACACCAGCAGAGACCGTGTCAGATGAGTCAGACGAGTCCGATCTTCAGGACTTCATCATGCTGGATCGTAGAGCTGCCGCTACTTCGCCTTCTTCTCCAGCCCCAGACTCTTAGTTTTTGGTGCTAGACGCCAAAGGGGGAGAGAGGGTCGAGTATAGAGATAGGGGGAGGGATTTGGATCTTTGTATGCTTTATATTCCTGTACTCTTTCATCATGTCTATCTTTTATGCATTTGTTTATATGTGTGATGTGATGATGGTTAATGTATGTATGGTTGCATGTGACAAACTCTTGTTTTTCTCTAATATATCTTGTGAGTTGTCTCATGTTCATGATATATCTCGTTACTTAACGATATTTGAGATTCCACGCTTTACTCCGATACATCCTTTGAGAATATCATGCGGTACTGCTTTTTCATTCATATTCATAAGTACCATGTTTTGTGATTTGATTTGGATGAGCAAGTATACTTCATTACATTTTCACTAACCCTTGCTCAACCATTCCAAGTCACCCTTGAATCTTAACCAAAACTCTCATCCACACTCGAGACTCTATTGTCGTCAATCACCAAAAAGGGGGAGATTGAAGAATCATGGCCCTAGTTGGTTTCGGTGATTAACGACAATTAGAGATTATTATGGCTAACGTGTATTTTGCAGAGGCTATGCATAGCTTAGCCATAGTGATCAAGGAGAATGGGCTATAATGGTCATCACTTAGCCCCCAAGATGGATATCGTTCCGGTTCTTAAGGAGACATGATGAAGACCCTAGAATGATAGGCTAAGTGCCATAAGGAGATGAAGGGCACTTAGAATTAGATAGGGCTTCTCTTTATACCTTTGACCGTACTATTAAGAGGGGTTGAGATTAGTAGCTTGACTTAGGAAAGCTTCATGTTTAGGTGTGGTGCACATTTGACTTCCTTAGCTCTAAGCAAGCCTATGGTGACCGTAAGATAGCCTAGAACAACTTCCATATTCATCGCGACGAAAAACAGAGTAGTCAAAATAGTTTTCTGGGCGTCGGACGCTCCTGGCAGGGGCGCCGGACGCTGTCCGTCGCGTCGGACAAAGGCGCCGGACGCTGGGTGGTTGAGTCCACAGCGTCCGTCGACCTTCCAGAGAGGTTGTTTTCTGGCTAAGTTTTTCAGGGTGCGTCGGACGCTGTCCGTCGGCCAGGCGTCGGACGCTGCGAAGAGCGTCCGTCGACCTTCCAGAGAGGGTGTTTTTCAAACCCTAGCCAGAGCTCAGCGTCGGACGCTGTGGCTGAGCGTCCGTCGCCCAGTGACGTAGCGTCCGTCGCTGGGAACAGTGTGTCAGAACTAGCCGTTAGACAGAGGCGTCGGACCGTCCGTCGCCTAGGCGTCGGAGCGTCCGTCGCCTCAATTATGAACAGAAACTAGCCGTTGGGCATGCGACGGACCGTCCGTCGCCAACTTAAAATGCCAGCCCGAGGCAGTTTTCAGAGGGTCTATTTATAGCCCCTCCCACTTCTCTCCCACCCGGCCTTTGCTCATTTGAGTTGCTGAGTTTGTTGAGAAGGTTAGGAAGAGAGCAAGAGCCCTAGAGAGAGAGTGATTCGCGAATCCATCCATCCTCTCTCTAGTTCATCTAAGAGTTCAAGTGTGCATCCTCTAGTTGTGAAGCTTGAGTGAGTCAAGCGAAGATCGAGGCTTGTTACTCTTGGTGATCGACATCACCTAGACGATCCGGTGGTGCTCGGAGGAAGGTGATCGCCGGAAGATTGTCGGCGGCCCTTCTCCATCGACGTTGTGATCGGTTGTGGGCGATTCACCGAGCCGGAGTGGCGAAGAATCAGCCCGTAGAGAGCACTCATCCCTTGCGCGGGATTGAGGGGGAGCTATACCTTGCGAGGTGCTCCAACGAGGACTAGGGAGGAGTGTCGACCCCTCGATATCTCGGCAAAACATCGCCGTGTCAAGCATCTCTTTCCCTAGCTCTTTATTACCACATTACTTTCCGCACATGTCTTTCAATTCTTACTAGAATTGTGTAGGAAGTTTTCGCTTTCCATTGCCTTGCTACCGCTTTCTAGCTAGAACACACAAGCGGTAGGCACTAGGGGGTTAATTGGCTCTTTATAGGTTTAATTCTTGTTTAGAAATTAAAAAGAGCCCAATTCACCCCCCTCTTGGGCACACAAGCGGTAGGCACTAGGGGGTTAATTGGCTCTTTATAGGTTTAATTCTTGTTTAGAAATTAAAAAGAGCCCAATTCACCCCCCTCTTGGGCATAGGAGTGGCGAAGCACGGTGGACAATTCCAGTTTCGTCTTTGTAGGAGTAGTCTTTGGAGTAGAGATTTAATGCTCCAAGCATGCATTAATGATTCAATGTGACAAGAAATCTTTAATGTGATAAGAAATCTGATAAAGTTTTAGAATTTGAAAGGTAACTATATTTATATTTGTAGCTTGGTGGATCAAATTTCGAGCACCAATGCTTCGTTACTTTTTATTGATTAATTTATTATATTTTAAAATTTGGTAGGTGGCCAGAGTGGCTGCCTCTCAGCGGCAGGGAAAAAAAAGCTGAGGCGTCCGAAAAACCAAGGCAATGAAGCTAGCGTTGGCATTGGGTTAGCTCAGAGTCCGCACGATGATAAGTAGACCTCAATGACTCGTCTTCTTGTTTGAAAAGACGAGGTGGGACTATTTGTTCTCATAGTGAGCAAAGCTAGCAGACAAAGAGCACTACTGTTGTAGAGTGCCAAGCCACATACTCCGTACTATGCTAAATGGGCCGGCCTAGAATTAGACGGGGCTCATATGCTCACAAAATCTCATGTGTGTGTGTTAATTTATTTTTTCTAAAATCCTAATGTGTAGTGTCGTGTATTCTTTTTTTCTTTTTATTTTCTCTATGGTTATATACTTCCAGAAAAAATAAAAATACTCAATTATCCTAATATGCGAGGAGATCTAAACCAAATTTTTAATTTTTAAATGTTGACACCTCCAAACCAGTTTTTAAAACCCTAGATGTCTCAACTAGAAAAGTCATGAATACCAAGTTTGGTTAGCTCATCAAGATTTATATTTGTTATATTGGTCATTTTTTATTTGGGAAAGTGTTAGGAAAGTTTAGTTCTAAATTGACAAGTCTCTCGTATAGTTTCATAAACTCTACATGAGATTCATGATTTTATGACTAATGTTTATTAATACTTTCTCAAATGGAAAAATAATCTATATAACAAGTGTAGATCTTGATGAGTTCTAACACTTTTATATTCAAAAGTTTTTTAGATGAGATCATTTAGTGTCTCATTGAGAAAGTTTGACCAAGTCAATTTTTGATTTTTTTAAAATGACACTTTCACACGATTATTTGAAACTCTAAATGACTTTAAATAGAAAAGTCATGAATACCAAGTTTGTTAAACTCATCAAGATTTTGTGACTAATGTTTATTAACACTCTATCAAATGATTTTGTTGAGAATAAGTGAATAATGCAGTGGTAATGCAGTTTGGGTTGTTACTGTTGGGTGTTGGGTTTGTTGCATTTTTTTTCGAAATTCATTATTTATTAATTTAACCATGTTTGATCAGACTTAGACCCATAAATGTCTTAAAAAAATTAGACCACGCATTAACATATTTTTTAAATTCATTAATTATTTTAATTTAATTCTGTTTGATCAGACTTAAACCCACAAATGTCTTAAAAAAATTAAACCATGCATTAACATATAAGTAGCCTAGTGGTTTGTCCATGACCTTAATAGTCCTAGGTGCATAGGTTCAACTCCTCTTCCCTTCGTATGTAGTTTTTTTTTAAAATAATTAACAATTCGAACATGTCATTTTTCTTATAATTAACAATTCACTTATTAGTTATTTTTTTTAGAACGCTTGCTGCTGCATATATTTTTTTTAAATAATTATTTATTTAAATTTAACCCTGTTTGATGAGACTTAGACCCACAAATGTTTAAAAAATTTAAACCATGCAATAACATATAAGTAGCCTAATGGTTTGTTCTAGGGGCATAGGTTTGACTACTCTTTAGAACTCTTGTTGCTGTATATTTCTTTTTTTTAAAAAATAATTATTTATTTTAATTTAACCCTATTTGATTAGACTTAGACGCATAAATGTCTTTAAAAAATACACCATACATTAATATAAGTAGCCTAGTGGTTGTCCATGACCTTGATAGTCCTAAGGGCATAGGTTCAACTCCCCTTGACTTAACAAGTAGTTTTTTTTAAATAATTAACAATTCACTTATTGTATGCATCTATGAGGGCGACACCTATTTTTTTTATTTTTTCTAGCTTATTAATCTTCTTTTTTTTCTATTCTAAGCAAACCATAATTCATGGGCCATGGTACTTGTGTCTTTGTCCTAGACCAAAGGCACTTATGGTCTAATAGATGCAATCACATCTAATAAAATAGACTCATGCGATACACAATACATATTACATCACCAATTAAAACTATTTATCTATTGCAATAATACTACCTATTTATATCAATATTCTAAACTGGTGCAATACCACCTACATATTGCATCACAAATCAATAATATCGCAACCAAAATTGCCCGATGCAACAATTTCTACTTATTGCATCTCTTATTCAAACCCGATGCAATATATCATACCTATTGCATCGACATGAATTAATATTGCATCAAATTCATTCTTGATGCAATAATAGCCACATATTGCATCAGATTTGCTAAATGGATGCAATAACTGCTACCAATTGCATTAAATTTACGTTTGGTGCAAGTAGAAGCGATGCGATAGGGTCAAAAATTAGTAGTGATATTAGAGATATTGAGCAAACATGTGACTATCTTCGCATAGAAGGTATATCCGATAAAACTTTACGTTGGAAGCTCTTTCCTTTTTCTTTAAAGGGAAGAGCTAAATAATGGTATAATCAGAAGGTAAGCCAACAACAAGGAGAATGGGGAGTTTTGTGCTCCAACTTCTATTTAGATTTTTATCCCATCACCCAAATCATCGACCTTGGAGTCAAGGTTCTAACCTTCAAACAAGAAGAGAACGAATCTTTGGCTTACTCCTGGAAACGTTTTCTTGAGCTTTTAGAATCTGGTCCACACCTTAGCATCGAAGGCCCTATTCTTCTTCAACATTTTTATAATGTCTTCGTAGAAAGGATAGAGGGTTGCTAAACACCACATCTGGAGGTTCTTTCTTTCATGTACCATCCATAGAAGCAAAATTAACCTTAGATAGAATCCTAGATGCCGAGTTGGATAATACCCTCCATGAAGAAACTAACAAAGCTGAAGACAATACCTTGCCAGATCCACCATCCACTTTAGCTATCCCAAGTTCTGAGCCTAAAAAGGAAGAAACTCCACCACCTGATTTCATGTTGGATATAGATCCTGATCTTTTTACTAATTTCAGAAATATTTCAAACTATCTTTCTATTTCAAAACCCCGAAATCATCATCTTAGCAACCATATAAACCAAATGCCAAGCAGAAGCATTTTGATAGAGCTTGTATCAATCATAAGTAGAGAATGGTTAGAAGAATTAGAGCTTTCCTCTGATGTGACCTGTCTAGATTCACCTTCTATTCTAATACGCTGTGCATTCAATTCAGATCAATTTGATGCTCTTTATAATCCTGTTGTGGGGATCAATATCATGTCTAATTCACTTGCACATAAATTATTAGGCAAAGTGACTTTAACCCCAACAACAAAGTTCATGAAGAATCTTGATGAACATATAGTCCCCAATCTTAGAATTTTACATGTCCTACCCATTATGGTAGAAGGTGCAATGGTTCGTTTGAACTTTTATATCTTTGATACATAGGACCATGACCTATTGATAGGACAACCTTTCAGAAGACTTATTTATGAAGGATAAAATGGGAAACTAAATATTTCTTTTGGAAAGAATTTTCAAATCCCAATGATAATCTCTCATTCTTTGAACAACAAAACTGAATCATATCCTCTAAAAACTGCTTCTCTAGAGCTTCTTAATGAACTAGATTTGGAAGAAGATGCTTCTTTCTTCATAGAAGAAGAAGCTGACCCTTCTAAACCTGAACCCTTAGACGACTTTGCAGAAATGCCTAGACTTCCCATAGAGCTTAAACCTCTACCACCCGGTCTTACTTATGCTTTCCTCAATAATGATCCAGAGTCTCCTATAATTATAAGTGATAAACTCACTCAGGAGCAAAGTCTGCACTTGATGGTTGTTCTAGAAAGACATCGTTCAGCCTTTGGTTACTCACTCGAAGATCTCACTGGAATCAGTCCTATAATTTGCACTCATCACATTCCTACAGATCCTTCTGTTTCACCTTCTCGAGAGCCCCAGCGTAGACTCAATAACGCGATGAGAGAAGTAGTTAAAAAGAAAGTTTTAAAACTGCTGCATGCAGGGATTATTTATCCTGTGCCGCATAGTGAGTGGGTAAGCCCAGTACAAGTTGTGCCTAAGAAGGGAGGCATGACTGTTGTCACAAATGAAAGGAATGAGCTGATTCCACAATGCACCATCACTGGATGGCGGATGTGTATAGATTATAGAAAGTTGAACAAAGCAACGAAAAAGGATCACTTTCCTTTACCTTTTATAGATGAGATGTTAGAGCGGTTAGCCAACCACTCGTTCTTCTATTTCTTAGATGGATATTTAGGGTATCACCAAATCCCGATGACCAAAGCAAAACCACCTTTACATGCCCCTATGGAACTTATGCCTATCGTAGAATATCTTTTGGGCTATGTAATGCTCCAGCCTCTTTTCAAAGATGCATGATGTCTATATTTTTCGACATGATTGAAGATATTATGGTAGTTTTTATGGATGAGTTCTCTGTTTATGGAAAAACTTTCGATAATTGTCTTGAAAATTTAGATAGGGTTTTGCAAAGATGTGAAGAAAAACACTTAGTCCTTAATTGGGAAAAATGTCATTTTATGGTCAAAGAAGGAATAGTGCTAGGACACCTAATATCTGAAAGAGGCATCGAGGTAGACAAAGCTAAAATTGAAGTAATTGAACAGTTACCTCCGCCTGTAAATGTGAAAGGGATAAGAAGCTTTCTTGGTCATGCTGGTTTTTATCGAAGATTTATAAAAGATTTTTCATTTATTGCCAGACCACTTACTCTTTTGCTAGCCAAGGATACTCCTTTCATATTTGATGATGCTTGTTTAAAAGCTTTTAAATTATTAAAGAAAGCACTCATCTCTGCACCAATCATTCAACCCCCTGATTGGTCTTTACCTTTTGAAATTATGTGTGATGCTAGTGATTATGCCGTGGGGGCAGTTTTGGGACAAACTAAAGATAAGAAGCATCATGCAATAGCTTATGCTAGTAAAACTTTGACAGGACCTCAACTTAATTATGCAACCACTGAAAAAGAGCTCCTGGCTATTGTCTTTGCTAATAGATAAATTTAGATCTTATTTAGTAGGAGCCAAAATAATTGTTTATTCTGATCATCCCGCTTTAAAATATTTGCTCACTAAAAAAGATGTTAAACCTCATTTAATAAGATGGATCCTGCTACTCCAAGAATTCGACTTAGAGATAAAAGATAAAAGGGGAGTAGAAAACCCTGTCGCTGATCACTTGTCTAGAATGTATTTTAAGAATCCGCAGGAACTACCCATCAATGATTCACTCCGGGACGACATGCTCTACGGAATCAACAGATCTGACCCCTGGTATGCAAATATCGTTAATTTTATGGTTTCAGGATACGTACCACCAAGAGGAAACAAAAAGAAGCTTATTCAAGAGAGTCGTTCACACATATGGGATGAGCCATACCTCTTCCTAGTATGCTCTGATGGCTTACTCAGGAGATGTGTGACTGTCGAGGAAGGAAAGAAGATCATTGAAAGATGCCACTCATCACCATATGGAGGTCATTATGGAGCATTCTGCACACATGCAAAAATTTGACAATGTGGATTCTATTGGCCAGCAATGTATGAAGACACTAAAGAATTTATCCGAAGATGCGGGCCATGCCAAAGACACAGCAACATAAACTCAAGAGATGCCATGCCACTCGCTAACAATCTACAAATAGAGCTCTTTGATGTCTGGAGAATTGACTATATGGGACCATTTCCCCCATCAAAGAATTGTGAGTATATCTTGGTAGCAGTTGATTACGTCTCCAAGTGGGTGGAAGCATTACCTTACAAACATGCCGATAATATAAATTCAAAGAGGATGTTTGAAGAAATTATATTTCCAAGATTTGGAGTCTCCAGAATAGTGATAAGCGATGAAGGATCACATTTCATCGACAAACGTTTTGAAAAGTATCTAGCAAAGCATGGGATCTGCCACAATGTCGCTACACCTTATCACCCTCAGACAAGTGGCCAAGCAGAGACCTCAAACAAACAAATCAAGAATATTCTTCAGAAAACAGTAAATGAGATGGGAACAACATGGAAGGACAAGTTACCTGATGCACTCTGGGCATACCGGACTGCATATAAAACTCCAATTGGAATGTCTCCTTATCAACTCGTATATGGGAAGACTTGTCACCTACCTGTTGAACTAGAGTTCAAAGCACACTGGGCTATAAAAAGATGGAATATGGATTTGGATGCTGCTGGAGAGAAAAGACAAATACAATTATTAGGGTTAGAGGAGTGGAGATAAAAAGCATACCACAATTCAAAGATCTACAAAGAAAGAGTTAAACGATGGCACGACAAGAAGATCAAGAAGGAGTTCACACCTGGAAATAAGGTATTACTTTTTAATTCCAGGGTGAAGCTCTTCGGACACAAAAAACTACGAAGCAAATGGGAAGGACCATATAAGGTAATTAATTCATCATCCCACGGAGCAATCACACTTCAAAATAACGAAGGTACGTTATTCAAAGTAAATGGTCAACATCTCAAAATATTTTTAGAACCCAATAAAGAATTAGAAGAAATAGACATAATTATTTTCTATCTTTTAAGTGAATTTTGAGGCCCAAACACTTTAATTTTTGTATCTTGGGCCATGCATATGTTTTTCGGTACATAGAACGTTCTAGAGACGAGTGTGCAAAGGAGGCCTGACAACGGAGGCGTAGCCAGGGCGGGCGCCATAAGGCCCAGGGCAGCCGCCCTACCCCTGCCACCTCTCGCCGCCACCTTTTGCATTCCCGAACCTTCTAGGTCCCTCTATCCGATAAACCTTGCAGAATACTTATGCAACCATTTCGCCGCGAGATTTGCGCCATAGATGTTTCTAGATGCCGTTTTCCACCCCTATATAAAGAACACCTGACATCAGCCATCATCATCATTCAATCATTTCCTTAGCTTTCGCTTAGACACTTGCTAGATCTCCTTGCTCCCATGGCCGATAGCAGCAATTCCGATAGGAGGATGGTCCCCTACGGGTCTAATCTCAACCAGCTCCCGCAAGAATCCAGTCTCAAAAGCTCTAGTCATAGTCCTTGATTCTTGCCTGCTTGCCACCATTCCTCCAAAGAAGCATAGCTATAGTAAGTCCTACTATGCTCATCTTGTCCTCGTTGCACCGCCGCAACCACTGCTGCTTAAGGGACCAAAGGAAGATCCCGTCGTGAAGGTGCCTGCCGGGACCAAGGTTCTTCCACCGAGGCCCAAGGAAAGGATTGTAGGAGTGAAGACCAACCAAAGAGGAGAGATCAACAACGTCAAGTACACTACAGGAGAAGAACGTCCCTACTTCGAGGGGATTCGCACATCCAAAGTCAGATTTGTACCACCAAAGGACGCCCCGAAGCACTCCCTCAATTCCTTCGAGTCATCCCCAAAACGCCGTACAACCGTAGCAGATCTAGAAAAAGACTTCCATAACAGGGATGGCACGATCATCAATCTCCAAACCTCTGTAGGCTTTTTCTCTAGGCAGGTCATGAACCTAAACACCACCATAGAGAACCTTAGGCGTGATATAGATAAGCTTAGTGAGAGAGTGAAGTTTTTAGAACGTCGCTAAACTCATTAGTGAGTTATGCGGTTAATGAGGCAAGATTAGATTCATTAGTTAGAGTTTGGTTCATTTTGATTCAGTCCCCTATAATAAATGCCTCAAATAAAGATTAAATAAATATCATTTATATTATTGTTGTACCTTGCCTGTCTCCACTGTTTTGTTATTCAAGAAAACAGGAAACAAGTATGGGCGAGACCCCCGATGATGAGACAAACAAATTCAACCGCAACGACCACAAATTTTGGAAACAAACAAAGCAACAACCCCGCACGACGAAGCAGAGAGCGAGGGGCCACCCAAGCTGGGCAGCCGCCCCACTGCCCAGGGCGCCTTCCCTGGGTATGGCATCCCCACCTCATCCTTCGACTACGGTCAGGTTTGCACCCTGCACGTTACATATTTTCATATATATCTCTCAATTTCGATTCGTGCAGTGAATTTCCATAAATAATGCTCTAAATATGATAAATTAAAATGTTGAAACACCGTTTAATCATCCTCATAAAATAAGACTCACTATATGAAATTTCCTAGAATCCTGCTATTGTTGGGAATTTATTTAGAGACTCCATATTACTTAAGTCATTGTGGAATATGAGATGGTAGAATATGAGAACTTAATTCTTGATAATCTCTATCACTTGGAGAATTTCTTTAAAAAAAATAACTACCATCCCCTATATGCTTTATACCTACCAATC
This sequence comes from Microstegium vimineum, assembly GCA_022036555.1. NCBI lineage: Eukaryota > Viridiplantae > Streptophyta > Magnoliopsida > Poales > Poaceae > Microstegium > Microstegium vimineum. The sequence continues at coordinate 33,764,581 of CM039134.1, forward strand.
AAAAGCCAAAGGGCTACTTACTTTGTATTGAGTTTGTTCGAATTGTGTGGATCCTTGTTAGAATTTTATCATACTCTGAAGATCAAGGCTTCTTTCTTTCATTACAAACATAAAAGATTCACTCTTCCGAAGTAGTATTGTATTAGAGGCATGTGCTATGCAAAAATATGAAATTCGAGGAAATAAAAATGGGCAAAATGTCCGACAACCTCGCGGAAAAATGGGCACGTGTCTGACAGTAGAATTAGGAGTACTTTGCACCCACCTAATATATATATATATATATATATATAATGATAGCCCATGGTTCCTCTAATAGCAATACGCCAGCAAGAGATGACATAATAATAAAAAATACCAACAAGTCTTTATCTAAGAGTATGACATTATTCTCCTCGGATCCCGGTTTGACCAGGCAATACATGCAAGGTAAGTATGCCACATATACCTATACTTTTTTAGATTCATATATGAGCGATCTGAGAGCACCATAAGAGGAAAGAAGTAAGCTAAATATGCAAAAACCCCAAGTGAAAAGATTGAAAGAAGAAGGGTCTCTACTTCTAGCTACTCTATTCCTCAGCTACTCATAGTTATATGGTGACACTACTAAACTCCCACAATACAAGTATAAAAGGAACATTCCACTATTGATGTCTAAACCTTAAGCTTATGTTTTAACCATCCTTTTCTCAAGGACGAGTAAAAGGCTAAGTACGGGGGAGCTTGTTGACACTCCTTAAGTATTAATTTTAAGTGTCAACTAAGCATGAGAAAGGATATATCTACAACACATCACCTAGACATAGGGTTTTAACTGACAGAATTCCACGAGTTTTGGTGTTTATCTATTTCTGCAGGGAGACAACTTCAAAATACCAAAAGAGGCCCACAAGAAAGGATTACATAGACACATAACACCTCTGTATGAAAAAGAGAACTATGGAAGACTCCAGAACCACCCCCTAGAAGGAGGGGCCCACCTATCAGCAGGGCAGGGCAGGCGCCCTCCCCCCTAGGGCGGCTGCCCCAAGTAGAGAACCAATCAGGCTCCGCATCACAGATTAGGGTTCCACCGCCTTTGAGGAGAAATCTAGAGCACACAGTTAAGTCGGTTTGATCCGACGGCCGACGTTCATTTGAGGGGGCTATATAAGGAGGACCCTTGCCCCTGGCAAAAGGCAATCCATTATTCATTTGCATATTTTCCAAAGAGGATTTACTAGACAGGATCCCTTATGAATCTATTCTCTAGAGCTTAGCATTCAAGAGAAACTATCCTTAGTTTCTATGTGAGATTAGAGTTGACTCTTCTAGATTGAGAGAGTTAGAGTGGAGGTGTGGATTGGAGAAAGCCCGACGTGTCGGTGTCTTCTCTCTGGTTTGTACCTGCGGGATCAAGTCTCCTAACCCGAGGCTTGCTCCTAGGATTTCTTCGGTATTTTAACTCCTAATTCTAGTAAGTTCTCTGTTTTATTATTCTTTGGTTTGTGAGTTTACTTTATTCTCTTCGCGTAGAGAGTAGGGTAATCATCTCTAGCATAAACGTGGTGTTTGGGCTAAGATACTCATAGATATCCTCTGTCTAGCCGGACCTGTGGTAGTAGCACAGAACGTGACAATTCTATTGTTACCTTTGGATCCCACAATCCCGTTAGAAGGATCGGTAGGGTTTATAGGCCGCGGGCTAAGCATCCTCTGTGGTGTTTCTTATCTCGACGGTTCTCCCTAATAGAATAATAGCGCATATCTTGCTTAGACTAGAACGAACGAGAGTGCTGTCATAGTCTTCTCTATATCGCTCACATCAAATCACCTTGTTTGTAGCCTAAAGGTTAATAGCAATAGATTTGGTTATTCAGATGCACCCTTTCTCCCTGTGGAAAAACAAATTACGATACTCTGGATAATCTCCCGGGTGAAGTGCTCACTGGTATCCGCGCGCTTGCGGATTACTTCCCAGTGATTCTTCTGTCTGCGTTAACAAATATCAACAATAGTCTATCTCTATTCCAAAATTTCTTGCCCTATACTAGAATTCCTTTGCTGTGAATGGTGACCCCAGGTCTGTAATTATTCTGTTTGGCATCCCAAACCTGTCCATGATGTCTTGTATGAATTCTGTTGCTTTTTCTGCGCTGTATTTGACTAACGTTTTGTATTCGATCCATTTAGTGAACTTATCCACTTCCACAAATATATATTCAAATCCTCCTTTTGCTTTTTTGACACACTCCACAAATATATCTAGCCCCCAGCATGAGAAGGGCCAGGATGGTGGTATGCAGATTAGATTATGTGCTGGGACATGTGATTGTCTTGCAAACATTTGACAACTTTTGCACGTCTTGACTAGTTGTTATGCATCTCTAAGTGTTGTTGGCCAGTAGAATCCACTTCTGAATGCTTTACCGATTAGTGTTCTGGACGAGTGGATTTCTTCTAGTATCTCCTTTCCTTCTTGTGTTGATACACATTTGAGTAGTATTCCAGAATATGCTGCCCTCTTGTATAATTTGTCTTTTACGAGGACGTAAGCTTTGCTTTTTCTTATAACTCTTGTTGCTTCTGCTTTATCTCCGGGTAGTTTGCTTTCTCTTTTATAATCAATGTATACTTGTCTTCAATCATTTTCTATGTTGAGGATTTGTCTTGAGATGTTGAGTTCTTCTGTTTTATCTATGTCCATTGGGTCTTCTTTTTGTTTGCTGATTTCTTGGATTGATGGTTTTGTGAGTTCTTCTACGAATATTCTAGGTGGTACTTTTGCTCTGTCCGATCCCAATTTTGATAGGATATCTGCCGCCACATTTGAATCTCTTAGAACATGATGGATTTCTAGTCCTTCAAAATTCTTCTCAAGATTTCTTATTTCTGCACAATATGCGTCCATGTTGTTTTTTGTGCAATCCCATGCTTTGTTTACTTGGTTGATTACTACTGCTGAATCTCCATAGGCGAGTACTCTTTTGATTCCCAGAGTAGTTGCTACTTTTAGTCCGTGTATGAGTGCTTCATATTCTGCTTCATTGTTCGTTGCTTTCCATAGTATTTGTAATACATACTTTAATTGTCTTCCTTTTGAGAAATTAGTAGCACTTCTGCTCCTACCCCTCCAAGCTTCAGAGATCCATCAAAGTACATCTTCCAATGGTTTTGTATTGGTTCGGGTTCTTTTTGGTTGGCTTCTATCCATTCTGCTATGAAGTCGGGTAGTATTTGTGATTTGATTGCCGTTCTTGGCTTGAAGTCCAGGTTCAAGGCTCTGAGCTCTACTGCCCATTTTGAGATTCGGCCTGTGGCATCCTTGTTTCTGAGTATGTCTTATTGCGGAAAGTTGGTCACGATCGTTACTTTATGCTCATGGAAGTAGTGCCTTAGCTTCCTTGATGATATAAGTACTGCGTAGAGTAGTTTTTGTACATGTGGGTATCTGACTTTTGATTCCGTGAGTACTTCGCTTATGTAGTATATTGGTCTTTGTACTTTGTAGGTGTGTCCGAGTTCTTCTCTTTCTACTATAACTGTCGTGCTTACCACATTCTTTGTTGCCGTGATATATAACATCATGTCTTCCTTGTTTCTTAGTGGGGTCATTACTGGAGATGATGATAAGTATTCTTTTAACTTGTTGAAAGCTTGATCTGCCTCTTCCGTCCATTCGAAGTTCTCTTTCTTTTTTAGGAGTTTGAAGAAAGGTAGTCCTTTTTCTCCCAGTTTTAAGATGAATCTGATGAGAGCTACCATACATCCTGTCAGTTTTTATATGTCCTTGATCTTTTTTGGCGGCTTCATTTCCATAATTGCTTTGACCTGTTTCATGCTTGCTTCAATCCCTCTGTTGCTGACTAGGAAACCGAGTAGTTTGTCCTGATGGTACATCAAAGACGCATTTTGTAGGGTTTAACTTCCACTTCCATGCTTTTAGATTTTTGAAAGTTTCTTCTAAGTCAGGTAGCAGTGATTCAGGTTCTTTTGTCTTGATTACCACATCATCAATGTAAGCTTCCGCGTCTCTTCCGATTTGATCTCCAAGACAAGTTTGTATTGCCCTCTGATATGTTGCTCCTGTGTTCTTTAGTCCAAATGACATTGATTTGTAGCAATATGCTCCGAAGGGTGTTATAAAAGATGTTTTGCTTTGATCTTCTTCTCTTAGTGATATTTGATGATACCTTGAGTAGCAATCAAGGAAGGATAATAATGATGATCCCGCTATTGAATATATGACTTTATCAATCCTTGGTGGTCCATATGGGTCTTTTGAGCAATGTTTGTTAAGATCCATGTAGTCAACGCACATACGCCATTCTTTCGAGTTCTTTTTCTCTACTAAGATTGGGTTAGCTGATTATTTCTCTGATGAATCTTGCTGCCAATAGCTTTGTAATTTCCTTTTTGATTGCTGCTTTCCTGTCTGGAGCAAATCTGCATAGCTTTTTGTTGACACCAGAAGTGGCAAACGGGTAAAAGACCGCAAGCGTACAACTGTCAAGTGTAGCTTTCACCGGGAGTACTCCAGGTATCTTATTTTCCACAGGGAATGAGAAATGAATTAACTAGGGATATGGTTATGTCCTATGATGAGACAAAGGAGACTATGATAACTAGGTTGAGAGGTTCGATATAGCAAAGATATCTAACAAGGTAAAGCTGGTTATACTGGCTTTATCAGCCCTTCTCTTGCATGAGGCGATGGGATAGATCAGTAAGATGTAAAACTCCTATCGGACTGCGCCATCATGTTGTATTGAGGCCATACCTTTTAAGAACTTATCTTACACACGTGGTGGAATACGAAAACTGAATAGGGCTGTCACCACCTACTAGCTACCACAAACAATCCGTGCGATAAGCGGTTTACAAGTGCAAGATTAAGTTTATACACCACGTCTACACTAATCTCACTACTTTAACCTTGGCCTAAGATTAAAGCACTCTACTCAGAGTAAAATAATGAACAAGCGCAAAAAGATGTATAATAACTAAACCAGATTTATAATATTAAATGCTATAAAGAACTCGGAAGAATCACTTACAAGTGCTGAACTTACAAGAGATTCACATCCGCTGAGGTGCAGCTCCGGAGAAGATTCCCGACAGGACCAAGGCTTTCTCTAGAAGACTTCCCTCACTCTCCTCCAACTAGCATAGCACTACCGCAGAGCTCCGCTAAGATAAGTAATTTCTCCAATGAGGCATGAATGATAAGAGAGCTTTAGGGGGGGTATTTATAGCAGGAGGTGGAGTAGGGGCTACTCTAGTGCCATGTCAGCGATCCAGGAAGCTTCAAATCTCCACCCTTGGATCCACCGCCTATAAACCGTCTTAAAGTGAGTGGTCTTGATCTTCAACATGTGTTAATTGAGTGAGGCGGTCACCAGGTGCTGCACCAGCCCTGGGGGAGATCGGCCAACCCCCTTATGGGTTGTGGGTCCTGCCTTGATCTTCTAGAAGGTGCCCCACTGGTCAGGGACCAAGTGGGGGGGGGGTGGTGGCCACCTAGGTGGATCGGCCGACCCCCTATAGGGGTCTGGGGCCCACCACCTCTCTCCAGAGAGTGGTCCCACTTGTCATAGACTTCATTTGATCTTCCTAGAGTATTTTGTTATGTTTGTTTCCTTGATGTGGGCCCATGAATCCATGTGATGTGAATATGAGCCATTGGGAGGAAGCACAAGTTGATCCAAGGGCTGAGGATCACTTGGGAGTGCTTTTCCTGGATCATGGCCAGAGTGGAGAGCTGGTGAGCCCTATAGGAGGTCGGCCGACCCACTATGTGGGTCCCACTGGCTCATCTTGCTCCATTTACTATAGTTCTGCATCAAATACTTCATGACATGTATATCTTCCTTCTATTCTTAGGCTATTAACGGTATTTTGATTGTGACAAAATGGGTCATTCTTACCGTAAACACTTTTGCTTTACTGGTCTTGAACCTTTGTTTGTGTCAATTTTGTGCTCAGCCAACTCCTTTGGGACTCCTGGCATGTCTGTAGGTTTCCATGCGAATATGTCTTTATTGTCCCTTCGAAAGTTGGTGAGCGCGAGTTCCTATTTGGGGTCCAGATTTGCACTGATTATTGCCATCTTCTCTGGATCTCCGGTCAATAAGTCAATTGTCTTTGTGGCAGCTTCTTTTAGAGGCGTAAAGTTGTTTGGCTTCTTTGCTGGTATTTGGATTTCATCCGGATTCATTTCTTTGACCTTCTTCGCAATGTCTTCTTTTTCTTTGTAGTCTTGTAACTTTTCTGATATTTGTATAGCTTGTACATCACAGTCATAAGCCTTCTTTAGGTATCCTTTTAGTGATAGAAGCCCTTTCGTTGTCAGCATCTTGAGCAACAGGTATGGGTAGTGGGGTACTGCCATGTATCTTGTGAGTGCTGGTCTTCCGAGGATTGCATGGTAGCATGATTCGAAGTCGGCTACTTCGAACTTGATGAATTATGTTAAATATTTGTCAGGTGTTCCGAAGGTAACTGGTAAGGTTATCTGCCCCAATGGTATGGAAGCTCTTCTGGGTACTATCCCATAGAAGGGAATACTTGTCGGTGTGATCATGCCTTCATAATCTAAGTTTATCTTCCTTAAGGTGTCTGCAAAGATAATGTTTAGTCCTACTCCGTCAATGAGTACTTTGGATACTGCCACTCCTGCTATTGTTGGTCCCATTACTAGGGGATAGTAGCCAGTGTTTGCCGCACTCGTCCATTGGTCTGCTCTTGTGAATTGAATTGGATATTCTGACCAATCTAAGTATCTTGGGGTAGCTGGCTTAGCTGCCATGATGGTTCTGTGGGCTAACTTTTCTTGTGTTTTACTTCTTGTATATGGTGCTCCAGAAAAGTTTACAACTAATTGTTGTTGGGGTTCTTGATAATTTCTTCTGCCGTCTTTGTATCTTTTCCAGGTTCATCTGTTCTTTGTTCCGAGTTGTTTGCGCACGTCTCTTATTTCTTTGTAAATCTACGTTGAAAGACATCGCATTCGACTAGCTTGTGCCCTGCATAAGGATGTATATGGCAGGGTAGGTTTCCTATTCTCTCTGCCGGCTTTCTTTCGTAGTTGTTTCCCTGATAATTGTTATTTGTGTATCTACTGTTCTGGCTTGTGTCCCGGTTGTTGTTGTTGTAATTATTGTTGTACCCTACTTTGTCATTGTCGTTGTATCTTCTTTTGTTATCTATTGCTGCCACCATGTTATCTTGTCTCGGCCTTTTGTCTTGAGGTCTGAAGTCTAGTCTTCTTCTTTCATGATAATCCCGGGTAAATCTGTGCCGAGTTCTTTCTTCTGATGATATCATTTTTTCAACCGCTTTTTTGAAGTCTTCATTAGATCTCGGATTTTCATTAAAGTAGTCCTTGAATTGCCAATTTGCTAGAATTCTGTCGGCAAACGTCTCTATCACTTCTTGAATATTGATTGAGTCTCTCCCTTGTCTTGAAGAAAGAACACCCAAGTGTACCTAGAGTAGTCATCAACTACCACCAAGCAAAAGAGATTGCCACCAAGGCTAGCATAGGTGGTAGGTCCAAATAGATCCATGTGAATTAGCTCTAGGACTCTTGAGGTTGACATGAAAGCTTTGGTTGGATGAGTGTTTGCCACTTGCTTGCCGGATTGACATGCACTACAAAGTTTGTCCTTCTCAAACACAACATTCTTCACACCTCTAACCAACTCCTTCTTGACAAGCTTCTTCAAGGTTGACATTCCAACATGTGCTAATCTTCTATGCCATAGCCAACCCAAAGAACTCTTGGAGAATAGACATGTTTGCAAACTCGCTTCATTTGAGGTGAAGTCCACTAGGTAGAGATTGTTGTGCCGAAACCCTTTGAATATCAATGATGAATCTTCAATCTTGGACACAACTACCTCATTTGGAGTGAAGAGACATTGGGAACCAAGATCATATAGTTGTAGCTCAAAGATTGTACTAGCAAGACATTTGATATTGATTGATCATTTGAGATTGCCACTTTCCCTAGGCCTTGCACTTTGCCTTTTTAATTATCCCCAAAGGTTATCTTGTCTTGCCCTTCACAATCTTCCTCAAGTGTGGTGAACATCCGGGAGTCACCGGTCATATGTTGAGTGCATCCACTATCAATCACCCAATGACTTCCACCGGTCTTGTAGTTCACCTACACACAAGCAACTTGGAGTTAAGCTTGTTGTTTGGGAACCCACACTTGGCGAGGTCCCATAGGCTTGTCCACCAACTCCTTAGCAACCCATAGCACTTTGGGCTTGTTCCTCATCTTAGGACCGAGAAACACAACTTGAGGTCTACCCTTGGAGTCCTTGTTGACGATGAAGTGTGCATCATGAGCGAAAGGCCTTATGTGCTTGGGCAAGGTCTTGGGAGGTGGAGTCTTGCATTGGAATTGAAAGTGACCCTCTTGACCACATCCAAAGCACTTCTTGGGCTTGGGCTTTGGTGTGTCATAGTTGTTTCTCATGGCCTTGTTCTTGTAGTAGTTCTTGGCTTCTATCTTGACCTTGGCCTTCATGACTTGGTTCTCCTTGAACCCAATGCCGGTCTTGTCGGTCTTCATGATAGTGTTCATCAAGAGCTCACTTTGGAGGTTGTGGCCCTTGGTGAACTTCTCGAATCCACTTGCAAGCTTGATCTTCTCAACCTTGAGCTTTGCATTTTCCTCTTTGAGAGAGTTAATCAAGGTCATTGCATCTTTGTCATCTTGCTTGACCGACTTGATAGTGAATGGCTTGCTTGCCTTGAGGTTGATTAGCTCTTCTTTGAGCTTGGAGTTCTCTTGCATCATCTTCACATAGTCGTCATGCTTTTCGGCCTCAACTACCTTCTTGCCCTTGCACTTAGCATTTTGCTCACTAGCAACTTCATCAAGCAAGTCCTCACAAGAAGTAGCTATATCACACTTAACAACTAGGTTAATAGCAACATGTGTAGCAAGATCATTTGAAAGCAATTCATTAGCTATCACAAGTGTACCATGTTCATTTTTAACTTGGTTGTAGTCATCTTTTAGCAAGTTGTATCTTGTATGGAGCTCTTGTGTTGACATCTCAAGCTTATCATGTTTCTTATTAGCTTGCTTGAGTGAGGCTTTGAGCTCCCTAGTGCTAGATGAGAGAGATTTGTTCTCAAGCTTCAATTCATCATTAGCACTAGACAAGTCATCAAGCTTAGCATGCAAGTTATCGTTGGCTTTCTCTAGTGATTCACTTTTAGCTTTATACTTCCTAATGAGCTTAGTATATTTGTTGCAAATCACAATTAGCTCATCATAGGAAGGTGCCTCAAACTCATCATCACTATCATCACTAGAGCTAGCCTCACCATCACTATCCTATTTTTTTACCTTTTTGTCACCTTTAGCCATGAGGCATAGGTGTGTAGGGGATGAGCCCGGAGATGATGGAGGGGGTGGCGGTGGAGTAGATGAACCAATCACCAAGGCGGCCACCTTCTCTTCTTCACTTTCATCTCCGGATGAGTCACTTGAGTCTTCAATGTCGGTGAGCCAATCACCAACAATGTAGGCTTTGCCATTCTTCTTCTTCTTGTGGAAGTTGAAGTTCTTCTTCTTCTTGAATGGCTTGTCATCCTTCTTCTCCTCATCACTTGACTCAACTTTGTTGCCCTTGTTGTACTTGAACTTGTTGTTTGCTTTCTTGTTCTTGTACTTGTCTTTCTTCTCTTCGGGGCAAGCATGAGCCAAGTGTCCAAGTTTGCCACAATTGTAGCAATCCATCTTGGAGAGAGGATTTCTTGAAGAGCTTGTGAAGAATTTCTTCTTCTTTGAGTCAAACTTGACTCCATTCTTGCTTAGCTTCTTCAACATCTTGGTTGTTTTCTTCACCATGAGAGCGAGATCATCATCATCATCATCATCGCTTGTACTCTCATACATGACTTGCATCTTGTACTTCTCCGAGGAGGATGCCTTGAGTGCCAAGTCCTTCTTCTCCTCCTTCTCTTTTTCTTTCTCCTTGGAGGAGGAAGAAGAGCCACCATCACCAATCTTCATGTACATCTCATGGGCATTGATCTTGCCCAAAATTTGTGTTGGTGTAGCGGCGGAGAGATCTCCTTGGTGAAGAACCATGACGATGTGGCCATACTTCTCAATGGGCAAGACACAAAGGATCTTGCGTACCACATCGGCCGGTTCCATTTGGTTGAGACCGAGCCCATTCAATTCCTCTACAATAATGTTAAGTCGTGAGTACATTTCATTTGCATGCATGGAAAAAGAATTGAGCTTTGCCATAACCAAGTGATAGCGTTCTTCACGCTCACTTTTTGTGCCTTCGTGAAGAGCACAAATAGTGGTCCACAACTCAAATGCGTCTTTGGCATTACGCACTCAGTTGAAGACATCCTTGCTAATGCCACAAAAGATAATGTTCTTCGCCTTTGCATTGTGCTTATCAAAATTGAGGTCCTCCGCGAAGAGGGTGCCTCCCTTTGTGGCGGCTTTGAGCACGCCCACGTCAACAGCCTCTAGATAGGTCTCCATACGAACTTTCCAATAAGGAAAGTCGTCTCCATCGAACATGGGAGGTGGTCCATCCCCATGGGACATCTTGCTCTAGGCGGTGAAGCCTAATTTAGAGCAAACCTTGTTCTGATACCAATTGAAAGGATCAAGATGCCCAAGAGGGGGGGTGAATTGGGCTCTTTTTAATTTCTAAACAAGAATTAAACCTATAAAGAGCCAATTAACCCCCTAGTGCCTACCGCTTGTGTGTCCTAGCTAGAAAGCGGTAGCAAGTCAATGGAAAGCAAAAACTTCCTACACAATTCTAGTATGAAAAGAATGACAAGTGCGGAAAGTAATGCGGTAATAAAGAGCTAGGGAAAGAGATGCTTGACACGGCGATGTTTTGCCGAGGTACCGAGGAGTCGACACTCCCCCCTAGTCCTCGTTGGAGCACCTCGCAAGGTATAGCTCCCCCTCAATCCCGCGCAAGGGATGAGTGCTCTCTACGGGCTGATTCTTCGCCACTTCGGCTCGGTGAATCGCCCACAACCGATCACAAACGTCGATGGAGAAGGGCCGCCGACAATCCTCCGGCGATCACCTTCCTCCGAGCACCACCGGACCGTCTAGGTGATGTCGATCACGAAGAGTGACAAGCCTCGATCTTCGCTTGACTCACTCAAGCTTCACAACTAGAGGATGCACACTTGAACTCTTGGATGAACTAGAGAGAGGATGGATGGATTCGCGAATCACTCTCTCTCTAGGGCTCTTGCTCTCTTCCCAACCTTCTCAACAAACTCAGCAACTTAAATGAGCAAAGGCCTTGTGGGAGAGAAGTGGGAGGGGCTATAAATAGACCCTCTGAAAACTGCCTCAGGCTGACAACTTAAGTTGGCGACGAACGCTCTGTTGACTAGGCGACGGACGGTCCGTCGCATGCCCCAACGGCTAGTTTCTGTTCATAGTTTGGGCGATGGACGCTCCGACGCCTAGGCGACGGACGCTCCGACGCCCTGCCCAATGGCTAGTTCTGACACACTGTTCCCAGCGACGGACGCTACATCATTGGGCGACGGACGCTCATCCCATGCGTCCGACGCTACACTCTGGCTCGGGCTGAAAACACCCTCTCTGGAAGGTCGACGGACGCTCTCCCCAGCGTCCGACGCCTGGCCGACGGACCCTAAAAAACTTAGCCAGAAAACATCTCCACTAGAAGGTCGACGGACGCTGTGGACTCACCCACCTAGCATCCGACGCCTCTGTCCGACGCGACGGACAGCGTCCGGCGCCCAAAAAACAGTTTTAACAACTTCGTTTTTCATCGCGATGAATATGGAAGTTGTTCTAGGCTATCTTACGGTCAACGTAGGCTTGCTTAGAGCTAAGGAAGTCAAGTGTGCACCACACCTAAGTCATGAAGCTTTCCTAAGTCAAGCTACTAATCTCAACCCCTCTTAATAGTACGGTCAAAGATAAAAAGAGAAGCCCTATCTATTTCTAAGTGCCCTTCATCTCCTTATGGCACTTAGCCTATCATTCTAGGGTCTTCATCATGTCTCTTTGAAAACCGAAACGATATCCATCTTGGGGGCTAAGTAATGACCATTAATGCCCATTCTTGTTGATCACTATGGCTAAGCTACGCATAGCCTCTGCAAAACACACATTAGCCAAAATAATCTCTAATTGTCGTTAATCACCGAAACCAACTAGGGCCATGATTCTTCAACGTACTCACCGCTGAGGGAGTGGTAGTGGACCTGACCAAGATCGAGGCCGTCAAGGAGTGGGAACAACCACGCAATGTGACTGATATTAGAAGTTTCTTGGGATTGGCGGGATATTACCGTCGATTCATCGAGATCTTTTCCAAGATAGCCAAGCCTATGACCAACCTGTTGAAGAAGACCAATGAGTTTGAGTGGACGCCCGAGTGCCAAAAGAGCTTCCAAACCCTCAAAATGAAGCTCACCACCACTCCAGTGCTAGCACTACCTGACATTAGGCAAGCCTTCGTCGTGTACTGGGATGCTTCGAGGCAACGCCTAGGATGTGTCCTGATGCAACATGGAAGGGTTATCGCGTATGCCTCTCGTCAGCTGAAGGAGCATGAACAACGATACCCGACCCATGATCTTGAGCTTGCAGCTGTTGTGCACGCTCTAAAGATCTGGAGGCACTACCTGATTGGGAACAAGTGCGAGATCTATACAGATCACAAGAGCCTAAAGTACTTCTTCACTCAGGAAGATCTAAACATGAGGCAGCGAAGATGGCTCGAGCTGATCAAGGACTACGATTTGGAAATACTTTACCACCCTGGGAAGGCCAACGTACTCGCTGATGCCTTAAGCCGCAAGAGCTACTGTCACACCATGATCACAAGCACCGTACCTCCTGAATTGAACCGAGAATTGGAGGATCTCCAGCTCGAGATAGTACCCTCAGGTGTTCTGCACGAACTCTGTATCTAGTATGATCTAACAGATCGGATATGCAAGCAACAACAGAATTGCCCGATAATGCAGGAAATCAGGGATCTGATGGGGAAAGGCAAATGCCCGGAGTTCAAGGAGGATGATCAGGGAACCATCTGGTACAAGGAGAGGATCTGTGTGCCCGCTGACCAAGCCTTGCATGATGAGATCTTGTCTGAGGCACATGACTCCAAGTACTATATCCACCTAGGAGGTGTCAAGATGTATGCTGACTTGAAGAAGCATTTCTGGTGGAAAGGCATGAAAGCCGAGATTGCAGGCCATGTGGCTCGATGCGACATCTGTAATCGAGTCAAAGCCGAGCATCAGAGACCCGCCGGACTCTTGAAGCCGTTGGAAGTTCCTATCTGGAAGTGGGATAACATTGCTATGGACTTTATAGTCGGTTTGCCTCGGTCACCAAAGGGGCACGACTCCATCTGGGTGATAGTCGATCGTTTGACTAAGGTGGCACACTTTGTCGCAGTCAAGATTGACTACCGTTCTGATAAGCTGGCAGATCTGTATGTTGAGAACATCTTACGACTACATGGGGCACCTACCAGCATTGTGTCCGATAGAGGTACCTAGTTTGTGTCTCGGTTCTGGAAATCGCTTCACCAGGCTATGGGAACCCGACTGGATTAAAGCACGGCATACCACCCTCAGACTGATGGTTAGACACAAAGGGTGAACTAGACCCTGGAGGATATGCTCCGAGCTTGTGTCCTGAAGTATGGCTCGGATTGGGATAAATGCTTGCCACACGCAGAGTTCTCCTACAACAACAGCTTTCAGGTGAGTCTCAAGATGTCTCCGTTCGAGGCCCTGTACGGGAGACCTTGCAGAACCCCGTTAATGTGGTCCGAACCTGGAGAGAGATCGTTCTTTGTCCCTGCAAAGATCAAGGATGCCGAAGAAGGGGTCGCTCAGGTGCGAGAGAATCTGAAGATCGCACAGAGTCGACAAAAGAGCTATGCTGATAAAAGAAGAAGGGACCTGGAGTTCGAAGTTGGGGACTTCGTGTACCTTAAGGTGTCACCACTTTGGAACACCTCCCGCTTTCACGTGAAAGGGAAGCTGGCACCAAGATATGTGGGACCTTACTGCATCTGTCAGAAGGTTGGCAAGTTGGCCTACAAGGTGGAGATGCCCAACGAACTCGCAGGAGTGCACCCAGTGTTCCACGTGTCTCAGCTACGAAAGTGCTTGAAGCTACCCAGTGAGCTGATCCCCTCAGATTCTCTGGATCTGCAAGACACCCTGGAATACAAAGAACACCCGGTTCTGATTCTTGACAGAGCCACCAAAGAAACTAGAAGCACCACCATACCCATGTGCAAGGTTCAGTGGAGCAATCACACTGAACGAGAAGCCACTTGGGAGAAGGAGTCTGAGCTTCGGTTGTTGTATCCTTACCTCTTCGAAAGGTACGTCTCGCTTTAAATCTCGGGACGAGATTCCAATGAGGGGGAAGGACTGTAACAACCCGAGTTTTCCAATACACAAAAATCACAACTTTTTAAAACTTTTTGCTTAGTTAACCTTGATGGTGTTGGCATGATAGGAAACCCCCATAGGTTCACTAGTAGATCCCAATAGTGTTAAATATAGTTGCATGGCATTCCTTTTCTTAACCTTGTTTTTCTTCTCTAGGATTTTTGTGTGGCTAATTAATCAACTAAACTATACAAACCAGTTTTGGAAAAACAAAAGAGAAAGGGAAAAGGGAAGAAGGGGGCTCGGCCTGGGAGCCAGCCCAGCCAGCAGTCCAACCAGCCCCCGCCCGCGAGCCAGCCGGCCCAGCTCGGCGCAGCCCAACAGCCGCCACCCCACTTCCCTTCCCCTCTCGCGTGGCCCAGTGAAGGCGCAAGGCCCGGCCTGCCCATCCCTTCAGCCTGCGAGCCAGCAGGCCGGCCCAGCGTAGTGAGGAGCAGCTGCACGTGCCTCGCCGTTCTCCCCCTCATGCGCTCGCTGACGAGTGGGCCTGCGACCCCACCTGTCATCCCCCTCCTTCGTCCTTTTTTCCCTTCTCGATCGAGCAGCAGAAGGAGGCAGGGGAAAGGAGGTCACCGTGCTGCCATTTCGGTGCCGCTCGCCGCCAAGCCGCGCATAGGCAGACGGCCTCAGGCGCCAAAGCACGCGTCTGTCACCCGCACCAGCCCTCGCGCTCACACCCCGTTCCATGCCAAGCGCCGCGCCAGAGCGTGACGCTCGCCGTCAGCTCTGCCGCTGCAACAGCGCCCCTCTTGACCAGCAGCGCCTCCCCCTGACTGGCGCCGCACACCGGGACGCACCGCACTACCCCCGCTCCACCCAAAACCCTAGCCCTAGCGCCCTATCCGCCCTCCAATTCAAACCAAGCTTGCCACGGCCGTCCATCGCCATCCCCTGATCACCCCAGCCGAGCTGGCCCTATAAAAAGGGCAGAGCCCGTCGCGCCGCGCCCTTCCTAGCCTAGCCGTCACCCCACAGTGCTGCCAAGCCTCAGGGAGAGAGGAGAAGGGAAGGAATCGGACGACCGTCCCTGTCACGCCGCCGAGCTCGCCGGGAGCTGCCACCGCATCTTCGACTACCACGACGGAGCGGTTCAGCACTGCACGGCATGGCAACACCTCGTCACTGCTACGCCTCAACCTGCATTGCCAGCCTGGCCTCACCGCCACCCAAGGTGAGACGTCGCGACCACCTCACCTCGCTGTCACTCTCGCCTTGGCCAGAACTCATTCTGGCCAGGTCATGTTCCGACCACACCGGCCACCTAGAGCTTCTACCACCTCCACTATGACCTCCACCAACCCAAGGGCGCCCCCAAACACACACCCGTCGCCGCTAGGAGGCCTTGAGACAAGCCCACCGCGTTCGCCTCGCCGGCGCGGCCGAGCTCTGCAAGCTCCGCAATGTCGCCGCCGTTCTGCAGCGCTCTGGCTGCCTCCCCGACAATGAAGGGCCGTCGAGCAGCGTAGCCACCACGTGCACTTAGCCGCATCGCGTGTAGGAGCCCAGGAGTCCCTGTCTCACCTGGCCACGCAAGCCCGACTGCCGACGACCGAGTGCCATGGCCGCGGCCGCCACCCCACCGCGCCTGTTCCGCTCCGCTCCGGCCGCCTCGCGCGCCAAGGAAGGGCCGTCGAGCTCACCCGAAGCCACGCACACGCAGCCGCGCAACGGGGAAAGCTCATGGGAGGCCCCACCGCCCAGATCATAGGAGACCGAGCTCCCGTGCCGCACCGGCGCGACGGACCGAAGCAGCAGCCGCAGTCCCCCGTCGCCGCCGCGTAGCCCGACCGAGTGAGCAAAGGCGGAGAGAAAGAGCCGGAGCCGAGGACGCCGTGCCCGCGTGCGTGTGCGCAGCGTGTCCGTGCCAAAGCAGAGCAGAGGACGCCGGCGCGCGCCTGTGTTGGTCCACCGTGGACCAAGGGAGAGGGCGAGAGGAGGTGGGCGGTCCGGTTGACCCTATCCACCGTGCACCTGCCCCCTTTTCCTGCGGGCCGAGGGAAGGAGGGAGCTGAGTGGGCCTCGTCCGTGAAGCAGGCCCAAGGAAGGGGGTGGAAGGGAGACGGAGGAGGAGAGTGGGCCGTGCGCCCTTGGGCCTCGGTGCCGGCGCAGCCCAGCAGGCCAGTGGGCCTAAACCCCAGCCGGACCAAAACAGCATTAGCCGGCCCCTATATCCCTGTTTCCCCTTTTCTCTTTTAAAAATCAAGTTTTGGGACTTTAAAAATTCTTATAAATGCTCACATTTTTGAGAAAAATATAAACTTGGTGTCAAAAATTTTTCTGAAAACTTTCTCTACGTCATAGGCTTATGAATGAGTGAAGTTGTATCTTTTTCGATCTCTTTTGCATATTTTTTGTGATTATCTATAGTGATGTCTAAGTCGTGGTTCGTATACGGTTTTAGACCCGGAGGAGCTGACTGCTGAGGAGGAGGACCCTGACTACACGGAGGACCTCAGCGACGACTGGACAGGTGCCACGTCCCACCCACCATTGTAGCACATATTAGGCATATCATGATCTGAGTAGATTTCTATTGCTTTACTTTTGTTGCCTTGCGCTGATAGGGTGCATGGTAGAATTCTTGATAAGCCATTACCGTGTCGCAACCATACCCCTGCACACCCGCTTATAGGCTAGACACCGCTATATTACCATGTCACATGATCTATTCATGCTTTTACTTTAATGTTGATTAGAGGACTTGTTTGTGAGTGGCTAGGCACCGTGTGGCATTAAATGATGATAAACAACTGGGGAGATCTTGGCGTGTGTCTTGGGTGTGTGGGGAGATCGTATTATACTTCGCATCTGTGGATTTTCCCTTCGTGGAAAATTGAGATCGTTACAATACTTATAAACGGAAAAATATTTATTGAGTTTCTATGATTATGCATCTTTTTATTTTTAGCAGAGTATAGGTATCATAAAGACTGATAGGTAGAAATACTTAGCTGGGTACGGGGGTGCTCTCCCCCAAGCTTGATTTTAACGTAATTTCTTCTGATGTAACTGGGATGTGGGGGTGCTCTCCCCCAAGCTTAATTTTGACGTAATTTCTTTTGATGTAGCTGGCAGGTAGCAGAGGTGTCCTCTAGTTACTTTTCTCCTTTGATCCTTGAATTCTGTGAAAGCTCAAATAGACAACAAAGCTTGTGGAACTGATTAAGTGTTAGTCATCAATCTCTAGCCTGAGTCATGTTGGGCTTCCTCTAATTGATGTTATTATTTAGCAGGATCATAAGCTTACTATTTTTATATGTTTATTTTACAAGACAAAAACATAATTATTTATTTTTATGCCACCACAGCGAGTACACTCATGGGTTTTATGCCACGAGTCTATTCACATGGGGCTTAATAGTTTTAAACATTTTTATTTTCTTTTTAAAAATGGTGTAAACATGATTAACTAATTCTAGAAAGTAAATAATTAAGGGAAAAGATAACTACCAAGTTTTACCTCTTGGCACGGCATTCGGTGGTTTAAGTCCTCCGAACAGGACTCCTTACGTCCTTAGTTGTCCTAGGGCTCATTAGACGGCGTAGCTGGCGCCTCCGGTTGTGCTTCTTCTTCTGGTATGATTTCTTTTTCTCTCCACACTTGTGTTGGTGCGGTGGCTTCCCTAGGACAAGCTCTCTTTTCTGTATACTTATTAAAATTGAAGAGACGTACCTTTTCTTCTTCCCAAGATTCTCCGCTCTCGTGCCTGGGGTAGTCGTAGAATGATCTTTCATTTCCCAACCTTAGGGTTGGTGGTGTGTTCAGCCTAGAGAGTGGAGTTGCATATATTGATTCTTCTTCTTTGGGGTATCTTTCTTCATATCTTGATACTTCTCCTTTATAGTTTGCCCATCCATCCTTGGCGTTCTGCTTCTTCTGGTTGCGGTAGCGATGTCTTCTTCTCATTCTATTCTGCTTAGATTCTTCAACAATGTAGTTAGTATTAAAGTAACGACGTACCTTCTCAGAGGGGAAGTGTAGGTGCACTTCTCCTGTCCTGATATAGATGAAAGCTTTGGTGGTGCTTAGGAATGGTCTTCCAAGGATGATAGGTGGATCATAATCATTTTCTCCCATATCAACGACTAGGAAGTCTGTAGGGATGAAGTGGTCATCAATCTGGATGGGGACATCTTTTGCTATTCCTTCGACGACGCGACATGTCTGATCTACCATCTGGAGTTGGGTGTATGTTGGATGTAGAGGCATTGTGCCGTAAAAAAATTCATAGGTCAACTTGGCCATAATGTTGACGCCCGATCCGGTGTCGCAGATTGCTTTCTGGAAGGAGCATCTGTTGATTGTGCATTCAATGGTTGGGACACCTGGGTCATCCTTCTTGATCAAATGAGGGGATCTGATTTAATGATCTTGATTGTTGTGAATTGCATTGACCATCTTTGATGATTTTGTTCGTACTTGCTTCTTGTTCTTGTTCTGCTTGTTCTGCTTATTGGCCCTCTTTCTTGGCTCATGTTGGGGTTGTTCAGGAGATTGTAGGGTCTTGTTCTTGAAGGTAAATGTCTCCTTCTTCCCTTTGATGAAGAAACTGATCTTGGCGGTGCTAGCATAGATGACAGCTCTGGCAGTGTTTAAGAGTGGCCTCCCTAAGATGATGGGTGACCTCTCATCAACACTGGTCTCTATCACCATGAAGTCTGCTGGGACATATGAGGTACCAATCCGGACACGGATATCTTTTACTATTCCTCTTGGGTAGCATTGTGTCCGATCTGCAAGCTGCAAACACAGGGTTGTATCTGACAAAGGATAATTAAAGTATTTCACATAGATTACCCTGGGCATGATATTGACGCTTGCGCCAAAGTCGCAAAGTTCTTCAGGAAAGTCTGTGACGCTAATGGAGATTGGGATGACGGGTCATCCTGGATCTCCTTTCTTGGTTGGCATAGAGTCGCCACACCACTCTTCTGTGGGGTTGTTCCAATACGCACCTGCATCAAATATGTCTACAAGATTTGCAGATTCTAATCCTTCCGGTTGTGATGGAATACCGAGGTTAGTGATAGGAACAACAACAGCTATTTGGGTTAGCTGAGATTCAATCATTTTATTAAAGCTAATTTGGTTCTTGATGGCAATAGAAAAATTATCCATTCTATTATTTATAGTTTCTAGTATTTTATCATTGGATGCTAATTTCTTAGACATGTTGTCCATTAACTTTTCTTGATTAGACACTAACTCTCTCAAAGGTGAAAAACTAGGATTATTATAGGAATTATTACCTTGATAATTACCTGAGTAGTTAGGTCTTTGTGGTTGTTGATTCCAACCTTGATTTTGCTGAGGATAGTTGTAGTAGTTGTTGTTGTTGATGTAGTTCACGTCCTCTTGCAATTCTAGACAATGATTTCCTGAGTGTCCAGTGTTTCCACACTACTCACAGGTCATGTCAGAGTCGTAGATGTTCATAACTTCTTTCTTCTCTCCAGCTTTTTCATCGAGTCTCTTCATGAGCAGGTCTAGCTTTGCTGACAACATGTCTACCTCTTTGAGCTGGTGCATATCTCCACTTTTCTTGCGAGTTTGAGTTCTTTCTTCACTCCAACATTTGTTGGATGCCATCTTCTCCACAAGAGTTGTGGCTTGTGGTATTGTAAGTGATAGGAATGCTCCTCCGGCAGCAGCATCCATGGTCTCACGTGTGCTGTTGCTGAGCCCATGATAGAAAGTCTGCATAAGTAGCCAATTCTCCATTCCATGATGGGGACATTCTAGGATGTAATCTTGGGAGTGCTCCCATGCTTCTAGAACGGACTCGTCATGTTGTTGCTGAAAACTTGAAATCTTCCCACGGAGAGCATTGGTCTTCCTACGGGAAAGAACTTTGCTAGGAAATTGATGGAACATAGTGCCCACGTGGTATTCTTCTCCTTGGTTGCATAGAACCACTGCTTCCCTCTTCCCAAGAGTGAGAATGGGAAAAGGCGAAGTAGTATGGCGTCTCTGGGGGTATCCTTGATAGTGAATGTGCTACAAATCTCCAAGTATTGGAGATGAGCACTAGCATCTTCGTGTGCTTTCCCACAGAACTAGCTTGCTTGCACCATGTTGATGAGCGCAGGCTTGAGCTCAAATGACCGATCAATGTTCGCAGTAGGTCCAGTGCGGATGTTGTCCGTAGTGGGGGCTGAGAACTCATGGATTGACTTGTCTGCCATGGCTTCGAACTCTAATGTCAAGTCTTGAACGATATTTAGTGATCTTCTTGATTGGGTGAAGCTTCAAGCTGAGATGTTAATGATGATTCTATTACTTTCTTGAGCTTGGCTTTTGTCCTTCTGATTAATGCTTCGGGATTTTCAACAAAATTGTTTGGAAGATCAAACCTATTCATACATTACCCTACATAAAATGATAGGAAAAATAGGCAAATATCAAGGGTAAGGCTGTATGAGCAGAGAATTGATGTTTCCTCAATGTCATTAGTGATGCAAGTGATAACTCAATTATTTCTTTTGATAGCTAATCAACCTTCCCCGGCAACGGTGCCAAAAATGCTCGTTGATATCTCTTATGACACTTAAGCCAGGTTGTCATCCCCAGCATGACAAAGAGATGTGGTATTGAAATATGCAATTGCTCTAAGTAAATATAAATGTGTTTCTGCAAGCGCACAGATAATACCGATGTAGCATTTTAACCAGGAGTATTCCAGGTATCGTTATTTATATTTTTACCACTGGGAAGGGATACTGAGGAATAAATGAGGAATGAGTAATGAATATCAGTGCATGTGTAATGGAGAGTTTTTATCTATCTCTCTCAATACAGGATAAGTGTCACATAAGATAAAGATAATGAATGAATAGTGACAAAAGATAAATACTGATCAACATATATGTAGCCACATAAGATAATGATAAGCACCTCAACAGATATTCTAGCAAATCATTAGCATGGAATTAGGACGAACTATAAGAATATTTCCTAAGTCATTCTTAACTCTACAGTCTAGCATACTATGATTATTGCAATTATACTTGGCAATTATGGTGAGATAAGAGATATTCATGTATAGTGAGTATTACTAAGGAAGATGAGAAACATAGCAATCACTTCCCCATAATAGTACTGCTCTGCCTGCCCTACAAACGGGAGGAGGACTACAAAGGATTCAACAGGACTGTCACTCTCCTGAACTACCTCACGATCCAGAATGTAGGGTACAATCGCAGATAAATACTGTCTAGGCACCATGCCTACACAATATCTATCATTTACCCATAGCGCTGATGGATAAACGCTATACAATCCTAAATATGGATATGATTCAGATCTAACTACGCCAAGCATATAATCAAAATAAACTAAGAACAATATAACTAAGAACATAATCAAATAGAATAAAGTCATAAACAATATAATGAAGTAGAGTAAAGTCATATTCATAATATTGAAGAACAAATGATGAACAAGGAACAAATAGAGAGAGAATTACCAATAATCATCTTGTCAGATCCGGAAACCAATCGAAGATTGACTCCTTCTAGTTCTAATCCTATATAGCTATGCTAAACTAGAGATCTAGTTGATGTGGTGGCTCTAGGGCTTGATCAGGGACCTCTCCTCCTGAGATGGATCTTGGATAATGAATTAGGGTTTCAGAGGGGCTCTCTCCTCAGGGTCAGGGGGCCTTCCTTATATAGCCTCCTCAAATGAACATCGGCCGTCGGATCAAACCGACCTTAATGGAGGGCTTAGATGCAACCTCAAAGGCGGTGGAGAGAGGGTCCACAAGGCAGAGCCTCATTGGGCTCTGACCTAGGGCGGCCGCCCCAGGGTGTAGGGTGGGCGCCCTATTCCTGGGCCCGCTCGGCCTCTCGTTTCTTCCCGCGCCTTCTTGACCCTTCTAGATTGTTCCTTTTCCTGCGGATGATAATTATCTCTATGTAAACCTTACATGTGGGCCTTTACTCCATATTTCCTCATATTCCCCTGCAGAAATAGACATTCACCAAAACTCGTGGAATTTTGTCAGTATAAACCCTATTTCTAGGTGTTGGTTTCATATAGATTCTTTTCCTTGTTTAGTTGACGGTTGGATTTGGTATTTAAGGACCGTCAACAGTTACCCATGGGGCCGAGAAAGAAACAATCGGGTTGGTCGGCCAACGGAATTAGCACATGGTTCTCGAGTTCTTGGTCCAATTCAGGAACAAGAGTAAAGACATCAAGTAAAAGGGGATGATGAAGTAAAGCGCGACAGAGTCATATCTCAGGGATGATATCCAGTGAAGCCATCTCGTCACAATAATCCAACGATCGAACGGACTTAGATCTATGGCGGCGCTGAGGTTAGTGTTGGAAGCCGAGCAGAAGAAGGACGAATGGCCATTTAGTGAATGCCCAAGCTTGGTTGGATCGACTAAAGGGAAGAGGATGATTGCAGGTTTAGGAATGAAATAAAATTCATCCCAAAATTGGGGGGGGGGCTTGTGTTAACACCGTATTTTAGTACGACCAGATAAATACGAGTGAGTCCCGAGGACGGATAAATATGTTGTACACAGGTGCACCCGGGAGGCTGGTTAAGGAAACCGACTCAAAGGAGATAACACGTATCTACTGCTGAGATACGTTCGGTGGGCTGCGCCGAGGATTAAGGCCCAAGACATCCAGATTTCCTTATTTCGGCCAGCGGCCGGTTTTATGCTAGGGTTATGCTATGGTCTATAAATAGTAGGGGTTAGGAAATGAGAAGGACATCCAATCAATCAAATACACAACTAGTTTTTAGTTTTCGGCCTTCGGCCACCCCTAGGAGTAGGAGTAGAGTAGATTTCGGTGAACCTTCGATGGATTGGACTGCATCGACTAGGTCGACCTCCGGTTTGCTTGTAAGTTTAGCCTTGGTTCATGTCTCGTTTGTACAGCTGTATTGTGTAACTCATGCAAGCTCGGTATGAGCTAGTTATCGGTTTGAATCTATTGTTCATGGGGCTACATTGCTTCAATCTCACATGAATCGTGGCTTGGAGCTAGTTATCGGCTCTATTAGATTAGCGATCTAATAGATTCATTAAGTTATCGATATTGTCTGTTATTCTTTGTTTAATCTATTGCTACAATATCATGCCCAATCTCATCTGATGGATTGGCCAGTGCTTTACTTTCTATCTAGATCTATTGCCTCTGATGCATCTGTCTTTACACTTAAAGGGGCGATAGATCTAAGATCATATCAGCTAATCCATTAGTTGTGATTGTCACATGTTTAGGGTTTGAGACATGTATTCAGTCATTAGATTGGTTTGAGTGTGGTTAGATCTGGTTCAACATATGTGGTACGGCTGCATCTACCGAACCCCACTGCCATGTGTGTTGGATTATGTCCGCCCAGACTTAGATCCGTCTGGTGCTGAATACATGGATCTTGTTCAAGCTTCATGGATCCCATATCGGCTAACGTAGCTAATCTAGTTATGCTTCAATCATACGGTATATGTACTTTGCCGTTGCGATCTATTAGATCTTTTAATTATACTGGATGTGGCCTGGTTCGTTTACTTTTATGGCTGCATGGAAACACCCCAATGCTAGTAGATTGGTTAGGTTATCGGGTTAATCGTCATCATGGCTACATGGGAACACACCTCTGTTGATGGTTAATCTTTATCTGGTATACTCAGTAGATTTGGTAGTTCGATGACGATAATGTCGCATGCATCGCATCTATACCTTACGCTTGATATCCTGTGGCAGCCGTTTATACACCATTGTTATGTTTAACCCTGTTCGGAGTTGACTCTCTAGTCAATCTTCTATATTCATCGTCTATATGAGAGATGCACACTCATGGAACTATCTGGTAACAACCGGCAAGTTCCATAATTTGATGTTTCATCTCCTTGTCAATTGTAGGTCAAATTGACCGACACGCCTGGAATCGATCATCAAAGTGGCCTAAGCCGCTTAAGAGGTTTAGGAGATCAAGCTCTACTATTGCATGGTCTCCGTAGGGATTACGCAGTGCTGACGCCAGAAGCCCCATTTCTGGGGTCAACACTTTCAAATGCCTCTCTCTAAGAGATGCTTGAAATCTTGCACACATGCATACACTAAACATGACATCCGGTCTTGATGCGGTCACATAGAGTAAGCTTCCAATCATTGACCGATAGAATGTTTGTTCAACCATCATGCCACTTGTGTCACTATCCAAATGTCCATTAGTCCCCATAGTAGTACTAATGCCCTTTGCATCTTCCAAACCAAATTTATTTACCATATCTTTGATATACTTGCCTTGACTCACAAATATACCATTCTTCATTTGCTTGATATGAAGTCCAAGGAAGTAACTAAGTTCACCAATCATTGACATTTCAAATTCATTTGCCATCATCTCCCCAAACTCTTCACAAAAATATTGATTTGTAGAACTAAAGATAATGTCATCCACATAGATTTGCAAGACAAACAAGTCACTTCCAATCTTCTTAGTGAATAGGGTGGTGTCAACCAATCCCATCTTGAATCCCTTTGAGAGGAGAAAGCTTCTCAACCTCTCATACCATGCTCTAGGTGCTTGCTTCAATCCATAGAGAGCCTTCTTGAGCTTGAACACATGGTTGGGCTTCTTTGTATCTTCAAATCCGGGTGGTTGCTTAGCATACACTTCCTCATTGATGTACCCATTCAAGAATGCACTCTTGACATCCATTTGGTATAGCTTGATATTGTGTGCACAAGCATAGGCCAATAAGATTCTAATTGCCTCTAATCTTGCCACCGGAGCATATGTCTCCCCAAAGTCAAGACCTTCAACTTGAGAGTAACCTTGGGCTACAAGTCTTGCTTTGTTTCTCACCACTATTCCATCTTGATCTTGCTTGTTCTTGAAAACCCATTTAGTTCCAATGACATTGTAATTTCTTGGTCTATCCACTAGTTCCCAAACTTGATTTCTTGTGAAGCTGTTTAGTGTTGGTATTTCTTATGACTATTGGATAAATCCGCAAGCGCACTGATTATACCGTTGTAGCATTTCACCTAGGAGTATTCCAAGGTATCGTAATTTATATTTTCCCAAGGGAAAGCTGAGCTAGAAATGATAATTAGATAGAGATCCTAGAGGGTACCTCAACTTAGTACCAACTAGTATAGGGGTAAACGATATATGTGATAGGAAGGGTGATGAATGAACAAGACAAGGTAAATGATAACTTAGGATAACTAGTAAGTATAGCTAGGTGGGAGGAGAATGAGAGAGATAGGGACTCCTATGTAATTCACTTCTACTTTAGTGTACTTAGCTAATTAATTAGTCTAAACACAATAGTATGCCTCCTCAATATAAGTATGCTAGGCGAGAGGATAGATCAGTTGGAGGGAAAAACTCCTACTAGACCGCGCTCTCTTTTTATGGGAGCCTTACCTTTTAAGAACTTGCCTAAGAACACATGGTGGAATACAAAGACTAGACAAGGCTGTCACTCTCTTGCTAGCTACCATAAACAATCTGTGCAGCAAGCGGTAACCAAGGGTAAGATGATGTATAAGCACCACACTTACACACAACTTACTACTTTAATTATGATCTATAACCAAAGCAACCTATGACAAGCAATGATCGCATACGGGAAAGGCCACAAGGATCACAGACTATTAATGTAAAGGCTAGTAATAAGCAAAAGCACACAACAATACTATAACTAGTATAGTAATGCTCAAAGTAAATACTAAGTAAAGTAGAGGAAAAGTAATGTATTGAATAAAGTAAAGTCTTACAAAGAAGGAAAGATACAAGAGCTATACCAGACTCTCCAGAAGACGACTCTAGAAATCCCGAGCATAGCTTGACTCAACTCTAACTCCCACACTAGACTAACTACTAAGATAATTCTAAGTGCTTGAGCTTGTAGGCTTGTCCACCATGAGTGAAGAGGGGTGAGTGAGCCTCTATTTATAGTGGGAGGTGGAGTAGGAGCTACTCCATCGCCATGTCATCGATCCAGGAGGCTTCACTTCTAGTCCCTTGGATCCACCGCCTCCAAACCGACTTAGGATGGAGGGTTAGGATTTCCATCATGTGTTAAATGAGTGGGGGAGTCACTAGCGCAGCAGGGAGCCTAGGGGGTGTTGGCCGAACCCCCTATGGCATGTGCGCCCTGCCCTAGGCTTCTAGAAGGAGTCCCCACTGGTCAGGGACCAAGTGGGAGGAGGTTGCCCTCCTTATGGTGTCGGTCGATCCCCCCTAGGGGTCCTGGCCCCACCTCTGCCTTCCAGACTCTGGTCCCACTTGTCATGGAGCTTGGTTGATCTTCCTGAAGTGTTTGTCATGTTGATTCTCTTGATGTGGGCCCATGGATCCTTATGCACTTGATCTGGTGTGTTGAATGAAAGCACATGTTACATCCAAGGGCTGGAATGGTTTTGACATGGATCCTGCTAGCTTGACTAGCCAGTAGGGTCCAAATGAGTGTTGTCGATCATGTTTAGACTCCTTTGGAGCAAGGATTTCTTGTGGGAGCTCCTGGACATGTTAGGAGTCTCATGGTATGTGCATTCTGGAGTTTGGCTCAAATCACACATTGGAAGATGTGCAAAAGGAGCTTCCAGCATTGCTGATTTGGCCTGAAATGTTATTTCCTGCAAAACAAAGCCTTCCAAGTACACGTTGAACTTATTAGTGGTAAAATGTTCATGTAATGTTATTCTAACCTTGATCCCGAGGTTGTTGACAGTATTTTGGATATGTAAAATTATGTCATTCTTAGCATCAATATTTAGTTCTTCATGCATAACATTTATCCAAATCACATCCTTCAAAGATTCATCAATCTTGGTTGGCTCAAATGATGAGACAAAAGAATAATGGCCACAAAATAAAGCCAATCTTGATCTTGTTTGCACACCACATTGAATTCCACCAATGACTTGATCTAGAGGATGATCTCTTGCAATATTGGTAGGTTGGAGCACTTGCATATGAGAATCTGATCATTCGGTTGAGATGAAGATGGACTAGCCTCTTGTTGATCTTGAATTTGAGCTTCACTAGCACTTGCTTGATCTTGAGTTGGAGAGCCACTAGCATCTTCATTTGTTGGAATGGTCACTTGATCTTCATCTTGATCTTGTACTTGTCTTGGTCTAATGTCACCAATATCCATATCTTTCATTGCATTGACCAACTTGTCACCTCTCACATCATCCAAGTTTTCTTGTTCATCTTGAGAGCCTTGTGTTTCATCAAATTCCACATCATGCACCTCCTCAAGAATTCCACTAGTTGAGTTCCAAACTCTATAAGCCTTGCTAGATGTAGAGTAACCAAGTGAGAAGCCTTCATCACATTTCTTCTCAAACTTGCTTAGCCATATACCCTTCTTCAAGATATAGAACTTGCATCCAAACACTCTAAAGTATGCAATATTTGGCTTTCTTTCATTCAAGAGCTCATATGGGGTCTTCTCAAGCATTCCATGACAATAGAGATGGTTGCTGGAGTAGCAAGCCGTATTGATAGCTTCGGCCCAAAAGGAATGACTAACATTGTATTCACTCAACATTGATCTTGCCATGTCAATCAAGGTTCTATTCTTTCTTTCAACTATCCCATTTGATTGAGGAGTGTACTTTGGAGAGAATTGATGGTTGATTCCAATGTCATCACAAAGTTCATCAATTTTTGTGTTCTTGAACTCACTCCCATTGTCACTTCTAACTCTCTTGATAGTTGTTTCAAACTCATTTTGGCATCTCTTTTCAAATGACTTGAAGATATCAAATGTATCACTCTTGTCACTCAAGAAGAACGCCCATGTGTATCTTGTGAAGTCATCCACTATCACAAAATCATACTTGTTTCATCCAATACTTGTGTATGTTGTTGGTCCAAAGAGATCCATGTGCAATAACTCAAAAGCTTTGCTTGTACTCATAATGCTCTTCTTTGGATGAGTGTTTCCAACTTGCTTTCCGGCTTGACATGAGCTACATAGCTTGTCCTTCTCAAATGTGACATCCTTCAAGCCTCTCACTAGATCATGCTTGACTAACTTGTTCAATTGCTTCATGCCAACATGTCCAAGCCTTTTATGACATAGCCAACCCATGCTAGATCTTGAGATGAGACATGTTGAGAGTTGTGTCTCACTAGCATTGAAATCCACAAGATAGAGATTTTCATATCTAAATCCTTTGAAGACCATGTTAGAGCCATCCACACTAATAATTTCCACATCCTCCACACCAAAGATGCACTTGAAACCGAGATCACAAAATTGGGCAACCGACAATAAGTTGAACTCAAGCCTTTTAACTAGAAGCACTTTACTAATGCTTAGATCATTGGAGATAGCAATATTTCCAAGCCCTTTCACCTTTCCTTTACCATTGTCACCAAAAGTGATACTATCAAAGTCATGAGTGTTATCTTGGTTGATTGAGTTGAACATCCTTCCATCACCAATCATGTGTTGAGTGCACCCACTATCAAGTACCCAATGCCTCCCTCCGGCTTTGTAATTGACCTACAAGAGAGATCAATTCTTTTTAGGTACCCAAACTTGCTTGGGTCCTCGAAGGTTAGTTACCAAGGATTTTGGTACCCAAATGGACTTCTTGGTAGTCATCTATGGTGCACCAACAAACTTGGCATGAACTCCATTAGTACCCTTGGAAAGGACATAGAATGAATCAACTCTAATAGAGGATACATCTTGCTTAGCCTTCTTGTTCATGCATCTTTGCTCATTATGACCAACTTGCTTGCAACTCTTGCAATACCTACTAGTGTCCTTCACAAAACGAGTCTTGTGAGGGGCAAAACCGGCCTTGCCTTTCTTGGGAGTATAGCCTAATCTCTCTTTGTAGAGAGATGTTCTTTGGCTACCCAAGCACATAAGCAAGCGGTCCTCACCTCCATAAGCCTTGGCTAAGCAGTGATTGAGCTTTGTAACCTCCTTCTTGAGGGTTTTATTTTCCACCATTAGTGAGGCATCACAAGTGAAACCATCACTAGTAGATGAAGTAGAAGTGGTAGTGCTACAAGAGAGGTTAGTGGGAGCAACAACAATAGGAGTATAAAAGGATTCATCAAGAATATCACAAGTAACTCTCATGTCACATGTTTGAACAATCTCTTTCTTACTTTGATCTAAGAGAGAGGAATGAGCTCTTTCAAGCTTAGTGTGAGACTTCACTAGCTTCTCATGGGCTTCCATTAGCCTCTCATGAGATGCTATGGCCTCATCAAGGTTTTGCTCAAGAGCCTGATTGGTCTTGCACAATTCCTTGCACTCCTTCCTCTTTTTGTCAATGTATTCCTTAGCTTGTTCAAGCATGTCCATGAGTTCCTCCTTAGAGGGACCCTCATCTTCACTATCGCTCTCACTCTCACTCTCATCATGAGAAAGTACCTTAGAGGACTTAGCCATGAAACATGATCATGGAGTGTCAAATAGAGAGATCTTGTCCTTCATAGCAATGCTAGCAAATGCCTTCTTCTTGGTAGATGTCTTCTTGTCATTATCATCATCATCACCACTTGAAGAAGCATCACTATCCCATGTCACTATGTGAGAGTATCCCTTCTTCTTCTTCTTCTTGTCAAATGTGGACTTCTTCTCTTTCTTGCCTCTCTTCCTATGATCATCATCATCCTTGTCACTATTGTAGGGACAATGGGCAATGAGATGCTCAAATCTTCCACACTTGAAGCACTTTCTTGGATCATCAAGGTTCTTGGAAGAGATCTTCTTCCTTCTAGCCCGGTAGCCCTTCTTCTTCATGAACTTGCCAAGTTTCTTCACAAAGAGAGCCATTTCTTCTTCATCCACATCACTAGCACTTGAGTCTTCGTCATCACTTGATTCTTCAATCTTGGCTTTGCTCTTGCTCTTGTGTGATGAAGTAGCTTTGAAAGCTATTCTCTTCTTCTTCTCATCCGTGTTGTCTTCCTTTTTCACATCTTCTTCCTTGTTGTCCCGGTATCTGTCTTCGGTCATCACATCCCCCAAGACTTGATTAGGAGTCATAGTGTTTAGCCCAGTCCTCACAATCAAAGTCACAAGTGTGTCAAACTAGGATGGAAGACACCTCAAGAACTTGTGAGGGAAATCCTTGTCGTCCACCTTCTCACCAAGAGCCGTGAGGTCATTGACAAGCACTTGGAGCCTATGGAATATCTCTGGGACATTTTCATCATCTTTTATCTTGAAGCTTGCAAACTTCTCCTTGAGAATGTATGCATTGGCCCCCTTGACGGCTTGTGTGCCCTCAAATCACTCTTCAAGCTTCTTCCAAGACTCATGAGCACTCTCAAGATTTTTGATTTGTTCAAACACCTTCTCATCAAGAGCCTCATGAATAGCACTAAGAGCAATGTCATTGTGTTGCAACTTTTCTTTCTCTTGAGGGGTGGGAGCTTCCTCATTCACAACCTCAAACTTCTTGTCCACCACAAGCCACACCTTCCGGCTAATTGACTTGATGTGAGCGGTCATCTTGACCTTCCAAAAGCCATAGTTGGTGTCATCGAACTTGGGTGGTTTCTTCATGTTGTTGATATGAGCCATCTTCACACCATAGGTTGTTAAGACTCAAATCAATGGTGTACTAGCTCTGATACCACTTGAAAGGTCCTATGTGATGGATAGAGCGGGGGTGAATAGCCTAATTGAAAAACTACAAAGAATCTCAACCACACGTTAGATAATTAAGCGGCGAAGCAAGTGTTGCGCTAGCCTACTTGGGGTGCGAAGCTATCGACGAAATATGCGTCGTAGTCTACCTAGGGGGTACCCTACGGTAGTAGATTGTAGGCGGAGGTGTGGTGACGGCGATCAAGCGTAACACAGAGAGCGTAGACATGGCGATTTATACAGGTTCAGGCCGACAAATCGCCGTAATACCCTACGTCCTGTGTTCTAGTGGCTGGATTGATATGAGTACTAGGTTACATGAGGTGTAGATGAGATCAAAGAGGTCGTGAGAGAGTTTTCGAGGGGGTCCCTGCTCGCCTTATATAGCTAGGGAGCAGGGTTATAGTTTCCATATCCTAACATATTACGATTGGTCCCTTAAGGCAAGGGATCTGAGTCTATCTACTAGGATCTTCCTTGGCGAGCAAGGCTTCCCTGGAGTCCTTGGCGAGCACGATGGGATGGTCACGTGACGCAAGGCCTCATGAGCTGGACCGTCTTCTGGTCAGTAGGCCCATAAGGTCCCTGGGGATATTCCGAGGTAATATCCCCAACAAGTCCCCGAGCATGTTATATTCTTCTGGCGAGCCCGCATCATTGTCCTTGGAGGTGTTCAGCTGGTCGCCATCATGCAAAGTCATTGTTGCAGAGTCCCGACCAGGTCGGCTGGTCGAGATATTGCTTGGAGAAGTCTCCCGACCAAGTGGGGCTGGTTGAGAGCGTCGTAGCTTGATGTGCGAGCAGGTCGCCTTATCAGATGCTACGGATGCTTGTCAGAAGGATGTGACGTGCTAAAGAAGAAAAAACTTTTAAAAGGTCCTTTCCGCCAGGTGAAGTGTACCCACTTAGGCTGTGCAAAGAACAAACAAAAACAACAGAGCATTTGTCGAGAAGAAAATCAGTAGACTCACCGTCAGGTGAAGTGTACCCACTTAGTCCCCGAGCATGGTAGCAGGTGAAGTATGCACGTGGTGCCAAGCTTTATAAAAAGATGCATGAAATTTGTAACTAAAGACTGAAACATAAGTTTTATATAAAACGACTGCGAATACCCATAGTCCCCGAGCCTGATGTAAGAAACTAGGAGGTTCTTGTATCAGGATCATATATTAAAGACTAAAACATAAGTTTTATAAGAAATGACTACGAATACCTGTAGTCCTCGAGCCCGATGTAAGAAACTAGGAGTTTCTTGCATTGGGGTCATGTTGTTTTGTTCGCAGTCCCCGAGTGTCTTACTGTTCCGTGCCGCCGTTCCTGTTGCTACAGTCATAGTCCCCGAGCCTTGCTCGATGTAGTTTCCCCAAGCCTAGTCAGGTTTGCGACCAGGTGGCTGAGCTGTGGTTGCGGTTGATGAAGTCCCCGAGCATTACCGTTCCTGAAGTTTTGCGGGGCTAGCCGACCAGTCTACTGTAGTCATGTTACTGTAGCTGTAGGAAAGAGATCATAACAAGGTTGCACGTCCAGTCCCCGGGACTGTGGTGTTAGTGGTATTTCGGAAATCATTAACCGTAAATTGGGAAAATTAATTGGAAGCAAATACAAGATGAGGAGAAAGGAAGTAAGTGGGCCGAATTAGCCACGCAGTTAGCAGCCCAAGTCGAGGAGCGGAAGGTGGGCGTCGTGGCGGCTCTGTGTTGGCGCGTTGCGGTTTCCCAAAAACCCTGGGAAGTGAGGCGTTGCGCCGCTCGGTATAAAGGGCAGAGTTAGCGGTGGCGGTGATTTGCACATCTTTGCTTTGCGTCAGAGCGCCTTGTGTTCTTCAATCCTCTTTCATCTGCTTTTCTTCCTGCCCCCGTGCGCCACTGCGAACCCTAGTCCTTTCCCTTCTCGATTTGTTGATGGACCCTAGGAGGAAACCAAGCACTCGCTCATCAACGAAGAAGGTGAGCAAGTCCTCAAGGAGGATAGAGGATGTGCTTCCAGACTAGACCAAGGACTGGGCCAAGTGTACCCTGAAGCAGGAAGACATCCAGCTCCTTGTTACCACTGGCATCCTTCAGGATAGGGCCATTGTCGACTGGAGGCCAGCGACCGGGGAGGAGTTCCCAACTCCTAATACCGGTGAGCTCGTTGTCTTCGAACCTTTCTTTTGGAGTGGTTTCGGGGTTCCTGTCCACCCCTTTCTGCATGGTCTCCTGGAGTTTTACAAGATTGCGATGTGCAACCTCCACCCCAATTTTTTACTGCATATCGCAGTTTTCGTACATTTCTACAAAGCGTATTTGGGGATTGAACCCCATTTCGAGTTGTTTCGCTACTTCTTCCGCCTCAAGCCCAATGGGACCGCCGCGTCCTGGGTCGTTGGCTCGGTGTGTCTTCAGCTTCGGGAGGGCATGGCGGATGTATATCTTGCCACTCCTATGTCGTCCAAGTTGGCAGAGTACAAGTCCCGTTGGTTCTACATCCCTCTGGAGAAGCCGTACGCGTGCGGTGACTCGACGGAGGTTCCGGTGTCGCAGCCTAGCTGGTCGGCGTCTCCTTCGTTGGCGGTGATGGAGCAAGTCAAGGAGCTACTCGCGCTAGTGGACCGGTCATCGCTTGATGGGGTTTCGGTTGGTTAGAACTTCATTATGAGGCATTGTCAGCCTTGCAAGGATAGGGTTCACCCTGCCTTCCTTTACACTGGTCGTAGTGACCCTACCTGGGAGACATCGGATGTGATGGAGCCGGAAGAGGGGCTTGATCGCCTCTTTGTGGTTTTTGATCTTAGCGTCCCGTACATGAAGAGACCAAGGGATCCCTTTCGTGTTGGCGTCCCCCCACCACCGGTGAGTGTTGATGCTTCTTGTTGCTACTTGCTCCAGGGTGTTAGATTGCTGGAATGATTGACTGTTTTTAGCTCTGCTCGCAGGATCGTGCCGTTTTTGTCTCCCGGGTTCCATTGGCGGAGTGGCCTGCTGGTGTCAACCGAATGCCGAGGCGGACAACCGTGTCCGGTGGCGTGGATGATGATCGTGATTCTTCTCGTCGGGGAGGGGCCTCGATCCTCTTGCCGGAAGGCGCCGGGCGCGCGACGACCCGCTGGGGAAGCGTCCGGCCGACGGTGCGTCTAAGAAGTCCAAGCTATCGGTTAATACTAGCGGAAAATTCAGTATAAATGAAGGTGCTGCCCAGCCGCCGCCCTCGCTATCTGACTGGACCGACGAGTGGTCGGACGAGGGGCATGATGTGCTGGTGGTAAAGCTGGATGGGGAGGGGGGATCTGGCTTGACCACTAAAGTGCCTTTGCCCACGACGTCACCCAGTCCAGCGCCTGCGTCGGTAGTTGCCAGGGGGGCTGCCGTGGGAGAAGGTGCCACTCCGGCGTCGGAGCATCCGCCGATGGCTAGGAGATTTGTGACGGTACGCCGGAAGTTGGACTTGTAAGTATTCCGTTCTTGTTTCACTTGAGTCTTCGATGGTTTTTTCTGCTTGCTTATTCTGCGGTTTTTTGTAGGACGACGAATATGGAGGATGCCGCTGGTCGTGCACGTGGTGAGTTTGGTCCGAAGGGGCATGGCACCCAGGTGCCAGTAGACTCCTCAGGGCGTCAGGAGGGTCCTGGTCTTGCGGATGGCGAGTCAATGTTTACGGAGAGTCTTCAGGGCGAGGCCTCGGTGGTCGGGGCTTCTGATAATGTCGCTTTTGGGTCTGCGACAGACGATGCTGCTGCCGACCCAGAGTGTGTTGGTGTGCCATCCCCGTTGGCGGCCTCGGCGCTGGACCCAAGGCCGGTGAAGAGGAAAAGGGTGGCGGCATCGTTGGAGGAGCCGGAGTCGGTGGAGGAGATTCCGCGCGCCGGAGGTGATCCGAAGCCGACGCCGGTTCGCACCTTTCGTTGTGACCGCGAGGACTTCTTCGTCGTCAAAGACGATGAGGCCGAGGAGGAGGCGACGGTCTTCCTTAATGATGCAAATGACTTGTTGGGGCGAGTTAAGGTAACTGTAGAGCTTCTTCATGTTCTAATTGTCGTTGTGTCTCCTTAAGTGACTGTCATCGTGTGGTCGCAGGGGCTTTTCAAGGCCGGGCGGAGCGCAAGGCAATGGCCGACCAGCTCGCGAATCTAGCTGCTAAGAACGAGCATCTTCGTGGTGACATTTGTAACACCCCAAAATTTGCTTTCTTGAAAATAGTAATAAAATGAGTTATTTAATAATTTTTGGTGCTCATAAAACCCTAGGAAATAAAATTTTCATCAAATTAAAAATTTGTTGGAGCTAGCAACATGTTTGTGCACTCATGCCTCTGCATATATTTTAATGTGTGTGTGGTTTTGTTCAAATTTTAAAGGAGTTCAAAAGGATGCAAAACCCTTGTATTTAAAATTCAATCAAGTTTTGGAATCAAGTTTTATAAAGGCTTTGCAAGAAAAGAAAAAGTAAAAAGGAAGAGAAACAAATTTGAAATAAAAGAGAATTTGAAAATGAGTTTTTAAAAGTGTTTTGAAACAAATCAAAAGAAAAAGGTGTATGAAAATGTTTTGAGAAAGTTTTTCAAAAGCAAAAGAAATAAAAGGAATCCAAAGTTTGAAATTGAGTTGTTTTCCAAAAGCAAATAAAAATAAAATAGATTTCAAAATGGGTATTTGAAAATGTCTTGAAAAATAATTTCAAATAAGAGAAAACAATTTCAAATTTGATTTTGGAAAAGGAGTTTATAAAATCAAAACTAGAAAAAGAAAAGGCTTTCTTTTATTCTCTTTACCCTCCCTCCTTTCTGGCCCAACCGAGGAGCTGGCCCAACCCTTCTCCCACTCACCCGCACCTCCCCTTCGCCCCCTCAGCCCAGCAGCTCGGCCCAGCAATCCGGCCCACGCGGGCACACACGCTCCCTTCTCCTCCTCCCTCTCCGTCACTGCCTTGCGGGCCCAGCTCGTCATCGCATCAGATTCCACCGCACCCTCCCTTTCTCTCTTTGCCCTGATGGCCCCACCTGTCACCCTCTTCCCCCCCTTCTTCCTTGTCGCGCAGAGGATGCCACCGGCATCACTACCTCCTTCACTGCGCTTGAAGGCCATTGAATCCAGGCCATCAAGAGGGCTTTTACCACCCTCCTTGACGCACTGGTTGGCAATGGCTCTGCAACGGCCGCCTCTCTCGCCTATAAAAGCCCTGCAGAACACTTCCCCCTCCTCTGTTTCCTCTCAACTCACGCACACCCTCTGAACCTCGCAATCACGCTGCTCCGGTGCTCTATCGTCGTCGTCAAGCACCGCCGGAGCTTCGCCTCAATCTTCTGAAGCCGTAACGCTCCTCACCGATCGCTCTCACCCTGTGTAATGCCGTACCCGTGCTCACCGTCGTTTTTCCCTCTATAGTCCACCATCGACCGTCGCCGGTGTGCTTGGAGCAACCCGAGTCCCCGCGACTGCTCCCTACGTCTTCGTGGTAATCCTCTCTTCCTTCCCGAACCCTCGCTCTGTCGAATTAGGCACCGTAGCCGCGTAATCGAGGAGCACATCGCCCAGCGGCCATGGTGCCACCGCGGTCGTGCCACACCGGCAAGCGAACGCCTCACCCGAGCACTCCCTTAGACTCGCACGAGCACGCGACGCCTCCCAGTGCCTTCAATTTGACCTCTAGCACCCTATACCGCAATATCCGCACGACACAGAGGACGGCAGCAATGGCACCGCCATGGAATGCCCCGCTCTAGCGAGCAGTTGCCTCAACCAACACCCCCACCACACTCGTGTGAGCTCGTTGATTCTTCCGATGCGCTTGGTTGGACCTGTGGTGGTCGGAAGCGCCGTTTCCATGCGCTCCGGCGAACTCCAGCCGTCGAAATCCATGGCGCCACCGTGGCCTATCCGTGCCGTAGCGAGGGGAAGCCTTCCCCTTTGTTTTCCGAAATTAGATCCGCTTTGGAGAGCTAGGATTAGAAGTTACCGGTTCGGGTGGATCTCGATCGACCGCGAACCCGTGAACCCTCGGCCCCACGCTACGTCAGCTGGTTCACACGCACGTGGTGCACCGAGCCACTCCCATTGCGCCGCGTGGCATCCACGTTGGCAGTGACCGGGTCAACACCGACAGCACCCGCCCCTTTTGCACTCTAGCCCTTCTGTTTTTCACTAATCAACCCGCAATCCATTTGTATTCAAAATCATTTAATTTCAGTCCTGTTTTCTTCGGTTTTAACCCCTGAGCTTTTGCAGAATAGTGCCCGCCGTCCAGAGCCTGTTTTATTTAAGATTTTAATTGTTTTATAATTCAAAAATACTTTGAATTAATTATAGAATTGCCATCAGTTTTCAAACCCTTATAAAATATGCATTTTAACACCGTTTTGATTCAAACCAATTGCATTAGATTCATAAAGATATAATCTACATGATAAAATCATAAAACTTTCTGTTTTGCAACTTTGAAAATAATTAATTGTTTAATGGCTTTAAACTTGTGTTTTAATTTCCTAAAACTTGTTTTAATCATATCTTCTCCATTTTAGATCCAAATCGACTCGTTCAAGTTGCATTAGATTCTTAAAATCATAAGCTATAGTTTAATATCATTTTATACCATGTTAATTGCTCTGTAAATTCTTGGTTAACTATTAACTTGATTAAAGACTGCAAATTGTTTTATAAATAAAATGTGAATAGCCCTACTTTAATTTTCAAATCCAAATATAAGTTTGACTTAATCCAATTTGGGTATTTCTCTGAAGTACCTTATCCATCCTTTTTCATAACTAAAACCAATGAAGCTCGTAGTTCTCTTTTTAAAAGCTAATCTACCGTTAGTCTATCTTGATCATCGTAGTTCCATTTAGCGTGTTTCTTGCGACTTAGTGATCGTAGCAACGTGTAGTTTCTCTTTAAATCCTTACCATTGATTGGTGTAATGTTCTAAATGTACATGTTTGTATGCTATGTATGTTTGACCAGGTGTTTGAGTGATGTTGTAGGCTTGTCCAATCGGTGAGTGTTACGTTGGTGATCAAGGAGTTTTGTTTCAGAAGATCTTTTGAAGAAGTTGATCTTAAGAAGGATCTAAGTTTAAGGCAAGTATAGCATGAGATCTTCCTTGTTGTCCTATTCACCCTTAATACTAAATTCATATGCATGTGTCTACCTTGTTACCCCTAGAGATTTTCCCTAGATATTTGATATCCTGTACCTTGTCACCTATGTGGGTTGCATTGGGTAGATCAAAGCTAGTGCTCATAAAGAATAACCATGATCTTGTAACTTGACTAATGTTATATGAAGTGACAATAAAATATGACTTTTTAGCAACATGGACTATAGGTGGAACATCAGGAACTCCCACCTGTGTTCTCACTCATAGGGATATTTCTGTAATCCGATAACCCGGGAAAACAGTGCTACCATAAGCCAATGGGCTCTGGCTTGACTCAGTATTAGGCTTCTACTAGTTTGTGGCAGCTTACCCGAAAGGGCGCAGGAGGGGCTCTGTGGATATGGGACTTGCTCTGCCGCGGAGGTGCACAGTTTTTGGATGTGACCTCCGGGAGGGGAGTTGCTATATCACAATGAGGAAACTTGAAGCGGGTTGCTACCTATTAGTGGAACCTATGAAAGGTCTCGTAGTGAACCCTGCCGACCTACCTTGGTAGTGGGTTAAGAGGCTGATCACCTCAGGCTCACTTCACGACTTGTGGGTAAAGATGTACGACCTCTCCAGAGTGTAAAACTGTCATGATAGCTGTCCTCACGGTTAAGAGCAACTTGAGCTCATTACTATGTGGTGTTCTTATGGCATAGTTCATCAGCTATTATTAATCATGTGTTATTGTTATTTGTTCATATAAGCATTATATCTTGTTCACTTGATCATGTGGTTATTTGGGCATATGCTGAAACTTGATGCTGCTCAATTGCTATAATTATGAATTACTAAAAGCTAATGCAGTTAAACCAGTGGCTATCCTTTTTTAGCCTCATGAACCCCATGTTATATTTGCTGAGCATGGTGAGCTGACGCTTATTGTCATCACCTTTAAAAATCCCGCATGGGTACCAGGTTGTAAGAGTTGGAAGTTAGGCTTGTGGTCAACCAGTCAGTTGGTCCCTGTGGAGTTGGAGTCTTCACCCGAAGAACGGAGTGATCATTCCGCTGTTTGCTGCTTAAGGTTATCCTTTGACCTTATATGTTATATATTTTAGGTATTGTCTTTTGATATTACCTTGTTCTGTGGCTATGTGTGAGATTAGATTTCCTGGGCTCACATATAGTGTATATCTGGTTTTGTTCTTAAAACCGGGTGTTACAACATTGCTCGTGTTGAGGGCCAGTTTGCGGGCCTGGAGGACAGCTTGGCGGCAGCTCACTGTCGTGCACAGGTTTTGGAGGCCGCCGTTCAGGAGCGGGAGCGCGAAAATGCGGAGCTTCAATCACATGTTGAGAAGGTCGACGAGCTCTCCACCCGTAAGTCTTTGTTATTCTCTTTTTGATGACTTGCTGCTTTGATCGTGCGGCGACTTATGCTTCTTTGTGTAGGCCTACTTGGTGCTGAAGAGGAAAAATGCCTTGTGGAGGGAGAAGCCGCCACTGCCCAACAAGAGGTTTACAAGATGCGGGCGATGCATGAAGGTAATGTTTTCTTACCTGTCGCTTTGTTCGTGCGGCTGCCTTATTCGGTGCTTACTGTGTTCACAGCTTACCGAGGGCACGTTCAACTTCAATTTACAGACCTACAGGCAAAGGTAGACACTTACTACGATAGCTTATGGACGTTGGTGCGGGAGATCGCCCCTGTGGTGGAGTGTGTTGATGGACAGGCGTTCATTCCTGAGCGCGCTGAACAGGCAACCATGGAGGGTGTATTGTCGAAGGCCCGTGGTCTGTGGGTTAGGCTCCGTGCGTTTACAACTTTAGCGGCACAAAGTGTTGCTGCTCATGGCCTAGCTATGTTGCAGTCGCACTACCCGAAGCTTGACCTTGGTCGGGTGGCAGCCGGATTTGCAGCAGGGACGTCGGACGAAGAGGCGGACCGTCTAGAGGCTGATGTCGATCGCGTAGCAGAGGTTGTTGTTAAGGATGTTGATTTGTTTGCTGCTAGACAGCAGTAGTTTGTATCCCGGATACAAGAATTCAGACTTCTAAGTGAAAACTACAAAGTTGTTTAATATTCGGGCGGTGAGCTTTGGTTTCACTTGTATGTCCTGTCGTGCCA
The DNA here is from genome assembly GCA_022036555.1 of Microstegium vimineum. Taxonomy (NCBI): domain Eukaryota; kingdom Viridiplantae; phylum Streptophyta; class Magnoliopsida; order Poales; family Poaceae; genus Microstegium; species Microstegium vimineum. The sequence continues at coordinate 33,804,841 of CM039134.1, forward strand.
ACTAAGTCGTGAGCCGTAGCGATGAATCATTTGGCCTTAGGTTCCCTATGGCCCGGATCATAGGGTGCGGAGCCTCTGCACGCGTAGGTGCCATAGGGATTACCAGGGAGGTACGCTGCTAGCAACCTGCGGCACAGAGGGCGAGCAGCTCATGCATGCTTAGGGAGATGCCAGGGATAGGACATTTTTCGAGAGGATCGATCGTGGTGTGACTAGGGCCTGTGGAGACCGTTCCTGCAGACGTTGGGCAAAAAGCCATGCTGCTTGTACAGTCGTCGACCGTACTGTGGTCGTGTACGGATTCTGGGCACATAACCTCATGGCTTTCAACACAAATGACATCCCCCGGTTGATGGAGAGACGTCATTTGAGAGGTCTATTGATATGATCATAGAGTATAGGGTAGCTACTTCTATGCGTTATGAAAATCGGTAGGCCAAATTCGAAGGCTTCTAGTTATGGCCAGGAAGTTTGGAGAGAACGTCGTAATGCGCTTTGGAGAGGTCGTCGAACACTATGGGAATATTTTGGAGAGGTCGCCGGATGCCTTGAGAATTTTGTAGTGATCTTCGCACGTCGTGAGCATTTTGTGGGAGTCGCCTGTCGCCGTGAGTGTCTTGTAGTAGATGGATCGTTTACATGAAGTATGAAAAATCGTAGCACCTTTATTTATTTATTGAGAGGTGCATAGTACAAACTTATTGGAGTACTTTAAACTTTTAAACTTCTCATGCCACCAGGGGCTAAGGGCCTCTACATATAGTTGCAGAAGGGGTCGGCGTTGGTCGTTGCTGGTTCTGCTTCCTTCGGCTTCTTTGCGGCGGGTTTGTCGCTGGGGTTGGAGTTGTACGTGTCCTAGACACGGGTCTTTTCGACGGTGTTGATTGTCTGCTACTCACATTCATATGCGATCTTCAGGTTGGTATGGAGACTGAGGACACCTTGTGACGTCTGGATCTTCAGCACCATGTACATGTAGTGCGGGACTACCATCAGTTTCGCGAGTGTCGGGCGGCCGAGGATCGTGTGGTAGGCTGTTTCAAAGTCGGCGATGATGAAGTTGATGTTTTCAAGCATGAAGTGGTCCTGGTCACCAAATTGCACGGCGAGGGTGATCTGGCCCGCCACTGTGGATGCCTTCTCTGGGAGGATTCCCTAGAAGGGGAAGTTCGCCGGGAGGAGGTCTTTCTATGAGTAGTCGAGCTGGCGGGACGCGTCAGCGAAGATGATGCTGAGGGTGCTGCCACCGTCGACCAATACCTTCCTAAAGCGACACGTAGCAATGGTTGGGTCGATGATGAGTGGGAAACGACCAGTGTATCTGTAGTTCGTCCATTCGTCCTCCTCGGAGAAGCTGATGGGTTGTTTTGACCAGTCGAGATAACGATTATTGGCTATATCATCTCCTGCGGCGGCGACTGAGTAGACTCCTTTGTGGACTTGGCGATGTCGTCTCTCCCCTTCGAAGACTATGCTCCCTCCGAAGATGGAGTATGTCCTTGATGCCGCTCTGAACTCTAGCGCTGGTGGTTCCTGGTCTTTGCCCTTGTCAGCGTCACCCTTCTTTGGTCTTTTGTCGCCTCTTCCCCGTACTGCTGACTCGAGGAGATCACACTCGCGCATGGAGTGCTTCGAGTTTTTATGTATGGGGCACTGGCCGTCAAGGATCCTCTCATAACTGACGTCGTAATTCCTCCTTGGGTGGGCGTTCATGTTGGCGACATAGCGGTTGTCTCGCTTGTAGTCGTACCTCTGCGGGTAGCGTTCGGCGTTACCCGACTGGTAATCTCGGTGGTCGCTGGTCCCTCTTTTGCTGCGGTAATCTGGTCGGCGGTCGTTATCCCTTGCGCGCTCTAGGGAACGAGAGTGGCGCCGCCTATTCTCTCTGCTTCGGGTGGCGTCGTCTTGGTTGGCATAAGGATTCGCGATCATCATCAACTCTTCTATGGTTGTTATTCTCTTCCGAGCCAACTTGTTTCGGAGGTCGTCCGTTCGCAGACCGTTGGAGAATATGGCGATAGCCTCTGGGTCAGAGATCTCTGCTATGCTCAGTCACTTGTCGGAGAATCGTCTGTTGTACTCCCGAGGCTTTCATTGCTCCTCTGGTGGACGTTCTCCAAGTCATAGCACATCCCTGGCTGGACACACGTAGCCTTGTATATCTTGATGAAGATTTCCTTGAGTTGCTCCCAGGTGTCGATGGTGCGTTCTGGGATCTTCTGGAGCCTGCTGTTGGTGGAGGTTGACAGCATCACTAGCAGATAATTGGCCATCACGTCTTGATTCCCTATGGCGGCGTATACGGCGATCTCATACATGGACGCCCATTGTTCTAGGTTTTCCTTGCCATCGTATTTCTCCACCGATGTTACTCTGAAATTCTAGGGCCACCTGATGGCATTCTGGGGCCACCTGATGGCACATAGACGAGCGGAGAAGGGGCGCAGTCCCCTATTGCTGGGGGCGTCAGTGCTGGTGTTGGATCACGTTGGGGATTACCATGCCCATCTTCGTCGTATCGCGGGGATCATTGTCGGTGCTCCCTCGGAGGGCTTCGGCACGCCGGTGCCGGTGTTCGATCACGCGCAGGCCCTGTTGGGTTCTTCGTCATTGCGTCGTGGGGATCTTCGTCGGTGCTCCCTCGGAGGGCTTTGGGGGTGGTTCCTAATGTAGGATTGACCGGATAATTCGGGCGGGTGAACCGCTTTGTTGACCTGGACCGTGGCTGCCATGATGTGGGCCTCTATCTTCTCAATCGCGGGCATGCCGGGGAGCTTGGATAGCTCGCAGGCGGCTACCGCCAGATTGGCACTAGGGTCGAGAATATCGGAATGTCACCGATCTGGTCGAACTCGTGTTGGAGGTTGCGTCATGGCAGGTGATTGCGATTCCTCTGCTCCTGCTCGCGTTGTTCCCATGCGATGCGTTCCTACTCACGACGCTCCTTGTTGCGCCTCTCCTGCTCGTGGCATTCCAGGTCACGCCTCTACGCACGCTCAGCGTTGTGTTGTTCTCTCGCGATGCGCTCGGCGTCCGTCTCGTTGTCGCAGGGGGCGCTGTCGGCGGAGACTTGAAAAATCACCCCTCCGAAGCCTGGGGGAAACTCTGTGAAGTCGCTGGTCGATCTGGAGGAGTCGGTAGTTTCAAACCTCGTAGTGGCGGTCGAGCCCGATGAGATCATGCCATCAAGGGACACCGCTTGCTCAGAGTCGCTGGGGATTGCAGAGATGACAACCATGTTGACGACGGGTGCCGCGTGGATCTGGTCGGAGATGGATCGAAGCGCCTGGCGTTGGAAGGTCGCCACCTGATTGGTGCGCCCGTGAGGCAACGTCGGAGGAGGGTGGATGCCCCTGGTCGTCGCAGTCATCGTCTTCACGGGGGTTCGATGGCGGCGCAGTCGGCGACCATGATGGCCGGGAAGTCTACATCATGCTGTTTGCACGAGATCTATGCAATCGATGATGTCGGCGTTGGAGCGATCGATGGCATTGACTAGATCATCGATACTGATCTTCTTTCGTGGGCGGTATTTTAGTGTGACGGGGCGGCGTGCGGGTGGTGGCGCGTCTGCCCCATGTAGTGTGGATCCGACGGTCCAGGACATGGATCCGATCTGGAGTATGGTGCCGGTCACCGGGAGGACCATCGAGTCCGGGAAAGTAACCGCTTGACAAGTCATGAAGTCGATGCACACACCCCCTACCTGGTGTGCCAATTGTCGACGAAATATGCATCGCAGTCTACCTAGGGGGTACCCTACAGTAGTACATTGTAGGCCGAGGTGTTGCGATGGCAATCAAGTGTAACACAAAGAGCATAGACACGGCGATTTATACAAGTTCAAGCTGGCAAATCGCCGTAATACCCTATGTCCTGTGTTCTGGTGGCTGGATTGATATGAGTACTAGGTTACATGAGGTGTAGATGAGATCTAAGAGGTCGTGAGAGAGAGTTTTTGAGGGGGTCCTAACAGATTACGATCGGTCCCTTAAGGCAATGGATCCGAGTCTATCTACTAGGATCTTCCTTGGCGAGCAAGGCTTCCCTGGATCCCTTGGCGAGCACGACGGGTTGGTCGCATGCCGCAAGGCCTCGTGAGCTTGGTCGTCTTCTAGTCGGTAGGCCCATAAGGTCCCTAGGGATATGCCGAGGTAATATCCCCCAACAGAAGCCACCTATCAAGCACTTCTAGCCTAATAGTTCTAAGTCACTCAAACCTACACTAGCTACTCATTTGAGCAACTACCACAACCTACTAGTTCTACTTGCAAGAATGAACAAAAAAAATACAAGGGTGATAGAAGGTTTATACCGTCATGTAGAGGTGAAGTGAACCAATCAATGAGATGATCAATGAAGTCCAATCAATCAATCACCAAAGACAATGCTTGACACAAGATTTTTCTCTGAGGTTCACTAGTTTGCCAACTAGCTATGTCCCTGTTGTGGCAAGACACTCACTTAGAGGTTCACGCGCTAATTGGCATCACATGCCAAACCCATCTCCGGGTGCCGCACAACCAACACAAGATGAGGCTATCAAAATGCCACGAGCAATCCACTAGAGTTACCTTTGTGATCTCCCATAGGGAAGGAACAAGAACCCCTCACAATCACACTTGTGGTCGATCAAGCATAATCACCAAGCTTCTCGAATCCACACCGCTGCTCCAAACCGTCTAGGTGATGTCAATCACCAAGAGTAACAAGAATACCGCAGCAAAAAACAACTCCCAAGTGCCACTAGATGAATTCACTCCATGCAATGCACTAGAGACACTCAAATCTCTCAAATGGATGATCAATCAACTAGGAGATGAGTGGGAGTGTGTGTCACAAGCTCACAATGTGTATGCAATAGCCAAGTGTGCAAGAGAGTGAGCTTGAGTCGGCCAAACACCTTTTATAGCCCCTTAGAAGGAACTAGCCGTTATGCACCTGGGCTGCTGAAAACAGACCGTCGGACTACCTGTCGAGGCTGTCGGACCATTCACACTAGTCCGACGCACTGGTCCAACGCCTTCATTGATCGCCACGTGTCTCTGAACTTTTGAATTCGACCGTTGGCGCACAGAACTACCGACATCTAGACCACTTACCATAGTCCGGAGCCTCCTGGTCCGATGCCTTGCCCCTGGTCCGATGCACAATAGTGAGCTCCAAGGCTTCGGACTCTGGTCTAGAGCCGAGCACCGGACCAATACTTCTGGTTCGACGCCTCTGCCTTATTTGCTGACTGTCGAGTCAACACCACAGGACCAATGGAAATTGGTCCGGAGCCTCTGCACCAGACTGGTCCGAAGCCTCCAGTGAGGTGGCCAGGGCTAGGGTAAGCCTTTAGAATACCATGCATGGTCTGGAGCTCCCCTATGCAACTGGTTTGGAGCCTATTTCATAGTGAGAAACAGCTTCTCTTTTCTCCCCTTGATCTCATGTGCCAACACCAAGTGTTCCACTACTTGTGCTCGTGTGTTAGCATCTTTTATCAAGTTTTACAAGGGTTGCTCATTAGGTTAGAATGCAATGCATGACTTGATTTTCCTACTGGCACTTGACACTTGCAACCACATACCATATTCCCCTCTTAATAGTATGGTTTCTTATCCTAAATGTGATCACACCCACTAGGTGTCTTGATCACCAAAAAAGGCCTAGCTTATTGTCGATGAAATATGCGTCGCAGTCCACCTAGGGGGTACCCTACGGTAGTAGACTGTAGGCGGAGGTGTGGCGACGGCGATAAAGCGTAACACAGAGAGCGTAGACACGGTTATTTATACAGCTTCAGGCCAGCAAATCGCCGTAATACCCTACGTCTTGTCTTCTGGTGGCTGGATTAGTATGAGTATTAGATTACAAAGGTCTAGATGAGATCTAAGAGAGTTTTGGAGGGGGGTCCCTACTCGCCTTATATAGCCGGGGAGCAGTGTTACAGTTTCCATATCCTAACAGATTACGATTGGTCCCTTAAGGCATGACGGGCTAAGATACAGTTTCCATAGCCGGAAAGAGTCTTCGGAGTCCTTGGCGAGCACGACGGGCTGGTCGCGTGCCGCAAGGCCTCGCGAGCTGGGCCGTCTTCTGGTCGGTAGGCCCATAAGGTCTCTGGGGATACGCCGAGGTAATATCCCCAACACTTATACCTTTTCCTTGCTTAGCTCAGGCTCTCTCCATTTGTCACTTTCTCCAAGTGTGAACTTTAAGGCTTGCATCTTCTTAGCCTCCTTGCTTGCTCCACCAGTTTCTTTCATAAGTGTACATAACCTACTCAACACTTAGAGCTAGGTTAGTACTTAGGTTTCATCAATTAACCAAAACACTAGAGATCTCTCGGTTGACCATGACGACATTAAATGTTAATGAAGAAGGAGAGCCCATGGACCAAAAGGAGTACCACATCATGATTGGGTCACTACTGTACCTGACGGCGACTTGCCCAGACATTTAGTTAATGGTGTGCTTGTGTGCATGTTGACACTCCTTAAGTATCAATTCTAAGCATCAACTAAGCATGAGAAAGGATATATTTGCAAACCTAATTTGCTAATTCAATTTTTTGGGTGTTACAAAACCTTTTCTTGAGCTTTTAGAATCTGGTCCACACCTTAGCATCGAAGGCCCTATTCTTATTCAACATTTTTATAAAGGTTTTCCCAATAGAAAAATAACGCATATCTTGCTTAGACTAGAACGAGAGTGTTGTCACAGTCTTCTCTATATCGCTCACATCAAATCACCTTGTTTGTAGCCTAAAGGTTAATAGCAATAGATTCGGTTAGTCAGATGCACCCTTTCTCCCTGCGGAAAAACAAATTACAATACTCTGGATAATCTCCTGGGTGAAGTGCTCACCGGTATCCATGCGCTTGCGGATTACTTCCTAGTGATTCTTCTGTCTACGTTAACAAATATCAACAAGCATTTCTGGCGCCGTTGCCGGGGAGAAAGACAGTTTGCTGAGATAACCTGGAGTCTTGCTATTATCTTGTACCTATACTTTTATCTTTTCTTATCTTTTTTAATTCCTTTAATTCTCACCTTTTCTATCCTTATGGAAAATCTAAATTCCACACCTATCTATCAGTTTTCTGCACCCACGGAGACCGACCTATTACCATGGGAGTCATCATAGCCTATCCAAAGTCCCTAGTTTAGGTTGAGTCCGTGGTTGATTGCAATGATTCAAAGCCTATCCTTTTCAGGAAAGGAAGACGAAAATCCTTACCTTCATATTAGAGATTTTGAGCAAACATGTGATTGTCTTCGCATAGAAGGCATATCCTATAAAACTTTACGTTGGAAGCTTTTTCCTTTTTCTTTAAAGGGAAGAGCTAAACAATGGTATAATCAGAAGGTAAGCCAACAAGGAGATTGGGGAGTTTTGCACTCCAACTTCTGTTTAGATTTTTATCCCATCACCCAAATCGTTGACCTTAGAGTCAAGGTTCTAACCTTCAAACAAGAAGAGAACGAATTTTGGCTTACTTCGGGAAACATTTTCTTGAGCTTTTAGAATCTGGTCCACACCTTAGCATCGAAGGCCCTATTCTTCTTCAACATTTTTATAAAGGTCTTCGTAGAAAGGATAGAGAGTTGCTAAACACCACATCTGGAGGTTCTTTCTTTCATGTACCATCCATAGAAGCAAAATTAACCTTAGATAGAATCCTAGATGCCGAGTTGGATAATACCCTCCATGAAGAAACTAACGAAGCTGAAGACAATACCTTGCCAGATCCACCATCCACTTTAGCTATCCCAAGTTCTGAGCCTAAAAAGGAAGAAATTCCACCACCTGATTTCATGTTGGATATAGATCCTGATCTTTTCACTGATTTCAGAAATATTTCAAGCTACCTTTCTATTTCAAAACCCCGAAATCATCATCTGAGCAACCATATATAACAAATACCAAATAGAAGCATGTTGAGAGAGCTTGTATCAATCATAAGTAACGAATGGTTAGAAGAATCAGAGGTTTCCTCTGATGTGATCCGTCTAGATTCACCTTCTATTCCAATACGTTGTGCATTCAATTTAGATCAATTTGATGCTCTCTATAATCCTATTGTGGGGATCAATATCATGACTAAATCACTTGCACATAAATTATTAGGCAAAGTGACTTTAACCCCAACAACAAAGTTCATAAAAATCTTGACGGACATATAGTCCCCAGTCTTGGAATTTTACATGTCTTACCCATTATGGTAGAAGGTGCCATGGTTCGTTTGAACTTTTATATCTTTGATACATGGGACCACAACCTATTGATAGGAAAACCTTTTAGAAGACTTATTTATGAAGGACAAAATGGGAAACTAAATATTTCCTTTGGAAAGAATTTTCAAATCCCAATGACAATCTCTCATTCTTTGAACAACAAAACTAAACCATATCTTCTACCTGATCCTATGGAGGAAGTAAAAACTGCTTCTCTAGAGCTTTTTTAATGAACCAGATTTGGAAGAAGACGCTCCTTTCTTCATAGAAGAAGAAGTTGACCCTTCTGAACCTAAACCTTTAGACGAGTTTGCAGAAACGCCTAAACCTCTCGTAGAGCTTAAACCTCTACCACCCGGTCTTACGTATGCTTTCCTCAATAATGATCCAGTGTCCTATAATCATAATTGATAAACTCACTCAGGAGCAAACTCTGTGCTTGATGGATGTCTTAGAAACACATCGTTCAGCCTTTGGTTACTCACTCCAAGATCTCACTGGAATCAGTCCTATAATTTGCACTCATCGCATTCCTATAGATCCTTCTGTTTCACCTTCTCAAGAGCCGCAACGTAGACTCAATAACGCGATGAGAGAAGTAGTTAAAAAGGAAGTTTTAAAATTGCTGCATGCAGGGATTATATATCCTGTGCCGCATAGTGAGTGGATAAGCCCAGTGCAAGTTATGCCTAAGAAGGGAGGCATGACTGTTGTCACAAATGAAAAGAATGAGTTGATTTCGCAATGCACCATCACAGGATGGCGGATGTGTATAGATTATAGAAAGTTGAACAAAACAACAAAAAAGGATCACTTTCCTTTACCTTTCATAGATGAGATGTTAGAGCGGTTAGCCAACCACTCGTTCTTCTGTTTCTTAGATGGATATTCAGGGTATCACCAAATCCCGATCCATCCTGATGACCAAAGCAAAACCACCTTTACATGCCCGTATGGAACTTATGCTTATCGTAGAATGTCTTTTGGGCTATGTAATGCTCTAGCCTCTTTTCAAAGATGCATGATGTCTATATTTTCTGACATAATTGAAGATATTATGGAACTTTTCATGGATGATTTTTCTGTTTATGGAAAAGCTTTCGATAATTGTCTTGAAAATTTAGATAGGGTTTTGCAAAGATGTGAAGAAAAGCATTTAGTCCTTAATTGGAAAAAATGTCATTTTATGGTCAAACAAGGAATAGTGCTAGGACACCTAATATCTAAAAGAGGCATCGAGGTAGACAAAGCTAAAATTGAAGTAATTGAACAGTTACCTCCGCGTGTAAATGTGAAAGGAATAAGAAGCTTTCTTGGTCATGTTGGTTTTTATCGTAGACCAATAAAAGATTTTTCATTTATTGCTAGACCACTTACTCTTTTGCTAGCCAAGGATACTCCTTTCGATTTTGATGATGCTTGTTTAAGAGCTTTTGAATTATTAAAGAAAACACTCATCTCTGCACCAATCATTCAACCCCCTGATTGGTCTTTACCTTTTGAAATTATGTGTGATGCTAGTGATTATGCTGTAGGCGCAGTTTTGGGACAAACTCAGGATAAGAAGCATCATGCAATAGCTTATGCTAGTAAAACTTTGACAAGACCTCAACTTAATTATGCAACCACTGAAAAAGAGCTCCTGGCTATTGTTTTTGCTATAGACAAATTTAGATCTTATTTAATAGGAGCTAAAGTAATTGTTTATTCTGATCATGCTACATTAAAATATCTGCTCACTAAAAAGATGCTAAACCTCACTTAATAAGATGGATCCTCTTGCTCCAAGAATTCAACTTAGAAATAAAAGATAAAAGGGGAGTAGAAAACCTCGTCGCTAATCACTTGTCTAGAATGTATTTTAAGAATCCGCAGTAACTACCCATTGATGATTCACTCTGGGACGACATGCTCTACGGAATCAACAAATCTGACCCCTGGTATGCAGATATTGTTAATTTTATAGTTTCAGGATATGTACCACCAGGAGGAAACAAACGAAAGCTTATTCAAGAGAGTCGTTCACACATATAGGATGAGCCATGCCTCTTCCGAGTATGCTCTGATGGTTTACTCAGGAGAGGTGTGACTATCGAAGAAGGAATGAAGATCATTGAAAGATGCCACTCATCACCATATGGAGGCCATTATGGAGCATTCCGCACACATGCAAAAATTTAGCAATGTGAATTCTACTGGCCATTAATGTATGAAGACACTAAAGAATTTATCCGAAGATGCGGGCCATGTCAACGACACGACAACATAAACTCAAGGGATGCCATGCCACTCACTAACAATCTACAGATATAGCCCTTTGATGTTTGAAGAATCGACTATATGGGACCATTTCCCCCATCAAAGAATTGTGAGTATATCTTGGTGGCGGTTGATTACGTCTCCATGTGGGTGGAAGCATTACCTTGCAAACATGCCGACAACATAAATTCAAAGAGGATGTTTGAAGAAATCATACTTCCAAGATTTGGAGTCCCTAGAATAGTCATAAGCGATGGAGGATCACATTTCATCAACAAACATTTTGAAAAGTATCTAGCAAAGCATGGGATTCTCCACAACGTTGCTACACCTTATCACCCTCAAACAAGTGGCCAAGCAGAGACCTCAAACAAACAAATCAAGAATATTCTTCAGAAAATAGTAAATGAGATGGGAACAGCATGGAAGGACAAGTTACCCGATGCACTTTGGGCATACCGGAATGCATATAAAACTCCAATTGGAATGCCTCCATATCAACTTGTATATGGGAAGACTTTGTCACCTACCTGTTGAACTAGAGTTTAAAGCACACTGGGCTATAAAAAGATGGAATATGGATTTCGATGCTGCTGGAGAGAAAAGACAAATGCAATTATCAGAGTTAGAGGAGTGGAGAGAAAAAGCATACCACAATTCAAAGATCTACAAAGAAAGAGTTAAACGATGGCACGACAAGAAGATCAAGAAGGAGTTCACACCCGGAGATAAGGTATTAATTTTTAATTCCAGGCGAAGCTCTTCGGACATGGAAAGCTATGAAGAAAATGGGAAGGACCGTATAAGAAAACAAGTATGGGGGAGACCCCCGATGACGAGACAAACAAATTCAACCGCAACAATCACAATTTTCGGAAACAAACAAAGCAACAACCCCGCACGACGAAGCAGAGAGCAAGGGGCCATCCAAGCTGGGCGGCTGCCCCACTGCCCACGGCGCCCGCCCTAGGTATGGCACCCCCACCTCGTCCTTCGACTACGGTTAGGTTTGCACCCTGCACATTACATATTTTCATATATATATATATATATCAATTTTGATTCGTGTAGTGAATTTCCATAAATAATGCTCTAAACATGATGCTAAAACACCTTTTGATCATCTTCATAAAATAGACTCACTATATGTAACGTCCCGCCTTCTCGAGGCCAGGCCCGTTAACACCTGATAGCTTTCATAGGACATAGACTGCCTTCACAGACCAACACCAGTCTTTTCGGCGCACTTTGTCCTCACTCGTGTGCCCCCGGGAAGAACTTCCCAGTCGGTCACCCATCCAGAATTGTTCTAGGCCAAGCACGCTTAACTTTTCAGTTCTTTGCATATGGGCTTCCGAAAAAGAAGTTGTAACTTGTTGGTATGAGTATCATATTAATCCTATTAAGCCCTAGGCCGGGGTGTTACATCATCACCCCCTTAGGAGACCGACGTCCTCGTCGATCAACCCCAGGCCAGGAACATCCCCTCTTGGCCACATCTGTGTCCAGTGCCAGCGCATGTGTCATGTTGTGTGACCACTCTAGATCCACACCAGCCATGCACACCATGCTTGCGCAACTGACACACGCGCCCGTGAAACCGCAAGGGTCGGCTCTGATACCATTTGTAACGTCCCGCCTTCTCGAGGCCAGACCCGTTAACACCTGATAGCTTTCATAGGACATAGACTGCCCTCACAAACCAACACCAGTCTTTTCGGCGCACTTTGTCCTCACTCGTGTGCCCCCGAGAAGAACTTCCCGGACGGTCACCCATCCGAAATTGCTCTAGTCCAAGCACGCTTTAACTTTTGAGTTCTTTGCATATGGGCTTCCGAAAAAGAAGTTGCAACTTGTTGGTATGAGTATCATATTAATCCTATTAAGCCCTAGGCCGGGGTGTTACACTATATGAAGTTTGCTGGAGTTCTGCTATTTTTGGGAATTTAATTAGAGACTCCATATTACTTAAGTCGTTATGGAATGTGAGATGGTAGAATATGAGAACTTAATTCTTGATAATCTTCGTCACTTGGAGAATTTCTTTAAAAATAAATAACTACCATTCCCTATATGCTTTATACTTAGCAATCAAAAGCCAAAGGGCTACTTGTTTTGTATTGAGTTTGTTCGAATCGTGTGTATCCTTGTTAGAATTTTATCATACTCCGAAGATCAAGGCTTCTTTCATTCATTACAAACATAAAAGATTCACTCTTCCGAAGTAGTATTGCATTAGAGGCATGAGCTATGAAAAAAATATGAAATTCGAGGAAATAAAAATGGGCAAAATGTCCGACAACCTTGCGGAAAAATGGGCACGTGTTCGACAGTAGAATTAGGGGTACTTTGCACCCACTTAAAATATATATATATATATACAATGATAGCCAATGGTTCCTCTAATAGCAGTATGCCAGCAAGAGATGACATAATAATAAAAAATACCAACAAGTCTTGATCTAAGAGTATGGCATTATTCTCCTCAGATCCCGGTTTGACCAGGCAATACATGCAAGGTAATTATGCCACATCTACCTATACTTTTTGAGATTCATATATGAGCGATCTGAGAGAACCAGTAAGAGGAAAGAAGTAAGCTAAAATATGCAAAAACTCCAAGTGATAGGATTGAAAGAAGAAGGGTCTCTACTTCTAGCTACTCTATTCCTCAGCTACTCATAGTTATATGGTGACACTACTAAACTCCCGCAGTACAGGTATAAAAGGATCATTCTACTTTTGATGTCTAAACCTTAAGATTATGTTTTAACCATCCTTTTCTCGAGGACAAGTAAAAGCCTAAGTATGGGGGAGCTTGTTGACACTCCTTAAGTATCAATTCTAAGCGTCAACTAAGCATGAGAAAGGATATATTTGTAACACACCACCTAGATATAGGGTTTTAACTAACAGAATTCCACGAGTTTTGATGTTTATCTGTTTCTGCAGGGAGACAACTGCAAAATACCAAAGAAGGCCCACAAGTAAGGATTACATAGACACATAACACCTCCGAACGAAAAAGAGCAATCTAGAAGACTCCAGAACCAACCCCGTGGAAGGAGGGGCCCACTTGTCAGCAGGGTAGGTGTCACACCCCAAAATTTCTATTTTGGGTTGTGAATAGAAACGACTAAATAAAATGAAAGGATTTATGATTTTCCTAAAAATGATAAGATTTAATTAGGCTTTTAGTAAATAAAAATGTGCAAAATATGTATTTTAGAAATCTTTGAAATAGAATTTGAAAGGGGTGTTGCATTCATGCCATTGCATTTATTTTTATTGAGTGAAAAACAATTTATGAAAACTAGGTTTTGGTCCAAAGCGACTTTGATCTATTTATAAAATAAATAAAGTTTTAAAAGATTTTCTTAAAAACAAGTGCAAAGTTTAATTTTCAAAACTCAGAAAATGATTTACAAAGTATTTCAATGTTCTTTTGATTTCAAAAGGTTTCAAATTTGGCTTTCAAATGGAATTTGCAAAACAAACAAAAAGAAAAGGATTTCTTTCTAACTCCCACCCTCTCTATCCTTTCTGACCCAACTCCAGAGCCGGCCCAGCCTTCTCCCTCACTCACCCGCACTCCACCTCGCCCCACCGGCCCAACCCGCTTGGCCCACGCGGGCACTCCCCCTCCACAACCCTCCCCTTTCTCTCTGTCACGCGGGCCCGAGGTGTCGGCACCAACCTTGGCCCCGCACCCTCTCTCTCTCACTTCCACACGGGCCCGCCCTGTCGATCGTCCGCTACCTCCCGCCGGCATCCTCCTTCCCTCTCTGCTCTCCTTTAATGGCGACCCGAGCTCCATCCCGAGCACCTCCTTCACTCTCCCATTAAACCGAGCCCTTCACTGCACCCCTTAACTCCCCCTCTTCACTCGCCCCTATTCAACCGAAGGATTGATGGCCCTAATGCCCTAACCGCCAGCCACCATTAACACCGCCTCAGAGCTCCCTCATCCGGCCACTCTCTCCCTCCCCGGCCCTATAAATTGGAGTCTCCTGCATCGCACGCTCCCGCTACTCCTCCTCCCCCATAGCGTCCGATTCCCCCTCCGTCTCCGCCATTGACGACCTCGACTCGAGCTCGCGGTTCTCCGTGCTCCTACCATCTCCGACCTCGTCGTCCCCTCCATCAGTTTCGCAGCAGCGTGGCGAGCCTTCGGTACCGCTCCTACGTGTCAAACGGCGCTCGCAACGGCCTCTCCCACCCTCACCCGAGACACTGACCGCCTCGGCTCGGCGACCCAGCTCCCTAGGCCATCAACGGCGACAAGGTTCCCAACACCGACTTCGCGGTGAGCTCCGCTTCCCCTATGCCCCCTACCGCAACTCCCCGTGGCCCCTAGCCCGCAACTGAGCCGAACTGGCGAGGTTGGCCATGGCGCCGCCGTGCCCAGCGCCGCCGCGGTGACCATCCCTCCCCAAACCTCCCTCGCCGTCCGATCCGTGGCCAACGACCAAGATTAGACCCCCCCCTGAACCGGTATGCACCGGTTGTGCACTCAGTCCATCGCGCCAGCGCACCGGGTCCACGCACCCACGCTATGGACCGCACCACTCGCACAGCACCACGCGGCATCCAGTCAGCACCACGTCAGCGTGACGTCATCGTGATGTCAGCAACACCGCCACAGCCCTGCTGCTTTTGCAAATAAGCCCTTCATTTTTATACGAATCAACCCGCACTCTTGTTCAGTTCTAAATACTTTCTTTTCAGTCCTATTTTCTTCTGATCTAGCCCCTAACCTTTTGGATAATGGAACCCGCACACTCCGAAGCCTTTTCTTTTTTTGTTTTATTTATTTAAAATCCAAAATGAGTTCCTTTTATTTACGGATTTACCATCAAACTTCAAATGCGCATATCTTCTTCATTTTAACTCCGTTTTGATCCAAACAAATTGTGTTAGATTCGTAAAACCATAAACTACAGTGTAGGGTCCTTTAATTCTATGATCATAGCTCTGTAATTTCATGGTAAATCCCTAACTTGATTAAATACTATGCAATTTGCTTTATAAATAAAATGAATGGTTCTACTTTAGTTTTCAAATAAAAATGTAAGTTTGACTTAATCCAACTTAGGTATTTTTCTGAAATACCATATTCATCCTTTTACATATCTAAAACCAATAAAGCCCATAGTTCTCAACTAAGCTATTGGCACAATTGTAAAGCATGTTGGCCTTAGGACTCAAGTGCTTGGTTCGAGTCTCGACTTTGACATTTTATTCCTACCATATTTATTATTTATTATTGTTATTTTTCCTACTATTTTTTTTTATTTTTTCCACACGTTTTAGTTTCGCATAAAAAACGTCTCTACTTGCTAGTAATGGTTAAAGCGTATCTAATTTCATGTCAACTAGAGATATTACAGTTTCACATATAAAAACATTTCTACGCGCATAAGGACGATTATTTGAGACGCGTTACAACGTGTCTTCATGCTACTCACGGTTCAAAGCATGTCGAATTATGTGTCAATTTTATACATTTTTAGTTGCACGTCAAAAAGCATTTCTAGGTGCCTATCAATGATTTTGAGATACGCTTTACAACGTGCGTAGATGTTATTGACGGTTGAAAGCATGGCTAATTTCGTGTCAATTAAATACGATTTGAAAAGCGTGTAAAAAAATATGTCTAGATATCTCTTGACGTTGAAAGCGTGTTAAATATCGTGACACTTAGATACGTTATTGAAATCGTGCCAGATAACGTCTTTACGTAGATACGCTTTTAATGGCGTTACAAATACAGCGTAGCTACAGGGGGTTTCTACACGAGCGAATATGCGTACGCCAATACCTACAATTCCTAGCCAATGGAATGAAATAGCAATTGCTTCGAACAAGAGCTAGGTGATCATCGACAGCTTGGGCGTTGCTGGATAATAGGATAGGGGATTCAATGAAAAGGATGAAATGAAGAGTATACCCACGTCAACTTCTGCTCCTAACGTATACGAATGGTTATTATGCTCGCCAAGGGAAGGGGGCCGAACCCATATCCGTTACCCGAAACCTGGAGTTCAAAAACTAGGGATGCGGGAAGCCATTGGAAAAAGATATGCGAATCCGCTGGTTAAACCCTTTCTTCAACCCCTTGGTATGATACCTCCTTTCCCTTTGCTTTGCTCAAAGATACCCGTTCCGCTGTTCCATTGGTGTCGTGCCTTGTAGGAGCCGTCATCTTCCTCTTTGCTTCGGAAAAGTCATCTTATTTATTTGCTTCGTCAAAGGCGATAGGAATCTTTTGTTCATGTGCACATCAACACAATCCGGGATGAATCAAAGGCATGGAAAGGGAAGAGATAGCCCTACCCTTCAGTGAACCACTCAAGGTCAACCTACGCCTGATATCCACGGTTATTATACGATGCAGTTCGTGGATTGGCAAAACCTGGATGATCAAAGCATCTATCTATGGTTGGAGTCATAATGCATGTTCCGAATCGTCTTCCAGCAAGAGTTATACTCCTCTACTTTCCCTACCCAAACCTGAATTCCTTCCTTAACTCAGATCTAAATGGCTTCCTTTGGATCGACATTAACTTAGGCGTAGAAAGAGGTAAAAGCACGGGCATGGAAAAGGGATTATATGGCGTGCTGGGCTGGATGAAAGAAGCAACTACGCCTACAATGAGAATAGCGGGACTCCCACTAGCTGACAGAGAACTCCCAGCCAAAATGAAACTGGACTTCCAGCAATAGCAGCAATGTCACTAGAACCTTTCATACTGGAGAATAACTAGAAGTTTCAGGACAAGGGCTAATGCTTGAAGCTTACTCACTTACACGATCCAATTAGCACGTGAATCAGAACTGGCGACAGGGGGAGAATGAGGATAAGATGGAATAGGATCTAAGATCAGGTACGCACCTTCCCGCATTCCTTGGCTACAACACAGAAGAAAAGGGAAAGACCAAAATATGCTTGCCTGAGATCCTCCTTAGAAAGTCTATGAATTCTAGGAAAAAGGAGAGTGGAGTAGAAAACCCCCCCTATAGCTACGCTTTTTTATACCGTAGACATGCTTTAATGTATCTCTATAGTGTTGTAGGCACGCTTTACGAAAACGTGTTAGAAGCGTCTTCGTATGGACCGTGTCAGGCTCCGTAGAGACGATTTTTGTAAACGTATATATTAGATGAATAGACGTTTTGTAGACACGTAAGATGCATATCTAAACACATTGATACGCTTTTATAGATGCACATATACTACGTGTCTATTAGTGTAGTTACGTCGTATAGCAACGTTTTATTACGTGTGAAAAAATATAGAGACAATATTATAGATACATTCATAATTTATGTGTACTACTATAGTCACGTTTTTGTAGTGACATTGCGCACTAAGAAGTATAGAGACGATATAGTAGGTGACGTGGAGAGGTGACATGGCAGATGACACATTTTATAGTAATGCCTAAACACGTGCTAAAAAAAGTAGAAACAATATTGTAGCCACGTCTATATTGCGTGTCTACATATATCGATACGTTGTATAGTAACGTCATAGTGTGTATTAATACTTATACAAATGATTTGGTACATAAATCTATATTTTGTGTGTAGTAGTATAGACACATATTATAATGTTTTAATACGTCCCAACAAAAAAAATGTGTTTTCATTATATAGATATAATGCAAAATTATTTTATTTTCTATAATTAATAACTAAAAGTAACCATCAATATATTTCATTCAGCCTTGACAAAACATAAAGAATTTGACTACCTCGATAGCCAACATGTCTGGCCTTGACAAAAACATAAATAATTTGACTAACTTGAGAACCAACATGTCCATTAATCAACAGACAAATGTGTTCACAAAGAAGCATAGACAAAGTGGCAAATATATTTTTTGTAACAACTAAAACCTATCTTGTTCACTTTGAAATTTATACTTTGCTTCCCATCTAGCTTTGTGCACGTGATGACGCTACCAACTTGTTGCGGCCCTAACTTGTTAGAGTATATTAGCGAAAGGTTATGTAGCGAAACCCTGCAACGCCTCCTAGGTAGAGGTATAGTGGGCCTTGCAAACCCCGGCAAATGGGAATCACGGCTTGGGGGGTAAAGATGTACAACCTCTGCAGAGTGTAAAACTGTCATGATAGCCGTGCTCACGGTTATGAGCGGCTTGGATCCTTACTATGTGATGTCCTTATGTCCTAGCTCATCAGTTGTTGTTTTGTCATTGATTATTGTTATTTGTTCATATAAGCATTATATCTTGTTCACTTGATCATGTGGTTATCTGGGCTTATGGTGATCTTGATGCTACTCAACCGCTAAAACTATGACTCACTAAAAGCTAATACCGTTAAACCTGTGTCTATCCTTTTTGAGCCTCATGAACCCCATAGTTATACTTGATGAGCATGGTGAGCTGACGCTTGTTTTCATCACCTTTATATGAAAATCCCGGATGGGTACCGGATGGTGGTGCAAGTGATGTGTTACCGAAGGAGTACTAGGCGAGTGTACCCCCAGTCAACTGTCCCTGTGGAGTATGGAGACCCGAAGATAGGAGATATAGAATAGCTTCCGCGATGCTTTGTTATATATGTAAGTCTTGTTGTAACTATGTTTTGACATATAATAAAGCATTGACTTTGATAATCTCCATATTTGTATATATGTTTTGTGTGGACATCCTGGGCACACATATACATAGCATTCGGTATTATTCGGAAAACCAGGTACTACAGTAGGGCGGGGCCCTCCCCCCTAGGGTGGTCTCCCAAGGCCAAGGACCAATCAGGTCCCGCCTCGTGGATTAAGGTTCCACCACCTTTGAGGAGCAATCTACACCATACACTTAAGTCGGTTTGATCCGACGACCGACGTTCATTTGAGGGGGCTATATAAGGAGGACCCCTGCCCCCTGGCAAAAGGCAATCCATTATTCATTCGCATATTTTCCACAGAGGATTCGCGAGACAGGATTCCTTATGGATCTATTCTCTAGGGCTTAGCATTCAAGAGAACTATCCTTAGTTTCTATGTGAGATTAGAGTCTACTCTTCTAGATTGAGAGAGATAGAGTGGAGGTGTGGATTGGAGGAAGCCCGGCCTATCGGTGTCTCCTCTCCAGTTTGTATCTATGGGATCAAGTCTCCTAACCCGAGGCTTGCTCCTAGGATTTCTTCCGTATTTCGACTTCTAATTCTAGTAAGTTCTCTGTTTCATTATTGTTTGGTTTGTGAGTTTACTTTATTCTCTTCACGTAGAGAGTAGGGTAATCATCTTTAGCGTAAACGTGGTGTTTGGGCTAAGATACTCATAGATATCCCCTGTCTAGCCGGACTTGTGGTAGTAGCTCGGAACGTGACAATTCTGTAGATACCTTTGGATTCCACAATCCTATTAGAAGGATCGGTAGGGTTTATAGGCCGCGGGCTAAGCATCCTCTGTGGTGTTTCTTATCTTAATGGTTCTCCCCAATAGAATAATAACGCATATCTTGCTTAGACTAGAATGAGAGTGCTGTCGCGATCTTCTCTATATCGCTCATATCAAATAACCTTGTTTGTAGCCTAAAGGTTAATAGCAATAGATTTGGTTAGTTAGATGCACCCTTTCTCCCTGCAGAAAAACAAATTATGATACTCTTGATAATCTCCCGGGTGAAGTGCTCACTGGTATCCGTGCGCTTGTGGATTACTTCCTAGTGATTCTTCTGTCTGTGTTAACAAATATCAACAGTGCGCACTTTCAGGCATCACCACACACCTCTAACCATCAGGCTATGTTGACGGTAATTTCAGCATGTTTTTACACCATCAAAACCGTCAACAAAACATTATTTATAAAGCTAATAAGAAAATGTAGAGCAACCTTTGTGCAAATAACATGGTTCCACATGTACATGTCTTTATTTGCTCATAGGAGTGCAAACCAGACAAAATGAAGTGTTGGAGGCCCCATATGCAGGTCGGCCAACTTGCCTATGGACTCAACGGGCATAGCCACTGCACCACTCCACTCTACATCTACCTAGGAGGTCCCACAAAAAAGGCAGGAGCCAAAGCTCCCAAACACAGGTTGGCCGACCTGGGTTTGGAGGCTTCCTGGCTTACCAAGTCACCACAATCCAAGAGAGAGTGGTCCAAGACAATTCCAACCCTTGGATCAAGTGGTGATTAAGATCAATGCTCCAGAAGCTTAGCACATGGATTCCTGGGAAAGGATAAACATCATAGAAAAGACCAATCAACCACTATGACATATGGGCCAGCCTTCTAGAAGGCCAAGGCAGCTCTAGGGTGCCATAGGGGGGTCGGGCGACCTCCCCATGGGCCCTACCAAGCTACCCAAGTACCCCACAAGAAAGGAGGGCCCACACAACAGAGAATGATGGTCAGTTGACCCCCTAAGCAGGTCGGGTGACCTGCCAATACCTCCACCAAAGGTGCCACCCACTCTATGACATGTGGGGCACCTTCTAGAAGAAAGTTGGTGGGTCCAAACCCCCATAGGGGGGGTCGGACGACCCCCTATGGTGTCCTTTGGGGCTCCCCTTTCTCCCACCACCTCTTTGCATGCTCCTATGCATGGAAATGATCACATCCTTTCACTCTACGGTGGTTCTAAGGTGGTTTGATCCAAAGGCCACGGATGGAGCTCTCCTGGACGCTGATGTGGCACTAAAGTAGCCCCTACTCCACCTAGGCTATCAATACCCCCCTAGAGCACCCTTCTCATTCATGACACAGTGGAGGAAACCACTCTCTAGTATCTTTAGCGAAGCTCTACTGTAGTGCTATGCTAGTTGGAAGAGAGTGAGGAGAGTCTGGAGGAGAGTCAGGCCTGTCTGGTGTCTTCTCCAAGCTGTACCTCAGCAGATGCGATCTTCTTGTAAGTTATACACTTGTGAGTAATACATTCGAGTTCCTTACAACATTTAATATTCTAAATCTAGTATAGTTGTTATACATCTTTTCGCGCTTGTTGATCGCTTTACTTTAAGTAGAGTGCTTTAACCTTAAAGCTTGGGTTAAAGTAGTAAGAATAGTGTAGACGTGGTGTCTAGACTATATCTTGCCTTTGTAAACCGCATATGGCACGAATTGTTTGTGGTAGTGTTGATGCCAAAAATGGGGCTTCCGACGTCAGCACTGCGCATGGCCTGCGGAGACCGTGCAACAACAGAGCTTGATCTCCTAAACCTCTAAAGTGGCTCAGGCCACTTCGGGGATTGATCTCAGGGTGCCAGTCAATTTGACATGCAATTGATAAAGAAGTGAAATATCAAATTAGAGAACCTGCCGGTTGTTGCAAGACAGTTCTATGAATGTGCGGCTCTCACAAAGTCGAATGAGTGAAGGATACTGACTAAAGAGTCAACTCCGAACGGTGTAAAGCATGATAGCAATGTATAAACGACTTTCATAGGATATCAGGTATAAAGTGCATAATTGGCCAATCATATCACAATGGTAAAGTAAGGATGTGATACATGCAACATTACCAACCCAAACCATCAGGTTTACCAAATATATCAGATAAGGATTAACCATCAATAGAGGTGTGTTTCCATTTAGCCATGATGACAATTAACCCGATAACCTTACCTGTTTACTAGCATTGGGGTGTTTCGATGCAGCTATAAAAGTAAACAAACCAAGCCACGTCTAGTACATTTAATAGATCTAACAGATTAAGACAACAAAGTACATGCATCGTATGAATGGAGCACAACCAGATCGGCTATGTTAGCCGATATGAGATCCATGATGCTTGAACAAGATCCATACGCTTAGCCTCAGACGGATCTAAGATTGGATAGACATAACCCAACATGCGTGGTAGTGGGGTCTGGTAGATGCAGCTGTACCACATATGTTGAACTAGATCCAACCACTCTCAAACCAATCTAATGACCGAACGTATGTCTTGAACCCACAACATGTAACAACCACAACTAAAGGATTAGCCGATAAGATCTTAGATCTACTGCCTCGGTATGTGTAAGAATAAAAGCATTGGAGACAATAGATCTAGATAGAAAATAAAGTGCATGCCAATCCATTAGTTGAGATTGGGCAAGATATTGTTGCAATAGATTAAATAGTACATACCAGACAATATCGATAACTTAATGAATCTATTAGATCGCCAATCTAATAGAGCCGATAACTAGCTTGAAGCCATGATTCATGTGAGATTGAAGCAATGCAGCCCCATGAACAATAGATTCAAACCGATAACTAGCTCATACCAAGCTTGGACGAGTTACACAATATAGCTGTACAAACGAGACATGAACCAAGGCTAGACTTACAAGGAAACAGGAGGTCGATCTGGTCGATGCAACCCAGTCCATCGAAGGTTCATAGAAATCTACTCTACTTCTACTCCTAGGGTTGGCCGATGGCCAGAAGAAACTAAGTTGTATTGTTGATTGATTGGATGTCCTTTTCATTCCCTAGGCCTTTGCCATTTATAGACCATAGTACATACCCTAACCGGCCGTCACACAAGTCCTAAAAATAAGGAAACAAACATGTCTTTGGGCCTCAATCCTTTCCTACGCCCAGATTGTCGCGTACATTCTATTGTAGTCAGCCAAAAATCTTCCCGCAATCTCATCTTTCCTTAGTCGATCTTTCGGGTCCATCTAAAATGCATTTCTCTGAAGGCCCGCAGGAGGCCCATGAGCACGTATCCGACCGTGCCAAAATACAGTGTCAACACATGTCCCCCAGTTTTGGGATAAACTTGTTTTATTCCAAAATTCCTTCAGAAATCCCAAGAGTCATACCAACAGTCAGCTCTTCTTCCCAAAATATCTCTGCACTGTTGAGAACCGTGGTGACCGACTCTTCCGCTTCCACTAACTCCATGCCATAAAGCGCCCTCAAATCGACTCCTCATCTCGTCGAGGATCTATATAATGCTATGTGCCCCCAGGCTTCGATACTCGTTCATAGCCATCCTGCACTGTAGCCTTTCGGAGCCCTCAAGAATCACTAATAAAACCCCAATGGCCAGAGACGACAACCGCGGGAAGCCCCCAGCAGATGGCCTTCTAGAAGGCATCCCCATGCGCCAATGCCTTCGCCTACTGTGGTAAGTTGATCAGTGATTTCTTTTCATTCAGACGCACCTTATTTGAGGCTTTTTCTTTCTTTCAGCATGGTCATCGATGGCAGCATCCACCACATTGATCTTGCGACTAGCAACCCCCTTCCCCCTCCGAGGTCTATGGGGGTTGGTCCCTCCGAAGCTCCACCATCTCTGTCCGGCTCTGACTCCAGTGCTTCTTCCATGGTGAAGGAACGTCGCTACATGCAGCAAATTCGCGGACTTCTCTCGGAAGCCACCAAAGAGGAGAACCACCTCAAAGAGGTGGTTGAGGCACAACAGGTGGCCCTAAATGCTGTTGGGGATGAGCTTGCAGAGGCAAGGGATCGGCTATCTGCAGCCAATAACATGGTGGCAAGTAAGATGCCTTTTCCTTTCGATCATCTGTTCTACGCTCGTTTTGTGTCTCTCATGTCACCCACGCTTCCCTTAATTTTCATAGTGCTGACGGCACAATTGGAGAATCTGCGTCAGATTGCCACCACCACCGCTAATGTTGTCAACGCTAGAGGCAAGGCACTACGACACCGCCTCCAGGACGTCCAACGCTGAGCCCAGGAGGTGGCCCTCCACGGCGTTCGTCACGGCGCCGTTGTGGCCCTCGCCACTGCCGAGGCCACCTCCGACATCAACTTCCAAGACATAGAGCCTGGGTTCCCAAGGAACGACAGCCCTAAAGATTACGAAGATCTTCAGGAAGCCTTCCGGGAGCACGGTGAGGCAATAGTCAGTATCACTCACGCCGAGGACATTATTAGCAAAGTGTTCCTCGATGATTAGTTTGTAATGCAAATCAATAAAAACGTCTTTTGACACGCTGATTCTGCCTCCATCATATGTGCCTCTACTTAGTCAGAGTTCTAGATTTGCTAATGTTTCTGTTATTTATTTTTTTATCTAAAGGTGATACATACTGTATCGGCTATCATCAACCCCACATGTAGCCAGGCCGATCATTTTTGCACTGAAGGCGATATGCATCATATCGGTTATTCGATCTGATCGACTATAACGTGTCGACCCACACGATGGGGTAATACTTCTTGAAGTATTTTCCATTAAGTGCTCTGAAGTACTCTTCTCTCTCCAGAGTTTCATAGAAGTAAGCATTACCCAGAGTGCCTCTTGTAATCCAGTAAGGACCTTCCCAGTTTGGTGATCATTTCTTGTATTTGCTATCCTTAGTTTCGATGGGCAAAATGACTTTCCAAACCAAGTCCCGCTGATTGAACCTTTTCTCTCTTACCTTCTGATCATAGTACTTGGTGACCCTAAGTTTGTTAGCTTTGATATTCTCCAGGGCCCTCAATCGATGTAGGCTCAGATCATCAAGGTTGTCCATCATAAGGTTCTTATAATCATCAGCTCCCAGATTATCTAGCTGTGCAATCCTCCGAGACCCAACACTCATCTCGCACGGTAGTACAGCTTCCTGTCCGTAGACTAGCTCATAGGGTGAACATTTGGTTGACCCATGACAAGCCATCCTATAAGACCATAGAGTCTCCACAAGTATCAGATGCCATCGTTGTAGCACCCGGTTTTCCAAAGAATACCGAATACTATGTAAATGTGTGCCCAGGATGTCCACACAACACATATAGCAACAAATATGGAGATTATCAAAGATAATGCTTTATTATCCATCGAAACATAGTTACAACAAGACTTACATCTATAACAAAGCATCGCAGAAGCTATTCTATATCTCTAGTCTTCGGGTCTCCATACTCCACAGGGACAGTTGACTGGGGGTACACTCGCCTAGTACTCCTTTGGTAACACATCACTTGCACCACCATCTGGTACCCATCCAGGATTTTGATTATATAAAACAAGTGTAAGCATACCATAGATTAGCAAGTATAACCAGGGTTCTAAAGGCTCAAAAGGCTTGACTCTATTTGACTCTATTTTAGTTGGTCAAGTTTTATTAAACAAGTATACTACTTTTAGTGAGAAGAACCCAACCCAAGTGGTTAAGATATTAAGCAATATTAGAATCATTCCCAACCATCTATGTAACCCAAGTAACTACTATCAAGAAGGATCCAGGCCGTTCATATGCATGAGCACGACTGTTATAATAGTTTTACACTCTGCAGAGGTTGTACATCTTTACCCCCAAGCCGTGATTCCCATTTGCTAGGGTTTGCAAAGCCCACAATACCTCTACCTAGGAGGCTTGTCAGGGTCTCACTACATAACCTTTCGCTAGATACCCTAACAAGTTAGTGGCTGCGAGGTTTCGATGTTAAGTATGCATGGGTGTTCTCCTTCGAGTGGCTCATGTGGTCGCAACACTATGCATGCCTCTAAGATAGGAGAACCGCCAAACATCCCTCGGCACCCCCCTCTTGTGTCAACAAATGGTAGCCACTAACAAGATAGAGACATACTAGGTAATTATTTAAAGTCAGAGCCATATAACACTCGGGGTTGCACGACCTTCCTGGGTGGCCACTTCAGGGGAGTTCCTATGGAGAGGTACTAAAGCAACAAAACCCCATGCTTTAGCCCCTTTATCATGTTTCTAAAAAGCATCATTTTACTTTTGTTCCATAAGTTCATTAGTCATGTTTAAGCATTTGTTAATGTGAGCATAGCACATCTAGCCATAATGCAACTAAATCCCATAGGTAAACAAGGAATAAGGATCAAAGTTATAGTATATGAAATCCTATGGTCCATCAATTTGAATGGACTGATGCATAAATAAAATATGAATTAAGGTTACATAGGTGCAAGGGGCCTTAGTTACACTTGCCTTCCAAATACTTGCTCAAACTCTCCAACTTTCCTTTTAGATCACCTTTGCAAAGCTCCACTTCTAACGTCACAAGCATCACAAAAGAACCTAACAACAGTACACCAAATATTACAAAAGCATATTATAAAGGTAACTAATGTATTCTATGCGTTGTTACGAACTTGTGGGGCGCAAAAACCACCTAAAATGGAGCTACAGTTTGCAAGATACGACTAACAATAGATTAGTTTTAAAAAGAGAACTAAGGGCTTTTTTAGTTTTAGCTATGTAAAAGGATGAATAAGGTACTTTAGAGAAATACCCAAGTTGGATTAAGTCAAACTTATATTTGTATTCGAAAACTAAAGTAGAACTATTCACCTTTTATTTGTAAAGCAAATTGCATAGTCTTTAATCAAGTTAGGGATTTATCATGAAATTATAGAGCTATTAACATAGTATTAATGGACCCCAAACTAGAGTTTATGGTTTTACAAATCGAACACAAATTGAACAACTTGACTTGGATTTAAAATGGAGGAGATATGATTTAAACAAGATTTACAAATTAAACCCGCATTTTAAAGCCATTGAATAAATAAATAATTTTCAAAGTTCTAAAACAGAGTTGATTATGGTTTCATCATGTAGATTATGTTTCTACGAGTCTAACGCAATTTGTTTGGATCAAAACGGAGTTAAAATGAAAAATATATGAGCATTTGAATTTGGATGGCAAATCTGTAAATAAACTAAAGTATTTTTGAATTAAAACAAATAAAATCTTAAATAAAACAGGCTCTGGTCTGCGAGCACTATTCTGCAAAAGCTCAGGGGCTAGATTAGAAGAAAACAGGACTATTATTTAAAGAAAATGAACTAAGACAAAGCGTGGTTTGATTATTAAAAACTGAGGGGCCAAACTACAAAACGACCAGATCCGGTCGGTGTTGACCGAGTCGTCACTGACTCAGGTTGCCACGTGTAGCCATGTGAGTGGCGCGGTCCACCGCGTGGGCGTGGACCCCCGTGTGTGGCATGGTGGACCAAGTCCCCTGTGTGGTGCATACCGGTTCAGTCAGGATTTAATCCTGACCGCCCGGGGAAGATCGGACGGCGGAGGGCAAAGGGGAAAGTGCCCCCGCTGCGGCACAGGAATCCCACGGCGGCGCCATGGATCTCGACAGCCGGAGCTCACCGGTGATTGTCGGAATGGCGTTCCCGGCCACTTTGGCTTCAACCAAGTGCACCAGATTGCTCTACGTGCTCGTACGAGTTCCATGGAGTGCTCGGCTGGGGCGATGGTCGGTCGGAATAGCGTGTCCATGGCGGCGCCATTGTCGCCGGCCTCTAAGTCGTGCAGATGTTGTAGTGTGGGGTGCTAGAGCTCAAATATAAGGTACACGTAGATGTAGTGTGGTCGTGCGAGTGTGGTGAGGTGCTTAGGTGAGGCGGTAAGTCACCAGAGTGAGGTGGCCGCGGTGGCACCATGGCCACCGGGCATGGTCTGTAATGGGTATGCATCTACGATGCCTAATTGACCAGAAAAAGGGCACGGGGAGAAGGAGGGAGTCACCGTGAGTTTGACGTGAGGGTTCGTGGGGGCTGGAGGGGCTCCGAGGGCTCTGATGACGTATGGCGGCGATCTGTGATAAGAAAATACCAGTGAGTGTTGGTATGGCGAAACACCAGATGAAAGGGCTCGGTGAGGAGCGTTACAGAGTCAGGGAGTCGAGGCGGGGCTTCACGTGATCTTGTCGGAGGCGATTACACACTACAATAGCGAGAATGCATGCGGGAGCGAGTGCGGAAAGCCAGAGAGCGAACAGAGGAGGGAAGAGAGTTCCGTGCGGCCTTTATAGCCGAGCGAGGGCGGAGAAAGCCGAGGCATCCGTGACCGTGGCATCAAGGCGAGGCTCGATGTCTCCCTTGAAGGCCTGGCTTCAAAGGCCATGAACTGCAGTGAAGGAGGGAGGGGGGAGTGATGACGCGCGGCATCCGCGGTGCATCGAGGAAGAACGGTGGGAGAGAGTGACAGGTGGGGTCAGCAGATCAGAGAGAGAAAGGCGAAAGCGAGAGGGGAATTGGCGCCGACGGGTTGGCCCCACCTAGCAGAGAGAGAAGGGAAGAGGCAGTGTGTGCGGTTGCAAGAGTTCGGCGCCGACAAGCGGGACCCGCTGCGCGGTGAGAGGAAGGGAGGGTTGCAGGTGAGGGATGCTCTGTGTGGGCCTTGTATTTGGGCCGGCTAGCTGGGCTGCGGTGCTGAGGTGGAGTACGAGAGGGAGAGGGGAAAGGTTGGGCTAGTTCCTGAGCTGGTCCAGAAAGCAAGAGAGGGAGAGAGAGATAAAAGAAAACCTTTTCTTTTTATTTATTCGCCAATTCATTTGAAATCAAAATCAAATCCTTTTAAAGCCAAATAAAACTTTGCAATACTTTATAAATCATTTTCTTAGTTTTGAAATTAAACTTTGAACTTGTTTTTAAGATAAACTTAAAAACTCTATTTATTTTATAAATAGATCAAAAATCGATTGGGACCTAATTCGAGTTCAACGAAAACATTTTTCATTCAATAAAATAAAATGCAAAGGCAGGAATGCAACACCCCTTTCATATTCTATTGAAAATAATTTTTAAATTCACATTTTGCACATTTTTAGCTATGAAAAGCCTAATTAAACCTTATCATTTTTAGGAAAATCTTAAATCCTTTTATTTTATTTAGTATTTTCTATTCACAACCCAAAATAGGATTTTTGGGGTGTGACAAACTACCCCCCTTAACAGGAATGTCGTCCCGAGATTTGCTGAAGCTACACTCATTACAAAGAGTCAAAACACACATATGAATAATAGCAAAACATTCAACTATGCTAGAGTACAATAACATGATAGGGTCCTTATAAGAACACACTATCACTCACCTAGCAACGTTGCTAACGTAAAAGCGCTCGGGGATAGACTTCCTATAAATGGGCTTTGGTTAAGAGGGCTTTCGGTAAAATCTTGTTTTTGGTTTTTGCATAACATCAAGGAGGAGAAAGGCAAGTAAGTTTTGATCAAAATATGTTTGTAAAACGACCATTTCTAACTAGGCTTAGCATCCTACAGTCAACATTGCTTTGGTACCAATTTTTAGCACCCGGTTTTCCAAATAATACCGAATACTATGTATATGTGTGCCCAGGATGTCCACACAACACATATAGCAACAAATATGGAGATTATCAAAGACAATGCTTTATTTTATATCGAAACACAGTTACAACAAGACTTACATCTATAACAAAGTATCGCGGAATCTATTCTATATCTCTAGTGTTCGGGTCTCCATACTCCACACGGATAGTTGATTGGGGGTAGACTCGCCTAGTACTCCTTTGGTAACACATCACTTGCACATCTGGTACCCATCCAGGATTTTAATTGTATAAAATAAGTGTAAGCATACCACAACTTGGCAAGTTGATGAGGACATCACCACGCTGGTCACGCCTATGCCATCGTCTTTCCCAAAGTCAAGTTGGAGGTCCAAACCAAGTCGACTTCGAGTCTGTTTTGGAGTCCAGGACCAACAAGGAGTAAAATGGACGCCCAAGACGCATCCGAACTTTGTTTTTGATGATTCACCCATGGATGGAAAGATAATTTCATAAGGAAACCGATGACCTAGGTTCGAGGTCTAAATTCCTTCTGACTCATTGGGAAACATCGAAACAAGTTAGCGTCCAGAATTTGTTCCAGTGCTGCATCACTGTTTTTGGTCCATTGGGCTGTGTATCGTCGTTGAGCCCATTAGGGGGGCGCGTCCAGGGGTGGCGATGACCTTTAGACCTATATAACTAGCCGCCACTACTCTCGTTAGGTTTTGGGTTTTAATTTAGAGTTTAGTTTTCCATCGAGAAAGTGAATCGATTATTGTAACTGTGGTGACAAATCCTTTTACAGTGATCCAGGGCCCCCGTTCTTTAACTCCTCCACTGTGTCGATTAGTCCTTTGGAACTGAGTTTTTGAACCCTCTATTGATATTTGCTTTAATCATATTTGCAATTTCAGATTGTGTGTTTATACCTTATTGCTTGTGTTCTTTGATTCGCTTGCAGGAAAAGCCTTCTTGGCGAGGTCAATCAAGTTGTGCTTGGTTGATAACCAATGGAGTAGTGGCGAGGTCAATTTGAAGCCGGATCACCAACATTGAGATGTCCACAAGTCAAATTTACCGGTTACCTCTCGGAAGATCGGGCCAGTCCTCATCACAAGTATAACCAGGGTTCTAAAGGCTCAAAAGGCTTGACTCCGTTTGATTGCGATTAGCAATTTTAGTTGGTCAAGTTTTATTAAACAAGTATACTACTTTTAGTGAGAAAAACCCAACCCAAGTGGTTAAGATATTAAGCAATATTAGAATCATTCCCAACCATCCATGTAACCTAAGTAACTCCTATCAAGAAGGATCCAGGCTGCTCGTATCCGTGAGCATGATTGTTATAACAATTTTACACTCTGCAGAGGTTGTACATCTTTACCCCCAAGCTGTCATTCCCATTTGCTAGGGTTTGCAAAGCCCACAATACCTCTACCTAGGAGGCATGGCAGGGTCTCACTGCATAACCTTTCGCTAGATACCCTAACAAGTTAGTGGCCGCGAGGTTTCAATGGCAAGTATGCATGGGTGTTCTCCTTCGAGTGGCTCATGTGGTCGCAACACTATGCATGCCTCCTAGATAGGAGAACTGCCAAACATCCCTTGGCACCCCCTCTTGCTCCAACAAATGGTAACCACTAACAAGCTAGAGACATACTAGGTAATTAGTTAAAGTCTGAGCCATATAACACTCGGGGTTGCACGACCTTCTTGGGTGGCCGCTTCAGGGGAGTTCCTATGGAGAAGTACTAAAGCAGCAAAACCCCATGCTTTAGCCCCCTTTATCATGTTGCTAAAAAGCATCATTTTACTTTTGTTCCATAAGTTCATTAGTCAAGTTTCAGCATTTGTTGATGTGAGCATAGCACATCTAGCCATAATGCAACTAAATCCCATAGGTAAACAAGGAATAAGGATCAAAGTTCTAGTATATGAAATCCTATGGTTCATCAATTTGAATGGACTCATGCATAAATAAAATATGAATTAAGGTTACATAGGTGCAAGGGGCCTTAGTTACACTTGCCTTTCAAATACTTGCTCAAACTCTCCAACTTTCCTTTTAGATCACCTTTGCAAAGATCCACTTCTAACGTCACAAGCATCACAAAAGAACCTAAAACAGTACACTTAATATTACATAATCATATTATAAAGGTAACTAATGTATTCTACGTGTTGTCACGAACTCGTGAGTGCAAAAACCACCTAAAACGGAGCTATGGTTTGCAAGATACGACTAACGGTAGATCAATTTTAAAAAGAGAACTAAGGGCTTTATTAGTTTTAGCTATGTAAAAGGATGAATAAGGTACTTCAGAGAAATACCCATGTTGGATTAAGTCAAACTTATATTTGTATTTGAAAACTAAAGTAGAACTATTCACCTTTTATTTGTAAAGCAAATTGCATAGTCTTTAATCAAGTTAGGGATTTATAATGAAATTATAGAGCTATTAACATAGTATTAAAGGACCCTAAACGAAAGTTTATGGTTTTACAAATCTAATGCAAATTGAATAACTTGATTTGTATTTAAAACAGAGGAGATATGATTTAAACAAGATTTATAAATTAAACCCGCATTTTAAAGCCATTAAATAAATAAATAATTTTCAAAGTTCTAAAACAGAGCTGATTATGGTTTCATCATGTAGATTATGTTTCTACGAGTCTAACGCAATTTGTTTGGATCAAAACAGAGTTAAAACGAAAAATATATGAGCATTTGAATTTGGATGGCAAATCTGTAAATAAACTGAAGTATTTTTGAATTAAAACAAATAAAATCTTAAATAAAACAGGCTCTAGTCGGCGGGCACTATTCTGCAATAGCTCAGGGGTTAGATTAGAAGAAAACAAGACTGATATTTAAAGAAAATGAAATAAGACAGAGCGTGGGTTGATTATTGAAAAGCTGAGGGGCCAAACTGCAAAATGGCCAGATCCGGTCAGTGTTGACCGAGTCGTTACTGACTCGGGTGGCCACGCGTCGCCATGTTAGTGGCGCGGTCCACCGCGTGGGTGTGGACCCGTGTGCGTGGCACGGTGGACCAAGTCCCCGGTCCAGTGCATACCGGTTCGGTCAGGATTTAATCCTGACCGCCCGGGGCAGATCGGACGACGGAGGGCAGAGGGGAAAGTGCCCCCGCTGCGGCACAGGAATCGCATGGTGGCGCCATGGATCCCGACAGCCGAAGCTCGCCGGAGATCATCGGAATGGTGTTCCCGACCGCTTTGGCTTCAACCAAGTGCACTAGAGTGCTCTACGTGCTCGTACGAGTGCCGTGTAGTGCTCGGCTGAGGCGATGGCCAGCCGGAATAGCGTGTTCGTGGCGGCGCGCCATTGCCGCCGGCCTCTATGTCATGCGGATGTTGTGGTGCAGAGTGCTAGAGGTCAAATTGAAGGTACACGTAGACGTAGTGTGGCCGTGCGAGTGTGGTGAGGTGCTTGGGTGAGGCGGTAAGTCACCGGAGCGAGGTGGCCACGTTGGCGCCAAGGCCGCCCGGCATGGTGTGTAATGGGTACGCATCTATGGCGCCTAATTGACCAGAAAAAGGGCACGGGAAGAAGGAGGGAGTCACCGCGAGTTTGACGTGAGGGTTCGTGGGGGGTTGGAGGGGCTCCGAGGGCTCCGATGACATATGTCAGAGATCTGTGACAAGAAAACGCCAGTGAGTGTTGGTATGGAGAAACACCGGATGAAAGGGATCGGTGAGGAGCGTTACGAAGTCAGGGAGTCGAGGCAGGGCTTCTCGTGAGGTCGTTGGAGGCGATTACACACTGCAACGGCAAGAACGCGTGTGGGAGCGAGTGTGGAAAGCCAGAGAGCGAACAGAGGAGGGAAGAGAGCTCCGCGCGTCCTTTTTATCTGAGCGAGGGCGGAGAAAGCGAAGCCGTGCGTGACCGTGGCGTCAAGGCAAGGCTTGATGGCTCCCTTGAAGGCCTGGCTTCAAAGGCCATGAAGCGGGGGGAGTGATGACGCACGGCATTCATGGTGCATCGAGGAAGAAGGGTGGGAGAGAGTGACAGGTGGGGTCAGCAGATCAGAGAGAGAAAGGTGAGAGCGAGAGGGGGACTGCTAGCGCCGACGGGTTAGCCCCACCCAGCAAAGAGAGAAGGGAAGAGGCAAAATAGGAATTTTGGGGTGTGACAATCGCTTAGGATACTCGAAGATCTTCTTCTGGATTATCTTGATCAATATCTGGTTGGATGCTTCTGCTTGCCCATTGGCCTGAGCATAGTATGGAGATGAGTTGATTAACTTGAAACCTGTCTCGGCTGCGAAGTCACCGAATTCCTTGGATGTGAACATCGTCCCTTGATCGGTGGCGATGGTCTGAGGAACCCCAAATCTATAAATAATGTGCTCCCTTACGAACTCAATTATATTGGCTGACGATGCTTCCTTCAGAGGAATGGCCTCAACCCACTTGGTCAAATAATTTGTCGCCACCAATACAAACTTATGCCCCTTGCTGGACGATGGGAACACCTGACCAATCAAATCTGTCCCCCATCCCCAAAACGGCCACGGCTTAACGATGGGATTCATAGCCGATGTTGAAGATTTCTGAATTTAACCAAATTTCTGGCACTCCTAGCAACCCTTATAATATCTGAAAAAATCTTCCATTATGGTTGGCCAAAAGTACCCTGCTCTCTTGATCATCCACTTCATTTTTTGAGCAGACTGATGTGCACCGCAAATGCCTTCATGAATTTCTCCCATCAGCAACTTGGCTTCTTCTTTGTTGAGGCACTTGAGTAGCACACCTTTGACTGTCCTGTGATACAACTGATCATCTAGGATGACAAACTTGGTAGCATGATACCTCAGCTTTCTAGAAACTTGCTGCGATGGATTCTCTAGATACTCGATGATACTGGTTTCTCCAATCGCGATCATCAACAAGCTCATTAGCTAGAATCTCCACAATCTGCCGATACCCAGAAGCACTTTGAGTCAATCTGTTAGCTTCTTGATTCTGGCCTCTAGGAATATGCCTGATACAGACTGAGGAGAACGAATCAAGCAGTTCATGGCAACCTTCATGATATTCTTTTAGTATTTCATCCTTGCACTCATATAGGCCGAGCAGTTGATTAACCACCAATTGAGAATCTCCGAAAACCTCAATAGCTTCAGCCCCTACCTCTTGCAGCAGTTGTAATCCTCTGAGAAGGGCTTCATATTCATCCTAGTTGTTGGTAGCAGTCGGCCTGATCGAGAAAGCATACTCTAGGCTTGCCCCCCTGAGGCGATATCAGGATGACTCCAATGCTCTGACCTCGCTTGCAGGTAGATCCATCAAAGAACAATGTCCATGGAGCCATATCTACCAACCCGATTTCCTTCTCATGATGGTGAGTGACGAAGTCAGCAAGCACAAGCACAACTTCTCCGTGGGAGAATATCTTGTTTCAGGATCAAGCAGCCTTCGGCTCAAATATAACACCACTCTCTCCTTTCCTTCAAACTCTTGTATCAAAGTCGATCCAATCGTATGGTCATTGGCTGTTACGTACAGTTTAAAAGGCTTCCCATTCTGAGGAGGGATCAACAGTTCAGCACTGGTGGAGACTTCAAATATTCCTTGTTCTCTTCGAAAGCCTTCTACTATTTGTTTCACCATCTGAACTCTTGTTGGTTCTTCAACTTCAACAGGACAGAGAACTGCAGGATCTTAGCTGACAGATTCGATATGTATCATCTAATGAAATTGATCTTGCTGATCAAAGACTGCAACTTGGACTTCATGGTTGGTGGTATAGCCTTGTCAATTGTGTCAAAGCTCTTTTGACCAATCTCAATTCCCTTCTCATTTACCATGAAGCCCAAGAATTGCCTAGCTG
Source organism: Microstegium vimineum (assembly GCA_022036555.1). Classification (NCBI taxonomy): domain Eukaryota; kingdom Viridiplantae; phylum Streptophyta; class Magnoliopsida; order Poales; family Poaceae; genus Microstegium; species Microstegium vimineum. The sequence goes on from CM039134.1 coordinate 33,840,192, forward strand.
TCACTATGAAAGCGCACTTGTGAGGATTCATCCTCAAGCCATGTTTCCTCGCACACTCCAAAGTGGCCTTGAGATCTTCAAGGTGCTCTCGGTACTCCCTGGACTTCACCACCATGTCATCGATGTAGATTTCTACTATCTTGCCGATCAACTTATGAAAGATATAATTCATAGCTCTCTGATAAGTTGCACCAGCATTCTTCAACCCGAAGGTCATAACCACCCACTTGTACAATCCCAGTGCACCGGGGCATCTGAATGCGGTCTTGTGGACATCCTCTTTAGCCATGAAGATCTGATTATACCCAGCATTGCCATCCATAAAACTAATCACTTTATGGCATGCTGTTGTGTCAACCAGCATGTCGGCCACTGGCATTGGGTATCCGTCCATCGGGGTAGCTTTGTTGAGGTCCCTGAAATCAATGCAGACTCTCATTTTTCCATTCTTCTTGTATACAGGAACCATGTTGGTGATCCACTTGGCATATCTGCTTTGCCAAATGAACTTTGCCTCGTAGAGCTGAGTGATTTCAGTTTTCTCGTCGGCCATGATATCAGCTCTAATTCTTCTGGGTTGCTGCTTGACTAGCCGATATCCTTCCTTGATCGGTAGATGATGCTCGACTAGCTTTTGGTCAAGACCGGGCATTTCATAGTACTCCCAAGCAAAACATTCCTTATACTCTTTCAATAGAGCAATCAAATCCTCTCGAAACTTGGGGTCTAGTATGGCACTGATGTACGTCGGCCGAGGTTTGTCACCATCTCTAATATCAACTGCTTCTAATTCATCAGCCGACGTAAATCCTTTGCCTAGCTTGCCTTCGTTGTCATTGATTGGCGTATGTATTATTCTATATTTTTCAAGCCGACTGCTTGGATCGGCTGTTGACACATAATGTTGAAAGTGAGGAGGTCTTCTTGCAACCTTCTGCCCGAAAAGCAGTCGTAGGCATAATCCTCCAAATCCCAGTAAGCAGGGTCGATGGTTGCCATAGAAATTGAATCATCGGCCGGAATGATCTCAAGTTCATCATTATCCATCCATTGTACTGAAACCTTATGCATTGTAGATGTGATGCAACAATTGGCATGAATCCAATCCCTCCCTAGGAGCACATTGAATGAACTATCCCTGTCAATGACAAAGAAAGTTGTCAATAGAGTCTTGCTACCAACTGTCAGCTCCACCTGCAGAACTCCTTGAGTTTCTGATGTCCTTCCTCCGAAGTCACCAAGTGTCATATCTGTTTTGAGGAGTTTCTTAGACTCCAGCCCCAGTTTTGATATGATGTGGGTTGGCATCAGGTTAATGGAGGCACCACAATCGATTAGTATCCTCCCGATGAATCTCTCATTGATGTATCCTTGGATGTATAGTGCCTTCAGGTGCCTATGCCTCGCAGGCTTGCCAAAGACCTCCTGGAATTCGCGCGTGAGCACACCAGCCTGCTCCCCAAATTCTGACTCATCAAAGTCAGAATAGACTTGGTATCCACCGATACCCTGAATTCCACAGGCAGGAAGAAGCTTGGGGCGTGATTTGCTGCCTCGCGACGCTGCCTGTCAGCTCTCTGACGTTGGACCCTCCTCTTCTAGGTCTTGGTTAGCCTTCTGGGACTCTGAGATGCTTGGTGCTCATCAGGCTGGCTTTGCTGAGATTGAGCATGATCTATGTTAACGACCTCAGTGCTGGGCCAACCATGAACACCATCTTCGATGATACGCCGATTCCCTTCCTTGTATTCCACTCATCCTTGAGTGAATCGGCCATCAGCTTGGAGCCTTCTATATTCCTCAAATCTTTTGTCGCACCTAGGGAAATTGTCCTTGGTGGGAAACTCTAAGTTCTTTATGAGGCAGTACGCAAAGAATGGACAGTTCTCATGGGCATCGATTGGCTCTCCAACTCTGGAATGCTCTGCCAGCGCCCAACGGTTTCTTCCCTTTATCTTTCTCATTCTGACGCCTCCACCTGTCCTGAGTAGTGGACAAGTAGCTGGCGTCGGGTGGATCAACCATCTCTTCCAAGACGAGCAAGGCTCTTTGCCTCTCCATCGTTTGCAGGATTTCTTGAAATTCCTCCTCGGACACTCTAGAGTCTGGACCGAGGGCCCTCAACCTTCCGTCTTGAGTTGAATTTGGGACTCTACCCTTGCCTTTGTCCATGTTTGATGATTGTGGTCCCACCGGGTGTGCCAAAATGTGTTGACACCAAAAAATGGGGCTTCCGGAGTCAGCACTACGCAAGGCCTGCGGAGACCGTGCAGCAGCAGAGCTTGATCTCTAAACCTCTAAAGCGGCTCAGGCCACTTCAGGGATTGATCTCAGGCATGCCAGTCAATTTGAACTGCAATTAACAACGAAGTGAAATATCAAATTATGGAACCTACCGGTTGTTGCCAGATAGTTCCATGAATGTGCGGCTCTCACATAGCCGAATGAGTGAAGGATATTGACTAAAGAGTCAACTCCAAAGGGTGTGAAGCATGATAGCAATGTATAAACGACTTTCATAGGATATCAGGCATAAAGTGCATAATTAGCCGATCATATCACAATGGTAAAGTAAGGATGCGATACATGCAATATTACTAACCCAAACCATTAGGTTTACAAAATGTATCAGATAAAGATTAACCATCAACAGAGGTGTGTTTCCGTTCAGCCATGATGACAATTAACCCGATAACCTGACCTGTTTACTAGCATTGGGGTGTTTCCATGCAGTCATAAAAGTAAACAAACCAAGCCACGTCTAGTAAATTTAATAGATCTAATAGATTAAGACAACAAAGTACATGCATCGTATGAATGAAGCACAACTAGATCAGCTATGTTAGCCGATATGGGATCCATGATTCTTGAACAAGATCCATACGCTTAGCCTCGAACGGATCTAAGATTGGACAGACATAACCCAACACATGTGGTAGTGGGGTCCGGTAGATGCAGTCGTACCACATATGTTGAACTATATCCAACCACTCTCAAACCAATCTAATGACCGAACGTATGTCTCAAACCCGCAACATGTAACAACCGCAACTAAAGGATTAGACGATAAGATATTAGATCTACTGCCTCGGTACGTGTAAGAATAAAAGCATTGGAGACAATAGATCTAGATAGAAAATAAAGCACAAGATATTGTTGCAATAGATTAAACAGTACATAACAGACAATATCGACAACTTAATGAATCTATTAGATCACCAATCTAATAGAGCCAATAACTAGCTTGAAGCCATGATTCATGTGAGATTGAAGCAATGCAACCCCATGAACAATAGATTCGAACCGATAACTAGCTCATACCGAGCTTGCACGAGTTACACAATACAACCGTATAAACAAGACATGAACCAAGGCTAGACTTACAAGAAAACAGGAGGTCGATCTGGTCGATGCAGCCTGGTCCGTCGAAGGTTCACCGAAATCTACTCTACTCCTACTTCTAGGGTTGGCCGGTGGCCGGAAGAAACTAAGTTGTATTGTTGATTGATTGGATTTCCTTTTTATTCCCCAGGATTTTGCTATTTATATACCATAGCACATACCCTAACCGTCCATCGCACAAGTCCTTAAATCGTCGCGTATGTTCTGTTGTAGTCGGCCGAAAATCGTCCCATAATCTCATCTTTCCTTAGTTGATCTTTCGGGTCCATCTGAAATGCATTTCTCTGAAGCCCCGCAGGAGGTCCATTAGCACGTATCCGGCCGTGCCAAAATACGGTGTCAATAGGTAGCTAGCAGGTGGTGACAGGCATGTCTAGTCTTTGTATTCCACCAGGTGTGTAACATAAGTTCTTAAAAGTTAGGGCCTCAATACAACATGATGGCACAGTCCGGTCGGAGTTTTATCTCTTACTGATCTATCCCATCGCCTCCTGCAATAGAAGGGCTGATAAAGCTAGTATAACCAGCTTTTCCTAGCTAGATATCTTTGCTATAATGAACATCTCTACCCAAAGACCAAGACTCCCTTGTCTCATCATAGGACAACCTTGATAGCTAGTTAGTTCACTTCTCGTTCCCTATGGAATATACAATACCTAGAATACTCCCAGTGAAAGCTACACTTGATAGCCGTACGCTTGTGGTCGTTTACCGGTTTGCCACTTCTGGTGTCAACAAGCTTTCTAGCATCGTTGCTAGGGAATGGTAGTTGTATTAACTAGAATTAAGTCGTCTGAGTTATCCTTTTCACACAATGAACCAATCATCCATCTCCCATCTCGTGTCTCCAAAGGGCCATAGTTTGGAGCCACCACCATCATCACAACCCATCCTTTCACCTAGCTATAAGCTTCGCCCTAGCTTCATAGCTAAAGTTCGGGAACAATATTTTTTGGGGATGAAGCTGAAAATCCTTACACTCACCTATGTGACTTTGAACAATTGTGTTCATGTGTCCACATCTAAGTGATGAGGCGAGATACCCTTAAGTGGAAGCTATTTCCGTTCTCTTTGACAGGAATGGCAAAACAATAGTACTTTCGCCACGTAGATAGTGCAAAAGGAGAATGGGAAAAGTTACAATCCAAATTGTGCCTAGCTTTCTTCCCTATCTCTCGTGTGATTCATATTCCAATAGAGGTCATCAAATTTTCACAAAAGGAGAAAGAACCTTTAGGTGCGGTATGGGCCCATCTTTTAGATCTAGCATCATCTGGCCCTGATCTTGCTATAACTGAGCCAACATTGTTACAACACTTTGACAGTGGTCTTAGCAAAGATTCCGCACAACTTCTTGATATAACTTCTAGGGGAGCCTTCTTGTGTTTACCTGTTAGTGAATGGAAGAGTCTTCTCATGAAGATTCTTGAAAACACCCCTACACTAACGTTTATGATGAACCACACAAAGAAGGAGAAAAATCAGCCACCAGAAAAGAAACCTCGATAGCTAAATCACCACCACTCGTATCCAAAGATCCTACCATCAATCCTGAATCACAAATACCACAAATCTCGAAGGAAAAAGAAATCCAACACCTAAACCATTCCTTCGAGTTCGAGGCCAACCTCCTATCTGATCTTGCTGGTTTTGGAAATGTCCAAAAGTGTCCTTTCCAAAAGAGACCTCACCTTTCTAAACCTCTCATAATGGGATCTCTTCAAAAGCCTCCCAAATCAACATCATCTTACACCTCGATTTCCCACATGGCACATTAGGAAAAGTCTGGGTTACCTGATAAAGAAACGTCGAGTGGGCATATAGAACAAGAACTAAAGTGCTTCGAAGCCAAATCTATCCTCTCCTTTTCTATGCCCACATTTGACTTATCCTACGAACCCATTTCTAAACCCATCCTTGATCCTGTGATCCCCCATGTGTTCCTTCATTCAAGTCTTATGATGACCTACTTAATGATTCTGGGAATTCAGTAAGACACCTGAGGCATGGAAGCCATGAGGGCCATAAATCTGACCAAGAGGAGCAGAGTCAACTGTTAGAGCCTCTATCTACCATTCTAAGCCAAGAATGGTTGGATGACACTAAATCTTCAAAAGAAGTTGCTAAACTGCCCACACATGTAAGGAGAATATCTTGTCAAGTGTTGGGAATTAATGGCAAAATTTGCTATGATCCTAGCCTTGAGATCAACATCATTCCTCGTCTCCATGTTCCAACATCATCAAAGGATCATCTATCCCAATCACAAAAGCGCCTTAGACTCCCCAATGGTCAAATCCTTGATTGTTTAGGAGTCCTCCATGATGTTCTTGTGGTCATTGATAATCTCAAGATCTTCCTAGATTTCCATATCTTTGACCTTCCTGGACTTTCCTTTCATCTCACCTTTATCGGAAGGCCAATAATGAGAAACTTGGAGTTGGGAAATGAGAAGCTTGGTTATAGAATAGGTGAAGATTATCTACCCGTTTGGTCTTCCCAACCTCTCAACACAGGGATAGAATCCAAACCTATTCTTGATCCAAGGGGTGAGATTATGTCAATCTCACTAACAACCATGACCCATTCAAGTCTGGAGTATGACTTGAAATGTCATGAGAATGAAAGTGCTCACCCATTCCTACAAACAAAAGATTCTACCAATGAGCATGGAATTTATTCCTTGATCTTCTCCTCAATTCCATGCTCACATGACAAATCTCCCAAATCAATCCTTCCCTCTACCATCACTACAAACATGATCTACAACCCCTTCATGCTTCTTGTTCTTAAAATCTTTGCAAGGTTGGTTGTAGACGTGTTTGTCTATCATAAATTTTGCAAATCTCGTAGTGGTTTTGGTCTTGAGGATAGGTCCACAAATGTTGGAGTTTAAGGGGAAACCGCTTCACCAACATGAGATGCAACTTGAAGGTTTCCCAAAGACAAGCTTGTGTCTTAAAAATAAGCACTTTGAGGAGATAACCCGAGCCTTTTTCTTTTCTATTAAAGTTTGCTTGTTAAAAAAATAAAACAAAATAAAAATATTTTTAGTTTCCCAAAATTCTGAAATAAATAAAATGACTTTGTAAAATAAGATTAAGGGAATATTTGTGAAAGTGTGCCTTCTGGTATTTTTGTCAATAACCATTACAGGTTTGAACAAAAAGAATGATGGAACAAAACACAAGGTATGTCCAACCAAACATCTTTTAATAATGAAGCACATTCAAAAGAAAAAAAAGTCCACATCCTAGACTTGGATTTGCTCATTATCAAATGTTGCAAAATCCAAGTTTGGGGGAGTTGATTTCTCGAAGAAATTCATGTCATGCTTCATTGTTTAATTTTGTTCGGTTGTCTCTACCTTGCTTTCTCCTTATGCCATGCTCATCTTGATAAGTCACAAAATAATAAAAACAAAAAAATGCTCATCTAGTTCTGCATCTGTTGGCACAAATTATGATCAACTTTTATATAACTAAAATGATGCCACCAACCTCAGGATCAAGGATAAACAAACACATCATGAGCATATTTTATCAAATAACCAGTTCCACATGTCCATGAGTGTTTAAGTGCAGGAATGAACAAATGAAGCAAATGAGAGCTAGTGGGACCCACATAGGTGGTCGGCCGACCACCCTATGGGCCCACCTGGCTCCCCTCTCGGCCATGATCCAAGAGAAGCATCCTAGAGTGATTTCCAACCCTTGGATCACTCTGTGCTTTCTCTCAACGGCTCACACGCATAGCACATGGATCCATGGGCCCACACCAAGGAGATAAACGTGACAACCATCTCAGAATCAACACCCAACATATACGACAGGTGGGGCCAGCAGCTGGGAAGACCGAGGTGGGCCAGACACCCCAAGGGGGGGGGGGTCGGCCGACCCCCCATCTGGGCCCACCAGGGTCCACTTGGTCCCTGACCAGTGGGACCACCACCAGGAGGCCAGAGGAGGGCCCACTGCCCATAGGGACGGTTGGCCGACCGCCTCTAAGGGTCAGTTGGCCCCCTCCAACCGCCATACACCTTGGCACATGGTGGAAATGCACACCATCCACCCCTTGGTCGGTTCTAAGGCGGTTTGATCCAAGGGTGGCGGATGGAAGGCCCTGGATCGCTGACGTGGCGATGGATTAGCCCTACTCCACCCCTGCTATAAATAGAGGGGCCATACGCCCTTCTCTAGACATGGTGAAGAAGCTTACAAGCTCTATTCCTTCGATTGTTCTAGGAGTTAGTCTAGAGTGGGAGTTAGAGTTGAGTCGAGCTGTGCTCGGGATTTCTGGAGTTGTCTTTTGGAGAGTCTGGTATAGCTTTTGTATCTCTCCTTCTTTGTAAGACTTTACCTTTATCAATATATTATCTTTTCTCTCTACTTTACTTAGTATTTACTTTGAGCATTTCTATACTAGATATAGTCTTGTTATATGCTTTTGCTCTTTAATAGCCTTTACATCCATAGTCTATGATCCTTGTGACCTTTCCTGTATGCAATCATTGCCTGTCATAGGGTGCTTTGATTATTGATCGTAGTCAAAGTAGTAAGTTGTGTGTAAGCGTGGTGCTTATACATCATCTTATCCTTGGTTATCGCTTGCTGCACAGATTGTTTGTGGTAGCTAGCAAGAGGTGACAGCCTTGTCTTGACTTTGTATTCCACCACGTGTTCTTAGGCAAGTTCTTAAAAGGTAAGGCCCTCGTAAGAAGAGGGCGCGGTCCGGTAGGAGTTTTGTCCTCCTACTGATCTATCCCCTCGCCTAGCATACTTGTATTGAGGAGACAAACTATAGTGTTTAGACTAGTTAATTGGCTAAGTATATTGAAGTAGAGTGAATTGCCGAGGAGTCCCTTTACTCTTCTCGTTGTCCTCCCACCTAGCTAATCTATCTAGTCCGTTCTAAGTATCATTTATCGTAGCTTCTTCATTCATCAACCCCTTCCTATCACATATATTGTTTACCCCTCTATACTAGTTGATACTAAGTTAAGGTGCTCTCTAGGATCTCTCTCTGATTATCATTTCTAGCGCAGCTTTCCCTTGGGATAATATAAATTACAATACCTTGGAATACTCCTAGGTGAAGTGCTACAACGGTATAATCTGTGCGCTTGCGGATTTATCCAATAGTCATAAGAAATACCAACAAGCATTTTTGGCGTCGTTGCCGGGGAAAGCATAGCCTAGAAATTTTAATTAGATTGAATCCAGAGATTCTCGTTAACTTAGTTATCAATTAGTCATAGGGGCTTACCCCTGTCTGTATCTTCCTTTCTTGTGAAGCCAGACAGTTTATGAGTGGTTTCCAGCTGCCGGGAAACTACCTAGAAGATCCCGAGCAGCTGGTGAGGAGGACTAGACGTCGTCAAGTTCCCCCTCAAAGGTTCCTCTTGAACCAGAATCCGTTCAAGGAAGGAGGCTCTACACCACCACTCAAGGAAGCTATGGCCCAAAAGGCGATCTCTGACTTCTCGGCTCCGTCAGCTACCCACGTAGCTCATGGCCCTGAGGTCAACTTCGGGGATGCCACCTTTGAGCTGAAGCCCGCCTTGATCCACATGGTGCAGGCCAATCCGTTCTACGGAAATCCCCATGAGGATGCCAATGCTCATCTCCAGCACTTCATGGAGTTATGTGGCACATCACTATCAAGGGAGTGGCGTCTGACGCCATTCGCCTTCATCTTTTCCCATTCTCGCTATTGGGAAAGGCGAAGCAATGGTTCTACACCCACAAAGAAGAAGCCACTACATGGGAGAGGTGTGCCAATGCATTCCTCAAGCCGACGGGCAAAACCAGTGCTCTTCGTGGAAAGATCTCGAGCTTCCAGCAACAATCTGACGAGACAATTCCCGAAGCATGGGAGTGTCTCCAGGAGTACATTCGTGCATGTCCTCATCATGGGATAGACGACTAGCTCTTGATCCAAGGATTCTACCACGGGCTAACCAACATGTCCCGTAGTCACCTTGATGCTGCCGCTGGAGGGGCGTTCCTCCAACACACAGTGAGGAATGCCAAGGACCTCATCGAGAAGATGGTGATCAACCAAGGATGGGGTGAGGAACAACTCCAACCGAAGAGAAGAGGTATGCACACCGTCAATTAGGTGGACATGCTCTCTGCCAAGATGGACCTCCTGATGAAGAAGATAGAAGAAAGTTCCAAGAAGGAACGAGAGGCCATCTACCCCGTCGCCGCTGCACAAGCTATTGAAGCAGATCCTTGGTGTGAGGTGTGCGGAGGAAATGATCACTCGGGCAACAATTGCCCCGAGACATCGAAGGAGGACGTAAGCTTCATCAGCAACAACAACAACAACAACGGGTACCGACCCCAACAACAAGGAAGTTGGAATTCACGCCCCTTCTACCAAGGGAATGGAGGTAATAGCAATTACAATAATTACAATTCTTACAATAACCAACCTTCATTAAAAGATCTTGTTCTTGGTCAATCTAAGATTAATGATGGTATAAATAAAAAGATGATTGCCACTGATAAAGTTCTTGAAAGCTTTGGTGAGAAAATGGATAGCTTCTCAACTGCCATGAAAAATCAATTGAGCTTTAATAAAATGCTAGAAACCCAATTAGCTCAATTAGCAGCAGCTATGCCATCCATAGAACAAGGTAAAATTCCTGGGAAACTAGAGGATTCAATTGAGCATGTGAATATGATAACAACCAAGTTCGGTAAGCCTCCACTTCGCTCCTATTGGGGCTATCTTCTCGATCCTCCCTTCATCATGAAGAAGGAAGATTCAGGCCACTTGACGATCAAATGCTCAATCGGACAATAGACATTCCACACTGCCTTCTACGATCTCGGATCGGGCGTCAACATCATGTCTAAGGTAACTTATGACAACTTGTTAGGAGGACCGTTGGTCCCCACATCTGTTCGCCTGCAGATGGCAGATCAAACAATAAGGTTTACCGAGGGACTCACAAGGGATATCTTGGTGAACATCCAAGACGAGTACATCCCCACCGACTTCATCATCCTGGACATGGGAGCTAACGTGGAAGTCCCCGTCATTTTGGGAAGGCCCTTCCTCAACACCACCAATGCAGTCATCTACGTTAGATCGGGCCAAATCCACTTCCAATTCCTGAGTCACATGGTAAAATGTGCTTTCAATGGTTATAAACTTAACGGATAGGCTAACGCACAACCACCAAGAAGAAGAGTTCGAGCCCCGCGTCAAAAGAAGCAGTACGCGGAGGCCAAGATCAATGAACTCAAGGAGGACGAACCCGCCAATCCAAGGCAGGTTTGGAAAGCAAAGGAGGTGCACACATCACGGTCTCCGCCTCCGGAGTCATCAAGTGCACCTGAGGAATGAACAAGAAGAAGAGTCCTACTTCGAGGACTTAAAATCAAGGAGCCTCCGCCGAAAGGTAAATCGGTAGTTATCTTTTATTTCCTTCTTAAATTTAGTTCAAACCTTTAATTTCTTTCATACTTAAAATTCAGAAAACTAAAGTTAGTATAAATAAAACTTGAGAATTAGATTAGCATTAAAATTTGACAAAAGGTAGAGCCAATAGGGTGGTCGGCCGACCACCCTATATACCCTATCTTGGCTTATTTGATTAAGGATCATGTAGGGACCTTTGTAAAAGAAAAAGAAAAAAAATGAAGGACTAGGGTGGTCGGCCGACCACCCTATGATCCCCTTGTCCATCCATCTTTTCCTCTCCACCATCCTTTGTCCAAGCATCTCATGATTTGAGTAGTGGGACTTTCAAAAAATCAGATTCTTGTTTTGGGAGACATCTCTTTTATCTTGTCATGCTTTAAAGTACATCAATCACTTTTTATTAAAGCATGACATATCCTTGTCCCCCACCACTCCTTGTCCAAAGTGGGGAATCATGACATCCATCACTTTCACTTTGTCATACTTTGAAAAAGAAAACATATCAATCAAAGTATGACATACCTTTGTCCCCCACTACTCTTTGTTTAAAGAGGATAATCTTGACCACTTTAGCCCAGCTTTTGATCACATCACACCACATCTTTTACCTTTCACCAAGCACTAGAAAAAGCATAGTGGAATCCCCACTCTAAGGGGGTCGGCCGACCATGCTTTGGTTACCTCCTCTCCTTCTTTTGCTTTGTGTAAGGCATCAACCAAAGTGAGTGATCATGGCACCCAAGGGGCATGCCCAAGGGTGGTTGGCCGACCACTCCATGGCACCCCCTTGGTGCCATTCCTCTCCCCTATAAAACCCCATGCAAGGAGAGCTCATTCCCTCACACCTCAAACATAATTCAGTCTTAGCTCAAGCCTCTCCTTGCCTTGATCTCTCCTCTCTTCATTCAAGAGAAGTTCTTAGCTCTCAAGAGAAGTAGTGTTGCTCTCACTAGTATACAAGAAAGATTTCTTCTCTTAGCTCAAGCTTCTCCCCGCAAGGAAAACTAGGAAACTCTCTCCACACACAACCTTGTCCTAGTCTTGCCTCTACCTCTCTAAAGATGAAGAACCCGATAACATCCGCATTCAAGAAGATGAAGCAAGCCATGAGTGGGAGCTCATCCCGACGCTCCCGCCAATCTGATGATACTTTCCAAGGAAGAAGAAGGGGAGGTTCTACCCGATACACTTGGGAGAACCTCCAAACCGAAGAACACCCTCAGGAAGAAGTGCCGATGGAAGTACCTCGTATCAGGGCATTCATGGTGCCTCCAATGAGGACTTATGACCAACAGAGCGGTCTCTGGTTCGACCAACTAGGGTACCAAAGATATCTATCTCTTCGGGATCGATCTTTCGATCACACGAGGATATTGGATCCGAATCTTCTCTCCAACGTAGGTATGATCAACGAATTCAACACTATATTTTCCACTATTGGTTGGTCTGGTTTTTGGTAAATAGAAGAGTTTGGAATTGAGTTGCTCACCATAGAATACCTATGCTCTCTCCAAGTCTCTAATATTGTAATTTCCTTTCACATGTTTAATCAAAGTCATAGTCTAACTTGGAGTCATCTAAGTGCTGCTCTTGGTTTTGAAAATTCATGTTTGATAGATTTAAACCCTGCCATGCGTAGTTTTAACAAGAGGAAATTTTGGTTCTCTATCTCTGCTCTAAAAGATTGCTCAAATCCTAAACCTGAGGAAATTCATAATCCTACTATTCGTTTCATGCACCTTTGGATGAAAATGACTTTGTTTCCTGGAAGTAATGCTAGCTTGATAAGTAACATGGAATTAAAATTGTTTTATGCCATGGTAAACAAAATGCAAATCTCTCCTGTAAAATGCTTAATGGAGTTTTGGCAAAGTTCAATTGAGAGTAATGAACCTATTCAATTCACATCTTTAATTACTCGTCTTGCTGAATCTATGAACTTGCTAAATGGAATGCAACCCTTTGTTTACATCTCTGCTCCTATAGTTGTAATCTCAGAAGAATATCTTACTTATGCTCAAATGATAAAAAGAGATGCCAATGGTGAGCTTAAAATGATTTACTGTGGCCATACAATTGAGGTGCCTCTTCCAAATAGGAAACTTCAGTTGTATAGGACCCATAAGCTAACCCTTGATTTAGATCAAGGCATTGGACAAAGAGGTTTTGCAGGTTCAGACAGGAGAGCTCAGGAGGGGCTACACTTTGTTCATCTTGAGCAAGGTGGTCCTTCCCGAGGAGCTATTGGCGAGGAGGAAGACGATGCATCTTCCGACCCCATGTACACTTCTAGTGGCATGCCTCCTCGACCATCACGTCCACGAAGAGCACGGGCATCCTTCTCGTCCACACGAGAAAGGGAGCATCGGGAATTACGGTAACAATTCGATCATCTCACCAACACCTTTGGTGAGCTGCGTGTTGAGCATGATGAGACAACACGCATCGTCCAGCAAACTGCCGAAGACATCCAAGCCATGCAAGAAGAACAGTACCGACAGTGGGACTCATGGCGGCAACTACATCCACATCCGCCGCATTATTGAGCAAAGGACAAGCTTGGGGGAGGTTCCCTCCCACACTAAGTTAAGTTTTCAAATTTCAGCATTTATATTTCATGCAATTTCTTGCTTATCTTTTGTTTTTGCATCTAAAAAAATATTTGCATATGATAAAAATAATAAAAAGACTTTTTCTCTACTCTCACATGAAAAATTAATATCTCCTATGGAAATGATGAATAGTTGCTCTGCTAAATGTCTCTTTAGTACTTAGTGTACAACTTGGTATTTCTCTAAGTATGGATTACTTGGCTTAAAAGAAACCATCATGAACCTGAAACTTTTGTGGGTTGCAAATGCTGTAACTAAGTACACCTTATGAGCGACTCGAGAGTACCATTTGAGGAACACTAAGTTTTCTTTTACAAAATCTTGCAAAACCTCCGATATGAAACTTGTGAAAGAATGAGAAAATTAGTGCTCAAGTCAAGTTGTTCTATCTCTCAACCTCTCAAGACAAAGGATAAAGCTATAAGCCCCATGAAGGACTAAGGTAATATAGGTGAGTCTTTATTGCTAATTTTTCCATTCAAAAGAGAAGTATGATTGTTGTAGATTTAGTACTCCTGAAATATGAAGCATAGTAGCAACTCCTGATCCATCGAGTTAAGTTTGATTGTTTGCTCAAGACGAGCAAAGGTTAAGCTTGGGGGATCTTGTTGGCACAAATTATGATCAACTTTTATATAACTAAAATGATGCCACCAACCTCAGGATCAAGGATAAACAAACACATCATGAGCATATTTTATCAAAGAACTAGTTCCATATGTCCATGAGTGTTTGAGTGCAGGAATGAACAAATGAAGCAAATATGAGCCAGTGGGACCCACATAGGGGGTCGACCAACCACCCTATGGGCCCACCTGGCTCCCCTCTCGGCCATGCTCCAACAGAAGCATCCTAGAGTGATTTCCAACCCTTGGATCACTCTGTGCTTTCTCTCAACGGCTCGCACGCATAGCACATGAATCCATGGGCTCACACCAAGGAGATAAACATGACAACCATCTCAGAATCAACACCCAACATCCATGATAGGTGGGGCCAGCAGCTGGGAAGACCGAGGTGCGCCAGACACCCCAAGGGGGGGTCAGCCGACCCCCCATCTGGGCCCACCAGGGTCCACTTGGTCCCTGACCAGTGGGACCACCACCAGGAGGCCAGAGGAGGGCCCATTGCCCATAGGGACGGTCGGCCGACCACGTCTAAGGGTTGGTTAGACCCCTCCAACCGCCATACACCTTGGCACATGGTGGAAATGCACACCATCCACCCCTTGGTCGGTTCTAAGGCGGTTTGATCCAAGGGTGGAGGATGGAAGGCCCTGGATCGCAGACGTGGCGATGGAGTAGCCCCTACTCCACCCCCTACTATAAATAGAGGGCCATACCTCCGTCTATAGACATGGTGAAGAAGCTTACAAGCTCTATTCCTTAGATTGTTCTAGGAGTTAGTCTAGAGTGAGAGTTAGAGTTGAGTCGAGCTGTGCTCGGGATTTCCGGAGTTGTCTTCTGGAGAGTTTGGTATAGCTCTTGTATCTTTCCTTCTTTGTAAGACTTTACCTTTATCAATATATTATCTTTTCTCTCTACTTTACTTAGTATTTACTTTGAGCATTTCTATACTAGATATAGTCTTGTTATATGCTTTTGCTCTTTAATAGCCTTTACATCCATAGTCTGTGATCCTTGTGACCTTTCCTATATGCGATCATTGCCTGTCATAGGGTGCTTTGATTATTGATCATAATCAAAGTAGTAAGTTGTGTGTAAGTGTGGTGCTTATACATTATCTTATCCTTGGTTATCGCTTGCTGCACAGATTGTTTGTGGTAGCTAGCAAGAGGTGATAGCCTTGTCTAGTCTTTGTATTCCATCACATGTTCTTAGGCAAGTTCTTAAAAGGTAAGGCCCCCGTAAGAAGAGGGCGCGGTCTGGTAGGAGTTTTGTCCTCCTACTAATCTATCCCCTCGCCTAGCATACTTGTATTGAGGAGACAAACTATAGTGTTTAGACTAGTTAATTGGCTAAGTATATTGAAGTAGAGTGAATTGCCTAGGAGTCCCTTTACTCTTCTCGTTGTCCTCCCACCTA
Source organism: Microstegium vimineum (assembly GCA_022036555.1). Taxonomy (NCBI): domain Eukaryota; kingdom Viridiplantae; phylum Streptophyta; class Magnoliopsida; order Poales; family Poaceae; genus Microstegium; species Microstegium vimineum. The sequence continues at coordinate 33,855,688 of CM039134.1, forward strand.
GCTAATCTATCTAGTCCGTTCTAAGTATCATTTATCGTAGCTTCTTCATTCATCAACCCCTTCCTATCACATATATCGTTTACCCCTCTATACTAGTTGGTACTAAGTTAAGGTGCTCTCTAGGATCTCTCTTTGATTATCATTTCTAGCGCAGCTTTCCCTTGGGATAATATGAATTACGATACCTTGGAATACTCCTAGGTGAAGTGCTACAACGGTATAATCTGTGCGCTTGCGGATTTATCCAATAGTCATAAGAAATACCAACACCATCCATGCTCTTGTCTCTTTTTAAATGAATCTCTTTATTCTTTCATGATTCCTGGTTCTATTATGAGTACGCTTTGGTTTGGGAGTAGTGTACATACTCCTATAAGCTCTTTAAATTAAGCATGGTGCTTAGGTTAAATAGTCTTCCTTATTCAAATTAGACATGGTGTCAAGTTTGATTAATGAACCTAAAGTATACTTGTATGGAATTTGATTGTACTTTTGGACTAACCCATGCAGGATGACATCCAAATTTTGGTGGGTAGGTTATGAGATCATTCATAGAGACAAATCAAGGTTTCAGGTATTATTGAAATAATCTGGTACATCTTTGCCTTAACCTTGCTTATTTTTTGGTGAACAATGAGGGAACATCTCTTTCTGTGCTAAAATACTAAAGCCAAGTTTTCTATAGCATAGAAGAGGTCCTCTAATGCCCTTGTTTCAAAATATTTGTGCATCCCCTCGGGTATTCGATGTCCACTAACCTCTTGCAAGGAAAGAAACAAAGAATGGAGAAAGAAAGTGTCACGGAACCGCCCAACTAATACAAGATCAAGCATGACTATCCCCGTTCAACACGTTGACACGCACATACTCTCCCTTATACCTGTTCGGTAGTCTGCCGAGTATCCCGAAGGACCCCGGTAAATGAACAAACCAATCCCAGATCGCTTGATTAAGTAAACACCAATCATTTACACAGAGTTTTGCAGTGGAAATAATATTACAAATAAGCTCAGAAATAATGATACAAGTCTGAGTTTCAAACTGATTATTGAAAACAACATAGCTTTGAAATGATTATAGTAACATAAGTTGAAATACATTGCTAGCTTAGAGTGACATCCTCCAACAACAGCATATAGATAAGAAATAACTACAGAATCACCGAGCCCACCGGTGGTTAACCACTCCTTCAGCAGTATGAAGCCCTTCACCTGCAACAGGGTGGGATAAATCCTGAGTACTCGAATGTACTTAGCTAGACTTACCCGACAGGAGATAAATAAAAGACTCCCAAGGATATGCAAGGCTCATATAGTGGAGTTGACAGGATAGCATAATTTTTGCATAAAAGAGCATTACTACCTTGAGTCCTATCTTTCAATATTTTAATCAATATTTTAGCATCAAGATTAGTGAAGCTTACCAAGTCTAGATTTGCACCTCATCTAGAGCAATCACTTAATTAAAGCGTCATAATAATAACCATATCCAGTTTGGCATGTAAACCATATAACCATCTTTTGGTTACTTATTAGGGTTCAAGTTTCTATAGTGGGAGGAAGATCTTTCAAGTTTCTCACTGGCGGGGAGAGACCGCGATTCGAATCGAATTCCTATCTAGCTGGAGGTTTATTCCTCAATCACACCCAAGCCTTCCCCGTCGGGTTGACTTTGACGGGTCACCTTCAATATAGCTCGGGTAGCCGCGGATCTCCATGTACAGGCATGAGTAGCAACTCACGGATAGTCAGGTAGCTCAAGCATTGCCTGCCCTTGGTGCCAGGCTAGGACGATCAGGATACTTGCCCACGGTCTAGTATGCCGCTCGCGGTCTTCATGACCCAAGTAGGGGAGATGCTGGCCCGAACATACAGAGTTAGGCTTCGCGGTCGAAATGAGTTATTCGGCCAGCTATGAAGGAGGCATGCGTTCAATCTTGGCAGATGTCCAACCACGGTCAAGTGTCTAACGACACAGGCGGAGAGAACCCGCTCACAAGACCTCCAAGTCAAGTGGCTCACATACACCTTGTTCGCCTGGTCTCGATTTATTACTTCCACATGGTTATTTTCCACGATAGCAAATATAGCCATCTGTGACCAGTATCACCTATCACTGTGGGGGATAGTAGACTACCCACGCTACCGGTCTAAGTAGGGCTAAGCATATGTTTCGATCCTGGGCCTACAAGGTTCTTTTGTTGGACAAGGAAGGTAATGCATCAAAGGTTTCATTCAACTCCTATAACTTAATGCACAAGCAATATTGTGAATTGAAAGTGAATACTTTAAAAGGAGAGGGAGGAGGCTTGTAATGCTCCGGGGCTTGCCTTGGGAACCGACACAAAGTCAGCGATGGTTAGATGACACTCGCTTGGCGAGCTCTGCAGATCCACGCTCATACTCTTGGTCCCTTTTGTCTCCTGGATTCATCCATCAACACCACCTTTAGATTGGCTCCACCAAACACCGTCTTCGGGTTTGACTCCAACCATCACATCTCCACATAGTGTACCTAGCGTACCTAAATGAGATGCAAGATGCAAGTGTATGAATGCGATGAAGCAACACAAGACATATATACAAGCATTAAAGACAAGTACTATATTATGTAAGACAAGCACAAGAGTATGCAAGACATACATACACACTCATTGGGAAATTTATTAACTGCTAACACTCAAATCTAGCATCCAAGATAGAAAGCAATTGATTAAATCAAGCTACACAAGCACATGAATATATTTGAACTAATTAATACACATGCATATCATAGGAAGGTAGCAAGCACCTCAAGTAAACATATTAATTAGCTCAATCAAGTTATAACCACATTCATGATAATCATAGAGTAATTTAATTAAGTATTACCCTAACATGGCATAGAAGGATAACAAGCATATTAAGATGCTACATGCTCATTAATTCAACTAATACATTGCAAGAGTTCATCACCCAATAACTAACAAAAGGATTCACTCAAACAAACATATACTAGAGTAATTAAATTTAACATGCATAGAGAAAACAGGGCAGCAGCACACAAGTTACTTGTTTCAACCATAACCAGAGTTCAAAGCATCCAAAAGAGGTGATCTCAGACTTTCTGGAAAGGTAATGAAATTATCTATAACATTGTTGTTACCACTAAAAGCCAAATCACAAGTTAAATAAGTCAATTATGCATTTGTTTCAGACCTGCCCAAAAAGGACAGAAAAGTAACATTACATCTAAACATGCATAACTTGAGTTACAAACATACAAAAAGCATGAATCTTAACTTAATAGAAAACTTAGTAAGTTATTCTAAAACATGTTTATTATCATAGCAAGATGATTCTACACTTAACAAGGGTAAACAAGTATAAAAGAGCATCTCTGTCCACACTTTGGACATATTTGGCATATAACTTGAAATATTCATAATTTGAGTTGTAGAAGTGATATAAAGATGGTTCTTTAGACATTTTAGAAATCTTAGAACATGATGCTCAACTTTGATATTCATATCAACCATAGCAAACAACAATAATACCATGAAAAAGATTGCTTAATAAACAGTGTACATGCAGCCCACAAATAAGTGAAACAAATTAAACATACAACTAAGCTGAAGTTCAAAGAAGCATAAATGAAGTTCTACTTATCCAACACATATGGTTCTTGAATATTTAGAAATTTGATTAAGTTCTCTACAAGTTTCTTATAACATGTTAACATGATTCAAAGCTTAACAAACTTGAAATAAACAAAGAGTGCATCTCTGTCCACAAGTGGGCAGATTCTGTCACTCTACTTCAATTAGCCATAACTCACAATCTAGAGCTCCTAAAAATATGAATTTGGACATTCTAGAAAGCTTAAGAAAAGCACTACAAATGTTTCCACAGTATCAAGACATGATTCCTAGTTTAATTTGGTCAAACAATACAAACATTCAGATCTGTCCAGAGAATAACAGTTTTTAAACATGAACTTGATAAATTCATATCTCCTAAACTATCAAATATATGGCCATGAAAATTTAACACAAGATTAATCACATTATTATCTAAAACTTTGGTATTCACCATACCAACAGAAAACAACCTTTTATTCACGAAAAATATTAATCTTCAGAGTTTAGGCATGCAGTCCAAAACAACAAATATGATCTTTGTTATTTTCATAACTCACAAACTGTCCAACCTGTAGTTATGAAATTTCAACCATAGACTTTTCATAGAACTAGGAATACACCGTAATTATTTCACAAATTGTGGAGCACTCCTTATCGACATCAAATATTTAATTCACACAAATCACAATCTAAACCTAACTGCATAAATCAATTTTTACAGCAATCAAATCAAAGTAACACATGGCATCCAATAGACCTGCTCTGTAGAGAATTTAACAAGGATTCCAACAAGCACAACCACGTATTCATATGATTTTTCCACGAATTTATATGATTTTTAGAACATCGCTGCAGGAATCGGAAAAACTGAAAACGAAAGAGAGAGCGGATCGCCGCCGTTCTCAACGTTTACAACCATGGGAAAGCGCAGGGGCTGGTCCTCGTCGTCGTGGTTGCCGTGAAGGTCGCCGGAGGAGTGGTGCCGGCTGTGAGGGCTCCTCCACCACAGCAACAACAAGGGGGACGACGGCGTGTCGGCGGATGACGGCGGCGTCGGCGTCGGCGGTTAACTCCTGCCCTAGGGCTTGGGGCTCGGGCTCGCAGCGCTGGGGTCATCGTTGTCATCGCCATGGCCGGGGAGGTGCTGTTGGCGTCAGGGGTGAACAACACAGCAGCAGGCACTGCAGCTCGGCATGCTCGCGCGAGCAGCGCGCAGGGCCGGCCTCAGCAGTTGCCAGGCACCACAGCGCAGCAGCAGCAGCGCTGCAGCCATGGCCCTCGCGCACGCCTGAGCAGGGAAGGGGGCTAGGGTTGGGGAGCTGCCAGGGGCGAGCTGCCGGGTGGAGGGAGGCACTGGTGCAGAGGAGCTCGACCTGCAGGGCACCAGCAGGAGGAAGGAGAAGGAGAAGGAGAGGCTCCCTGCCAGCCATGGAAGAGGGAGGGAGGAAGAGGGAGGGAGGAGAGGGAGAGCTCCTAACCTTGTGCTGCAATGGGGAAAGAGAGAGCTGGAGTAGAGAATGGCGAGTGGGAGGAAGGGAGGGCTCGGCCCCTTCTTTTCTGCCGGCAGATGTCGACATTTTCTCTGTTCCCCTTTTTATTTTCTTTCTTGTCCTCTCCCCCAAATTCATTAATTGTCACTGTGGAATTTGGGGATATTTGCAAAATTGCCACTGACAAACCGTAATTCGTTTCGCAAATCTGATTGCACCGTTGCGAAGGTCTCGTCGAGTAGATTATTTTGCTTCAAGAACCACAGTCAAACTCCAAACGGTTTGTGAATTATTGATTCCTGAAGAAAACCTCGTGGGTACCGAAAACTGGCATCCCTATGATCTTCGGTCATCTGTTTCACCATTTTCAGCTCTGATTTAGGTCTTGATGTTTGAACGAAGTTTGTTCGTATCGATCCGATCTACAACTTTCGTTCAATGCGCGTTGACATGCGAGATCTCCAAATTGTCGGTCAACGACGGTCAAAACATCGTCGGTTGTGCTCGGACTAGGGTTCGGAATATTTTCCGGACAATTCCTGTGTTTCCGGGCAACACGAACCTTTCATGACTTTTGTTGTAGAGTTCAACTGGAGTATTTTGGGCAAGGTCATGAGACTTGGTCGACTCCCATAATTATTCCCACTTCACATGGTAAATTCGATAATTATATGAATCCTCCGTTCACTTAACTTTTTGGTTCCGGACTTCGTGAAACTCTTCCAATGGTTCATATAGATGGAGATAGGGATGATACACCTAGAATAAATACCTTATCATATATCTCCATATATGAATTATAGTCTCTGATTATCGCTTGATCCGATATAATTAGGCTTAATTACTTCTTAGCACGTGCTTAACACCGAGGGTGTTACAGAAAGCATACCACAGTGCTAGAATCTACAAGGAGAGAACAAAAAGATGGCATGACAAGAGAATCAAATTCAAGGAATCCAACGCAAGAGACAAGGTCTTGTTGTTCAACACAAGAGTCAGCCTGTTTGGTCATGGAAAGCTTAAGAGCAAATGGGAAGGGCCATATCTCGTCATCAACGCCGCGACTCATGGAGCAATCACAACCCAGGACGACAACGGCAAAATCTTTAAGGTAAATGGCCAACGTCTTAAAGTTTTCCATGAGCATGAATCACCTAAGCATGAAATTAACATGATAGATTTTATCCTTAATCCAATTTAGAACTAAAATCTACATGTTTTAATTTTCTGTTCTTTTTCATGTTTGACCATAGAAATAGAACCTACTTAGCCTTAGCTTTCACCACAAAAAAGTTGGGCCCATTTGGCCCATAAACGGGGTCGACTGACCTCCTTTGGAGGCTTCAGGGCCCAGCATTGCATGGCCCATAGAACCTGACCCGTGGGACCTTTAATCCTAGCTCGATCAAGCCAAAACCTCCAAAAGGGGTCAGCCAACCTAGGTTTTGACCCTTCAGCCATGCCCATTGCTCCTGAATGTTGGACCAACGTTCTCCTTCGGTTTCCATTGCAATCCGAGCAGAAACAGAGGCGCTTGACGTTGGACTCTATCTTCTTAACCTCTCCCTCTCCTTCCTCCTCTCACCTTGTTCTTTTCACCACCAGCAAAATTTCCATCCCCTCTTGCCTTCCTTGTCCTCACCATGGCTCTACTAAGAAGCAACACCAAAATACCCCTTGTCCACTTCAATGGAGGCTCTTCTAACCCATCCAATGCCCTTGAAATCACCAATACCAATGCGATGAGGTTGAAGTGCTCGATGTGGCACCTCTAGCCATGATGCCGCCAATGGGAGGCCAGCTAGGCATGCCTAGGGGGTCGAGCGACCTACCTAGGGGCTGACCGGCTCCTTGCCCCCTAGATGTGCTTAGGCCCTGGCGAGGTCCATGTCACCTCATCGGAACCTCTCCAAGCCTGCTGCATGATCTATAACTCCCAAGAGGACTACCATAGGCCAATTGGGGTTAAAGGGGAAGGCCATCGTCTCCACCACTGATGGCAGTACAAGCACGGAGTACACCAGCTCCTACTCGCCATCAACACCCACGTGGATGTGCCTCCAAAGGGCTAATGGTGGACCGGGAATGGGCAAGGTCCTTGTCCCTCCACTTGCCTCCGAGGAGCGGAGGGCGATGCATGACTCCCTTGAGTTCGAGGCGTCGCACAAGACGATCCAGTGGACAAGCAACCCTCCATCCATCACGGGTCCGCAGGGCCAATTCCAAGAAGAGGATGAAAAGAGCGATATGGAAAAGCTCCTGCACATTGGTGCTAAACTTAGAGAGAGCAACACTAAGTTAGCGGAAAGGGCAGCCGAAGAGAGGATGGCACGTTTAGATCTAGAAGATAGCTTTAATGATCTTCACATTAGCACTAGTGCGAAAATCAAATGCTTAGCCAAGGCCATTGAGAGAGAGGATCTCTTTGCCCCTCCTTCTCCTTAGATCTCTAGTTCCTCCAATAAATAGGCACTTAGGTTGTTTTGAATTATTTCCCTTTATCAATTGTAACATGTGCCTTGATCAAATTGAAATTCAATAAAATGGTTTTGGTTCTACTGGTATGTTACCCCAGCAGAACCCCTACACTTGATCTTTCTGTTCTATACTTCGGTATGCAGTGAAACAAGTATGGGGGATGTCGGCCGATGTCCCAACGAGCCATTTGACATGAATGACCTATTCACCATGATGTACACCACTGTGGCACATTCCATGAAAAATTTGGGCCCCAACAGCCAATTTCTCAGGTCGGCCGACCTGAGTTAGAAGCCTTCATGCAGAACTGACAGTGCAGAGAGCCATTCAGAGGTAAGAGGTCTATTTTCAGTAATAGACGTGGCCAAAGGCTCCCAAGTGGGGTCGGTCGACCCCACCAAGGGCCTTCGAGCCCACCAGCCAGCATCCACTCAATGTCAACATAGTCTCTGCTTGGTTTGCCACGTCTCTTCCTTTTTTATGATTTTATTTGCTTAACTCATTTCTATTCTAAAATAATAATAATAAAACATTTTAGTTCTTCCATGAAATTAATTACTTAGTTTTATTTCCTTTTTAATACTAAATAAAAATAAGAAGATCGGATCTGAACTTCAAATTTGAAAGGTGGCATAATCTATGACATTTGAAGAGTAAAAGCATCATAAAAATGATTTCTTGCTTTTGCTTATGCTAGTGGGAAAATATTTTGATAGGAAATCATATTGACTAAGTTGTTGATCAATGTGATATAAGCTCTTGGCTCATGATTCATACCCTTTCTGTTTAATGTGCTTGGAGATTAATTTTTGAAAATGTCATAAACCATAGTGTCACTACTCCTCTATAGTGAGAAAATTTCTACCACAGCCATATATATTCATGCAATGTTCAAAAACCTTCCTCATATGCTTCTTGTATTTGCTTTGAGTTTGGTCAAACCTTGTTGACCCTTGTTGAGAATTTTGTCATAGTTCAAAGATCAAGATCACGCACACACCACCTATATACGCTGCTTATGCACTGGAAGTACGCAAAACATGCCTTTCATTTACATGTTCCATTTTCATCCAATAAATGCTACAGAAATATGTTATGATCTCTCTCAAAATTTTGCAAAAGAGATATGGCTATAAAAAAAGATGAGCAATAAAAAAAACTCATGAAGAAAAAAAATGAGGAGCAAGTGAAGCTCAGAGAAAAAAAAGATAGCCATGTCACAAGTAATCATGAAGTTAGAGAGATCATACATGGTTAAGGAGTACAATAAAGTTCACTATCATATTTCCATATACATGCACATCTTGATCTAGGATTATGACACTTTTCTCCTTAGATCATTGTTTTGACTTTACAATATATGCAATGCAAGTATGCTACATTGTTTATTCCTACCTAAGCTCCACATAAGCCATTTAGAAGTAGGGAGATACAAAAGAAGGCAATCTCATGCTATGCCTGGGTAAGGAATCATATACCTTTAGAGTGATTTAGAGTGCTATATGAGGAGTAAGTTGACTTATGTGCTTTCTTTTGAAAAACTTACCAAAAAAACTCCAAGTACTAAAACATTATTTGGGGGAGATGACTTTGCTTTGAGAGCTATTCCATTTATCAACTTCTCAAGGATATATGCTAGAAAATACCACATATCCCACTTGTATAACAAAGTGTCTTGAGTAAATCTTTATGCTTGCTTTATATTTCCAGAATAGCATAGTTATGTTTACTATTATCCTTTACTCGAGGATGAGCAAAGATGTAAGTATGAGGGATCTTGTTGATGGTAATTTCAACATGTTTTTACACTATTAAAACTGTCAACAAAACATCATTTATAAAGCTAATAAGCAAATGTAGAGTAACCTTTGTGCAAATAACATGGTTCCACATGTATATGTCTTTATTTGCTCATAGGAGTGCAAACCAGACAAATTGGAGTGTTGGAGGCCCCATATGCAGGTCGGCCGACCTGCCTATGGACTAAACAGGCACAACCACTGCACCACTCCACTCTACATCTACCCAGGAGGTCCCACAAGAAAGGTAGGAGCCAAAGCTCCCAAACACAGGTTGGCTGACCACAATCCAAGAGAGAGTGGTCCAAGACAATTCCAACCCATGGATCAAGTGGTGATCAAGATCAATGCTCTAGAAGCTTAGCACATGGATTCCTGGGCCCACACCAGAGGACAAACATCACAGAAAAGACCAATCAACCACTATGACATATGGGCCAGCCTTCTAGAAGGCTGAGGTAGCTCTAGGTTGCCATAGGGGGGGCAACCAACCTCTCCATGGGCCCTACCAAGCTACCTAAGTACCCCACAGGGAAGGAGGGCCCACAGGATAGAGAATGAGGGTCAGTTGACCCCCTAAGCAGGTCAGTCGACATGCCAATGCTTCCACCAAAGGTGCCACCCACTCTATGACATGTGGGGCAACTTCTAGAAGAAAGCTGGTGGATCCAAGCCCCCATAGGGGGTCGGACGACCCCCTATTGTGTACTTTGGGGCTCCCCTTTCTCCCACCGCCTCTTTGCATGCTTCCATGCATGGAAATGATCACATCCCTTCACTCTAAGGCGGTTCTAAGGCGGTTTGATCCAAAGGCTAAGGATGGAGCTCTCCTGGATCACTGACGTGGCACCAGAGTAGCCCCTACTCCACCTAGGCTATAAATACCCTCCTAGAGCACCCTTCTCATTCATGACACATTGGAGGAAACCACTCTCTAGTAGCTTTAGCGAAGCTCTACTGTAGTGTTATGCTAGTTGAAAGAGAGTGAGGAGAGTCTGGAGGAGAGTCGGGCCTGTCTGGTGTCTTCTCCAAGTTATACCTCAGCGGATGCGATCTTCTTGTAAGTTATGCACTTGTGAGTAATACATCTGAGTTCTTTATAGCATTTGATATTCTAAATCTGGTATAGCTGTTATACATCTTTTTGTGCTTGTTCATCGCTTTACTTTAAGTAGAGTGCTTTAACCTAAAAGCTTGGGTTAAAGTAGTAAGAATAGTGTAGACGTGGTGTCTAGACTAGATATTGCCTTTGTAAACTGCTTATGGCATGGATTGTTTGTGATAGCTAGCAGGTGGTGACAGACCAGCCTAATCTTTTATTCCACCACGTGTGTAATATAAGTTCTTAAAAGAAAGGGCCTCAATACAACATGATGGCGTGGTCCGGTCGGAGTTTTATCTCTTACTAATCTATCCCATCGCCTCCTGCTAGAGAAGGGTTGATAAAGCTAGTATAACCAGCTTTGCCTAGTTAGATATCTTTGCTATAATGAACCTCTGTACCCAAAGACCATAGACTCCCTTGTCTCATCATAGGACAACCTTGATAGCTAGTTAATTCACTTCTCGTTCCCTGTGGAAAATACAATACCTGGAATACTCCCGATTAAAGCTGTAACAGAACCGCCCAAATTACAAAAACTTAAGTCCAAAAACTGATCGCCGATGCGATAAATTTTCGTCCTTAGGCTTTCATAACCTCGGTAGTCCGTGAAACCACGACAGATTTCATTTACCTGTAGAAATTTCATTTCAGCCCATCCCTCACAGTATGAATAAATGCATTGCGGAATGTAAACCCAGTGCTCCCATATATACACTCCCAAGTATACATATGAAGCACATGTAGCCAGTTCTTCGTCCTATTGATGACATCGTCATCACAGACGGCACTCCCACACAACGATACTTTCTCATGAACGTGTGTAAACGCGATCATGGTACAGTACCATATAAGCATTCCCCTAGTATCGGTAGTGTATCCGACCATGCTCTCACAACTCTCACTTACCAAGGCATAGTGACAGTCTGATCCATACATTACCACTCAAGTGAACGGCACCCATACAATTTCACCCTGTATGGACAAGTAAATAGAAATATGATGCATTACCCCCAAGTCAGTACTTAGATAAGCCACCTAAATCCTATTGGGCGTAAGAGACACGACTACTGGCACACTCTTAGTTTAGTGAAAATAGTAATTTTGAATACCTATATGAACAGTAACCATTGAACCAAGGATCTGATGCCAGCTGTAATAGAACCGCCCAAATTACAAAAACTTAAGTCCAAAAACCGATCGTCGATGCGATAAATTTTTGTCCTTAGGCTTTCATAACCCCAGTAGTCCGTGAAACCACGACGGATTTCATTCCTTGCTCATCCTTAGCCGAGAATCACTTTAGTTCAACAGACCATCCATACGTTACATAAAGTTCAAATACGAATACATCAGAGTACGAAGTATTTTAAAGTTATTACAAAACCAAATCTCTTGCAGCAGAAATAGTTTTGAAACCAACTCACACACACTTAGTTCATTACAGTGCCAGTAATAAGTCATTTCTCATAAAAGCATAGAAGAGACTTCAGAAGTGACCATCGCCCATGGTCCTAGTTGTCGCCCATAGCTGGGTAGAGACAGTTGATGCAGTACCCGTAGTACATCTGTCCATTTGCAACAACATTGGGAACAAAGCCCTGAGTACTCAAGTGTACTCAGCTAGACTTACCCGTCTTAAACTAAAATAAAGACACCAAGGATAATGCAGGATTTTGTGGTGGTACAAGGTCGAACTCTCTTTTGCGGAAAATCATCTACTATTGAATACTTTAAAAATGAAGCCATATTTTATAATTGTTACCTGTCTTCTAAATTAGCACCTGTACTAAACAATACACTTGATTAAACAGAGAATGACCGGTTTGCCCTTCTGGTCTCATCATATCATTCCATCGGAACCATTTCAAGTAATTAATTGTTCCCACGCCATGTAGCAATTGTCAAGTTCTCACTAACGGGGAGAGACCACGATTCGAATCAAATTCCTATCCAGCTGGAGGGTTTATTCCTCACCCAAACTTCGCAGCCTTTGAACGGGGGCGCGGCAGTCGCCTAGTCTACCATTCAAACCAAGAACGCTTCCCAGAACCCCTGAACAAAACCGAGGACCGCCCAACACCCGGTTTCTCCTGACTAGGGATCAGCTAGCCAGGCACTCGGCCTTACACTCCGTGTCCTCGTTACCCCGCACCGAATTGCGGTTATGTTCGTTCTTGGTTCGGCCAGTAGGTAGGTTTCGCGGCTCGAACGAGTTATCTCGCCAGCTAAGGGTTGAGGCATGCGTTCAACATGACAAGAAGGACACCACCCGATCGGCCCGCCAAAAGGCAGACACATACGCAAGGTACCGGCCTAGGGCTCGCAGCTCAGCTAGATATTGCCGGTATCAGACGTACGGACAATTTATCAACCTTCCCGGTTGCCTTTCCATTCCATGATATCTTTCATACTCCGGCTTCTCCACGTAGAGCAATACATGACTTGTGTTACCGAGGGAGCCATATTTAATTAGTAGGTCTAAGCATCTATCTTTACTATGCTACCAAGGTTATCAAGGATATACGGATATCAAAAGCAAGGAGGGTAATATGCAACAATTAGGTTCACCCAACTCCTATACTTAATGCAACAACATAGTGTAACATAGTAAGTTAATATCATAAGATATAGTTAAAATGCACCGGGGCTTGCCTTTCTCGAACGAGCTAGGCTGGTGATCGAGACACTCCTGGAGTTCCTCTTCTGGTTCCTCGTTCACGTGCCCTTCGTTGGCTCCTTGCTGACTGGCTTCTTCCTGCTCCTGGGGAAGGTTGTACTGTGCTTTCTCCTGCGATCCTGTATGATGCGTAGATCCAAATGATATGAGACAAGGTATATTATTACCTATGCAAGATGGTGAATATGCTAAAATGTGACATGCTCAGGATGTTCCTTTCTTTAGTGTTTTCCGAGTAGGTGCAAATTTCTTCGCTTGTAATTCTTTATTATAGTTGTAATTAAGCAAATAAAATTCTTACACAAGATACTAATACTAATAGTAGGGTTCAGTTTTGGATTACTAACCTAACTGGTTGATTAGTGCTTCAAAGATACACCAAAGCTTAATTAACTAACTAACCTTTCTTAGGACAATCTAATTAACTAGAAAATTAACACAGAACTACACATCATATGAAAACAGTTCATAAAATTCTACAAAAATTACAGTAGTTTAAGCAGGGTCAAACTAGCATACTCAAATTTTTCCAAGTTAAAAGGGATAGTACTCTATTATGCACAAAATTAGCAAATTTAAAGCTAAATAATAGTAAAAAATACTTAGTACAGTGAAAGTGATGAACTAGCCAGATTAGCATTTGTCCTAGTTACTATTCCTTACTAGAAAGCAACACAAAAAGTTACAACTCTTTTTAACTAGAAATCTATTTACTAAAAATATTACAAGTTAACAGCCAAAACATATTTTAAATGCTAGTGATTTATTTTTCCACAGAAACTACTTAGGATATATTTTTCCTAGCTTTAAGAAACCATTTAAGATCTACTGGAACAGGAATTTAATTTTTAGCACAAGCCTAAAGTAGCTTAACTGATTTATGCAGTTTTAATTATTTTCAGGATTTATTTAATCCTACACAAAAAAGTACTACCAAATATACATGCAATATTTTTTCAGGGTAGATCTACTTATAAAAAGTACTCACAAATATTTTCATGATTTTTAGATCATTATTTAATGAGATAAGTATTTTGCAATTTGTTTCACATTTTCTGAAAATCGGAAAAACAAAAAGGCACAGGCCTTTCGGCCCAACAGGCCGAGCAGGCCCAAACAGGCGAGGCAGCCCACTCCCGGCGGGAGCCGGTGCCTGACAGCAGGGGCCCGCGCGAGGGGACCCATGCATTGGTGGCTCAGGGCGGAGGCGAATCTTTCGCCGGCGATATCTCGCCGACGACGAGGTCTCCGGCAGTGCGGTCTGGCCCTACGGACGCGGCTACGCGAGACGGACCCAGCGCAACCCTAATCGAGTGAAATGGTGGCCGGAGTGAACCTCACCGGCGTCCATGGCGGAGCGGCGGTGCGGTCACACGGCGGCAAGTCGAGATAGGCCACAGCGGCTTCGATTGAGCGGGGCTAGGGTTTCGTGGTGCTATGGCGAGCACGAGGCTCGCGCTGTCGCATGACAACGGCGGCCGAAGGGGTGTAGTCCACGGCGCGTTGCATGGCGGAGCCGGTGCGAAGCTCGGGCTTGCGCGGTAGGACGAGGAGGGGCCTTACCAAGGCTGAGCGGTCATCGTTGCAGGCTTGGGGAGATGAGGCAGAGCTGTGGTGGAGATGGAGAGGACGGCAGTGCTCCGCGGTGGCCGGAACGGCGGTGATGCCGCTCGGCGACGCTGCGGTTGCGGGCTCTGGTGCGCGCGAGAGCGAGGGCGAGGCGCGAGCGAGAGAGAAGGAGGGCGCGTCGGCAGGGGACAAAATGGAGGGAGGGAGGATAGGGGCGCGTCTACTTCGGGTGTAGGTGCGGCTCGGCCAGAGCTTGGCGGCCACACACGCGTCGTCGGCAGGCATGGCGGCCACGTGGCGCACGACGTCTGTGCGCGGTCGGGCGCACGCGCGCTGCGCGTGAGGTGCGGGCGGGAGACGGCGCGAGCGTGCGAGGCAGGCCGGGCTAGTTTCGGCTGGTGGGCCGCTTCGTCGGCGCCGACCCAGTAAGGTAAGGAATTCTTTTTTTTCTTTTTCTTTTCTAATTTCATTTCTTTTTTTGATTTGTTTCTTTTTCAAACAGGTTTAAAAATTCAAAACCAGGCTTTGGTGTGAATACTAAAGTTGTTCAAAAGATTTGAAACTACCTTTTTGCTTGAGAGGTCAAGGTCAAATTCTCTATAGTTTTTAAATTAGAATTCAAAATCAAATGTGAAGCCTTTCTTTTAATAAAAGATAATGATTTCCAAATGGATTTTAAATTTTATTTCTTTTATTACACCTAGGGTTTTAAAAGCAAGATTAATTAGGGCATTGTTTTCAAGACTTAATTCAAACACCATCAATTTTATGAATCCATCTGACTTCATCATTCTTAGAAATGTTTACTTAACTTGATTTTTAAAATGAAATGCCATGATGCTTCATGATGATGCTTATGCAATGAATGATTTGCAATGATCATGTGGATTATGCAATGCTTAACACTAGGGTGTTACAGCCCTTCCCCCCTTAAGAAAATCTCGTCCCGAGATTTAGGTACTAACCACTGGTCACAAAAGCTGGGGTAGACTTCTCTGAGATACTCTTCGGTCTCCCAAGTTGCATCTCCTGCATCATGGTGACTCCACTGTATTTTGTAGACGCGGGTAACTCGGTTATGAGTTATGCGATCCTTGCTATCCAAGAGTTCCATAGGCTGTTCTTGATAAGTTAGATCTGATTTCAACTTGAGGTTCTTGACAAGCACTTCCTCTTCAGGTACTCTTAAGCACCGTTTTAATTGGGAAACATGAAATACTGGAAAGATAGATCCCATTTCTTCTGGCAAATCTAACTTGTAGGCCACCTTTCCCTTCTTCTCTAGAATTTTGTAGGGTCCCACGTATCTTGGTGCGAGTTTTCCCTTGACGCCAAAGCGTCTTACCCCTTTCATGGGTGAAAACTTTAAATACACATAGTCACCTACTTCAAAGGTTAAGGGTCATCTTCTTTTATCGGCGTAGCTCTTTTGTCATGACTAGGCTGCCTTCATATTTTGGTGAATGGTACGGATTTTCTCTGCGGCCTCATCTACGAAGTCAATGCTGTAAAATCTTCTTTCTCTTGGTTCAACCCAATTTGTAGGTGTTCTACACTTGCAACCATATAGAGCTTCGAATGGAGCCATCTTGATACTCTCTTGATAGCTGTTATTGTAAGAAAACTCTATCAAAGGTAACCATGATTCCCACGAACCTCCTGAAGATACCACACAAGCACGTAGCATATCTTCTAGCACTTGGTTTAACCTTTCTGTTTGGCCTGAGGTTTGAGGGTGGTATGCTGAACTACGGATAAGACTAGTACCCAAACACTTATGTAATCGTTCCCAGAAGTGAGCGGTGAACTGAGGTCCTCGGTCCGAGACTATTGTCTTTGGCACACCATGCAATTTGACTATCTCTGAAAAGTATTTGTCAGCATACTGCGATGGTCTATCTATAGTCTTTACTGGTAAGAAGTGAGCCGACTTGGTGAGTCGATCCACGATCACCCAAATTGAGTCATTTCCCTTACGTGTGGTTGGAAGACCTGTAATGAAGTCCATGCTAATGTCATCCCACTTCCACACTAGAATCAGCAAGGACTGCAAAAGTCTGGCTGGTTTGAGATGAATGGCCTTCACTCTACAACAGACATCACATCTAGCGACATAAGCAGCTATTTCCTTTTTCATTTTAGTCCACCAAAATCTTGATCTCAAGTCATGGTACATCTTATTACTACCCGGATGAACTGATAGTTTGGAACGATGAGCTTCATCCATAATTCTGTTTCTGAGTTCTCGATTCTTTGGCACGATGAGACGATCATTGAACCACAATACACCTCTCTTGTCAATACGGAACTGCTTGGCTAAGCCTTCCCGTACTTTCCTTTTGATATGGGAAACTCCTTTATCTGAGGCTTGTTGTTCGATAATATCACTCTCTAGTGTACAACTAAGTCGAATGTTGAACAAAACTTCTGAGTGCATTAAGTTGAACCCATCTTCAAACAGAGGTTGTACTATTTGGCAGTGCGACTTTCTGCTCAAGGCGTCGGCCATGACATTGGCCTTACCAGGGTGGTATTGCACATTCAAGTTGTAATCTTTGATAAACTCTAACCACCTTCGTTGGCGCATGTTTAACTCAGACTGGGTGAAGATATATTTGAGGCTCTTGTCATCTGTAAAGATATTGCACACATTACCCAGCAGGTAATGCCTCCATATCTTTAGGGCATGCACAACTGCAGCTAGCTCTAAATCATGCGTAGGGTAGTTGACCTCATGTTTCTTAAGTTGGCGCGAGGCATAAGCTATGACTCGGCCTTCTTGCATTATCACACAACCCAAGCCGGTCTTTGATGCATCGCAGAAAACATCAAACGACCTTTCGATATCTGGTTGGGCTAGAACGGGGGCGGTGGTCAATAGTGTCCGCAAGGTATGGAAAGTTGTTTCACATTTATCTGTCCAAGCAAACTTTTGATCCTTTTGTAGCAGGGTGGTCATGGGTTTGGCGATCTTTGAGAAGTCCGGTATGAAACAACGATAATAGCCTGCTAAACCCAGAAAGCTTCTTATCTCATAGTTAGGTGCTTTCCAATCCATCACTTCCTGAATTTTGCTAGGGTCAACCGAGATTCCATTCTCTTACAATATATGCCCAAGGAATGGCACCTTAGTGATCCAGAATTCACATTTGGTGAACTTGGCATACAACTTATGCTCCCGAAGTCGGGTTAACACTACCCTCAAATGTTCTTCATGATCTTGCTTGTTCTCGGAGTATACCAAAATGTCATCGATGAACACGATCACAAACTTGTCTAAGTCAGGCATGAACACCGAGTTCATTAGATACATGAAATGAAACGACCTCGATTTCTGCGAAGGGAAATCCACAGATTCGCAGTGTAATAAAATAGATTGCGTGAACAATCCACAATATTACCCAAATTTCAGTCGATAATCATTACCAAACTTCGAGTACAAGAGGGCAATATAAGGATTTACATTAATTATTACAATGCCACACTGGCGGAAAGCACACTGGAATCATATCAGAGAAGCAACGAAGGTAGAAGCGCCGGGATCCTCCCCACGCCTGAGGCTAGCAACGAGACTCCTAATCCTCATCTTCATCGTAGTCAACGTCTTGTTCAACACCTGTTTAATGTCTATTAGTACGGATTGTACTGGTGCCACATTCCCACCAATGACATATTTGTGGAATTGGATGCAATAGGGTATATCAAAAGACCTATATTTGGTTGTTGTCTTCCTATGCAAGATTCATTAATTACTTCAGTAGTATAAGTCATTGTTTATTTGTCCAAATTCATATTCCATCCATCCATTCCATCCCGTCACACACATCTCACCACACCTCACACTCATTCGACGGGCCCAACTTCCTCTCGAGCCCGTCTCAGCGGCACACTGCTCCATCAGAGCACACTGTCGGAACATATATCAACCAGGGTGAGAAAAGGACTCATCTCACTAGCGGGTGAAGCAGGTCACATAAACTAGACCAAAACCGACAAATCGGCTATGTATCGATTGATCAAACCATACCACACTCTGCAGGTGCGTTACAATACCACAGGTTCTTACCATCATCGATAACCGTCGTTATCTAGGCTAGACTCTGGCTGCTTGCTAGCCTAGAACGATGCCACCCTACCACTCAGCCCTGAGCCAACTCCACATACTGCACGGGGGTGCTAAGACTGTGAGGCCTGGTAACCAGGCCCCGGGGGTTACCAGCTGTCTCGAGAGGGTGTGGGACGCACTCTCGTACCTCTCTACACTAATCCGCTTACTTCCAAGTAGTAGTGGCACCGCCCTACCAAGTAGTCCAGCCGTCTTCTACCCATTTCGAAGCAAGTGGTAAGTAATGTCTCTATGATTCTAAGTACCAGAAAGTCCCTAATTGGCCAAGCAAGACATCTTCATCATACCCCATGCCATCACAGCATTCCACTGTCCCGAGGTTCAACCTCGGAACCTCCTTTTCTGGTCCATTTACCCGCCACAGGTACGATCAAAGTGATTGCCTAGGTAGCTCTCTCGGCAAGACTTACCCAAGGCTCGTAATCATTCTCACTTGGCTGACAAAACCCTCACCACACACACCCAAGACACACACAACACTCTCCCCTCTTTCCGGCACCACGTGCCTCATCATCATCATCCCATCAATATGCGAGAGTAGTAGTAGTAGTAGTAATAATATTATATATAGAGCAAGCAAGTGTGCGTCTATCTTATTGCGGGGTAGCAGGGTAAAGGTTTCGTCAAGGTAAAGGCTTGAACAAATAAACTACCATGCAACCTATGCATTGCTTAATCATTCATTATTAGAAATGTAACATGTGAGCGTGCGTAATAGGTTCTACGAGGGGGTGGGGTGTGACACCTCCGTTGTCGTCACCGAGTTCCTTTTTGTCGTAATCTCCCTCCTCAGACAGTCCCTCGTTGTTCTCTGAAATAAATGCGTGAAACGATCACGTTAGCGACGTATAGAGATCGCATAAAGAATTATCAGAAAAATAAGAAGATCCAAATGCACACAAACATAGCTCCAACACGTAGAGCTCATTTTTCTGAGAATTTTGATAGGCCGTTTGCAATTTTTGGACTTCGTATGAATTTTCTATGAATTTCCGAAGTTCAAACCAATTCTTAAATTGATAAAATGGATTTTATATCTGGCCTGGACACGTGTCATGATCTGATAGGCTGGATGACGTCACAATGACGTCAGTTGTACATCAGTTTGACCAGAGTCAACCACCGTGGCTTTTCAGGGCCGAACTGGGTCGGGTTAGGGCTCGGGTAGGGCCGCCATGTGTCGGCTTGTGGTAGCGCCACGTTGTTGGCATGGGCCTCCACTGGGCTCGGCGGGGCTCGGTCTACCGCAGTGGTGCACGGTGCACCTTGCATCTCGGTCCAGTGGACCGCAGGCAAGAGTCCACATGCACCGGGCGCACCGTCTCCTTTCTCCTTACAGGTTCACGTGAACCACGTCTATGAGGGCAGGATGGGGAGCTCGGCTTGGTTCACAGCTGGTGCAGAGCGCTTGTGTGCAGGATCAGTCCACCGCACAGTCTCACGGTCTACACAGACCAAGTCCACGCGATCGTCCTCTTCTCTTTTCCCCACCTTTTCACTCTGCTCGACGGCGTACGGTGGCGCCATCGCCGATGAGCGATCTAGGGTCCACCCTGTGTGGCTTGGGGTCAAATTGGTGGGTCGGGGTTTCTTGTGCTCGCGCGGCGGACGCGGTGGTGTACTCCGATCGTATTGGCGTGGGCTCGAGGGCTCTCTACTCGGAGGCAGAGCGGATGGGGCTCGTCGGCATCCTACAATCCGGGGCTCGGAGTGACTAACCCCTAAATTGGCACCGCGGATAGTTGTCTGATGGTCTCAGGGTACGGACGGAGCCACCCGCAAGGTTCACCTATGCCTCTACGGCTCCAGCCGCGGTGAGCAGCTGCGGCGACTCCACTGGGGTCGCGGAGCCGGCGTTTCGCGGACGAAACAGCACCTCCTGGCTTGCGCACGGTCATTAGCGCACATGGGCGAGTGTGTGGAAGCTGTTGGTCAAGTCTACGGGCTTCTGTGGCGCTTTGGCCGTGATGGTGATCCCGCCGAACGCGCGAACGTCGAGGTACCGTGTGGCCACAAGGTTTGGGGGGATATGGAGGTCCACTAGTTAGCCAAGGGTCTTCGAGAGGTCACCGTGAGGCAGCACGGGTCGTCAATTTTTCCATGGCTGGTCTTCATCAACGGGAACGCGTCCGTAGCGGCAACGCGACGGCGACGCTCTCCATGGCATACAGCGGACTGGCCTCCGCGTTCCAGGGTGGAGGTCTATGTATATGGCAACGGCTCATGCCATGGTCGCTGGTGGGTTCGGGCGGACGTGGCAAATCGCACAAGCGCGTCATACGACCTCGAGAGCAGTTCGTCCGCGGCACCGAGCTCGTCGGCGTCCGGCCAAGCCGTTGGCACCATGGGCAGGGGGTCATAGGGCATCCAGGCTTCAACCATCTACATCGGGGGCTTGGGGTGGTCTTGGAGATGCTTTGCGGCTCGTCCGTTTGGCTGGAGCGGGCTCAACTCGTCGGGGAACGCGCCGCACCGCGATGGCGAGACGACGACGTTCACCGGGGCCACCGTGGTCTGGCATTCACGTTCCGGGGTCTCGGTCACCTAGAGGGTCATGGCGGGTCCGTTCAGTGCCTATGTATGTGTGCTTGTTCGATTTGGCTAGGCCGACGAGGCACCTTTGCTATTCCAAGGTTGGGAACGAGGTTACGGTCGCCGGCGAGGTTGTCGGCCAGAGCTTAGTTGGTCGGGTCGTGTACCTTGCGCCTGAGGTAGAGAGGCTAGCGTAGCAGTGTTGAGTCGTGGCCGTGGAGTTCGGTAGCAGTGCAGTGCAGCGCCTCGATCGACGTCGTCGATGAAGCTCCATGGTGAGCTCCGGCGGCCTCCAGTGATCTCAGGCGCACTCCGCCTCCTCTGCTCCCCCTTCCTCTGCTTCTTCTCCCTCGTCTCTCTCCGCTGGTGTGTGTGTTGTGAGTTGCCGCAGCGGCGGCGAGGTCTTAGGGAAACCCTAGAGCATCAGGGGAGGGGTATTTGTAGAGCTCGGCTCGCAATCCAAGGGTGGAGCGGGGCTTTGTTCGCCAAGAAGAGGGGGACAACAGGGGGACAGGGATCACGCGATCAGCGTGTTTGTCAGAGGCCGTTGAGGCCTGCCGGTCAACAGCTGTGCTCGGCCGGCGTCGCAGCATGCGTGAAGTGCTTGGGTGGAAGAAGAACGGCGTCAGGGGGGTCCCACCTGTCAGCCGAGCAAGGCACGCGAGGGGGCGAGCAGGTGCGTGATGCGGTGCTGCTGGGCCGGCGCGAGCGTTGGGCCGGGGTGTGCGTGTGCTCAGGCGTGAGCAGGCTGGCTGCTAGGTCTCCTTTCCTTTTTATCCCTTTTTATTTCTTTAGTCATTTATTTAGGGTATGTATATATGTATTTATTCATTGGTAGGTCATATGTATATATACTTGTATGTATGTTTGCATAATTATATTTATATATGTATACAAGTGTATTTGTCACGGTCTTTACTTATGGTGCTTTGGTACTTGTATATGTTCATTCATTTATTGAGGTCCAAGTATATATGTATATATATATGTATATACATATGTGTCATATGTGTACATATATATATATATATATATACACACATATATCCATATTTATTCTTTCATAAGTGTATCTTATTTTAATTCTCATGCTGATTAGCAATACAAGCAAAAGGGTTAAGAACCAAATCAAGCATGGACATAATGACATGGAAATATATGCTTTTATAAAAGGAGTATTAAGGCCTAGGGTTAGCTACTGACAGTGTATGTAACTTTAAGTCATGCATGACAACCATCAAGCCATAGATGTTTAAAGAAAATTTTTGTAGTTGGTATTTTCCAAGTGTGTAATTTTTTGGGATGTTACATGAAATATGCAGGAGCATTTGTCAATCTAAAGGACATGACGAGATACTCATACAATCCATATCTAGTAGAAAAGGCGGTCTTAGGTATGTCTTGTGGTCTGATTTTTATCTAGTGATATTCTGACCTTAAGTCTATCTTGGAAAAGACACGGGCCTTGGACAACTGATCGAACAGAATGTCGATGTGAGGTAAAGGATATTTATTCTTGACGGTCATTGCATTCAACGGCCGATAATCCACACACATCCGCAGGGAATTGTCCTTCTTTTTCTTCACGAACAAGGCAGGACATCCCCACGCTGACCTTCTTGGCTGAATGAGACCTTTATCTAGCAAACCCTTTAGCTATGTTTGTAATTCTGCTAATTCATTGGGCGTCATTCGATATGGTTTCCTTGAGATTGGGGCCGTTCCGGGCACCAACTCTATGGCAAACTAAACTTCTCTGTCTGGGGGAAGACCAGGTAATTCCTCCGGAAAGACGTCGGGAAACTCACATACTACAGGGATTTCGGTTAAAGAAGCGGTATATAGCGCACTAGAAGTGCTAGCTACCTCTAGTCTCCTAGGCAAGCATACTTGAAAAGTACCCTTACCCACGGGATCCTTAAGAGATATTTCTACTCTTAGTATCCAACACCACTTCCCACTCTTTCATCCATTCCATCCCTAGTATGACATCCAAAGCTAAGCCTGACATGATTATTAAATTCATTTAGAACTCTCGATTGGCTATTTTGAGGATTACTCCTTGTACTATCTGGTTGGTCAACAAGTCAGCCCCGGCTGAACTTATCCGATAACCATACTCCAATTCCTTAACTTTTAACTCATGCTTTTTAACAAAGGATTGACTGATGAACGAATGCGATGATCCAGAATCGAACAAAACAACTGCAGGGAACTGATTTACAGAGAACATACCAGCGGTGACTAGCTCTCCAATGGGGATCTCGTTGAGGTTGGTGAAGTGCACCCGGGCATTGTAGCTGAGCTGGGGTTTGGGAGGGTTGGTACAAACTATAGCGAAGTGCCCCATTTGGACACACTTGTAGCACGGTCCTTTCACCGTGGTGTTAGCTCCTGTTAGTGGATTCTGAGTTGCTTTGGCATTGGGGGTGGCCACCTTGTATGGCTTCACATACCTCTGAGGACCTGGAGCATTCTGTGGCTTGCGCTGAGGCGGCCTGAACCTTGCTCCAGGTGCAGGGGGATGGTATTGTGGACGGTTGACAAACAGAGTCCGGGCTTGAGAAGCACCTACTTCGAAAGCTCTCTTCCTACTCTTAGATGCGGTATACAGATTATTATGGTTCTCTTGAGTTAAGACGTCACTGACAAAGTCATTGAACATGGTCCTGGAGGATGTGCCCACTGTCTTTAGCATCTTCGGGTTAAGACCCCTCTTGAAGCTAGCAATATTCTTGCTCTTGGTGTCAACAAACTCAGTTGCATAGCGCGATAGGTTGTTGAAAGCATGTAGGTATTCAGTCGGAGTTTTGGTCCCTTGTGTCAGCTTCATAAACTCTCCCACCTTCATCGCCATTAGACCAGGTGGTATGTAGTTACCACGGAAAGCGGTGGTGAAACGAGCCCATGTAACCTGCTCGCCTTCACGATAGGTAGCACGGTGATGAGTCCACCAGATCCTGGCGGGACCTTGAAGTTGATGAGCTGCATATTCCGCCTGATATGACCATGCCATCGACCACGCCAACAAGCTAGCCAACCTCACCATCAATCACTCCAACCACACCAGCCCAAGACTTTGATGGACCGATCACACGTAGCCGAGCAAACAAACTACAGCAAGAGGTGCACGCACTACTTTATGAAATTCATGTTCATATTAATGATAATTATATACTACCTAAGTCGTGCACGTTATTATTGCTCAGGTTTACCAAGGAGGATGACATGGATACATCAATAGTGGACTACAGAGAAGAATCACGTTCGAGTCACTCCAGTGTGACAGAACCGTCTAGAAGAAATAGTCATAACTTTTGATTCCCAAAAGCTATGAAGGTCATTGAGGACTTGTTGGAAATCTTATCAAGTCTAGTTTCCAATGCATCAAGTGCCGACCAGTTTTGATGCCCCAACTAGTCTGGCGGCCAGTTTTGGTGTTGACTGGTTAGATGGTCGACAGTCAGTCTGTTGGTCAACTTCGTATGCAAAACTGTACCATTCTACAATATCTTGTGGTTCATGCTACACATGGTGTGAAAGCTTATTAAGTTAACTTTCCAACGCAACAAACCCCACATCATTTGGATTTCTCAAGATGGAGTTATTGTCAAAACACTGAAGACTGCGCAGAAGTCCAACAGCCACGCGGGAACTCTCCATGAAGGTATTACGAAGAGGCCTGTTCACATAGTTCGCTTCTTTTGTTTTATTTCGAGTTTCCACCTATCTAGCAGGGTTGTTGCTAGTTTAAATACCCCCTAGAGTCATTGTAATCTCAGACTTTTGACAATCGAAATACAGAACCCCTTTGTTCAGCTGTGTGCTAACAAACTTTGAGAGTGATCTCTACCCCTTTGCTCTTGTGATTTCCTTCGTGGATCTACAGAAGCGGCGGCTTCATCCGCTCCCAATTGGTGCTCCTACCCCTTCAAGGTTCTCCTTGGTTGATTGTAGTTTGTGTTGGTTGGTTTCTTGAGAGTGTGGTTGGGCGAATCCTCGATTCAGGTTGCCGGTTAAAGACGGTGGTTGGCTTCGAGTTTTATTTGTTAGGTTGCACTAGTTATCGTTGCTTGCAGCAAGTTATCTCGGCTTCTCTGAAGCTAGTTATCTGGATTTCATCCTACGTCGTGAAGATCGGGACATCATATCGCATCATCTGGTATCAAAGCTTTCGTTACCACGGTAGAATTCATTTCCCTTAGCTACATACATTTTGTTTCGTCCTATCCACAAAAAAGCCTAAACATTTGTTTAGCCCTTTGTTTTAATTTGTTATTTTAGTGGGTTTTGTTAACTTTCAGTCCATTAGAGTTTTTGTTTTAGTTGCTGATCATTGTCACGGAACCGCCCAACGAATATAAGATTAAGCATGACTATCCCCGTTCAACACGTTGACACGCACATACTCTCACTTATACCAGTTCGGTAGTCCGCCGAGTATCCCGAAGGACCCCGGTAAATGAACAACTCAACTGGGACCGCTTGATTAAGTAAACACCAATCATTTACACGGAGTTTTGTAGTGGAAATAATATTACAAATAAGCTCAGAAATAATAATACAAATCTAAGTTCAAAACTGTTTAATAAAACAACATAGCTTTGAAATGATTATAGTAACATAAGTTGAAATACATTGCTAGCTTAAAGTGATATCCTCCAACAACAGCATATAGATAAGAAGTAACTATAGAATCACCGAACCCACCGGTGGTTAACCACTCCTTCAGCAGGACGAAGCCCTTCACCTGCAACAGGGTGGGATAAACCCTGAGTACTCGAATGTACTCAGCTAGACTTACCCGACAAGGGATAAAACAAAAGACTCCCAAGGATATGCAAGGCTCATATGGTGGAGTTGACAGGATAGCATAATTTTTGCATAAAAGAGCATTACTACCTTGACTCCTATCTTTCAATATTTTAATCAATATTTTAGCATCAAGATTAATAAAGCTTACCAAGTCTAGATTTGACCCTGATCTAGAACAATCACTTGATTAAAGCATCACAATAGTAACCATATCCAGTTTGGCATAAACACCATATAACCATCTTTTGGTTACTTATTAGAGTTTATGTTTCTACAGTGGGGGGAAGATCTATCCAGTTTCTCACTGACGGGGAGAGACCGCGATTCGAATCGAATTCCTATCCAGCTGGTGGTTTATTCCTCAATCACACCCAAGTATGCCTGCCGGCACACTTATGCGGGTCACCTTCATTGACGCTCGGGTAGCCCGTGGATCTCCATGTACAGGCATGAGTAGCGACTCACGGATAGCTAGGTAGCTCAAGTAGATCCTGCCCATGGTCCCGACCAGGTAGCTCAGGTCATACTTGCCCACGGTCTAGTATGCCGCTCGCGGTCTTCCTGACCCAAGTAGGGGGAGATACCAGCCCGAACCCACATAGTTAGGCTTCGCGGTCGAAACAAGTTATTCGACCAGCTATGAAGGAGGCATGCGTTCATTCTCGACAGATGTCCAACCACGATCCAGTGCCTAGCGACACAGGTGGAGAGAACCCGCTCACACGACCTCCAAGTCAAGTGGCTCACAACACCTTGTCCGCCCGGTCTCGATTTATTACTTCCACATGGTTATTTTCCACGATAGCAAACTATAGCCAACCGTGACTAGCAACCTATCTTTGTGGGGGATGGTAGACCACCCACGCTACCGGTCTAAGCATGGCTAAGCAGAGGTTTTGATCCTAGGCCTACAAGGTTCTTTTGAGTGGACAAGAAGATATAATGCAGCAAAAGGGTTTCATCTCACTCCTATGACTTAATGCACAAACAAGTGGTTGTATAGTAAGTAAAATACTTTAAATAGAATTGAGAAGGGTATAAATGCTTCGGGGCTTGCCTTGGGAACCGACACAAAGTCACTGATGGTTAGAGGACACTCGCATGGTGAGCTCTGCAGATCCACGCTCGTACTCTTGGTTCCTTTTGTCTCCTGGATTCATCCATCAACACCATGTTCAGGTTGGCTCCACCCAACACCGTCTTCGGGTTTGGTTCCAACCATCACATCTCCACATAGTGTACCTAGCATACCTAAATGAAATGCAAGATGCACATGTATGAATGCGGAGAATGGTAACAAGAGATACATATATCAGCATCTAAGACAAGCACAAGACTAAGCCATACATATATAAGCACTTGGAATTACTTAACTAGTTATCACTTAACCATATCAAAAGATGATAGCAAACACATCAAGTATACAAATTAACTTAATCCAAGCTCAGCCATTACAAGCATGCTACAGCCAAGAACTACTCAACAATGATAGCATACAGGAACTAGGGCTGCTATATGATAACAACCACAAGCATATAGATTTATTTACAAAAGGAACCACTCACGACTATCACAGGTTGCTAACAATCATATCAGTTTTCACATAATAATCGACTCACACAAGCCATTGCAAACACGTGATAAGCATAAGGGTTATTTAATTAACCATCTAAGATAAGTACGAGATCATACATGATAAATAGATGCACTTAGATTTAATTATCAACTATAACTAAATCATAACTTAGGAGATAGAAGCACATTACATGACATACCTAGTCACTTAAAACTGTTTAGCTAAATATCACCCAAGCTTAACATAGAAGATAAAAAGCACTTCAAGCGTGATCTACTATTAAATACAAGTCAAACCATGACAAGTATTCATCTAACAAGTTCATTTAATATATGTAGCTAGCAAGAAAAAGTTACAGTAATTAACTCATACATGTAAATTTGGGACAGCAAAACCACAGTCACGGTTTCAATCATAAGCGGAGATATAAGCATCCAAAAGGGATGATCTTAGATATTCTGGAAAGATATTGAAATTATCTACAACATTGTTAATACCACCATAAGCTAATTTAAAGGTTAAACAAGTCAAACAAGCCAATGTTTCAGATCTGCTCTAACTAGGACAGAAAAGCAACATTACATCTAAAATACATAACTTGAGTTTCAAACATCCAAAGAGCATGAATCTTAACTTAATAGAAATCTTAGTAAATTATATAAAACATGCTTATCATCATAACAAGGTGATTCTATAATTAACAAGGTTAAACAACCATAAGAGAGTAACTCTGCCCATTCTTTGGACAAATTTAACATATAACTTGAAATATTCATGGCTTGAGTTTTAGAAGGGATAAAAAGATGGTTCTAGACATTTTAGAAAGCTTAGAAAATGATGCTCAACTTGGATATTCATATCAACCATAGCAAACCACAATAACACTATGAAAATGCTTGCTTACGAAACCCTACACATACAGCCCACAAATGAGTGAGACAAAATAAACATACAACTAAGCTGAAGTTCATAGAAGCATAAATGAAGTTCTACTTATCTAACACATGGTTCTTGATTCTTTGGAAAGGTACTCAAGTTATTTACAAGTTTCTTATAACCATATTAACATGATTTAAAGCTTAACAAACACTAAACAAGCAAGGAATGCATCTCTGTCCAAAAAGGGGATAGATTCTGTCACTCTACTTCAAACAGCCATAACTCACAATCTAGAGATCCTAAAAATATGAATTTGGACATTATAGAAATATTAAGAAAAACACTACAAATGTTTACACAGTCTCAAAATATGATTCCAAGTTTAACTTGGTCAAACAACACAAATATCTAGGTCTGTCCAGAAAATGACAGATTTCAGCCTTCAACTTAATAAAATTCATATCTCCTAAACTATCATAGATATGGTCATGAAAATTTAACACAAGCTTCATCATATCATAAACTATAACTTTGGTATTCACCATAGCAACAGAAAACAACATTTTATATACGAAAAACATTAATATTCAGAGATCATGCATGCAGTCCAAAACAATGAATGAGACACTTGTTAACTTCGTAAATCTCAAACCATTCAACATCTAGCCATGAAATTTCAACCATAGTCTTTTCATAGCAGTAGAAATGCACCATAAAAGTTTCACAATTTTTGGAGCACTCCTTACCGGTGACAAATATTTATTTCACACAACTAAACATACAAATCCTAACTGCATAAACGAATTTTTCAGAAATCAAAGCAAACTAACTCATGGCATCCAATAGATCTACTGCATAGAGCATTTAACAAGGATTCCATAAGGTCCAACCACACATCCATACGATTTTCCTTTGATTTTATACGATTTTTCGAATGACTGTATAATCTGAAAATACAAACTGAAAACGAGAAAGAGGGAGAAAGGGAGAGGGGTGCTGTTCCTGCTGTTCTTCACCCATGGAGATGTGCAGGAGGGAGGGGATGCTCGTCGGAGGAGGTGGTGCCGGAAGGGGAACCGGCCTCGTTGTTTTCCCCCATCGCAGCAGCATCAACAGCGAGGGGAGGTGCTGCCGGCGGTGGTCATGCAGGCAGGCTGCAGGGCAGCAGAGGCACAGCAGCAATGGCCTCAGCTCCGCGTCGGGCGAGCTGCAGCAGAAGGGGGCGAGCTGGGGCAGTGCCGGCCTGCTCGTCCAGCGGCAGCAGGGTCCTAGGGCGCTGCCTGCAGCTACGCAGGGAGCAGAGGCAGGGCGTGAGCCAGGGAGGAAGGGGCGCATCCCTGGAGCAGGGGATGACGGTCTTGGAGGGGAAGGGAGAGCTCCATGGGAAAGGGAGGAGGGAGCTAGGGTTGGGAGAGGAAGGAGGGAGAAGGAACTCTGCTCCTGCTTTGGTCCGGCAGAAAGAAGAGGTGGAGGAGGCATGCATGAGGAGGCCGGGACTCGGCCGAGAGAAGGAACCGGTGTTTTTATTTCTCATCCCCAATCCTTCCCCACCAAATTCATTAATTGCCACAGTAAATTGGGGCATTCTCAAAAATTGCCACTGACAAACCGTAACTCATTTCGCAAATCTGATTATAGTGTTGCGAAGGTCTCGTCGAATAGATCAATTTGCTCCAAGAACCATAGTCGAACTCCAAACGGTTTGCGAATTATTGATTCCCAAAGAAAACCTCGCGGGTACCGAAAACTGGCATCCTGACGATCTTCGGTCATCTGTTTCACCATTTTTGGCTCTGATTCAGGTCTCGATGTTTGAACGAAGTTTGTCCGTCTCCATCCGGTCTACAACTTTCGTTCAATGCGCGTCGCCATGCGAGATCTCCAAATTGACAGTCAACACCGGTCAAAAACATCGTCAGTTGCACTCGGACTAGGGTTCGGAATATTTTCCGGACAATTTATGTGTTTCCGGGCAATACGATCCTTTCATGACTTTTGTTGTAGAGTTCAACTGGAGTATTTTGGGCATGGTCGTGAGACTTGGTTGAACTCGTATAATTATATCCGCTTCATAAAGTAAGCCGAATAATTATAACAGTCGTCATTCCAGGTGATGTTTTAACTCCAAAGTTTACAAAACTTTTCCAAGGGTTCATATAGATGGAAATAGAGATTAGGCACATAGGATAAATACCTTATCATATATTCCCATATATGAACTATAGTCTCCGATTATCACTTGATTCGATATAATTAGGATTAATTACTTCTTAGCCCGTGCTTAACACCGAGGATGTTACAATCATTCCCATTCATGTGTCCTTTGAGCCTCTATTATATATATCTGAAAATCCCTACAAAAAGAAATTATATCTATAGGCTATATCATCCTTCGTGATATCTTTGATCCTATCAAGTTTTAGCTACTGGTTGTGTTTTCGTTGTTATCTTAAGTGTGCAAGTATCTTATCTGAACCCTGTATTTTGTTCTATAAAAAAAAGAAGAAAGAAAAGTGTAAAAAAAATAGAATTGAAAAAAAAAAGTGTTGAGAAAAGTTGAAAGATCAGTTGTTTTATGTGCACAAGTGCTCTAAAATTTTCATATCAAGTTGTGCAACCAGTTTGCTATCCCTGTTGGTGCAAAATTTTGGTTAGGTCTGATTGCAACTCTTGCATCCTAATCATACCCCTTGTTTGCATCAATTCTGAAATTTCTTTGTGCGTGTGTGATCATTTTATATCTCATTCCTATGTTGTGGTCAGCACTAGGCAGGGAACTTCTAGTTTGGATTGTTATTTAACTTTACAACAACTAGAATTCAGATTGTATTCCTTGTTTATTAATCCCCACCAAGCTCCACATACAAGCCATCGTAATCGGTACTTTGTTCTTGTATTCGCTTAACCATCATTCTCGGTTACCACCACACTTTTGTTTTTCTGTAATTCACAGCAAGGAATTCATAAGAGTTTTGGTTGGTAAGAGCAGTGAGTTGTGAGAACCACTAAATTTCTATATTCCACAAATACCTATTGTTTGTGTTTAGCTAACCTTACAGGAAGATGTGAGGAGTGGAGATAAAGGAATGTGTTTCTGTGGCACAATTTAATGAACTGAAGCAGAGCTTGGAAGACAAGCAAGAACGTATGGCCCAAGATCTACAAGCCCTTCTTGCTGAAGTCAGAGGTCGTCGTCCACCTCAAGATAGTGCAAGCATCCATGGTGAAGACGGAGAAGATAGTGATGGAAGAAGAAGAGGACGGAGGAACCGAGGTGCTGCACACAGTAGAGGCAGAGGACGAGGTCGAAGAAATGATGATGATGAACCTGAAATTGATGATGATGATAATTATTCTCAACGCAGTTTTGGTCACCGACGTCCTAGAAGAAGCAACCATGAAGAGAGGTTTGGCAAACTGAAATTCAACATGCCAAAATTTGATGGAGGATCTGATCCAGAAGCTTATTTCACTTGGGAGTTGAAGGTGGATAAGATCTTTCGCTTGCATAATTATTCAGAACAGAAGAAGTTGGCAATGGCATCTTTGGAGTTTGATGGATATGCTCTGATCTGGTGGGAGCAACTACTCTGTGATCGTGAAGAAGATGAGTTGCGTCCTATTACAAGTTGGGAACAAATGAAGAGAGAAATGAGACTTCGTTCTGTGCCCAAGCACTATCGGCGTGATCTTTTGATAAATTGCAGAATCTAAAGCAAGGAAGTTTCTCTGTTGAGGAATATTATAAAGAGATGGAGAAGGCTATGATTAGAGCCAATGTGTATGAAGATGAAGAGCAAACTATTGCACGTTTCATGGTTGGGTTACATCGGAATATTCATCGCATTGTTGAGTTTCAGCCGTACCAACATCTTATTGATTTGCTACATCAAGCCACCAAAGCTGAACGCCAACTGCAGCAAGATGGCAAGAACACCAAGTCCTTGTCATATGGTCTCAGGACTGCATCTGGAGGGAGCAAGTCAATCTCTAAGTTTTCTATTGCACCCTCAATTGCAAAGAGTTGAAGTGGAGGCTTCCGTGCTAATACTCAAGGTGTTTTTAGTGGGAAGAATGTTGTTGTTCCAAATATGAGTTCTAAACCTGCATCTACCACTACCTTAGTGGGGTCTACCTCCAAGAGTAGTGGAATTCAGTGCTTCAAGTGTGGAGGCCGTGGACATGTTGCCAGAGAATGTCCAAATAATCGGGTGATCATTGTGAATGATAATGGAGAATATGCATCAGCTAGTGAAGAGGAAGTTGAGGAAGAAAATGTTGAAGAAGGCCATGAGGATAAGAGACACACTGGATGTGAATTTGAACAAGGTGCTGCTCTTGTAGTGGCACAAATTTTGAGCGTCCAAATAGAAGAAGCTGAAATTGGACAGCGACATAACCTTTTTCAAACCCGAGCAAGAGTGCAAGATAAGGTAGTGAAGGTGATTATTGATGGAGGGAGCTACGCCGTGAGATGGTTGATAAACTTGGTTTGAAACTGCAGCGACACCCTCATCCATATCATGTCCAATGGTTGAATGATTCGGCAGATATCAAGATTGGATATAGAGTAAAGGTCCCATTCAAAATTGGTGAATATGTTGACAATGTTGAGTGCGATGTGGCACCTATGTCTGTGTGCCACTTGCTTCTTGGAAGGCCATGGCAATATGATCGATATACTCAGCATTGTGGGAGGACAAATGAGTACACACTAGATTTGAAAGGGAAGAAGTTTGTTCTCATACCTATGACACCTCAACAAATCATGGACGAGCACTTACAAAAGAAATCTAAAGTTAGTCCAGTAAGAAATGAAGGAGGAGAGAAAAAGAAATTGAGTGCCATCCACAATTCGGTGAGTGAGTGCCACCAGCCAAATTTGAGAGATAAAAGGAAAGGAGAGGGAGAACATCTAGTTATGTTAGCCACGAAATCTGAAATGAGATAAGTGAGGAACAACCTAGATCAAGTGCTCTTTGTACTTGTGTGCAAAGAGATTTTAATCTTAGCTAACGACATCACCTCTCTTCCTAGTATTGTGTCTCATCTTTTGCAGAACTATGAAGATGTTTTTCCAAAGGAGACGCCAGCTGGACTACCTCCAATTCTTGGGATTGAGCATCAAATTGATCTCATCCCAGGGGCTGCACTCCCCAACCGACCACCATACCG
This sequence comes from Microstegium vimineum, assembly GCA_022036555.1. Taxonomy (NCBI): domain Eukaryota; kingdom Viridiplantae; phylum Streptophyta; class Magnoliopsida; order Poales; family Poaceae; genus Microstegium; species Microstegium vimineum. The sequence goes on from CM039134.1 coordinate 33,889,528, forward strand.
AACCAATCCTGAAGAGACTAAGGAGATCCAAAGACAAGTGCAAGAACTTCTTGATAAAGGTTTTGTTCGTGAAAGTTTAAGTCCTTGTGTTGTTCTTGTGATCTTAGTACCTAAAAAAGATGGTTCTTGGAGGATGTGTGTTGACTATAGAGCTATAAATAATATCACTGTACGCTATCGTCATCCTATTCCACGATTAGATGATATGCTTGATGAATTGAGTGGTTCCACCATATTTACTAAAATTGATTTACAAAGTGGTTACCATCAAATAAGAATGAAAGCTGGAGATGAATGGAAAACTGCTTTTAAAACTAAATTTGGGTTGTATGAAGGTTAGTTATGCCTTTTGGTTTGAATAATGCTCCTAGTACTTTTATGAGATTAATGAACCATGTACTGAGAGCTTTCATTGGAAAATTTGTGGTTGTTTACTTTGATGATATTCTAATTTACAACAAGTCTTTTGAAGAGCATGTGAATCACATTCAACAAGTCTTGGATGGGCTTAGAAAAGAGAAATTATTTGCTAATCTTGAGAAGTGCAGTTTTTGCACAGACCATGTAGTATTTCTTGGCTTTGTTGTTTCAGGAAAAGGAATAGAAGTGGATGAGACCAAGGTGAAAGCCATCAAGGATTGACCAACTCCTATGAATGTAAGTCAAGTAAGAAGTTTTCATGGTCTTGCTGGATTTTATAGGAGATTTGTGAGAGATTTCAGTACCATCGCTGCTCCTTTGAATGAATTGACAAAGAAAGGTGTTGATTTTAAATGGGGGAACTCACAAGAAAATGCTTTTCAAGAATTAAAGAAATGTTTGACTGAAGCACCGTTACTTGTGGTTGCTGATTCTTTGTCTCGAAACATTTCCTTACATCGTGAAATATAAGAAAGGTAAGGACAATGTGGTTGCTGATGCTTTGTCTCGAAAGAATGTATTACTGAACCAACTTGAGGTAAAAGTTTTGGGACTTGAAAGCTTGAAAGATATGTATAATAATGATCCTGAATTTTCAGAACCTTATAATCATTGTCAAGATGGGAAAGGTTGGGAAAAATATCACATACATGATGGATTTTTGTTTCGAGCTAACAAGCTTTGTGTTCCAAATTCTTCGGTTAGATTGCTTTTGTTGCAGGAGTCACATGGAGGTGAAATAATAGGTCATTTTGGACAAAAGAAAACTTATGAACTACTAGGTGATCATTTCTATTGGCCCAAGACAAGGAGAGACGTCATCAGATTTGTGCAGCGTTGCGTCACCTGTCACAAAGCTAAGTCAAAACTGAACCCGCATGGTTTATACACTCCTTTACCTGCCCCTAATATTCCTTGGGAAGACATAAGCATGGATTTTATTTTAGAATTGCCTAGAACTCAGAGAGGAAGAGATTCTATTTTTGTTGTGGTTGATAGATTTTCAAAGATGGCTCATTTTATTCCATGTAACAAGAGCGACGATACTTCACATGTTGCTAATTTATTTTTTAGGGAAATTGTGAGACTACATGGAATGCCCAGGACCATTGTATCTGATCGTGATGTCAAGTTTCTGAGCTATTTTTGGAAAACATTATGGGCAAAGCTTGGGACCAAGCTCTTGTTCTCAACCACTTGTCACCCTCAAACCGATGGGCAAACTGAAGTGGTGAATCGTACGTTGTCGATGTTGCTGCGAACCATGGTGAAAAAGAACTTGAAGGATTGGGAGGATTGCTTGCCTCATGTGGAGTTTGCTTACAACAGGGCAGTACACTCTACCACTAATTTGTGTCCTTTTGAAATTATATATGGTTTCAAACCCATTGCTCCGATAGATTTGTTGCCCCCTCCTTTGCAGGAAAGAACCAACATGGAAGCCTCCAAGTGTGCTGCATATGTAAAGAAGTTACATGAGAAGACCAAGGAAGTAATTGAGTTGAAGGCGACACGCAAGGCTGCAAGTATGAACAAACATCGTAAGCAAGTATTGTTTGAACCAGGGGACTTAGTGTGGATTCATTTGCGTAAGGATTGCTTTCCTGATAAGCGCAAATCCATGTTGATGCTACGAGGGGATGGTCCATTTCGTGTTCTTCAAAGATCAATGACAATGCATACAAGATAGATCTTCTAGCAAGTTATTGCGTGAGCAACACCTTCAATGCTGTCGACCTATTACCATTCAGAAGAGAAGATGCTTTAGAGTTGAGGACGACTCCTTTTCAAGCGGGGAGGATGATATGACCACGCCATCGACCACGCCAACAAGCAAGCCGACCTCACCATCAATCACTCCGACCACACCACCCCAAGACTTTGATGGACCGATCACACGTAGCCAAGCAAAGAAACTACAACAAGAGGTGCACGCGCTACTTTGTGAAATTCATGTTCATATTAATGATAATTATATACTACCTAAGTCGTGCACGTTATTATTGCTCAGGTTTACCAAGGAGGATGACATGGATACATCAATAGTGGACTACAGAGAAGAATCACGTTCGAGTCACTCCAGTGTGACAGAACCGTCTAGAAGAAACAGTCATAACTTTTGATTCCCAAAAGTTATGAAGGTCATTGAGGACGTGTTGGAAAGCTTATCAAGTCTAGTTTCCAATGCATCAAGTGCCGACCAGTTTTGATGCTCCAACTAGTCTGGCGACCAGTTTTGGTGCAGACTGGTCAGATGATCGATAGTCAGTCTGTTGGTCAACTTCGTATGCAAAACTGTACCATTCTACAGTATCTTGTGGTTCATGCAGCACATGGTGTGAAAGCTTATCAAGTTAACTTTCCAACGCAACAAACCCCACGTCATTTGGATTTCTCAAGATGGAGTTATTGTCAAAAGATTGAAGACTGCACATGGAGTTATTATCACGAAGGAACTCTCCATGAAGGCATTACGAAGAGGCCTGTTCACATAGTTCGCGTCTTTTGTTTTATTTCGAGTTTCCACCTATCTAGCAGGGCTGTTGCTAGTTTAAATACCCCCTAGAGTCATTGTAATCTCAGACTTTTGACAATCGAAATACAGAACCCCTTTGTTCAGCTGTGTGCTAACAAACTTTGAGAGTGATCTCTACCCCTTTGCTCTTATGATTTCCTTCGTGGATCTACAGAAGCGGCGGCTTCATCCGCTCCCAATTGGTGCTCCTACTCCCTTCAAGGTTCTCCTTGATTGATTGTAGGTTGTGTTGGTTGGTTTCTTGAGAGTGTGGTTGGGTGAATCCTCGATTCAAGTTGCCGGTTAAAGACGGTGGTTGGCTTCGAGTTTTACTTGTCAGGTTGCACTAGTTATCGCTGCTTGCAGCAAGTTATCTCGGCTTCTCTGAAGCTAGTTATCTGGATTTCATCCTACGTCGTGAAGATCGGGACATCATATCGCATCACTGCCTTTAGGGTCTCTGTTAACCTAAGGAGACGAAACTTTTGTTCCATTGTATTGATCCATTCATCTGCTTCCAAAGGATCAGAGGCTTCCTTGAATATTGGTGGTTTTGTATCCAGGAAATCCTTGAAGGTATTGTACTGGTTTCCAGCAGGAGCTCCATCTCCTCCGCCTCTGTGGGTATTCTCTGCAATGTTGCGCAACGCAGCTTCCATATTGAGCTGTAGGTTCTCGATGTTACGCTGACTTCCCAGAAACCGGTTAAAGAATTCCTCGGCCGACATCTGGGGAGGAGGAGGTGGTGGTGGCGGCGCATCGGCAGCAGCACGCGCACCACTGGATGTGGTACGGCAAGTTTCAGTCATCTGCATATGATAGTATTAAGTTAGTAGATTGCAACGAGGTAGGAGTTGTAGGTGACGTGTAATTATGTCATACTAAATTAACTGGTGAAACACACAATCCACTCAATAAAGTAGAGGCACAATGATTCAACTACAATCACCACATCGCGTTCATCCACATGATAACTAAACATAGCACACCATCGCATGTCAAGTTTGCCAGCATACATACACTAGACTTTGGTACTGAGCGTTAACAAATTACGCTTACATCACATCCATCACACATGGTTACAGGAAACCATGGTACAAAAGCAACAAAAGGCTAACTAGCACTGGTCTCTCAACACCTAAGCATGTGACTCATGGTCACTGTCCACCTTAGACGTCGCGGCGTTGTCCCCCTCAGCTGCCCCTGGAGGAGGGTGAAGCTAGTAGTGCAACTGGTGCACCTGCTCGTACAACGCATCGTTGTAGGCATAGGCGACGTTGAGCTGGGCTCTCAGGTTGGCCTCCTCATTCAAAGCAGCATTCCTCTCTGTCACTACGCGGGCGCGCATCAGCTCACTGCTCCGAACAGCTGCATAGGCCTGCTCCCTCTGATCCCTGATCACTGAGAGATCCTGAGCCAACACTTCCCTGTCATGTTCTAGCCTGGTCTTCTGCAGCTTCAGCTGCTCTACCTCCTTCTGCAGAGCCTCCACAGTCATCTCGCACTCACGGCGAACCTCACGCCTGTCGGAACAAGCACCACGGTAGTTGTCCTCCATGCGAGCAAAACCCATCTCTAGGTCATGGTAGGCAGTCATCATGGCGAACATGGCACTCATAGTAGGACCAGTGCTGCTCTGGCACTCCTCTGGGCCTCCTGTCAAAGCAGTCCCCTTGGGCTACTCCCACACCGTGGTGTGAGGGCTGCTACTAGGGAATAGCCCTGGCAGAGCACGAACCATAGCCTCTGGAGCTGTCTGAATGATGCTCAAAAGCACCCTGTAGGCTGCACTGCAGGCACCTTCCCAAGGCGTCCTTCCCTTGCCTCTGAACATCCAACCTCTCAAGTGCAGGTCTCCTGTGCCCGGTGGAACAATGGCCTCCATGTAGACAAAGGTACCGTCTCCAAGGCTCTCCTTGCTCCAGTAGTAGCGGGGTGCCTTCTCCTCTGGGTAACCCACTGCACTGAGGACCCTCCAGAGAAGAGTGGGCATGCCAAACTTCTCCAGAAACTTGCTCTTGAGACGAGGGCTCCTGGTGGCAAGCTGGTGGCGAGGGACTCTGCCTCTGGTGGACATGCGGGAAGTGGACTTGGTACGGGCCATCTGTAGCAAAGGTACAAGAGGGAGTTTGTAAGAACCAATTTTTATACCCAGATAATTAAGCAACAATTTTTAACTTGCGAGGAAAGTAGTGAAATGAATGACATGATGACATAATATGATGCATGCACGTAAAGTACGTCCTCACATAGAAAAGTAAAGGAGCAAGATATCGGACTAGGCGGTGGCATACATCGTTCTCTCTTATATTCGCAACTATACGTACTAATCGAAAGCACTGTTATTTACCTGTAGAAAATTCATTTCAGCCCATCCCTCACAGTATGAATAAATGCATTGCGGAATGTAAACCCAGTGCTCCCATATATACACTCCCAAGTATACATATGAAGCACATGTAGCCAGTTCTTCGTCCTATTGATGACATCGTCATCACAGACGACACTCCCACACAACGATACTTTCTCATGAACGTGTGTAAACGCGATCATGGTACAGTACCATATAAGCATTCCCCTAGTATCGGTAGTGTATCCGACCATGCTCTCACAACTCTCACTTACCAAGGCATAGTGACAGTCTGATCCATACATTACCACTCAAGTGAACGGCACCCATACAATTTCACCCTGTATGGACAAGTAAATAGAAATATGATGCATTACCCCCAAGTCAGTACTTAGATAAGCCACCTAAATCCTATTGGGCGTAAGAGACACGACTACTGGCACACTCTTAGTTTAGTGAAAATAGTAATTTTAAATACCTATATGAACAGTAACCATTGAACCAAGGATCTGATGCCAGCTGTAATAGAACCGCCCAAATTACAAAAACTTAAGTCCAAAAACCGATCGTCGATGCGATAAATTTTTGTCCTTAGGCTTTCATAACCCCAGTAGTCCGTGAAACCACGACGGATTTCATTCCTTGCTCATCCTTAGCCGAGAATCACTTTAGTTCAACAGACCATCCATACGTTACATAAAGTTCAAATACGAATACATCAGAGTACGAAGTATTTTAAAGTTATTACAAAACCAAATCTCTTGCAGCAGAAATAGTTTTGAAACCAACTCACACACACTTAGTTCATTACAGTGCCAGTAATAAGTCATTTCTCACAAAAGCATAGAAGAGACTTCAGAAGTGACCATCGCCCATGGTCCTAGTTGTCGCCCATAGCTGGGTAGAGACAGTTGATGCAGTACCCGTAGTACATCTGTCCATTTGCAACAACATTGGGAACAAAGCCCTGAGTACTCAAGTGTACTCAGCTAGACTTACCCGTCTTAAACTAAAATAAAGACACCAAGGATAATGCAGGCTTTTGTGGTGGTACAAGGTCGAACTCTCTTTTGCGGAAAATCATCTACTATTGAATACTTTAAAAATGAAGCCATATTTTATAATTGTTACCTGTCTTCTAAATTAGCACCTGTACTAAACAATACACTTGATTAAACAGAGAATGACCAGTTTGCCCTTCTGGTCTCATCATATCATTCCATCGGAACCATTTCAAGTAATTAATTGTTCCCACGCCAGTGTAGCAATTGTCAAGTTCTCACTAACGGGGAGAGACCGCGATTCGAATCGAATTCCTATCCAGCTGGAGGGTTTATTCCTCACCCAAACTTCGCAGCCCCTGAACGGGGGCGCGGCAGTCGCCTAGTCTACCATTCAAACCAAGAATGCTTCCCATAACCCCTGAACAAAACCGAGGACCGCCTGGCACCCGGTTCCTCCTGACTAGGGATCAGCTAGCCAGGCACTCGGCCTTACACTCCACGTCCTCGTCACCCCGCACCGAATTGCGGTTATGTTCGTTCTTGGTTCGGCCAGTAGGTAGGTTTCGCGGTTCGAACGAGTTATCTCGCCAGCTAAGGGTTGAGGCATGCGTTCAACATGACAAGAAGGACACCACCCGATCGGCCCGCCAAAAGGCAGACACATACGCAAGGTACCGACCTAGGGTTCGCAGCTCAGCTAGATGTTGCCGGTATCAGACGTACGGACAATTTATCAACCTTCCCAGTTTCCTTTCCATTCCATGATATCTTTCATACCCCGGCTTCTCCACGTAGAGCAATACGTGACTTGTGTTACTGAGGGAGCCATATTTACTTAGCAGGGCTAAGCATCTATCTTTACTATGCTACCAGGTTATCAAGGATATAAGGATATCAAAAGCAAGGAGGGTAATATGCAACAATTAGGTTCACCCAACTCCTATACTTAATGCAACAACATAATGTAACATAGTAAGTTAATATCATAAGATATAGTTAAAATGCACCAGGGCTTGCCTTTCTCGAACGAGCTAGGCTGGTGATCGGAACACTCCTGGAGTTCCTCTTCTGGTTCCTTGTTCACGTGCCCTTCGTTGGCTCCTTGCTGACTGGCTTCTTCCTGCTCCTAGGGAAGGTCGTACTGTGCTTCCTCCTGCAATCCTGTATGATGCGTAGATGCAAATGATATGAGACAAGGTATATTATTACCTATGCAAGATGATGAATATGCTAAAATGTGACATGCTCAGGATGTTCCTTTCTTTAGTGTTTTTCGGGTAGGTGCAAATTTCTTCGCTTGTAATTCTTTATTATAGTTGTAATTAAGCAAATCAACTTCTCACACAAGAGACTAATACTAACAGTAGGGTTCAGTTTCGTATTACTAACCTAACTGGTTGATTAGTGCATCAAAGATACACCAAAGCTTAATTAACTAACTAACCTTTCTTAGGAGCAATCTAATTAACTAGAAAATTAACACAGAACTACACACCCTATGAAAACAGTTCATAAAATTCTACAAAAATTACAGTAGCTTAAGCAGGGGCAAACTAGCATACTCAAATTTTACCAAGTTAAAAGGGATAGTACTCTATTCTGTACAAAATTAGCAAGTTTAAAGCTAAATAATAGCTAAAAATACTTAGTACAGTGAAAGTGATGAACTAGCTAGATTAGCATTTTTCCTAGTTACTATTCCTTACTAGAAAGCTATAAAAAAAGTTACAACTCTTTTTAACTAGAAACCTATTTACTAAAAATATTACAAGTTAACAGCCAAAACACATTTTAAATGCTAGTGATTTATTTTTCCACAGAAACTACTTAGGATATATTTTTCCTAGCTTTTAGAAACCATTTAAAATCTATTGAAACAGGAATTTCATTTTTAGCACAAGCCTAAAATAGCTTAACTGATTTATGCAGTTTTAATCATTTTAAGGATTTATTTAATCCTACACAGAAAAGTACTACCAAATATACATGCAATATTTTTCCAGGGTAGATCTACTTATAAAAAGTACTCACAAATATTTTCATGATTTTTAGATCATTATTTAATGAGATAAGCATTTTGCAATTTGTTTCACACTTTCTGAAAATCGGAAAAACAAAAAGGCACATGCCTTTCGGCCCAACAGTCCGAGCAGGCCCAAACAGGCAAGGCAGCCCACTCCCGGCGGAGGCGAATCTTTCGCCGGCAATATCTCGCCGACGGCGAGGTCTCTAGCGGTGCGGTCTGGCCCTACGGACGCGGCTACGCGAGACGGACCCAGCGCAACCCTGATCGAGTGAAATGGTGGCCGGAGTAAACCTCGCCGGCGTCCATGGTGGAGCGGTGGCGCAGTCACACGGCGGCAGGCCGAGATAGGCCATGGCGGCTTCGATTGAGTGGGGCTAGGGTTTCGCCGTGCTATGGCGAGCACGGGGCCCGTGCTATCGCGTGACAACGGCAGCCGGAGGGGTGCGGTCCACCGCGCGGTACACGGCGGAGCCAACGCGAAGCTCGGGCTCACGCGGTAGGGCGAGGAGGGGCCTTACCAAGGCTCACCAGTCGTCATTGCAGGCTCAGGGAGGAGAGGCGGAGCTGCGGTGGAGATGGAGAGGACGGCGGTGCTCCGCAGTGGCCGGAACGGCGGTGATGCCGCTTGGCGGCGCTGCGGCTGCGCGCGAGAGTGAGGGCGAGGCGAGAGCGAGAGAGAAGGAGGGCGCATCGGCAGCGGACAAAATGGAGGGAGGGAGGACCGGGGCACGTCCACTTCGGGTGTAGGCGCGGCTCGGCCAGAGCTTGGCGGCCATGCGCGCGTCGTTGGTGGGCATGGCGGCCACGCGGCGCACTGCATCTCTGCGCGGTCGGGCGCACGCACGCTGCGCGTGAGGCGCGGGCGGGAGACAGCGCGGGCGTGTGGGGCAGGTCGGGCTGGCTTCCGCTGCTGGGCCGCTTCGTCGACGCCGGCCCAGTAAGGTAAGGAATTCTTTTTTTTCTTTTTCTTTTCTAATTTTATTTCTTGTTTTGATTTGTTTCTTTTTCAAACAGGTTTAAAAATTCAAAACCAGGCTTTGGTGTGAATACCAAAGTTGTTCAAAAGATTTTAAACTACCTTTTTGCTTCAGAGGTCAAGGTCAAATTCTCTATAGTTTTTAAATTAGAATTCAAAATCAAATGTGAAGCCTTTCTTTTAATAAAAGATAATGATTTCCAAATGGCTTTTAAATTTTATTTCTTTTATTACACCTAGGGTTTTAAAAGCAAGATTAATTAGGGCATTGTTTTCAAGACTTAATTCAAACACCATCAATTTTATGAATCCATCTTACTTCATCATTCTTAGAAATGTTTACTTAACTTGATTTTTAAAATGAAATGCCATGATGCTTCATGATGATGCTTATGCAATGAATGATTTGCAATGATTATGTGGATTATGCAATGCTTAACACTAGGGTGTTACAGTATACTAACTTGATACTATCACAATGCAGATGCCGGAAACTCGCCGTTCCGCAGCGAGTGGTTCTCGGAATGGTGGTGCGGATCCCTCGCCACCACCACCGCCACCTCCTCCTCGCAACATGACCGCTGAGGAGTTCTTTGCACAGTTTTTGGGGAGTCAACGCAACATTGAGAACCTGCAGCTCAATATGGAGGCAGTGTTGTGCAACATAGCAGATAACACCCGTAGAGGTCGCGGAGATGGGGCTCCTGAGGGGAATTAGTACAGTACCTTCAAGGAATTCTTGGACACCAAACCGCCAGTGTTCAAGGAGGCAACTGAGCCATTAGAAGCAGATGAGTGGATTAACACAATCGAACAAAAGTTTGGCCTCCTATGTTTGTCAGAGACCCTGAAGGCGGAATATGCAGCCCACCTGCTCGAAGGTCCGACTGGTATCTAGTGGACTCATCATCGTGCTACCTACCGTGAAGGCGAGCAGATTATGTGGGCTCGTTTCACCACCGCCTTTCGTGGTAACTACATACCACCAGGGATGATGGCAATGAAGGTGGGAGAGTTCATGAAGCTGACCCAAGGGACCAAGAATTTGACTGAATACCTACACGCTTTCAACAACCTCTCATGTTACGCTACTGAGTTTGTTGACACAGAGAGCAAGAAGATTGCTAGCTTTAAGAGGGGTCTTAACCCGAAGATACTGAAGATAGTGGGCACGTCCTCTAGGACTGTGTTCAACGACTTTGCCAGTGACTGCTTAACTCAAGAGAACCGTAATAACATATACATGGCATCCAAGAGCAGGTGCTTCTTAAGCCCGGACTCAGTTTGTCAACCATCTGCAATATCATCCCCCTGCACCTGGTGCAAGGTTCAGGCCACCGCAACACAAGCAACAGAATGCTCCAGGACCTCAGGGGAATGTTAAGCCTTACAAGGTGGCTACTCCCAATGCTAAAACAACTCAGAATCCGTTGACAGGAGCTAACACCGTGGTGAAAGGACCGTGCTTCAAGTGTGGCCAAATGGGACACTTCGCGAAGGGTTGTACCAATCCTCCCAAACCACAGCTAAACTACAATGTCCGGGTGCGCTTCACCAACCTAGATGAGATTCCTATCGGAGAGCCAGTGACCGCCGGTATGTTCTCTATTAATCACTTCCCTACAGTTGTTTTGTTCGATTCTGGATCATCGCATTCGTTCATCAGTCAATCATTTGTTAAAAAGCATGAGTTAAAAGTTAAGGAGTTGGAGTATGGCTATCGAATAAGTTCAGCCAGGGTTGACTTGTTGACTAACCAGATGATACAAGGAGTAATCCTCACAATAGCCAATCAAGAGTTTCAGATGAACTTCATAATCATGCCAGGCTTAGCTTTGGATGTCATACTAGGGATGGAATGGATGAAAGAATGGGAAGTGGTGTTGGACACTAAAAGTATAAACGTATCTCTTAAGGATCCCACAGGTAAGGGTACTTTTCAAGTATGCTTGCCAAGGAGACTAGAGATAGCTAGCACTTCTAGTGCGCTATATACCGCTTCTTTAACCAAAATCCCTGTACTATGTGAGTTTCCAGACGTCTTTCTGGAGGAATTACCTGGTCTTCTCCTGGATAGAGAGGTTGAGTTTGCTATAGAGCTTATACCAGGAACAATCCCAATCTCATGGAAACCATATCGGATGCCACCCAATGAATTAGCCGAATTAAAAACATAGTTAAAGGGTTTGCTAGATAAAGGCCTAATTCATCCAAGTAAGTCAGAATGGGGATGTCCTGCTCTGTTCGTGAAGAAGAAGAAGAAGGACAATTCCCTGCGGATGTGTGTGGATTATTGGCCCTTAAATGCAGTGACAATAAAAAACAAGTACCCCCTACCTCACATTGACATTCTATTTGATCAGTTGTCCAAGGCCCGTGTCTTTTCCAAAATAGACTTGAGGTCAGGATATCACCAGATAAAAATAAAACCCCAAGACGTGCCTAAGACCGCCTTTTCCACTAGATATGGATTGTATGAGTATCTTGTCATGTCATTTGGCTTGACAAATGCTCCTGCATATTTCATGTATCTGATGAACTCGGTGTTCATGCCTGAGTTGGACAAATTTGTGATCGTGTTCATCGATGACATTTTGGTATACTTGGAGAACAAGGAAGATCATGAAGAACACTTGAGGATAGTTTTAACCCGAATTTGGGGGCATAAGTTGTATGCCAAGTTCAGAAAATGTGAATTTTGGATCACTAAGTGTAACACCCTAAAATTTGAAAATAGAAATTAGATTTGAATTTGCTTAAATATGATTTATTTCAAATTATTTTTTGTGACATAGAATTAAATAAATAAAACTAAAACTAATATCACATGCTAGGGTTCAACTTGTATGTGCATAGCATGCCTCTGAATTTATTTCCTTTGTGTTGCTTGGTTTACAAAACTCAAAAGAATATATTTCAAAACTCTTTTTGAAAATCAATTTGGAAAAAGAAAAAAAAATAGGAAAACCCTCCTCTCTCTCTCTTTCGGCCCGAGAAGCCCGGCCTCCTTCTCCCCTCCCCTCCTCCCTCCTCCCTTCTCCGGCTCGGACTCTGTCGGGCAGAGATGCCGCCGTGCCGCGTCGTGCCGCGCGTGGACTCCGCTCCTGTAACCGCGTCGGCCTCTCCCTTGCCCTCCTTTAAGTAGCACCACCCGCGCTGCCATTTTCCCCATCGCATCACCTCGTCTCGCAAGCCGCAGAGCGCCGCCGCCGAGCAGAGCTCCGCCGCCGAGCCACCAACCGCCGTTCCGCGCTCCTGGCCGCTCCAATCTCTTCTCCGAGCCTCGCATCGCCTTCGCGTATGTGCAGAACATCTTTTCCCTCCCTTTTCCCTCTCCTTTGCGCTCAGTTTGATCCCGCCGCCGTAGTTCATCATCGACGGCCATCCTCCGTCCTCTCACTCCCCGACCAAATCCCATGCGAAACCGAGCACCCTAGCTCGAGATCACCTCTCGTCGCCGTGTGCAGGACCTCCACCGCTGCTGTACCGTGCCGTCGGCTCTTCCCGACCGTCCTCGAGCCCCTCCGAACTCCTAGGCGAGCTCACTTCCCTCTCCTCTTTCTCCGGGTGCCCTCGGAGAGGAAAACCGAGCACTGGAGCCCCTGATCGACCCCCGCCGGCGAGCACCGCCTCGGGCCGGCCATGGCGCCGCCGTCTTCCACTCTGCTCCGGCGCTGCACCGCCCTCCTCTCTCCCCTCTTCTAATCTGAGCCGTTCAAATCATATCCAGTGGCTCAGGATCAAAGATACCCCTTCGATCCGGCAATTTTGCTAAAGAGCCCCTCGGGTTCTCTGACCCTCAACCCGCAATCCTATGGCGCCTTCTACCTTTACGTTTTCCCCACTGGAAAGCGTACTCCTTTTCAGATCTGTTTTAATTCGAAATTAAATAAAAACCCCTATTTACAGATTTGCCATCCGATTTCAAAACCCTATAACTCCTTTGTTTTTAATCCAAATCGATCTGTTCAAGTTGCGTTAGATTCGTAGTTTTATGCTCTATCCAGTAGTATAGGTTTCATATATGTTAATAACTTTTGAAAATCAAAGTAAATTAATTCTTTAATGCTTTAATCTTGCCCTTTTCAAAATCTTGTTTAATCTATAGTTTAATCGTTTTAGATCCGTTTTGTCCCGTTCGAGTTGCGTTGGTTTCGTAACGATAAGATCTACCTGTTAGTAACAATATTAAATATGTTTTATTCTCTGAAATAAACTGATAATTGATTAATCTATATGATCAATGGTTTTCCAATTTAAAATCAAATTAGGGTTTTCCACCTCGGCTTTTCATAAAACAAAACATACTTAGTTTAATCTTGTTTTTACAAAGCAAAGTAATGTGACTTAATTTAATTTGGGTATTTCTCTGAAGTATCTAATATATGCTTTTTATATAAATAAAATAAATGAAGTTTAATTCTCTTATAAAAGCTAATCTTCGGTAGATGTTTCTTTTCCTTTATAGATCCGATTAGCGTGATTCTCGTGTCTGCGTGATCGTAGCAAGACGTAGATTTCTTTTAAATCTTTTTCACTGATTGGTGTATTGTTCTGAAGTAGATATATTGTATGCTTTGTATGATTGTTCAGATGCTTGTGTGGTGTTTGTGATCTTGTCCAATCGGTGAGAATTACGTGGAGATCAAGAAGAAGTCATTAGAAGATCGAGAATCAAGTGAAGAAAGGATCTAAGAGTTTAAGGCAAGTTTAACATGGGATCATCCTTGTTACCTATTCACTTTAATTCATCTAATCATATTGCATGTGTCTAAATTGATTCCTATTTAGATCTATACCATAGCTTGTTACCTTGTACCTTGTCACCATGGGTTTCTATGCATATGGGTAGCTCTGCTATGCTTTACATGATGAATATGGAATAGAATATTGATTAATGATATATGCAACAATGAGATAAAATTGGCTATTATAGCAACATGGAATAGAACCCTACTGTAGGGCAAAAGCTGGGACTCAAATGCAACCATGAGTGCTATAATGGCTCTGGCTTTAGTCAAGTATGAAGATTCGTACTAGCATGTTGATAGTTCGTGAAAGGCACCATTGCCGAGCTGGTTGTAGGGCATGTCCTAGGGTGGTTACCGCTTCGAAAGGTACCATCGAGTAGGGGCTTTACATACCCCTTGCCCTTGGGTCCGTAGGGTCTGTCAACATGTTGGGAAGACTTTTGAAAGACTTCATAGTGTTCCCTGCCCGTTCACCTTGGAAGTGTTTTGGGAGTTGCAAACCCGGGCATAAGGGCAACACGGCTTGTGGGTAAAGTGTATAACCTCTGCAGAGTGTAAATCTATCATGATAGCCATGCTCACGATCACGAGCGGCCTGGAAAACTCACAGTGTTAGTAACTCCTGTTGTTGAACAACTTATGATGGTAAGTTTGGAGATATGATATATGAGACTGTTTCATTAATGATCATGTGGTTACCAACTGGGTTAAGCATAACTAAAGCTAATTGTTGTTAAAACTTGACCAAGTTAAAAGCAACCACAGTAAGACAGTGTCAGCCTTTTGAGCTTCATAACCCTGTGTTAATTTTGCTGAGTACTTTAAGTGCTCACCCTTGCCCTACCAACCATATCAGATTGCAAAGAGCAACAGTTAAAGGAGTTAGGCTTGTGATCAACCAGTCAGTTGTCCCTGTGAAGTTGGAGTCTCCACCTAAAGTTCGGAGTAATCTTCCCGCTATTCGCTGTGTTGAGGTTATCCTTTGACCTTATATGTTATGTATTTAAGTATTGTCTTTTGATACTTCCCTAATTTGTGGCTATATGTGAGATTTGACTTCCTGGGCTCACATATGGTGTAAATCTGGTTTTGTTCTTAAAACCGGGTGTGACACTAAGGTACCATTCCTAGGGCACATTTTGCCAGAGAATGGGATCTGAGTTGACCCTAGTAAAATTCAGGAAGTAATGGATTGGAAAGTACCTACCTCGGTACACGAGATAAGAAGTTTTCTGGGATTAGCAGGCTATTATCGTCGCTTCATACCTAACTTCTCCAAGATCGCAAAACCAATGACCACCCTGCTACAATAGGATCAAAAATTTGCTTGGACAGATGAATGTGAAGTAGCTTTCCACACCTTGCAGACGTTGTTAACCACCGCACCCGTTCTAGCCCAACGAGACATCGAGAAGCCATTTGATGTGTTCTGTGACGCATCAAAGACCGGTTTGGGTTGTGTTTTAATGCAAGAAGGTCGAGTCATCGCTTACCCTAGACATGATTTAGAGCTTTCCGCAGTAGTACATGCCTTAAAGATATGGAGACATTACCTGCTGGGTAATGTGTGCAACATCTTTACAGATCATAAGAGCCTCAAATATATCTTCACGCAGTCTAAGCTAAATATGTGCCAACGAAGGTGGTTGGAATTGATTAAGGATTACAACTTCAATGTGCAATACCACCCTGGTAAGGCCAATGTCGTGGCCGACGCCCTGAGCAGAAAGTCGCACTGCCAAATAGTACAACCTCTGTTTGAAGATGGGTTCAACTTAATGCATTCAGAAGTTCTGTTCAACATTCAACTTAGTTGTACTCTAGAGAGTGATATTATCAAACAACAAGCCTCACATAAGGGAATCACCCATATAAAAACCAAGGTACGGGAAGGCCTAGCCAAGAAATTACGTATTGACGAGCGAGATGTGTTGTGGTTCAATGATCGTCTCGTCATGCCAAAAGATCAAGAACTCAGAAACAAAATTATGGATGAAGCTCATCGTTCCAAACTATCAGTTCATCCTAGTAGTAATAAGATGTACCATGATTTGAGATCAAGATTCTGGTGGACAAAAATGAAAAAGGAAATAGCTGCTTATGTCACTAGATGTGATGTCTGCTGTAGAATGAAGGCCATTCACCTCAGACCTGCTGTACTTTTGCAGTCCTTGCCAATTCCAATCTGGAAATGGGATGACATTAGCATGGACTTCATCACAGGTCTTCCAACTACACAAAAGGGAAATGACTCAATTTGGGTAATTATGGATCGACTCACTAAGTCTGCCCACTTCTTACTAGTCAAGACCATAGACAGACCACCACAATACGCCGATAAGTACTTCTCAGAGATAGTCAGATTGCATGGGGTACCAAAAACAATAGTATCGGACCATGGTCCTCAGTTTACCGCTCACTTCTAGGAGCGGTTACATAAGTGTTTGGGTACTAGTCTAGTACGCAGTTCTGCGTACCACACTCAAACATCAGGCCAAATAGAAAAACTGAACCAAGTTCTGGAAGATATGCTTCGTCCTTGCGTAATATCTTCAGGAGGTTCTTGGGAATCCTGGTTACCTTTGATAGAGTTTTCTTACAATAACAACTATCAAGAGAGGATCAAAATGGCTCCATTCGAAGCTTTGTATGGTCGCAAATGTAGAACACCTGCAAATTGGGTGGAACCTAGAGAAAGAAGATTCTATGGTATTGACTTTGTAGATGAGACCGAAGAAAAAGTTTGTACCATTCACCAAAACATGAAGGCAACTCAATCAGGACAAAAGAGCTACTCGGATAAAAGAAGAAGGCCTTTAACTTTTGAAGTAGGTCACCACGTGTACTTGAAGGTAGCACCCATGAAAGGGGTAAAAAGGTTTGGTGTCAAGGGGAAACTTGCACCAAGATATGTAGGACCCTATAAAATCATAGATAAAAAGGGGGAAGTGGCTTACAAATTGGAACTGCCAGAAGAGATGGGATTTATCTTTCCAGTGTTTCATGTATCCCAATTAAAGCGATGCTTAAGAGTACCTCAAGAAGAGATGCCTGTGAAGAACCTCAAGTTGAAATCAGATCTAACCTATCAAGAGCAGCCTATGAAACTCTTGGATAGTAAGGATCGTATAACTCGTAACCGGGTTACCCGCGTCTACAAGATACAGTGGAGTCACCATGACGAAGGCGATGCAACTTGGGAGACCGAAGAGTATCTAAGGAATTCTACCCCAACATTTGTGACCAGTGGTTAGCACCTAAATCTCGGGATGAGATTTTCTTAAGGGGGGAAGGGTTGTAACACCCTAGTGTTAAGCATTGCATAATCCACATGATCATTTGCAAAGCATTCATCTCATAAGTATCATTATAAAGCATCATGGCATCTCATGTGAGATTGAATTAAAATTGATTGTTGCTTCAAAAGTTTTAAATAAAACTAGTTGTAAAAGTGTTTGGTGTTTGGTTAAGTCTTAAAAACACCACACATAATTAATATTGCTTTTACCCCCGGGTTAAATACCAACAATAAAAGTTTAAAAGCCACTTTGAAAATCATATCTTTTTTAAAAAAGGGGCTTCAAATTGGTTTTGAATCCTAACTCAAAAACTATAAGGAATTTGACCTAGACCTTTCAAGCAAAAAGGAACTTTGGTATTCACACCATAGCATGGTTTTGAGTTTTTAAACCTGCTTGAAAAAGAAACAAATCAAAACAAACAAATAAAATTAGAAAAGAAAAAGAAAAGGGATTTCTTACCTTCTTGGGTTGGCGCCAACGAAGCGGCCTAGCCGAGCAAGCCGGACCGGCCTGCCTTCCTGCCTGTGCCTCACGCACGGCGCGCGTGCACTTGACCGCGCGCAGACGCCGCTCGCCGCATGGCCACCATGTCCGCCGGCGACGCGCGCGTGGCCGCCGAGGCCTGGCCGAGCCGCACCTATGTCCAAAGCGGATGCGCCCCGCTCTCCCTCCCTCCATTCTGTCCCCTATCGAGCCTCTCTCTCTCTCTCTCTCTCCTCTCTCTCTCTCTCGCTTCGCTCTCGCTCCCGAGCGCAATGCCGCCGTGACGCTGAGCGACATCACCACCGTTCCGGCCGCCTCGCAGCGCCGCCGTCCTCACCATCTCCGTCGCAGCTTCGCCTCACCTCCCTGGGCCTGCAACGACGACCGGTGAGCCTCGATAAGGCCCCTCCTCGCCCGACCGCGTGAGCCCGAGCTCCGCGTCGGCTCTGCCGTGCACCTCGCCATGGACCGCACCCCTCCGACCGCCGTTGGCCCTCATTAGCGCGAGCGCCGTACTCGCCTTAGCCTCGCAAAACCCTAGCACCACTTGGTTGACGTCGAAGTACACCACACCGGCCGGCCATCGGGTGGCCGCGCCGCTGCTCCGCCATGGATGCCGTCGAGCTCCACCCCGACCACCTTAGCTCGCGATTAGGGTTGCGCTGGGTTCGCCTCGCTAGTAGGATGAAACCGCACCGCCGGATACCTCGTCGCCGACGAGATATCGCCGGCGAGAGCCTCGGCTCTGCCCTGTGCCACCGACGCATGGGGTCCCCCTCGCGCGAGCCCCCGCTGTCAGGCGCCGACTCCCGTAGGGAGTGGGCCGCCTCGGCCGAGTGGGCCGTTTCAGCCTGCTGGGCCAAAAGGCCTAAGCCTTTCTGTTTTTGCATTTTCAGAAATTGTGAAAAAGCTTGTAAAAATTATATCTCACTGGATAATGATCTAAAAATCATGAAATTAATTGTGATTACTTGTTATAGGCAGATATACCCTGGAAAAATATTGCATGTGTGTTTAGTAGTACTTTTCTGTGGAAGTTTAATTAAACACTGGAAATAATTAAAACTGCATAAATCAATTAAGCTATTTTTGGTAAGTATTAAAAATGTAGTTCCTGTTCCAGTAGGTCTTAAATGGTTGTTAAAAGCTAGGAAAAATTATACTTTGAGTAATTTCTATGGAAAAATACTTATATTGCATTTAAAATGTGTTTTGGCTGTTATCTTGTAAGATTTTTAGTAAATATGTTAATGGTTAAAAAGAGCTGTAACTTTTTGTGTAGCTTTCCAGTAAGGTCTAGTATCTGAGAAAAATACTAAGTTGGCTAATTCACCATTTTCACTGTACTAAGTATTTTTAACTATTAATTAGCCTTAAACTTGTTAATTTTGTGCAGAGTAGAGTACTGTTCCTTTTAACTTGGAAAAATTTCAGTATGCTAGTTTATCCGTGATTAAGCTACTGCAATTTTCGTAGAATTCATTAAACTATTTTCGTAGGGTGTGTAGTTCTGTGCTAATTTTCTAGTTAACTAAATTGCTTCTAAGAAAGGTTAGTTAGTTAATTGAGCTTTGGTGTATCTTTGAAGCACTAATCAAATCAGCTAGGTTAGTATTAGTCTCTTGTATGAGAAGTTGATTTGCTTATTAACAATCATAATAAATAACTACAAGCGAGGAGATTTGCACCTACTATAAAAACATTAAAGAAAGGAGCATCCCGAGCATATCATGTTTTAGCATATTCATCGTCTTGCACGGATGAATAATATACCTTGTCTCATAGCATTTGCATATACACATCATACAGGATCACAGGAGGAAGCACAATATGACCTTCACCAGGAGCAGGACGAAGCCAGTCAGCACGGAGCCAATGAAGGGCCCGTGAACGAGGAACCAGAAGAGGAACTCTAGGAGTGTCCCAATCACCAGCCTAGCTTTTTTGAGAAAGGCAAGCCCCGATGCATCATAACCTTATTTTATGATGTTAACTTGCTATGTTACATTATGTTGCTGCATTAAGTATAGGATTTGGGTGAACCTAATTGTTGCATATTACCCTCCTTGCTTTTGATAGACATATATCCTTGTTAAACTATTAGCATAGTAAAGATAGATGCTTAGCCCTGCTAATTAATATGGCTCCCTCGGTAACAAAAGTCACGTATTGCCCTACGTGGCAAAGCCGGGTATGAATGGTATCATAATTGGAAAGGTAACCGGGAAGGTTGGTAAATTATCCGTACGCCTAATACCGGCAATATCTAGCTGAGCTGCGAGCCCTAGGCCGGTATTTTGCGTACGTGTCTGCCTTTTTGGCGGGTCGATCAGGTGGTGTCCCTCTTGTCATGTTGAACGCATGCCTCAACCCTTAGTTGACAAGATAACTCATTTGAGCCGCGAAACCTACCTACTAGCTGAACCAAGAGCGAACCTAACCGCATTCCGGTGCGGGGTGACGAGGACGCGGAGTGTAAGGCCGTGGCCTGGCTAGCTGATACCTAGTCAGGATGGACTGGGTGCCAGGCGGTCCTCGGTTTTGTTGGGGGTTAGGGGTCGTTCTTGGTTTGAAAGCTAGAATAGGTGACTGCCGCGCCCCCGTTCAAGGGCTGCGAAGTTTGGGTGAGGAGTAAACCCTCCAGCTGGATAGGAATTCGATTCGAATCACGGTCTCTCCCCGTTAGTGAGAACTTGACATTTGCTACACTGGCATGGGAACAATTAATTACTTGAATGATTCCGATGAAATGATATGATGAGACCAGAAGGGCAAACTGGTCATTCTATGCTTAATCAAGTGTATTTTTTAGTACAGGTGCTAATTTAGAAAGCAGGTAATATTTATAAAATGTGGCTCTATCCTTAAATAACCACTTGTAGTTGCTTTTTCCGCAAAAGAGAGTTCGACCTTTTACCACAACAAAAGCCTACATTATCCTTGGAGTCTTTATTTTAGTTTAAGACGGGTAAGTCTAGCTGAGTACACTCGAGTACTCAGGGCTTCGTTCCCAATGTTGTTGCAGATGGACAGATGTACTATGGGTACTGCATCAACTGTCTCTACCCTGCTATGGCCGACAACTAGGACCATGGGCGATGGTCACCTCTGAAGTCTCACCTATGCTTTTGTGGGAAATGACTTATGACTAGCACTGTAATGAACTAAGTGTGTGTGAGTTGGTTTCAAAACTATTCCGCTGGAAGAGATTTGGTTATGTAATAACTTTTAAAATTCATACTCTGATGTATTCATATTTGAACTTTATGTAACGTATGAATGGTCTGTTGAACTAAAGCGATTCTCGGCTAAGAATGAGCAAGGGATGAAATCCGTCGTGGTTTCACGGACTACCGGGGTTATGAAAGCCTAAGGATGAAAATTTATCGCATCGGCGATGGGTTTTTGGACTTAAGTTTTTGTAATTTGGGCGGTTTTGTTACACCTAGGGTCAACATTAGAGCTTAAACCCTAGCAAGCCTAATTTGACATGATCGCCTACATGAAACTGGTTTCATTTGCAACCCTAAGTATTTCTAGGTTTTTCCTAGTGATCAAAACATCAAGAACTTGATTATACAAGCATAATTCACTCAAAGCTAGATGTAGATTAACACATACATAAGCAAAGAACAAGGTGATCACTAAGGTTATCATTTCATGTGATCTTATGAATGCATAGATGCAATGATGCTTGTGCTCATGCTCATGAAATGATATGCAAATGCAAGCTTAACACCTAGGGTGTTACAGGGAGCTTGTGGGACCCACTTAGGGGTTGGCCGAGCCCACTAAGGGCCAATCAGGGGCACCCAAGCAACCATGATACAAGTGACACCTTCTAGAACGAAGATCCACCCTTGCATCCACTCTGTGCTTCCTCCCAACAGTTCTAGATCAAAGCACGAGGATCCATGGGCCCACAAAGTATCTTGGAAAAATAACAAACTTTGACAAGGTGTCAATGACATATGGGCCATGCTCCACACGAAAGGAGGAGGCCAGAAGCCTCAACTCCAGGTCGGCCGACCTGGAGTGTGGGCCCTGAGACCACCCATAGTCCCCCTGACCGATGGGGTCAGCTTCTAGAAGAAAGGGGAGGCCCCACCTACCATAGGTAGGTCAGCCAACTTGGCCTAGGTGGCCAAAGGCTTCCCTAAGCTCTCCAGCGCCTTCTTGCATGCCGCCATGCATCAACTTGATCTCCACCATTGATCTAAGGCGGTTAAAATGACGGTTTGATCCAATGCAGCACAATGAAGATGGTGCGGATCGTTGACGTGGCGATGGAGTAGCCCCCACTCTAGCTCCACTATAAATAGAGGGTCACTCCCCCCTCTCACATCATGAAGAAATCAAGGCACAAGTGAAGAGTAGTGTAGTTCTACTTCTTAGTAGTGTAGTCTAGTGTGGGAGTTAGAGTTGAGTCGGGCTTGCCTCGGGGTCTCCGAAGTCGTCTGCTAGAGAGTCTGGTATAGCTCTTGTATCTTTCTCTTTATAGTAAGACTTTATTCATTCATCACTATATTCCTGCTTTACTTTACTTAGTCTCCACTTTGTGAAATATTATACTTGATATAGTATTGTTGTGTCTTATCTTAGTTTATAGAAATGTTATAGAATAGATTGTTATCCTGTGATTCCACACTTGGGTACGATCAACACCTTTCATAGGGTGCTTTAGTTGGCCTGTGCGCACAATTAGAGTAGTAAGAGAGGGTGTAAGTGTGGTGCTTATACACTAGCTTGCCTTTGGTTGCCGCTTGTCGCATGGTTCGAGCGGATGCCAGCAGGAAGTGACATCCCTGTTTGTGCCTTTGATCTCGCCACGTGTTGTAGGAACGTTCTTAAAAGGTAAGGCTCCCGTAAAATAGTGGCCACTTTGGATAGGGGTTTTGTCCTCCTATTGTTTGTCTGATGCCTAGTACTTTCAGGATGTGTGGATGCAATCTATGATATCTCAGCTATGTTTTCTATGCTAAGTCATACAAGTAAAGTTTAGATCATAGGAGTCCCATAATCGCTCGTTGTCCTCCCACCTAGTCACACTAACTACTTATCTTTAGTTATCTTAGCTTGGTATTTTCTTCATCACCTTCCTATCATTTATACTTTGATTACCCCTCTACAATTAGTTAGCTCTTGATTGAAGTAACTCTGAGGATCTCTTCTTTATTATCATTCTTTGCTCCCGCTTTCCGTTGGGCTAAATATAAATTATGATACCTTGGAATACTCCCGGGTGAAGTGCTACATCGGTATATTCTGTGCGCTTGCGGAATAATCCCATAGTCATAAGAAATACCTCCTAAGGGCATTTTTGGCGCCATTATTAGGATGGGGTTTAGCTCTAATCTTAGTGGTGACATTTAGAAATGCCAACAAGTATTTCTAGCGCCGTTGCCGGGGAAAGCATAGCCAAAAAATTTTATTAAATATTGAATCCTAAGATTACAATCAATCTAGTGTTAAGTAGTTGTAGGGGCTTACCCCTACTCTTGTTTCTCTTATCGTGAAGCAAAGCAGTATATGAGTGACTTTCAATTTCGAGCAACCACACTCGAACAATCCAAGAACTATAAAAAGAATTCTAGGCGTCGTCTAGTCTCCTCTTGAAAGTTCTTCTCGATTTTGGATTCACTCAAGGAAGAAGGCTCTACACCAACGTTCGATCAAGCCATGTCTCATAATAAGATTTCTGACTCTCATCTCCATTGGCTACTCACGTAGCCATGGGACCTCAAGTTAGCTTAGGGGATGCCCATTTCAAGATCAAGCCGCCACTGATCAGTATGGTGCAAGCTAGTCCATTTAGTGGGAAGTCCCATGAGGATGCTAATGCACATCTCCAACGTTTCATGGAGATTAGTGGCACTATAGCCATCAAGGGGATCGCAGTAGACACCATATGTCTTCGCCTTTTCCCGTTCTCTTTGATCGGGAAGACAAAGAAATGGTTCTATGCTCACCCAAATGACGTTGCCACTTGGGAAAAATGCACCAACACATTCCTCAAGAAATTCTTCCCGATGGGTAAAACCAATGTTGTTCGGGGAAGAATTTCAAACTTCCAACAGCAAGCAGACGAGACCATTCCCGAAGCATGGGAACGTCTCTAGGAGTACATTCGGGAATGTCCTCATCATGGGATTGAAGATTGGCTCCTGATGCAAGGTTTCTACCATGGGCTTACCAACATAGCCCGTAGTCACCTTCACACTACTTCTAGGGGAGCATTCACTTCACTCACTGTCACCTAAGCCAAGGAGCTTATTGAGAGGATGGTGACGAATCAAGGGGGAATGAAGAGTGTCTCAACCCAAAGAAGAGAGACACACATGTTACTCATGAAGTAAGTGCTCTCTCTGAGAAGATGGAATTCTTGATGAAGAAATTGCAAGAACATGCAAATTTCAAGAAAGATCGTGAAGCCATTCAACACTACGCCTTAGCTCGTGCAAAAGCAACGAAGCAATGGTGTGGGGTATGTGGTGGAGAACATTCGGGAAATGATTGCCCCAAAACAAGTGAAAAAGTGAGCTTCACCAACAATGAGAATCGTACTCAAGATGGATGGAAGCCATGACCCTTCAATAAAGGTAATGGAGGTAAGAGTTTTAATAATCAACCTTCATTAAGAGATCTTGTTCTTAACCAATCTAGAATTAATGAAAGCATTAATAAAAGGTTAGATGCTAGTAACAAGATCCTTGAAAACCTTAACATTAAAGTGGATCATCTTGCTTCTTTTGTCAAAAAACAAGTAAGCTTTAACAAATCTGTGGAAATTCAGATAGCTAAATTGGCATCATGTGTTCTATCCCTCAATAAAAATCATGGTAAACCTTAAATTGTGTCTAGAGTTAGTGCGGTAACCACAAGAGGACGTGAAACCACTCGAGATCCGCCACATCCTAACATGGCAGGTACAACCATAAGAAAGAACAGGGAAGAAGACATGGAAGAAGATGAACAACCATCAAAAGATGACAATGGTAAGTTTCATGGAAAGACGGCTCTGCATGAGTTCTTCGACACCAATGTGTTGTTACCATTCCCAAAACCAAGGAGGTCGCCAACCGATGAACACTTTGGGAAATTTGTTGAGGTAATAAGACATTTACATGTCAATATTCGATTGCTTGATGCGATGCAGGTACCGACCTATGCCAAGTATTTGCAGGATATCCTCAACAACAAACGCACGTTGCCAACAATGAAGGTCGTCAAGCTAAATGAGGAATGTAGCGCAGCTATCCTCAATGAGCTTCCAATCAAGAAGAAGGACCCAGGATGTCCTACCATCAACTACTCCATCGAGACACAACACTTTGAACATGCACTGAGCGACTTGAGAGCGAGACTCAGTGTCATGCCAAAGGTAGTTTTTGATAAACTTAATTATACTACCTTGTCCCCTACACCGATGTGTTTGCAGTTAGCGGATTAATCAATTCGCTATCCCACGGGAGTTGCCGAAAATATTACCGTCAAGATACGAGACTTCTTCGTCCCCGTGGATTTCGTGGTGTTGGACATGGAAGTGGACAAGAGAGTTCTGCTCATCCTTGGAAGGCCATTCCTTAGCACCGCCAACGCACACATTGATGCCGGAGCAGGAGAAATTCAGTTCAATATCAACAGAGCCCAGGAAGTATTCCACTTCAAGCCAAAACCCAAGCATGCTCCATCGTTAAGGTACTTGAAATAGATCCTTTTGTAAATTATTCTTACTTGAAAAAGGTGAAGCAACAATCTCGGATGAAACCCAAATGGGTATGGTGGAAGAAAGTGGTGAAGCTGTGCACAACGCCATCTCCAAAATCACGCAAGCAAATTTGCCTGGTAAGTGAGATGGACGACACTGCTCCAAGTACTTGAAACTCATTAAGCTCCAATAAAAGGGTAAGCTCGGGGGAGAACCTCTCCCCTGCTAAGGTAAGCTTTTAATTAGTGCATTTTCATTTAAATTTTTAATTATGCATTTTTATTTCAGCATATAAAAAATCTAAATATGATAAAAAAACCAAAAATATTTCCTTCACTTATATATGTTTATCTTCCTATGGAAATGAGGAATTGTTGCTCTGTTAATATTTCCTTAGTACTAGTCTACAAATTTATATTTCTTTAAGTATGAATCACTTGGTCATATGAAACCATCATGAACTTGAAACTTTGTGGGTTGCAAGTGCCATGACTAGTCTAAGTAGTTGTGAGACATGATATAGTGACAAGAGCTACTATAATATTGTTCTAAACATGAATTAATATTGGAGACTTTATTTTTAAGATAATGAAAAACCTTTTTGTTCCTCAATGGTAATAAATCCCTACCAAAGCCATATATGATCTTTCACGATATAAGCTTTCTACATAGGATATTTATTTTGTATTGAGTGTTGTCATGTCTTGTTGACCCTTGTTGAGAGTCTTGCCATACTCCCAAGATTAAAATCACGTACACACCACATATATATATAACAGGGGTCAAGGTCGGCCAGTGAGACGATGGGGGATAAGCTTCATCGTCGAGAGGGAAACAGCCCGGATCACCAGCTAAGGCCCCTAAATGACCGCTCAGTGATAAAGGAGGTGGGGGTGCAAAGACAGCCAGGAGGTTTGCCTAGAAGCAGCCACCCTTTAAAGAGTGCGTAATAGCTCACTGATCGAGCGCCCTTGCGCTAAAGATGAATGGGGCTAAGCGATCTGCCAAAGCTGTGGGATGTCAAAATGCATCGGTAGGGGAGCGTTCCGCCTTAGAGGGAAGCAAACGTGAAAGCGGGGGTCAACAAAGCGGAAGCGAGAATGTCGGCTTGAGTAACGAAAACATTGGTGAGAATCCAATGCCCCGAAAACCCAAGGTTTCCTCTGCAAGGTTCGTCCACGGAGGGTGAGTCAGGGCCTAAGATCAGGCTGAAAGGCGTAGTCGATGGACAACATGTCAATATTCCTGTACTACCCCTTGTTGGTACGGAGGGATGGAGGAGGCTAGGTTAGCCGAAAGATGGTTATAGGTTTAAGGACACAAGGTGACCCTGCTTTTTCAGGGTAAGAAGGGGTAGAGAAAATGCCTCGAGCCGAGGTCCGAGTACCAAGCGCTGCAGCGCTGAAGTATGAGCCCCGTGGACTAGCCATTGCTTCTCCACGAGGCTCATACCAGGCGCTACGGCGCTGAAGTATGTAACCCATGCCATACTCCCAGGAAAAGCTCGAACGACCTTCAACAAAAGGGTACCTATACGCGAAACCTATATGTGTGTGTGTGTTGCTTCTACACTAGAAGTACCCAACAACATTCCTTTCATTTTCCACAAAATAAATGCTTCATGCTTTAAAAGTTTGATCTCTCTAGTAGTATGTTATTAGAAGAGACATGGGCTATGCAAAAGTATGAAAAAAAAGAAAATAAAAATAGGGACACATGAAGGTCACAAGTATTGAGAAAAAAGATGAGCACATGAAGGCTCATGACAAAAATAAATGATAACCATGTCTCAAATAAAATAAGTTAGAAAGAGAGATCATTTCCAATAAACAAGCATTATATTTCCAGTACCATGTTCCGCACACATGCACATTTTAATTTAAGAGTATGATACCACTCTCCTTGGATCCGGGACTTGGTTCTACAATATATGAAAAGTAAGTATACTATTCCTTCCATTCCTACCTAAGCTCCATATAAGCCTGATAGCATAGGATGAAAAATAAAGGTAAATTCTATATGTGCCTTGGTGAGGAATCATATACCACTTGAGCGAATGAGAGTACCATATGAGGAACATTAAGCTTTCTTTTGAAAAATCTTGCAAAACCTCTAATATGAAACTTGTGAAGAATAAGAAAAAAAATGCTTAATCAATATCTGTTCTGTCTTTCAACCACCCATGACAAAGAAAAGGTCATAAGCCCCATGGAGGACTAAGGTAATATGGGTGAGTTTTTAATAATAAGTTTTTCATTCAAAGAGAAATATGTTGTTGTATGCTTAGTAATTTTGAAATGTGAAACATAGTAGCAACTCCTGATCCACCGAGGTTAAGTTTAATGCTTTGCTCGGGACTAGCAAAGGTTAAGCTTGGGGGATCTTGTTGACGGTACAAAAGACCTACTTTTACACCATCAAAACATTGTCTACAGGCTCGGTTTGGAGGAAAGAATAAACATATCTTGAGCATATTTTATCAAATAATTGGTTCCACATGTCCCTTGAATATTTTTATGTAGGTAATGACAAATGGTGGCATTGGGAGCCTGTGGGACCCACTTAGGGGGTCGGCCGACCCCACTAAGGGCCCACAAGGGGCTCCCAAGCACCCATGATCCAAGTGACACCTTCTAGAACGAAGATCCACCCTTGGATCCACTCTGTGCTTCCTCTTAATGGTTCTAGATCAAAGCACAAGGATCCATGGGCCCACAAAGTATCTCAAAAAAAATACCAAACTTTGATAAGGTGTCAATGACATGTGGGCCATGCTCCACGTGAAAGGAGGAGGCCAGAAGCCTCAACTCCAGGTCGGCTGACCTAGAGTGTCGGCCCAGAGGCCACCCATAGTCCCCTAACCTGTGGGGTCAGCTTCTAGAAGAAATGGGAGGCCCCCACCTACCATAGGTAGGTCGGCCAACTTGGCCTAGCTGGCCAAAGGCTTCCCCGAGCTCTCCACCGCCTTCTTGCATGCCACCATGCATCAACTTGATCTCCACCATTGATCTGGGGCAGTTACAATGACGGTTTGATCCAATGTATCACAATAAAGATGCTGTGGATCGCTGACGTGGCGATGGAGTAGCCCCTACTCCACCTCCACTACAAATAGAGGGTCACTCCCCCCCTCTCACATCATGAAGAAATCAAGGCACAAGGAAAGAGTAGTGTAATTCTACTTCTTAGTAGTGTAGTCTAGTGTGGGAGTTAGAGTTGAGTCGAGCTTGCCTCGGGGTCTCTAAGTCATCTGCTGGAGAGTCTGGTATAGCTCTTCTATCTTTCCCTTTATAGTAAGACTTTATTCATTTATCACTATAATCCTGCTTTACTTTACTTAGTCTCCACTTTGTGAAATATTATACTTGTTATAGTATTGTTGTGTCTTATCTTAGTGTATAGAGTTGTTATAGAATAGACTGTTATCCTGTGATTCCACACTTGGGTACGATCAACGCGTTTCATAGGGTGCTCTAGTTGGCTTGTGCGCACGATTAGAGTAGTAAGAGAGGGTGTAAGCGTGGTGCTTATACACTAGCTTGTCTTTGGTTGCCGCGTGTCGCACGTTTCAAGCGGATGCCAGCAGGAAGTGACAACCCTGTCTGTGCCTTTGATCCGCGCCACGTGTTGCAGGCATGTTCTTAAAAGGTAAGGCTCCCATAAAATAGTGGCCACTTCGGATAGGGGTTTTTGTAACAGAACCGCCCAAATTACAAAAACTTAAGTCCAAAAACCCATCGCCGATGCGATAAATTTTCGTCCTTAGGCTTTCATAACCCCGGTAGTCCGTGAAACCACGACGGATTTCATCCCTTGCTCATTCTTAGCTGAGAATCGCTTTAATTCAATAGACCATTCATACGTTACATAAAGTTCAAATACGAATACATCAGAGTACGAATTTTAAAAGTTATTACATAACCAAATCTCTTGCAGTGGAAATATTTTTGAAACCAACTCACACACTTAGTTCATTACAGTGCTAGTCATAAGTCGTTTCCCACAAAAGCATAGGTGAGACTTCAGAGGTGACCATCGCCCATGGTCCTAGTTGTCGGCCATAGCAGGGTAGAGACAGTTGATGCAGTACCCATAGTACATCTGTCCATCTGCAACAACATTGGGAACGAAGCCCTGAGTACTCGAGTGTACTCAGCTAGACTTACCCGTCTTAAACTAAAATAAAGACTCCAAGGATAATGTAGGCTTTTGTTGTGGTAAAAGGTCGAACTCTCTTTTGCGGAAAAAGCAACTACAAGTGGTTATTTAAGGATAGAGCCACATTTTATAAATATTACCTGCTTTCTAAATTAGCACCTGTACTAAACAATACACTTGATTAAGCATAGAATGACCAGTTTGCCCTTCTAGTCTCATCATATCATTTCATTTGAATCATTCAAGTAATTAATTGTTCCAACGCCAGTGTAGCAATTGTCAAGTTCTCACTAATGGGGAGGGACCGCGATTCGAATCGAATTCCTATCCAGCTAGAGGGTTTATTCCTCACCCAAACTTCGCAGCCCTTGAATGGGGCACGGCAGTCGGAGGACCGAGGACCGCCCGGCACCCGGTCCATCCTGACTAGGGATCAGCTAGCCAGGCCATGGTTTTACACTCTGCGTCCTCATCACCCCGCACCGGATTGCGGTTAGGTTCGCTCTTGGTTTGGCCAGTAGATAGGTTTCGCGGCTCAAACGAGTTATCTTGCCAGCTAAGGGTTGAGGCATACATTCAACATGACAAGAGGGACACCACCCAATCGGCCCGCCAAAAAGGCAGACACGTATGCCAAATACAGGCCTAGGGCTCACAACTCAGCTAGATGTTGCCGGTATCAGGCGTACGGACAATTTACCAACCTTCCCGGTTGCCTTTCCAATTATGATACCATTTATACCCGACTTTGCCACGTAGGGCAATACGTGAATTTTGTTACCGAGGGAGCCATATTAATTAGTAGGGCTAAGCATCTATCTTTACTATGATAATAGTTTAACAAGGATATATGGCTATCAAAAGCAAGGAGGGTAATATGCAACAATTAGGTTCACCCAACTCGTATACTTAATGCAGCAACATAATGTAACATATCAAGTTAACATCATAAAATAAGGTTAAGATGCACCGGGGCTTGCCTTTCTCAAAAGAGCTAGGCTGGTAATCGGGACACTCTTGGAGTTCCTCTTCTGGTTCCTTGTTCACGGGCCCTTCGTTGGCTCCGTACTGACTTACTTCCTCCTGCTCCTGGTGAAGGTCGTATTGTGCTTCCTCCTGCGATCCTATATGATGCATATAAGCAAATGGTATGAGACAAGGTATATTATTCATCCGTGCAAGATGATGAATATGCTAAAACGTGATATGCTCATGATGCTCCTTTCTTTAATGTTTTTATTGTAGGTGCAAATCTCTTCGCTTATAGTTATTTATTATGATTCTTAATAAGCAAATCAACTTCTCAAACAAGAGACTAATACTAATAGCATGGTGCAGTTACAGATTATTAACCTAGATGATTTGATTAGTGCTTCAAAGATACACCAAAGCTCAATTAACTAACTAACCTTTCTTAGAAGCAATTTAGTTAACTAGAAAATTAGCGCAAAACTACACACCCCACGAAAACATTTTAATGAATTCTACGAAAATTACAGTAGCTTAATCAGGGACAAACTAGCATACTCAAAATTTTCCAAGTTAAAAGGAATAGTACTCTACTATGCACAAAATTAAAAAGTTTAAGGCTAATTAATAGTTAAAAATACTTAGTATAGTGGAAGTGGTGAATTAGCCAACTTAGTATTTTTCTCAGCTACTAGACCTTATTGGAAAGCTACACAAAAGGTTACAACTCTATTTAACCATGAACCTATTTACTAAAAATCTTACAAGATAATAGCCAAAACACATTTTAAATGCTAAATAATTATTTTTCCATAGAAACTACTCAAGGTATAATTGTTCCTACCTTTTAACAATCATTTTAGACCTACGGGAATAGGAACCACATTTTTAATACTTACCCAAAATAGCTTAATTGATTTATGCAGTTTTAATCATTTTTAGTGTTTAATTAAACTTCCATAGAAAAGTACTACTAAACACACATGCAATATTTTTCTAGGGTATATCTGCCTATAACAAGTGCTCACAATTAATTTCATGATTTTTAGATCACTATCAAGTGAGATATAATTTTAACAACCTTTTTCACAATTTCCGAAAATGCAAAAACAGAAAGGCTTAGGCCTTTCGGCCCAACAGACCGAGGCGGCCCACTCCCTACGGGAGCCGGTCCTGACAGCGGGGGCCCGCGCGAGGGGGACCCCACGCGTCTGTGGCACAGGGTAGAGCCGAGGCTCTCGCCAGCGACGAGGTATCCGGCAGTGCGGTTTCGTCCTACTGGTGCGGCTACGCGAGGCGAACCCAGCGCAAGCCTAATCGTGAGCTAGGATGGTTGGGGTCGAGCTTGACGGTGTCCGTGGCAGAGCGGCAGCGCGGCCACCCGGCGGCCGACCGGTGTGGTGTGCTACGGCGTCAACCAAGCGGTTCTAGGGTTATGCGAGGCTAAGGCGAGTACGGCGCTCACACTAACGAGGGCCAACGGCGGTCGAGGGGGGGCGGTCCACGGTGAGGCGCATGGCAGAGCCGCCGCGGAGCTCGGGCTCACACAGTTGGGCGAGGAGGGGCCTTACCAAGGCTCACCGGTCGTCGTTGCAGGCTCGGGGCGAAGCTACGACGGAGATGGTGAGGACGGCGGCGCTGCGAGGCGGCCGGAACGGTGGTGATGCCGCTCGGCGTCGCGGCGGCGTCGTGCTCTGGCGCGCGCTCGGGAGCGAGAGCGAAGCGAGCGAGAGAGAGAGGAGAGGAGAGGCTCGGTAGGGGACAGAATGGAGGAAGGGAGTGCGGGGCGTGTCCGCTTCGGACATTGGCGCGGCTCGGCCAGGGCTCGGTGCCCACACGCGCGTCGCCGGCAGGCATGGTGGCCACGCGGCGAGCGGCGTCTGCACGCGGTTGGGCACACGCGCGCCGCGCGTGAGACGCGGGCGCAGGGAGGCAGGCCAGGCCGGCTTGCTCGGCTGGGCCGCTTTGTTGGCGCCGGCCCAACAAGGTAAGAAATTCCTTTTCTTCTTCTTTTCTAATTTTATTTGTTTATTTTGATTTGTTTCTTTTTCAAACAGGTTTAAAAACTCAAAACCAAGCTTTGGTGTGAATACCAAAGTTGCTTAGGATATTGTAAACTACCTTTTTTCTTGAAAGGTCTAGGTCAAATTCCTTATAGTTTTTGAGTTAGGATTCAAAACCAATTTGATGCCCTTTTTTATTAAAGATATGATTTTCAAAGAGGGTTTTAAACTTTTATTGCCGGTATTAAACCCAGGGTTAAAAGCAAGATTAATTATGTGTGGTGTTTTTAAAACTTCACCAAACACCAAACACTTTTACAACTAGTTTTATTCAACACTTTTGAAGCAACAATCAATTTTAATTCAATCTCACATGAGATGCCATGATGCTTTATAATGATGCTTACGAAATGAATGTTTTGCAAATGATCATGTGGATTATGCAATGCTTAACACTAGGGTGTTACAGCCCTTCCCCCCTTAAGAAAATCTCGTCCCGAGATTTAGGTAGTAACCACTGGCCACAAAAGCTGGGGTAGACTTCCCTTAGATACTCTTCGGTCTCCCAAGTTGCATCGCCTTCGTCATGGTGACTCCACTGTATTTTGTAGACGCGGGTAACCTGGTTATGAGTTATACGATCCTTGCTATCCAAGAGTTTCATAGGCTGCTATTGATAGGTTAGATCTGATTTCAACTTGAGGTTCTTGAGAGGCACCTCTTCTTCATGTACTCTTAAGCATCGCTTTAATTGGGATACATGAAACACTGGAAAGATAAATCCCATCTCTTCTGGCAGTTCCAATTTGTAAGACACTTCCCCTTTTTCTCTAAGATTTTATAGGGTCCTACATATCTTGGTGCAAGTTTCCCATTGACACCAAACCTTTTTACCCCTTTCATGGGTGATACCTTCAAGTACACGTGGTCACCTACTTCAAAAGTTAAAGGCCTTCTTCTTTTATCCGAGTAGCTCTTTTGTCGTGATTGAGCTGCCTTCATGTTTTGGTGAATGGTACGAACTTTTTCTTCGGCCTCATCTACGAAGTCAATACCATAGAATCTTCTTTCTCCACGTTCCACCCAATTTGCATGTGTTCTACATTTGCGACCATACAAAGCTTCAAATGGAGCCATTTTGATACTCTCTTGATAGCTGTTATTGTAAGAAAACTCTATCAAAGGTAACCAGGATTCCCAAGAACCTCCTAAAGATATTATGCAAGCACGAAGCATATCTTCCAGAACTTGGTTCAGTCTTTCTGTTTGGCCTGATGTTTGAGGGTGCTATGCAGAACTGCGTACTAGACTAGTACCCAAACACTTATGTAACCGCTCCCAGAAGTGAGCGGTAAACTGAGGACCACGGTACGATACTATTGTTTTTGGTACCCCATGCAATCTGACTATCTCTGAGAAGTACTTATTGGCATATTGCGGTGGTCTGTCTGTGGTCTTGACTAGTAAGAAGTGGGCAGACTTAGTGAGTCGATCCACAATTACCCAAATTGAGTCATTTCCCTTTCGTGTAGTCGGAAGACCTATGATGAAGTCCATTCTAATGTCATCCCATTTCCAGATTGGAATTGGCAAGGGCTACAAAAGTTGGACAGGTCTGAGGTGATTGGCCTTCACTCTACAGCAGACATCACATCTAGCGACATAAGCAGCTATTTCCTTTTTCATTTTTGCCCACCAGAATCTTGATCTCAAATCATGGTACATCTTATTGCTACCAGGATGAACTAATAGTTTGGAACGATGAGCTTCATCCACAATTCTGTTTCTAAGTTCTCGATCCTTTGGCATGACGAGACGATCATTGAACCACAACACATCTCGCTCGTCAATACGGAATTGCTTGGCTAGGCCTTCCCATACCTTGGTTTTTATATGGGTGATTCCTTATCTGAGGCTTGTTGTTTGATAATATCACTCTCTAGAGTACAACTAAGTTGAATGTTGAACAAAACTTCTGAATACATTAAGTTGAACCCATCTTCAAACAGAGGTTGTACTATTTGGCAGTGCAACTTTCTGCTCAGGGCATCGGCCACGACATTGGCCTTACCAGGGTGGTATTGCACATTCAAGTTGTAATCCTTAATCAATTCCAACCACCTTCGTTGGCGCATATCTAGCTCAGACTATGTGAAGATATATTTGAGGCTCTTATGATCTGTAAAGATGTTGCACACATTACCCAGCAGGTAATGTCACCATATCTTTAAGGCATGTACTACTGCGACAAGCTCTAAATCATGTGTAGGGTAGTTGCCTTCATGGTTCTTAAGTTGACGCGAGGCATAAGCGCTGACTCGGCCTTCTTGCATTAACACACAACCTAACCCAGTTTTTGATGCGTCACAGAATAGATCAAACAACTTCAAGATGTCTGGTTGGGCTAGAACGGGTGCGGTGGTTAATAGTGTCCGCAAGGTGTGGAAAGCTGCTTCACATTCATCTGTCCAAGCAAATTTTTGATCCTTTTGTAGCAGGGTGGTCATTGGTTTTGCGATCTTGGAGAATTCAGGTATGAAGCGACGATAATAGCCTGCTAATCCCAGAAAACTTCTTATCTCGTGCACCGAGGTAGGTGCTTTCCAATCCATTACTTCCTGAATTTTGCTAGGGTCAACTGAGATTCCATTTTCTGACAAAATGTGCCCAAGGAATGGTACCTTCGTGATCCAAAATTCACATTTGCTAAACTTGGCATACAACTTATGCTCACGAAGTCGGGTTAAAACTATCCTCAAGTGTTCTTCATGATCTTGCTTGTTCTCTGAGTATACCAAAATCTCATCAATGAACACGATCACAAATTTGTCCAACTCAGGCATGAACACTGAATTCATTAGATAAATGAAATATGCAGGAGCATTTGTCAAGCCAAATGACGTGATGAGATACTCGTACAATCCATATCTAGTGGAAAAGGTGGTCTTAGGCACGTCTTGGGGTCTGATTTTTATCTGGTGATATCCTAACCTCAAGTCTATTTTGGAAAAGACATGGGCCTTGGACAACTGATCAAATAGAATGTCAATGTGAGGTGCAGGTAATCCACACACATCTACAGGGAATTGTCCTTCTTCTTCTTCACGAATAGAGCAGGACATCCCCATTCTGACTTGCTTGGCTGAATTAGGCCTTTATCTAGCAAACCCTTTAACTATGTTTTTAATTCAGCTAATTCATTGGGCGACATCCGACACGGTTTCCATCAGATTAGGGTTGTTCCTGGTATAAGCTCTATAGCAAACTCAACCTCTCTGTCCAGGGGAAGACCAGGTAATTCCTTCGGAAAGACGTCTGGAAACTCACATACTACAGGGATTTTGGTTGAAGAAGCGGTATATAGCGCACTAGAAGTGCTAGCTATCTCTAGTCTCCTTGGCAAGCATACTTGAAAAGTACCCTTACCTGTGGGATCCTTAAGAGATACGTTTCTACTTTTAGTGTCCAAGACCACTTCCCATTCTTTCATCCATTCCATCCTTAGTATGACATCCAAAGCTAAGCCTAGCATGATTATTAAGTTCATCTGAAACTCTCAATTGGCTATTGTGAGGATTACTCCTTGTATCATCTGGTTGGTCAACAAGTCAGCCCCCGCTGAACTTATTCGATAGCCATACTCCAACTCCTTAACTTTTAACTCATGCTTTTTAACAAATGATTGACTGATGAACGAATGCGATGATCCAGAATCAAACAAAAACAACTGCAGGGAACTGATTAATAGAGAACCTACCGGTGGTCACTGGCTCTTCGACAGGAATCTCATCCAGGTTGGTGAAGTGCACCCGGGCATTGTAGTTTAGCTATGGTTTGGGAGGATTGGTATAACCCTTCGCGAAGTGTCCCATTGGGCCTCACTTGAAGCACGGTCCTTTCACCGCAGTGTTAGCCCCTGTCAACGGATTCTAAGCTATTTTAGCATTGGGAGTAGCCACCTTGTAAGGCTTAACATTCCTCTGAGGTCCTAGAGCATTCTGTTGCTTGCGCTGCGGTGGCCTGAACCTTGCGGCGGTGCAGGGGGACGATATTGCGGACGGTTGACAAACTGAGTCCAGGCTTGAGAAGTACCTGCTTCAAAAAGCTCTCTTCCTGCTCTTGGATGCCGTGTATAGGTTATTATGGTTCTCTTGAGTTAAGCAGTCACTGACAAAGCCGTTGAACACAGTCCTGGAGGACGTGCCCACTGTCTTTAGCATTTTTGGATTAAGACCACTCTTGAAGCTAGCAATCTTCTTGCTCTCTGTGTCAACAAACTCAGTAGTGTCACATGAGAGGTTGTTGAAAGCGTGTAGGTATTCAGTCAAAGTTTTGGTCCCTTGGGTCAGCTTCATGAACTCTCCCACCTTCATTGCCATCAGCTCTGGTGGTATGTAGTTACCACGAAAGGCGGTGGTGAAACGAGCCCACATAATCTGCTCGCCTTCATGGTAGGTAGCATGGTGATGAGTCCACCAGATACCAGTCGGACCTTCGAGCAGGTGGGCTGCGTATTCCGCCTTCAGGGTCTCTGACAAACGTAGGAGGTGAAACTTTTGTTCCATTGTGTTAATCCACTCATCTACTTCTAATCGCTCAGTTGCCTCCTTGAACACTAGCAGTTTGGTCTCCATGAATTCCTTGAAGGTACTGAACTGATTACCCTCAGGAGCCCATCTCCTCGACCTCTATGGGTGTTATTTGCTATGTTGTGCAACACTACCTCCATATTGAGCTGCAGGTTCTCAATGTTGCGCTGACTTCCCAAGAACTGGGCAAAGAACTCCTCAGTGGTCATGTTGCGAGGAGGAGGTGGCGGTGGTGGTGGCGGGGGATCCGCACCACCATTCTGGGAACCACTGGCTGTGGAACGACGAGTTTCCAGCATCTGCATTGTGATAGTATCAAGTTAGTATACCGCAACGGGGTAGGAGTTGTAGGTGACGCATAATTATGTCATACTAAATTAGATGGTGAAACATACAATCCACTCAATAAAGTAGAGGCACAAGAATTCAACCACAATCACCACATTACGTTAAACAAAAAGATAACTACGCATAGCACACATCTGCATGTCAAGTTTGCCAGCATACATACACTGGACTTTAGTACGGAGCGTTAACAAGTTACGCTTACATCCCATCCATCAACACATGGTTACAGGCTTTTCCTTCCCTTGCCCTCCAAACATCCCATCCTCCAAGGGGTATTTTCCCATGCCGGGGGAAACAAACCAGTAGCCCCAAAGCATCCCCCACGGGGGGGTTTTTCCCCTTGGCTCCAAATAAGTAGGGGAGGGGGCCTGCCTTCCCTTTCTGGGTAGGCCCTCCAAAAATTTCAGGAAAAATAAAAGAAAATTGGGCATGGCCAAACCTTCGGGCAAAAAACTTCCCCTCTTGAGGCCCGTTAAAAGTTTGGGGGGCAACCCGGGGTTCCCGGGGGGGAAAAACCCCCTTCCAAGGAAAAAGGGGAAACTTTGGGTTAAAAACCCGGGATCTGAAGCAAAAGGGTTTTTCCAAGAGGGAAAAGTTTAAAGTAAAAAATTTCAATTTTTATTACCCAGAAAAAATTTTAAAAGAATTTTAAACTTTGCGGGGGAAAAGAAATAAAATTAAACTTTTTGTTTTTAATAGCCGTAAAGTTTTTTTCCCCCAAAAAAGAAGGGAAAAGGGAGGTAAGGATTGGGTTCTGGGGGTTGGGGGGGGTTGGCAAAACCATTTTCTTTTCATTGCTAAAACAGGGGGAAACAAAAGGTTTTAAATGTTACCTGCAAAAAAAAAATTTGGGCCCAAATCCCTTTCTGGTAAAAATAAATTCCTTTGCGGGGAAATTAAAAAACCCGTCCCCTTTTTAAATTTTTTTAATTCCCCCCCCCTTTTTTTAAAAATTTTATGGCCTGTTTAGCCGGGTCTTCTTTTTTCCAAAAAGGGGCCCGGCCCTTCTTTTCATAACTTTACGGAACCCCTTTAAAGGGTTTTTATTTTTCCCCCCATGAATTTGTTTTTAAAACAAGAAAATTTGATGGCCAGCCCCATTTTAAGAAAATTTTCCCCTTGGGGGGAAAATCGGCAAGTGTGTCTCCCAAAGAAAAACCCCTTCCCCTTTAAAAAAGGGGAAAGGGGCCCAAAGGGACCTTTACATTCCTAAAAAGGGGGTGGGCAACCCCAAAAAACAATTTCAAACGAAGGGCCAAGGGGGGGAAAATGGAAAATGGGCACAACCCCAAGGGGGTTGGAGACAAAAAAGGGCCCACGGGGGCCAAAGGAAGAAGGGGGACCCGAAAAAACTGGAACACCCGGGGGGTTTAGGAAAAAATTTTTTTTTAAAATTTGGAAAGGGGGCCGGGGGAAAAAAAATTTTTGGGACCCAAAGGCTTTGTAAGAAGAAATTCCAAAAACTTAAAGGGGAAAAAAAAACGCCGATGGGGGAATTAAATTTTGGGGGTAAAAAGGAAAAATAAAGGGGGAGTCGGGGAAAAAGGGGGGGGGGAAAATTTTTCCCGGAAAACAGCGAAAAAGGGGGAAAAAAAAAACCCACCATTTACAAAAAAAATTAAAAGGGTTTACAAGTAAAATTTTAAAATTTACAACCAAACCCAAACTCTTGGGGAAAATGGGGGAAAAACCCTCCCCCTTAAGGGGGGTTCTTTAAAGGCCCGGGCATAAGGGGTTAAATTTCCCAAACCAAAACCCGGGGACTTTCGGGGGAAATGGGGGAAAAATTTGGCACTGGCCCAGGGTCGGAAAAATTAAGAAAAAGGGGAAGGGACAGTTGAGGGGGGGAACCAGGGGAAAAAAGGGGAATTGCAAAAACTTGGGAAAGAAGGGAAGGTACTGGGGAGTGTTTTAGCAAAACTTAACCCGCTTAAAACAAAAAAGGGAAACCAAAGGGAAAAAAAAGGCGGGGCCCCCTTTGGGGAAAAGGTAAACCTCTTTGCGGGGAAAAAGGGGGGGTTTAAAGGGGGGGAAAGGGGGAAAAACCAAAAAAAAATAAACCCCCAAAAAAAAAGGAAAAAAAAACCGGGGAACAAAAAATATCACGATTGGCAAAGGGGAAAGACCAAGGGGGCCCCTTTGGGGTTTCCTTCCCTTTTGTTTTGGGAACCCATTCCCAATTTTTAAATTTTTGTCCCCCCCCTTGTTCCCTTTTCCCCTTCCCCCTTTTTAACAAATTTTTTTTTTTTTTCCCAATTCCTTTTTTCCACCCTGGGGGTTTTTCTCCCCCCCCCTTTTCCCTTAACCGGGGGCCCCGCCCCTCCCCTATTTTTTTTTTCCCCTTTTTTGCCCCCTTTTTCCCCCCCAAAACGGGGGCCCCCCCCCCCCTTCCTCCTAATTTTTTCTAGCCAGGCCAGGGGCCTTTACACTCCCCCTTCCTCTCCCCCCCGCCCGGGAAATTGGGGTTTTTAGGTTCACTTTTGGGTTCGGCCAGAAAGGGGGTTTTCGCGGCTAAAATTTGAGTTCCCCTTGCCAGCAAAGGGGGTCGAGGAAATGGTTCAACATGAAAAAGGAGGGAAGCCCCGATCAGCCCCCCAAAAAAGGCAAAACACATAAAAAAAATTTCCCGGCCCTTAGGGCTCGAGCTCAGCTAGATGTTGCCGGTATCGGTGTACGGACTTTTTCCCAACCCTTTCCCCGGGTTTTCCTTTTTTCCAATTTTGATACCATTTAAACCCGGTTTCCCCCGTGGGGGCCAAAAAGTGGACTTTTTTTTCCCGAGGGGCCAAATTAATTAGCAGGGTAAGCATCTTTTTTTTACTATGAAATATTTTAAACAAGGATACTGGCTATCAAAAGCAAGGGGGGTTAATATGCAAAAAATTTAGGTTAAACCCAACTCCTATACTTAATCCCAGCAACAAAAATTGTAACATAAAAAGGGTTAAAACATCATAAAAAAAGGGGTTAAGTGCAGGGGTTTTGCTTTCTCAAAAGGGGCTAGGTTGGTGTTGGGGGCACTCCTGGATTTAAATTTTTTGGGGGTTTCCCCCGTTCACGGGCCCTTCATTGGCTCCTTTCCCGACTGGTTTTGGGGCCTTTGCCCCGGTAAAAGGTGTATTGGTTTCCCTCCTGCGTTTTTTTATGATGTATTTTTATGCAAGGGTTTATGGGACAAGGTATATTATTCATCCGTGCAAGACGATGAATATGTTAAAACATGATATGCTCATGATGCTCCTTTCTTTAATGTTTTTATAGTAGGTGCAAATCTCTTCGCTTGTAGTTATTTATTATGATTGTTAATAAGCAAATCAACTTCTCACACAAGAGACTAATACTACCAGCAGGGTGTAGTTACAGATTATTAACCTACCTGATTTGATTAGTCCTTCAAAGATACACCAAAGCTCAAGTAACTAACTAACCTTTCTTAGAAGCAATTTAGTTAACTAGAAAATTAGCGTAGAACTACACACCCTACGAAACCAGTTTAATGAATTCTACGAAAATTACAGTAGCTTAATCAGGGACAAACTAGCATACTCAAATTTTTCCAAGTTAAAAGGAATAGTACTTTACTCTGCACAAAATTAACAAGTTTAAGGCTAATTAATAGTTAAAAATACTTAGTACAGTGAAATTGGTGAATTAGCCAACTTAGTATTTTTATCAGCTACTAGACCTTACTAGAAAGCTACACAAAAAGTTACAGCTCTTTTTAACCATCAACCTATTTACTAAAAATCTTACAAGATAATAGCCAAAACACATTTTAAATGCTAAATAATTATTTTTCCACAGAAACTACTCAAGGTATAATTTTTCCTAGCATTTAAGAACCATTTAAGACCTACTGGAATAGGAACCACATTTTAAATACTTACCAAAAATAGCTTAATTGATTTATGCAGTTTTAATCATTTTCAGTGTTTAATTAAACTTCCACAGAAAAGTACTACTAAACACACATGCAATATTTTTCCATGCTATTTCTGCCTATAACAAGTACTCACAATTAATTTCATGATTTTTAGATCATTATCCAGTGAGATATAATTTTTACAAGCTTTTTCACAATTTCTGAAAATAGAAAAACAGAAAGGCTTAGGCCTTTCGGCCCAACAGGCCGAAACAGCCCACTCGGCCGAGGCGGCCCACTACCTACGGCAGCTGGCACCTGACAGCGGGCTCCCGCGCGAGGGGGACCCCAGGCGTCAGTGGCACAGGGCAGAGCCGAGGCTCTCGCCGGCGATATCTCGCCAACGGCGAGGTATCCGACGGTGTGGTTTCGTCCTACTAGTGCGGCTACGCGAGGCGAACCCAGCGCAACCCTAATCGCGAGCTAAGGTGGTCGGGGTGGAGCTCGACGGCGTCCATGCAGGAGCGGCGGCGCGACCACCCAGCGGCCGCTAGGGTTTCACGAGGCTAAGGAGAGTACGGCGCTCGCGCTAACGAGGGCCAACGATGGTCGGAGTGGTGCGGTCCACGGCGAGGCGCACGGCAGAGCCGGTGCGGAGCTCGGGCTCACGCGGTTGGGCGAGGTGGGGCCTTACCGAGGCTCACCGGTTGTCGCTGCAAGCTCGGGGAGGCGAGGCAAAGCTGCAACGGAGATGGAGAGGACGGCGGCACTGCGAGGCAGCTGGAATGGTGGTGATGCCGCTCGGCATCGCGGCGGCGTCGCGCTCTGGAGCGCACTTGGGAGCGAGAGCGAATCGAGAGAGAGAGAGAGGAGAGGAGAGGCAAGGGACATAATGGAGGGAGGGAGAGTGGGGCGTGTCCGCTTCGGACATAGGGGCGGCTCGGCCAGGGCTCGGCGCCACACGCACGCGTCGCCGGCAGGCATGGCGGCCACGCATCGAGCGGCGTCTACGCGTGGTTGGGCGCACGCGCGCCGTGCGTGAGGCGCGGGCGGGAAACGGCGCGGGCACGGGCGCGGGGAGGCAGGCCGGGCCGGCTTGCTCGGCTAGGCCGCTTCATTGGCGCGGGCCCAACAAGGTAAGAAATTCCTTTTCTTTTTCT
Source organism: Microstegium vimineum (assembly GCA_022036555.1). NCBI lineage: Eukaryota > Viridiplantae > Streptophyta > Magnoliopsida > Poales > Poaceae > Microstegium > Microstegium vimineum. Next base: position 33,932,152 of record CM039134.1, read on the forward strand.
TTTCTAATTTTATTTGTTTGTTTTGATTTGTTTCTTTTTCAAACAGGTTTAAAAACTCAAAACCAAGCTTTGGTGTGAATACCAAAGTTTCTTAGGATATTGTAAACTACCTTTTTGCTTGAAAGGTCTTGGTCAAATTCCTTATAGTTTTTGAGTTAGGATTCAAAACCAATTTGAAGCCCTTTTTTATTAAAGATATGATTTTCAAAGTGGCTTTTAAACTTTTATTGCTGGTATTAAACCCAGGGTTAAAAGCATGATTAATTATGTGTGGTGTTTTTAAGACTTAACCAAACACCAAACACTTTTACAACTAGTTTTATTTAACACTTTTGAAGCAGCAATCAATTTTAATTCAATCTCACATGAGATGCCATGATGCTTTATAATGATGCTTATGAAATGAATGCTTTGCAAATGATCATGTGGATTATGCAATGCTTAACACTACAGTGTTACAGTTTTGTCCTCCTATTGTTTGTATGCTGCCTAGTACTTTCTGGATGTGTGGATGCAATCTATGATATATCAGCTGTGTTTTCTAAGTTAAGTCATAGGAGTAAAGTTTGGATCATAGAAGTCCCATACTCACTCGTTGTCCTCTCACCTAGTCACACTAACTACTTATCTTTAGTTATCATAGCTTGGTCTTTTCTACATCACCTTCCTATCATTTATGCTTTGATTACCCTCTACAATTAGGTAGCTTTTGATTGATGTAACTCTAAGGATCCCTTCTTTATTATCATTCTTTGCTCCCACTTTCCCTTAGGCTAAATATAATTACGATACCTTGGAATACTCCTGTGTGAAGTGCTACAGTGGTATATTTTGTGCACTTGCGGAATAATCCATTAGTCATAAGAAATACCTCCTATGGGCATTTCTAGGGCCATTACTAGGATGGGGTTTAGCTCTGATCTTAGTGGTGACGTTTAGAAATGCCAACAAGTACTCACACCAAAATTGATAGTACAAATAGTATTGTTAACAAAAGTTTTTGTGTTAAATACACTTATGAACAGTAGTATACTAAATCTTTCTCTGATTCCAACTGTCATGAAACCGCCCAACCTATAAGAGCACTAGTATAAAGGTTGCCATTTTCATTGTCACACTGTCACACTAGAGCCCATATAAGCCCGGTAGTCCTAGAAATCTTGAAGAATTTCAAACCACAACTCGTTCCAACCAAGATCGTACATGATTCAATAACCACATGCTCACAATGATAAGTTCGCAACAGAAATAAAATACATTAGAGTTTTAAAAAGCGTGATTACAACACTTAGTTCAAATAAAAGTAGCAGAAGACATTGTTTCGGAACAACCCCATTTCAAACTGTTTTAAAGCAAATAAGGGTAACTAGCAGAGACATCAGAATCAACCATCGCCCATGGCCTTCACTCCTCATCCCCAATGGGATAGAGACAGGTCTTACGATAACCATAATAGATCATATCATCTACAGCAAGGGTAAAGAAACCCTGAGTACTCAGTTATACTAAGCTATACTTATTCGACAGGAGTTAAGTATGACTCTCAAGGATATGCAAAGCTTATATAGTGAAGCTAATAAGAAAGCATGACATTTAAATAAAAGAGCATTACTAACTTACTCTTGCTTTTCAATGTTTTACTCAGATTTTAGCATCAGGATTAGTAGAGATTACCATGTCTAGATTTGCATCTGATTTAGAACAATCACTTGATTAAAGCATCACAATGGTAACCATATCCAGTTTGACATGTACACGATATAACCATCTTTTGGTTACATATTAAGATTCATGTTTCTATAGTGGGAAGAAGATTTTTCAAGTTTCTCACTGTTGGCATTTCTGACATCATTACCAAGAAAAGAGGATCCTAGCAATGATGCCAAAAATGTATGGTATGTAATTAAATCATCTTTAGCAACTAGCCACTATCTTATACCTTATACTCCTAAGCATGGAACTAGGTTGTCATCCCTAATTATAGAGCTAGGAATAATTAATGGTATTTATGAAATATTCTATTTATGTGTGAATAGGTAGTAATAAATTATGATGGATATGAAATTATAAAGAACAAATAATTCTGCAAGCAGATAGATTAATACACCATTGTAGCATTTTACCTAGAGTATTACCAGGTTGTCGATTTATATTTATATCACTAGGAAGGTCTAATTAAACTGATAATCTATAGTATTGATAACATGCATATGAAATGAATGAAAGGATTAACCAACCAAGAGCTCTACTCATAATAGTGGTAAGTGACATGATAAATATATATATATATATATATGATAAGGGTAATTGATCAGTCATCATAATAATAAAGATAAAGTTCTTAGAGCACTCTAGTCACTTCACAAGCATCGTCCAATACAAATAATAAAGAAATAACTCCTAAGTATTCTAGCTACCATCAAAGCTACGCTATTTAGTGCAAGTGCATCTAGCAATCATCGTTAAGTAATACTACCATTGTTCCCAACCACAATGGGGCCATGAACAGGATGAGTTGAGTTCAGAAACCTCAGAATTCCGATCATATCCACAACCTGACAATCCCTCCCTAACAAACCACTGCACACGGGGAGACCTACAGAGGACTCAATGGACCTGTCACGTCCACGATCTACCCCACGACCCAGCACGGATGGGGGCATCTGCAGATAAGCAATGTATCTAAGCTCCATGCCTACATATTTCCTACCACTCGCCACACGATCAAGTGGACGAGCGCTATACCAAAATGTGCATGAACTCAATAGAAAACTAACTATACTAGACATATTAACGTAAAAAATGAACAAAGTAAACAAGAACATAATAATAATAATGAAGAATAGTGTTGCCCGTAAATATCATACAACTGCAGATAATCACAATAAGAGAGCAAAGAATAAGAACTGTACTAGACTCCAATCTCTTGACAACATTGGGAGTCCAAGATTCCTCTACTCTTGATCTAACTAAGTTATGGTATGAACTAGAGAGGCTCTAGATTAACTAGGGTTTGTGGCTCTGGATGACTAGACCTAAAATGACTTAGACTGAATGGAACTCTAGTGCCCCGAGCGTGGGATTTGCCCTCTATTTATAGCCCGGTGGGGTCCACGACGTCTGTTGGATCAAACTGACTTATGTAGGGCCAAGATGGCTCCTCAAAGGTGGTAGAAGATGGGCCCATAGGGTGCCTGGCCAGCCAGGGGTGGGGGCGGACCGCCCCACCTGACAGCGCTGCATCCTCCGCTTTGCTTTGGTGTCTTCTGGATCCTTCCTGAATATTATGGCAAATATCTCATCTCGAGATTTTTCTGATATTTATTCTGATTTAATTCCCTTTATAACCGAATAGTCCCTGGAAAATAATAGAATACCAAAACTCATGGAATTTCTAAGATAAAGCCATATACTTCTATATTTTCCATGTGGTTGATCCATTTATCATGTTTATAATTATATTAAATGTTGACGTTAACGACCGTCAACAAGCTCCCCCAAGTTTACCCTTTGCTAGTCCCGAAGCAAAGCCTATCAAATAAACTTGGATCAAGAGTTGTTGCAATGCTTTCACACCTCAAGAGTTCACATGTTTTCAAACAAAAATTTCTTCTTTGAATTAGAAAAAACTTCTCTAACTTTTTAACTCATCCGTATTACGGAAGGACCGATAACGGCGACCATAGGGGGGTGAATGGGATCCTCAAATTTCTTAAAGAAATATTCGGGCCTGTTGACACCGTATTTTGGTACAATCAGAAACGTGGGCTCCCTAATGGGCCTTCGTAGGAGATATCCAAGATGGGCCCAAAAGATCAACTAAGGAAATATAAGATCATGGAAAGATATTTCGGTCGACTACAACAAAACGTGTGTGGCAATCTCGGCACTAGAATGGATTGAAGCCCAAGTCATATTTTATTTCCTTATTATCAGGACTTGTGCAACGACCGGTTAGGGTACATGCTATAGTCTATAAATAGCAAGGCTTAGGGAATGAGAAGGTCATCCAATCAATCAAATACACATCTAGTCCGTAGTTTCTGGCCTCCGGCCAACCCTAGGAGTAGGAGTAGAGTAGATTTCGGTGAACCTTCGACGGACCGGGCTGCATCGACCAGATCGACCTCTTGTTTGCTTGTAAGTCTAGCCTTGGTTCATGTCTCGTTTGTACGACTGTATTGTATAACTCGTGCAATCTCGTTATGAGCTAGTTATCGGTTTGAATCTATTGTTCATGGAGCTGCATTGCTTCAATCTCACATGAATTGTGGCTTCGAGCTAGTTATCGGCTCTATTAGATTGACGATCTAATAGATTCATTAAGTTATCGATATTGTCCGTTATGCTTTGTTTAATCTATTGTTACAATATCTTGCCCAATCTCAACTAATGGATTGGAATGTACTTTATTTTCTATCTAGATCTATTGCCTCCAATGTTTCTGCTCTTATACTTAGAGAGGCGATACATCTAAGATCATATCGGCTAATCATTGGTTGCGATTGTCACATGTTGCGGGTTTGAGACATACGTTCGGTCGTTAAATTGGTTTGAGGGTGATTGGATCTAGTTCAAAATACGTAGTACGACTCCATCTACCGGACCCCACTGCCATGTGTGTTGGGTTATGTCTATCCAACCTTAGATCTATCTAAGGATAAATGTATGGATCTTGTTCAAGCCTCATGGTTCCCATATAAGCTAACACATTCGATCTGGTTGCGCTTCATTCATGTGCATGTACTTTGTTGTCTTAATCCATTAGATCTATTAAATGTACTAGACATGGCTTGTTTTGTTTACTTTTATGGCTGCATGGAAACACCCCAATGCTAGTAAACTGGTCAGCTTATCGGGTTAATTGTCATCATGGTTGAATGGGAACACATCTCTGTTGATGGTTAATCTTTATCTGATGCATTTAATACATCTGATGTTTTGGGTCGATAACGTTGTATGTATCACATCTTTACTTTATCATTGTGATATGATCGACTAATTGTACATCCTATGCATAAAGATCCTGTGATAGTCGTTTGTACATTATCATTATGTTTTAAACTGTTCGAAGATGACTCTTTAGTCAATATCCTACATTCATCGGCTATACGAGAGCCGCACATTCATGGAACTATCTGGCAACAACCAGCAGGTTCCATAATTTGATGTTTCACTTCTGTCAATTGCAGGTCAAATTGACTAGCATGCCTAAGATCGATCCCCGAAGTGGCTTGAACCACTTTAGAGGTTTAGGAGATCAAGCTCTGCTGCTGCACGGTCTCCGCAGGCCTTGCGCGGTGCTGACGCCAGGAGACCCCATTGGTGTCAACACATTTTGGCACGCCCAATGGGACCACAATCGTCAAATATGGACAAAGGCAAGGCCAGAGTCCTAAACCCAACCCAAGACGAAAGGCTGAGGGACCTCGGTCTAGACTCCCGAGTTACCAAGGAAGAATTTCAAGAAATCCTGCGAAGGATGGAGATGCAGAGAGCTCTGCTTGTCTTGGATGGTATAGTTGATCCACCCGGCGCCGAGCACCTGCCTACAGCTCAGGCTAGGTGGAGGCATCAAAATGAAAAAGATAAAGAGAAGAAACCCCTAGTGGAGCATTCAAGAGCTAGAGAGCCAATCAACATGGATGAAAATTGCTCGTTCTTCGCATACTGTCTCGTCAAGAATCTGGAGTTGCCCACCAGGGATAATTGTCCCGGATGCAACGAACGGTTTGAGGAATACTGGAGGCTCCAAGCTGACGGACGATTCACTTAGGGACGAGTGGAATACAAGGAAGGGAATCGGCATGTCGTCGAAGATGGTGTTTGTGGTTAGCCCAGCACTGAGGTTGTCAGCATAGATCGTCCTCAATCTCGACAAGGCTAGCCTAACATGCATCAAGCGCCTCAGAGTCACAGAAGGCTAACCACGACCCAGAAGAGGAGGGTCCGACGTTAGAGGGCTGATAGGCGGCATCGCGAGGCAGCAGATCACGCCGCTAGCTTTTTCCTACCCGTGAAATTCAGGGCACCAATGGATACTGAAGTCTATTCTGACTTTGATGAGTTAGAGTTTGGAGAGTAGACCAATGCGCTCACACGTGAATTCTAGGTAGTCTTTGGCAAACCTGTGAGGCACAGACACTTGAAGGCATTATACATCTAAGGATACATCAACGAAAGATTTGTTGGGAGGATACTAGTCGATGGTGGTGCCTCAATCAACATGATGCCAGCCCATATCATTCTGAAACTGGGGCTATAGTCCAAGAAGCTCTTCAAGATAGATCTCGCACTTGGCAACTTTGGAGGAAGGACGTCAGAAGCTAGGGGAGTTCTGCAGGTGGAGTTGACAGTTGACAACAAGACTCTATTAACAACTTTCTTCGTCATCGATGGAGATAGTTCGTACAATCTACTCCCGGGGAGAGATTGGATTCATGTCAACTGTTGCATTCCATCATCAATGCATCAGGTCGCAGTACAATGGCTGGATAATGATGAACTTGAGATCATTCCGGCCGCTGATTCAATTTCCATATAAACCGTTGACCCTGCTCACTGGGATTTGGAAGATTACGCATGTGACTGCTTTTTAGGTAGAAAGTTGCAAGAAGATCTCCTCACTTTCAACATTGTATGTCAATAGCCGATCCGAGCAGTCGGCTTGGAAAAAGTAGAATAATGCATACACCGATTGATAACGATGAGGGCAAGCTAGGCAAGGGATTTACGTCGGCTGATGAGTTAGAAGCTGTTGATATTGGAGATGGTGACAAACCTAGGCCGACGTACATCAACGCCAAATTAGACCCCAAGTTTAGAGAGGATTTGATCGCTCTACTAAAGGAGTACAAGGATTGTTTCGCTTGGGAATATTATGAGATGCCCGATCTTGACCGAGAATTTGTGGAACATCACCTGCCGATCAAGGAAGGATATTGGCTAGTCAAGTAGCAACCCAGAAGGATTAGAGCTGACATCATGGCCGACGTGAAAACTAAAATCACTCGGCTCTACGAGGCAAAGATCATTCGGTAGAGTAGATACTCTGAGTGGATCGCCAACATGGTCACTGTGTACAAGAAGAATGGGAAAATGAGAGTTTGCACCGACTTCAGGGACCTCAACAACGCTACCCCGATGGACGGATACCCAATGCTGGTGGACGATATGCTGGTTGCTACAGTAATAGGCCATAAAGTGATCAGTTTTATGGATGGCAATGCTGGGTACAATCAGATCTTCATGGCAGAAGAGGACGTACATAAGACTGCATTCAGATGCCCAGGTGCGTTGGGATTGTATGAGTGGGTAGTTATGACCTTCGGGTTAAAAAATGTTGGTGCAACTTATCAGAGAGCTATGAATTACATCTTTCATAAGTTGATTGGCAAAATAGTAGAAGTCTACATCGACGAGTGGTGGTAAAGTCCAAGGAATACCAAGAGCACCTTGAAGATCTCAGAGCCACTTTGGAGTGTGCAAAGAAACATGGTTTGAGGATGAATCCTCACAAGTGTGCTTTAGGAGTAACAGCTGGGCAGTTTCTGGGCTTCATGGTACATGAAAAAGTAATCAAGATTGGTCAGAAGAGCTTTGACACAATCGACAAGGCCATGCCACCGACCATAAAGACCAAGTTGCAATCTCTGATCGGTAGGATCAATTTCATTAGGCGGTTGATATCGAACCTATCAGCTAAAATCCTATCGTTCTCGGTCCTGCTGAAGCTGAAGAATCAGCAATAATTCAGATGGGGCAATGAACAATAGAAGGCTTTCGAGGAGAACAAGGAGTATTTGAAGTCTCCACCAGTGTTGATCCCTCCACAGGATGGAAAGCCTTTTAGATTGTACGTAATAGCCGATGACCATACTATTGGATCGACTTTGATACAAGAGTTTAAAGGAAAGGAGAGAGTAGTGTTCTACTCGAGCTGGAGATTACTCGATCCTGAAACAAGATACTCTCCCATGGAGAAGTTGTGCTTGTGCTTGTACTTTTCCTGCACCAAACTGCACCATTACCTGCTGTCATCCGAATGCACGGTGGTGTCAAAGTTTGACGTTATCAAGCACATGATATCTATAACTATTCTAAATGGAAGAATCGGCAAATGGATCCTTGCGCTATCAAAGTTCGACTTGAGGTACGAGTCGGCCAAGGCAGTCAAAGGCCAAGTGATAGCCGACTTTGTCACCCACCATCATGAGAAAGAAACTAGGTTGGTAGATATGGCTTCATGTGCATTGTTCTTTGATGGATCTACCTACAAACAAGGTGGGGCATCGGAGTCGTCCTGGTATCACCTCAGGGGGCAAGCTTCTAGTATGCTTTCCTGATCAGACTGACTGCCACCAACAACCACGCTGAATATGAGGCTCTTCTCAAAGGGTTACCGAAACGACCTCGATTTCCACGAAGGGAAATCCACAGATTCGTAGTGTAATAAAACAGATTGAGTGAACAATCCACAATATTACCCAAATTTTAGTCGATAACATTACCACACTTCGAGTACAAGAGGGCAATAGAAGGGTTTACATAAATTATTACAACGCCAAACTGGCGGAAAGCACACTGGAATCATATCAGAGAAGCAACAAAGGTAGAAGCGCCGGGATCCTCTCCACGCCTGAGGCTAGCAACGAGACTCCTAATCCTCATCTTCATCGTAGTCAATGTCCTGTTCAGCACCTGTTTAATGTCTATCAGTACGGATTGTACTGGTGCCACATTCCCACCAATGACATATTTGTGGAATTGGATGCAACAGGGTATATCAAAAGACCTATGTTTGGTTGTTGGCTTCCTATGCAAGATTCATTAATTACTTCAGTAGTATAAGTCATTGTTTAGTTGTCCAAATTCATATTCCATCCCGTCACACACATCTCACCACACCTCACACTCATTCGACGGGCCCAACTCCCTCTCGAGCCCGTCTCAGCGGCACACTGCTCCATCAGAGAACACTGCTGGAACATATATCAACCAGGGGGAAAAAGAAGGACTATCTCACTAGCGAGTGAAGCAGGTCACAGAAACTAGTCCATAGCCGATGAATTGGCTATGTATCGATCGATCAAACCGTAAACACTCTGGAGGTGCTTTACATACCACGGGTTCTTACCATCATAGATAACCATCGTTATCTAGGCTAGACTCCGGCTGCTTACATACCACGGGTACTTACCATCATAGATAATCGTCGCAATTCTAGGTGCAATAGGGGCGTGTTGACACTTCTTAGCGTCGCACCACAAATAGAGATAAATCCCTATCCCCGGTACGGCGCCATAAATGCTTATGGGTATTTCTTATGACTATTGGATAAATCCGCAAGCGCACAGATTATACCGCGTAGAATTTCACCTAGGAGTATTCCAAGGTATCATAATTTATTTTATCCCATGGGAAAGCTGAGCTAGAAATGATAATTAGAGAGAGATCCTAGAGAGTACCTCAACTTAGTATCGACTAGTATAGGGGGGTAAATGATAAATGTGATAGGAAGGGGATTGATGAATGAAAGAGACTAGGTAAATGATACTTAGAACGGACTAGACAAATTAGCTATGTGGGAGGACAACGAGAGAGTACAAGGGACTCCTAAGCAATTCACTCTACTTTAATATACTTAGCTAATTAACTAGACTAAACACTATAGTTTGCCTCCTCAATACAAGTATGCTAGGCGAGGGGATAGATCAGTAGGAGGACAAAACTCCTACCGGACCGCGCCCTCTTGTTGTCTTGAAGCCCTACCTTTTAATAACTTATCTGACACGCGTGGTGGAATACAAAGGCTAGATAGAGCTGTCACCTTCTACTAGCATCCACGAACAATCCACGCAATAAGCGCTAATCAAGGATAAGCCAATATATAAGCACCACGCTTACACACAACTTATTACTTTGACTACGATCAATAATCAAAGCACCCTATGATAGGCAATGATCGCATACAAGAAAGGTCACAAGGATCACATACTATAAATGTAAAGGCTATTAAAGAGAAAAAGCATATAACAATACTACATCTAGTATAGTAATGCTCAAAGTAAATACTAAGTAAAGTAAAGTAAAGGGAAACGATAATATATTGGTAAAGATAAAGTCTTACAAAGAAGAAAAGATACAAGAGCTATACCAGACTTCCCAGAAGACAACTCCGAAAATCCCGAGCAAGCTCGACTCAACTCTAACTCCCACTCTAGACTAACTACTAGAACAATTCTAAGGAATGGAGCTTGTAGGCTTCTTCACCATGTGTAGAGAGGGGGGTATGGCCCTCTATTTATAGTAGAGGAGTGGAGTAGGGGCTACTCCATCGCCACGTCAGCGATCCAGGGCCTCCCATCCTTCACCATTGGATCAAACCGCCTTTGCATCTATCATTGGATGAATGGTGGTGATCCAACACATGGGGAAGGAGTATGGCGGTTGGGAGGAGCTAACCGACCTAGAGGGGTGGTCGGCCGACCCCCCCTATGGCCAGTGGGCACCCCTCTACCCTCAAGGGTGTGGCCCCACTGGTCAGGGACTGCTTGAAGGTCAGGTGGGCTCTTTGGATGGTTGGCCGACCCCCCCTGCGGGTCACTGGCCCACCTCCTGCTCCCTAGTGCTGGTCCTACCTGTCATTGAGGTTATTTGCTATTTCTGAGATGGTTGTCACATTTATCTCCTTGGTGTGGGCCCATGGATCCTTGTGCTTTGCTTGTGAGCCGTTGAGAGAAAGCACAGAGTGATCCAATGGATGGATTTCACTCTAGAGTGCCTCTCTTGGATCATGGCCGAGGGGGAGAGCCAGGTGGGCCCATAGGGTGGTCGGCCGACCCCCTATGTGGGTCCCACTGGCTCTTACTTGCTTCATTTCTTCATCCCTGCACTCAAACACTCATGTACATGTGAAACTAGTTATTTGATAAACTATGCTCATGATGTGTTTGTTTTATCCCTGATCCAGAGGTTGGTGGCACAATTTTAAGTATAGATAAGTTAATCATAACTTGTGCCAACAAGATCCCCCAAGCTTAACCTTTGCTCGTCCCGAGCAAACAATCAAACTTAGCTCGATGGATCAGGAGTTGCTACTATGCTTCATATTTAAAGAGTACTAGATCTACAACAATATACTTCTCTTTTGAATGGAAAAATTAGCAATAAAGACTCACCCATATTACCTTAGTCCTTCATGGGGCTTATAGCTTTATCCTTTGTCTTGAGAGGTTGAGAGATAGAACAACTTGATTGGAGCACTAGTTTTCTCATTCTTTCACAAGTTTCATATCGGAGGTTTTCAAGATTTTGTAAAAGAGAAATTTTGTGTTCCTCAAATAGCATTCTCGAGTCACTCATATGGTGTATGATTCCTTACCAAGGCACATATCAAAGTTTGCCTTCTTTCTTCCTACTTCTAAATCTTATGTGGGGCTGTAGGTAGGGATCAAAGATGTAGCAAACTTACCTTGCATATATTGTAAAGTCAAATCCCGTATCCAAGGAGAGAAGTGTCATACTCTTAGATCAAGATGTGCAAGTGTGTGGAAACATGGCAAAAGATCAATACTCCTATAAGATCTCTCTTTCCTAACTTATAAACTTTGAGACATAGCTATCTTTATTTATTTTTCTATGAGTTTTGAAGATGCTCATATTTATTATTATTATTATTATTATTTATTTATTTATTTTCAAAAGAGCTTTGGGATGCTCATAGATTTTGGGACTTTAGAATGCCCTTGAATTTTTCATAATTTTGCATAGTCTATGTCTCATTTTCTAGCAACAAACTAGAGAGATATTTTCTACTATAACATGGAGTATGAACTATGTGGAAATGTAAGACATGTTTTTGCGTACTTCTAGTGTAGAAGCAGCATGTATATGTGGTGTGTACGTGATCTTGATCTTAGGAGCATGATAAGTCTCTCAACAAGGGTCACAAAACTCGACCAAACTCAACACAAAGTAAGCAGCTTATGTAGAAAACTTATATCATGAAAGATCATATATGGCTTTGGTAGGACTTATCACTATTGAGAAACAACAAAGTGTTTTGTCATTTTAAGAAATAAAACTCCGATAGTCATTCTTGCTTAGAACAAAATCGTAGCAGCTCTTATCTTGTCATATCATGTCTCACAACAACTTAGACTTAGTTATAGCATTTGCAACCCACAAAAGTTTGAGGTTCATGATGAATTCTTTTTAAGCCAAGTAATCCATACTTAGAGAAATATCAAGTTGTAAACTAAGTACTAGAGAGACGTTTAGCAGAGCAACTATACATCATTTCCATAGGATATATAGATTTTTCATAAAGCATGTGAGAGTGAAGTAGAGAAAGTCTTTTTATTATTTTCATCATATGTAGATTTTTTTTAGATGCAAAGCAAAGATAAGCAGGAAATGCATAAATATAAATGCTGAAATTAAAAACTTACCTTAGTGGGGAGGGAACCTCCCCCAAGCTTGTTCTTTGCTCAGTGGTGCGGCGGTTGTGGATGGAATTGCTGCCACATGTCCCACTGCTGATGTTGTTCTGCTTGCATAGCTTGGATATCTTCGGCAGTTTGCTGGACGATGCATGTTGTCTCATCGTGCTCAACACGCAGCTCACCAAAGGTGTTGGTGAGATGATCGAACTATTGCCGCAATTCACGATGCTCCCTTTCTCGTGTGGACGAGAAGGATGCTCGTGCTCTTTGCGGACGTGAGGATCGAGGAGGCATGCCGCTTGAAGTGTGCATGGCATCGGAAGATGTATTGTCTTCCTCCTCGTCCATAGTTTCTCAGGAGGAACTACCTTGCTCAAGATGAACAAAGTATAGCCCCTCCTGAGCTCTCCTGCCTGCACCTTCAAATCCTCTTTGTCCAATGCCCTGATCTAGATCAAGGGTTAGCTTACAGGTCCTATACAATTGAAATTGCTTATTTGGAAGAGGCACCTCAATTGTGTGGCCACTGTAGATCATTTTAAGATTACCATTGGCATCTCTTTTTAGCATTTGAGCAATTGTAAGATATTCTTCTAAGATCATAGCTAAAGGAGCAGAGATGTAAACAAAGGGGTATGTGCCATTTAGCAAGTTCATGGATTCAACAAGACGAGTAATTAAAGATGTGAATTGAATAGATTCATTACTCTCAATTTTAATAGGAGAGATTTAACAGGACAAATTTGAATTTTGTTGACCATGGCGTATAGCAATTTTAATTCCATGTCATTTATCACGCTAGCATTACTTCCAGGAAACAAAGTCATTTTCATCCAAAGATGCATGAAACGAAGAGTTGGATTATGAACCGCCTCAGGTTTAGGATTTGAACATTTATTAAGAGCAGAGATAGAGAACCAAAACTTTCTCTTGTTAAACTTACGCATGGCAAAGTCTACATCTATCACGCATGAATCATCAAAACCAAGAGCAGCACTTAGATGACTCCAAGTTAAACTAAAGCTTTGATTAAACATGTGAAAGGATATTCCAACATTAGAGGTTTGAAGAGAGCATAGAAACTCTATGGTGAGCAATTCAATTCCAAACTCTTCTATTTGCCAAAAGCTAGACCAACCAATCGTGGAAAAGATAGTATTAAATTCGTTGGTCATACTTGCGTTGAAGAGAAGATTCGGATCCAATATCCTCGTATGCTCGAAAGATCGATCCTGGAGAGAGAGATACCTTTGATACCCTGGTTAGTCAAACCAGAGACTGCTCTGTTGATCATAGGTCCTCATCGGGGGTACCATAATTGCCTCGATGTGTGGTACCTCCGTCGGTACTTCCTCTTTCTCCAGAGGGACTTCTTTGGTTTGGAGGCCCTCCCAAGTGTATCGGGCAGAACCTACCTTTCTCCTTCCTTGGGAAGTATCATCGGATTGATGGAGCATCGGGATGAGCTCTGACTCATAGCTTGCTTCATTGACTTGAATGCGGATGTCAATGGGTTCTTCATCTTTGGAGAGGAAAAAGAACACGGGCAAGACTAGGGAGAGTATCACTTCTTCTGTTGAAAGGAGAGAGCAAGGCAAGGAGAGGCTTGAATAGAACTGAATTCTGGTTGAGGTGTGAGGGAAAGAGCTCTCCTTGCATGGGGTTTTATAGGGGAGAAGAGATGGCACCAAGGGGGTGCCATGGTGTGGTCGGCCGACCACCCATGGTAATGCCCCTTGGGTGCCATGATCACAATCCTTAGTGGATGTCTAAAACAAAAGAGAGAGAGGAGGTGACCATAGGGTGGTCGGCCGAACACCCCATGGTGGGGAACCCACTCATGATTTTTCTAGTGCTTGGTGAAAGGTGAAAGGTTCTATGTGATGTGATCAAAGGCTGAGTTAAAGTGGTCAAGATTCTCCTCTTTAAACAAAGAGTAGTGGGGGACAAAGGTATGTCATGCTTTGCTCAAAGGTGATTGATGTGTTTTCTTTTTCAAAGCATGACAAAGTGAAAGTGGAAGGTGTCATGATTCCCCACTTTGGACAAGGAGTAGTGGGAGACAAAGGTGTGACATGCTTTAACCAAAAGTGATTGAAGTAAAGCATGACAAAGCAAAAGAGATGTCTCCTAAAGATAAATCTGATTTTTGAAAGCAACACTACTCAAATCCTGAAATTCTTGGACAAAGGATGGTGGGTAAGAAAGAGATATGATCAAGTGGATCATAGGGTGGTCGGCCGACCACCCTAGTCCTCCATTTTTTTTCTTTTTCTTTTATAAAGGTCCCTAATTATTATGTGATTAACTAAGCCAAGGTAGGGTGCATATGGGTGGTCGGCCGACCACCCCTATGACCCTATCTTTTGTCAACTTTCAATGTTAAACTAACTCTCAAGTTTTATTTAAACTAACTTTGTTATTTCTAAATTTTAAGTACGAAAGTAAAGGTTTTAACTAAACGAAAGAAAGGAAATAAAGGATAACTACTGATTTACCTTTCGGCGAAGGTTCCTTGATTTTAAGTCCTTGGAGTAGGACTCTCCTTCTTCTTCATTCTTTGGGTGCACCTAATGGCTCTGGAGACAGAGACCGGGGGTGTGCACCTCCTTTGCTTTCCAAACCTGCCTTGGATTGGCAGGTTCATCTTCCTCGAGTTCGTTGATCTTGGCCTCCAGGTATTGCTTCTTTGGGCGTGGGGCTCGAATTCTTCTTCTCGGTGGTTGTTCTTTAACCTTCTTGTTAAGTTTATAACCATTGAAAGCACACTTTACCTTATGACTTGGGAACTGGAAGTGTATCTGGCTCGATCCAACGTAGATGACTGCATTGGTGGTGTTGAGGAAGGGCAGTCCCAAGATGACGGGGACTTCCATGTTAGCTCCCATGTCAAGGATGATGAAGTCGGTGGGGACGTACTCATCTTGGATGTTCACCAAGATATCCCTCGCGAGTCCCTCGGGAAACTGTATGGTTTGATCGGCCATCTGCAGGCGAACACATGTGGGGACCAAAGGTCCTCCTAAGAGATTATCATACGTTACCTTTGACATGATGTTGACGCCCGATCCGTGATCACAGAAGGCGGTGTGGAAAGTTTGCTGTCCGATTGAGCACTTGATCGTCGGAAGGCCTGGGTCTTCCTTCTTCATGATGAAGCGAGGATCGAGAAGATAGCCCTAATAGGAGCGTAGTGGAGGCTTACCGAACTTGGTTGTGACCATGTTAACATGCTCAATGGAATCCTCTAGTTTCCCAGGGATCTTACCCTGTTCTAAGGATGGCATAGCTGCTGCTAATTGAGCTAATTGGGTTTCTAGCATTTTATTAAAGCTCAATTGATTTTTCATATCAGTTGTAAAGCTATCCATTTTCTCACCAAAGCTTTCAAGAACTTTATCAGTGGCAATCATTTTCTTATTTATACCATCATTAATTTTAGATTTCCCTAGAACAAGATCTTTCAATGAAGGTTGATTATTATTGTAATTGTTATAATTGCTATTACCTCCATTACCTTGGTAGAAGGGGCGTGAATTCCAGCTTGTTGTTGGGGTCGATACCCATTATTGTTATTGCTATTGCTGATGAAGTTCACGTCCTCCTTCGGTGTCTCGGGGCAATTGTTGCTTGAGTGATCATTCCCGCCGCACACTTCACACCATGGGTCAGCTTCAATTGCTTGTGTGGCAGTGACGAGGTAGATGGCCTCTCGTTCCTTCTTCTATCTTCTTCATCAAGAGGTCCATCTTGGCAGAGAGTATGTCCACCTCATTGACGGTGTGCATACCTCTCTTCTTTGGCTGGAGACGTTCCTCACCCCATCCTTGGTTGGTCACCATCTTCTCGATGAGGCCCTTGGCACTTCTCACAGTGTGTTGGAGAAATGCCCCTCCAGCGGCAGCATCAAGGTGACTATGGGCCATGCTGGTCAGCCCGTGGTAGAACCCTTGAATCAGGAGCCAGTCGTCTATCCCATGATGAGGATAGGCACGAACATACTCCTGGGGACGCTCCCATGCTTCGGGAATCGTCTCGTCGGATTGTTGCTGAAAGCTCAAGATCTTTCCACGAACGGTATTGGTTTTGCCCGTCGGGAAGAACTTCTTGAGGAATGCATTAGCACACCTCTCCCATGTAGTGGCCTCTTCCTTGTGGGTGTAGAACCATTGCTTCGCCTTCCCCAATAGAGAGAATGGGAAAAGGCGAAGACGAATGGCGTCAGACGCCACTCCCTTGATAGTGAATGTGCCACATAACTCCATGAAGTGTTGGAGATGAGCATTGGCATCCTCATGGGGCTTTCCGCAAAACGGATTGGCCTGCACCATGTGGATCAAGGCGGGCTTCAGCTCGAAGGTGGCATCCCCGAAGTTGACCTTGGGACCTTGAGCTACTTGGGTAGTTGACGGGGCCGAGAATCAGAGATTGCCTTCTGGGCCATAGCTTTCTTGAGTGGTGGTGTAGAGCCTCCTTCCTCGAACAGATTCAGGTTCGAGATGAACCTCTGAGGTGGGACTTGACGACGTCTAGACCTCCTCAACAGCTGCTCAGGATCCTCTAGGTAGTTTCCCGGCAGTTTGAAACCGCTCATAAACTGTCTGGCTTCACAAGAAGAGAAGACACAGATAGGGGGTAAGCCCCTATGAGGATCATAATTTATTTTATCCCAAGGGAAAGCTGAGCTAGAAATGATAATTAGAGAGAGATCCTAGAGAGTACCTCAACTTAGTATCGACTAGTATAGGGGGGTAAATGATAAATGTGACAGGAAGGGGATTGATGAATGAAAGAGCCTAGGTAAATGATATTAGGCGAGGCGAGGGGATAGATCAGTAGGAGAACAAAAATCCTACCGGACCGCGCCCTCCTGTTGTCTTGAAGCCCTACCTTTTAATAACTTATCTGACACGCGTGGTGGAATACAAAGGCTAGATAGAGCTGTCACCTTCTACTAGCATCCACGAACAATCCACGCAATAAGCGGTAATCAAGGATAAGCCAATATATAAGCACCATGCTTACACACAACTTATTACTTTGACTACGATCAATAATCAAAGCACCCAATGACAGGCAATGATCGCATACAGGAAAGGTCACAAGGATCACAGACTATAAATATAAAGGCTATTAAAGAGCAAAAGCATATAACAATACTACATCTAGTATAGTAATGCTCAAAGTAAATACTAAGTAAAGTAAAGGGAAAGGATAATATATTGATAAAGATAAAGTCTTACAAAGAAGAAAAGATACAAGAGCTATACCAGACTTCCCAGAAGACAACTCCGAAAATCCCGAGCAAGCTCGACTCAACTCTAACTCCCACTCTAGACTAACTACTAGAACAATTCTAAGGAATGGAGCTTGTAGGCTTCTTCACCATGTGTAGAGAGGGGGCTATGGCCCTCTATTTATAGTAGAGGAGTGGAGTAGGGGCTACTCCATCGCCACGTCAGCGATCCAGGGCCTCCCATCCTTCACCATTGGATCAAACCGCCTTTGCAACCGTCATTGGATGAATGGTGGTGATCCAACACGTGGGGAAGGAGTATGGTGGTTGGGAGGAGGCAACCGACCTAGAGGGGTGGTCGGCCGACCCCGCCCCCCTATGGCCAGTGGGCACCCCTCTACCCTCCAGGGTGTGGCCCCACTGGTCAGGGACTGCTTGAAGGTCAGGTGGGCTCTTTGGATGGTTGGCCAACCCCCCCTGCGGGTCACTGGCCCACCTCCTGCTCCCTGGTGCTGGTCCCACCTGTCATTGAGGTTATTTGCTATTTCTGAGGTGGTTGTCATGTTTATCTCCTTGGTGTTGGCCCATGGATCCTTGTGCTTTGCTTGTGAGCCGTTGAGATAAAGCACAGAGTGATCCAATGGATGGATTTCACTCTAGAGTACCTCTCTTGGATCATGGCCGAGGGGGAGAGCCAGGTGGGCCCATAGGGTGGTCGGCCGACCCCCTATGTGGGTCCCACTGGCTCTTACTTGCTTCATTTCTTCATCCCTGCACTCAAACACTCATGTACATGTGAAACTAGTTATTTGATAAACTATGCTCATGATGTGTTTGTTTTATCCCTGATCCAGAGGTTGGTGGCACAATTTTAAGTATAGAAAAGTTAATCATAACCTGTGCCAACAGGGCACAGGCTCAATCTTACTCCACGGTTCGATCCATGACGTTCTTGGGTTCATGACATGGCCCCTGGAAGGGTTTGCCGATATCCCCCAGCTATCTGGCTACGGCGAGCATGAAGGGTGGCTTGTCGGCGCGCGCTGGAGAGCACCGGCACGATCCACCTCCTCCACCTCATCCTCTGCTTCTCTGCTCCTCTCCCTCGTCTTTGTTGCTATTGCGTGCGTGCCTGGGTGGGGATTGCCGCAGCGGCGGCGCGGACTAGGGAATCCCTAGCGAGTCGAGGGGGGAGTTCTTATAGGGAGCTCGGCCATGGCTTCGGCAGGCTCGTGATCCAAGGGCCTCGGCATCTAGTGCTTGATCCAAGGGCATGGGGTGCTCGGGTGCGGTCTCTCTTGGGCACCAAGGCAGGGGACAGGAGTCACGCACATCGCGTGGGCGTGTAAGAGGCAGTTGTAGCCCGCTGGCGCCAGCCGAGCTGTCGAGCGCCGCGGCATGTGCGTGTTCATAGGAGAGTCTCGCGTGAGGAAGAAGAAGAGCTCTCCGGCCCCACTTGTCAGTTGGACAAAGCGACGCAGAGGCAACCGGGCGCGAGCGTGCGGCCGAGCGCGCGCGAGGATGGGCCAGGGGCGTGAAGCTGGGCCGGCGGGATGGTTTGTTGGGCTGGTGTCCACCAGGCCGAGCGGCCTCTCCTTTTCCATTTCTTTCCTTTATTTCTTTTGTATTTGCTGGTGTATATAGGTATGTATATATATGTATTTGTATTTAGGTATTTGTTAAGGTGCCCAACATATGTGAGTGTATATAATCATACTGAGTTCAAGTATGTATATATATATATATACATTTATAAGCATATTTGTTCTTCCATAAGTGTGTTTCACTTTTATTTATATGTCTTGTGTTAGCAAGCATAGCAAAAGAGCTAAGAACCAATCACACATAGAAAAATAGTTCATGCTTCTAGTCAAACCTAAACTTAGTATAAATGTCTAGGGTTAATGTTAGTGTTAATGATTAGGAAAAGCTAGGTTAAGCACAACAACCATGAAAGCATGAGTAGAAATTAAACAAAATTTTGTAGTTGGGATTTTTAAAGTGTGTGATTTTTCAGGGATGTTACAGTCTCTCCCCCTTATCAGAATCTCGACCCCAAGATTAATAAGGTGACGTACCCTTCGAAGAGGCCAGGTGGTTGAGATGCCCGCGAGTTGCGGATCCCCTGAATGGCGCACTCGCGTTTGCTGCAGCATTGATCTTCTTAGGGCACTCCGCCACCTTGTGACCCAGCTGTCCACACCCAAAGCAAGAGAAACGCACACCGCTGGTAGGGATTGGCATAGTGGCTCTTGAGTTGGTGTTCGGGGTAGGACGAGCGGGTGTAGAGCGGTTCTGCTGAGGGTGGTTCGCAGTGTAGCGACCTGGTGCAGAGTGGTTGTCGTCGAAGATGTCGTAGCCTCCGTCGCGGTTGGGGTTTGGTGTTGCCTCAGTGTTGTAGTGCGGGTGGTTCTGCGAAGCGGTTTCAGTACGTGGCCTAGGAGGAATAGACCCACATGAAGTACCTTCAAAGCGACGCTTCTTGCCCCTGTTCATAGCATCGGCTTCCAGACGTGCCTCCTCACGATCCTTCTCAATCTCCAGGCATCTATCGATCATTTCCCGTAGAGTGTAGCTCTTGTTACCAGACAGGGACAGCTTGATCTTGGTGTTTAGACCTTTGCGATAGTAATACATCTTCTCCTTCTCTGAAGCGACACATGCAGGTGGAGCATAGTGCATGAGACGAGTGAAACGGGTAGTGTCCTCGTGGATTCCATCTGCACCTTGAGTGATGTTGCGGAATTCATCCTCCTTGGCCTCCATAACACCCTCTGGAACATGGTATTCGCGGAAAGCTTCGGAGAACTCATCCTGGGAGATGTCTGCGTGGTGGTCGTGGGCATCGCTGTAGCTATCCCACCAAGCACGTGCTGCACCAGTGAGCTGGTGAGTAGCAACTCCCACGCACTCCTCATTAGTGCAGGTGGTCAGGTCAAGCTTCTTTTCGATCTCACGAAGCCAGTCATCAGCGGCAATCGGATCACTATCTGTGCCGTCGAAGGTAGGCGGCCTCAACTTCAGGAAACCCTCGAGCTTTCTCTGGAAGTCGTCAGGGCGGGGCTCATGGCGGCGATTCATCCCTTCAGCCAGAGTGGTGAGTAGCCGGGTCTGTAGAGCCATCACCTCAGCCAGACTTGGCAGAGGGGTGGTGCTTCGTTACCCGCGGGTGGAGGGTTCAGCTGTGCTCCAGCAGGTGGAGGGTTGGGTGGATTCGGTGCATTCTCCAGAGCAGGAGGCGTGATAGCACGACGCAGTTCTTCTTCCAGGTTTCTGCGAGGCGGGTTGCGTCCTCCACGAGCATGGCCTCGCCCACGCCCACGCCTGGCAGCGGGCGCAGGGGATTGGCAGCGGTTGAGTCGTGCAGATCGGCGAGTCGACATCTGTAGTAACCAGTGAGGGCTTGTGAGTGCATATACACATATAACAGTGATGACGACTTAGCTAAAGTGCTCAACTTAGTCATTTAAGTCAATTTAATCATTTAATCATTTTTTTAACTATCCTACACTCAAAACAATGAAGCACAAGATCCATAAGATGTAGTAAGATCTAATCACTCATTACATGGATTTTATTACATGGCATGTCTCTGGCAGCTACACACAGATGACGTGCGGGAAAGACGTACTACTCGTAGGTATCATTCCTCAAGAAGGTGGTGCTAACAGGTCATCATCCTAGAGGTGGCTCCCTATAGGGTGTCGAGTATAGCAGAATGGTTACGAACATCAGTGGTTTATCATCTTGTCTTTCGCCATTCGTGTTTTGGTGAAGTCTTGTCTATTGGCGGACACTTGGTCGCGTCAACGGGTAAAGGTTCAAGTGGTGGTATAACAAGGTTAGCCATTCACAAGGTTTTGAAAACAAAATGTGTCAGCAAGTCCGATAGAAGGTAAGCCGTTGCATAAAAGTGATGCAAGGTCGGTACTATAACCGAAGAGAGTTGATTTTTCGAAATTTTCAAAACTTTTGCATATCGGGATCATGATTATGGTTCCAAGTTCTACGGTCTCGTCCTAGGGTCAAGCATGGCTCTGATACCAACTGAAACGACCTCGATTTCCACGAAGGGAAATCCACAGATTCGTAGTGTAATAAAACAGATTGAGTGAACAATCCACAATATTACCCAAATTTCAGTCTATAACATTACCATACTTCGAGTACAAGAGGGCAATAGAAGGGTTTACATAAATTATTACAACGCCACACTGGTGGAAAGAACACTGGAATCATATAAGAGAAGCAACAAAGGTAGAAGCGTCGGGATCCTCTCCACGCCTAAGGCTAGCAACGAGACTCCTAATCCTCATCTTCATTGTAGTCAATGTCCTGTTCAGCACCTGTTTAATGTCTATCAGTACGGATTGTACTGGTGCCACATTCCCACCAATGACATATTTGTGGAATTGGATGCAATAGGGTATATCAAAAGACCTATCTTTGGCTGTTGGCTTCCTATGCAAAATTCATTAATTACTTCAGTAGTATAAGTCATTGTTTAGTTGTCCAAATTCATATTCCATCCCGTCACACACATCTCACCACACCTCACACTCATTCGACAGGCCCAACTCCCTCTTGAGTCCGTCTCAGCGGCACACTGCTCCATCAGAGAACACTACCGGAACATATATCAACCAGGGGGAGAAAAGAAGGACTCATCTCACTAGCGAGTGAAGCAGGTCACAGAAACTGGTCCATAGCTGATGAATTGGCTATGTATCGATCAATCAAACCGTAAACACTCTGGAGGTTTACATACCATGTTCTTTACATACCACGGGTTCTTACCATCATAGATAGCCGTCGTTATCTAGACTAGACTCCGGCTGCTTGCTAGCCTAGAACGATGCCACCCTACCACTCAGCCCTGAGCCAACACCACGTACCGCACGGGGGCGCTGAGACTGTGAGGCCTGGTAACCGGGCCCCGGGGGTTACCAGCTGTCTCGAGAGGGTGTGGGACGCACTCCCGTACCTCTCTACACTAATCCGCTTACTTCCAAGTAGTAGTGGCACCGCCCTACCAAGTAGTCCAACCGTCTTGTTGACACCGTTTTTCAGCACGTGTCAAATGAGCTAAAGCTTGGCTGGTCAGCGGTCGTTCTCCATCGGCATCGGGAAATCGTGAGCCAGTATTTGCCGATGAGAGTATGCTGCGGGAAGACTAAGTGTATTGCTGATGGAGGGCGGAGATTTTGGATGTTGCCGATGCCGATTGCTGATAAGCTTAATTGGTGAAGTCAGGTAGACTGGGCTGTAAAGTTGTTGTTGCCGATTGCCGATGAGGAGACATTGCCGATTGCCGATGAAGAGATGTGCCGATTGCCGATGAGGAGACATTGTCGATTGCCGATGAAGAGTGGTTGTCAATTGCCGAGAGGTTGGTGAAGACAGTTCAGTACAAGGTTGCCGATCGGGAAATATTGTCGATGCCGATGGGCATGAGGTGCCGATAGAGTGACTTAGCGCTCGATGTCAACAGAAGGCTGCCGGTGGTCAAAGAAGGAAGTCGCGGATTAAAGGGATCTGCCGATGGAAAGTTTCCATCGAAGGGAAGACATAGGGAAACTGGTGATTTTGTACCAGTATCATTATAGCAGTTTGAGTCTGACTCTTGCATGAGTCGTTTGTTTTCCTTTAAAATAGGTATGTTTGTTTAGGAAAATAATGTTATTGTTTTAGATCTGACTCCTGCGCGAGTCAGTTTCCTTAAAGTTAGGAGTTTGTTTTAGGAAGGATACGATCCATGCGGGAGTATAAATATGTGCCCGAGGGCTACGTGTATGACAATCAATCCAATATCAAACAAACCAATTTTACTCTTATTATATTTTTATTGCAATTTACCCTTTTTTGCATTAGTTATAGCTTATCAACGAGTTCTTCAAGCTTCGACGGGCTGCATCACCTCGATCTCCGTCAAATCCTTGCAAGTTCCGCGTGGGAGTACCTCTGAGCCTTGACATCCGGGCGCATCGCTGTTGCCTCGTTCAGCTCTGCTCTAGTTATCTTGATCAAGCCTCAATCCCAGCATCCGAGCGCATCACCGTTGTCTGGATTGGATCTTGCTCTAGTTATCGTCCTTGTCGATTAACTGGTCAAATCCACTGGCACGCCTCCGGATATCGAATTTTGGGTATAAGCCCGAGGTGTTCGCAGATCCTGACGCTTTTTGTGTCAACACCTCTTTTGGCACGCTCGGTGGGACAGATTATATAAATTATATATCTATCATGACTAATCCAAGGAGTGCTATTGAAGTCTCCAAAGCAGATCTGACAGATCATCAGAGGTAGGCTATGTTGCAAGCTATGGAGGAGTACAAGTGGTTGTATCTCAAATCCTTCAGCCTAAACAGGATCAGCAAAGCGGTCCAGAAGCAAGATCCACCGTCACCGCGGCAGATCACTTTCGACGCCGATCCTGGTAAAATACAAGAGATGGTTAATTCTGCATTTGATAATGTGTTAATTAGCCAATCCAATGTGTTGTCTGATGCTGTATACAATGCTATCAAGCAAACTTTTAAAGGACAGGATGTTGGTCCAGAGTATCGTCAACTCGGATTGGCATCTATTGCGATTCCATCGGCGGTTCCAAAGGTGTCCGCGCCAATTACGAGCCGATCTGCCGATGACATCGCGCCACCAAGATTGAGCCCAGCAAACACTACTCAGGTGAATACAAATCTGGTGGCTTCAACAATGTCTGGACCTGTGATCCAGAATCAGCCAACTTCTGCCAACTGGTGGGGATACGGTATGTCTCCAAGTCTATCTACTGATTCTAGATTGGTCCAAGATAACCATGTAGGGTGGAAGGTTCCCATGGCATCGGCAACACCTGTACGGCCGATGGTTCCAATGATGCATTATGCTACATCTTCTCCAACGGTGCAGTTGCCGATAGGGAATCTGCAAAGGGCAATACCCAAAGTGCCGTATGCCCAACCACTTGCCGATACAACAAGGCCCAGTAGTTGCAAGTCAACCCATGGCGGCAATGACTCTTCAAACTAGAACACCTGCTAACCAAGGTAGCTATGCTGTTAATTATCCGGCGCCACAAGAACGACAGGCGTCAACTGGCTATCAGCCATCGGCAAATTCTTGGCCGATGCAACAAGGAAGGTCGATTGACAATCAGTCTATATCGGCAATGACTACTCAGGTTGTGGTGCCCGCGAGTCAAAACGATCATCCAAGGGTACAAGAACGACAGGCGTCTGCTGGCTATCAATCGTTGGCAAATTCTTGGCCGATGCAACAAAGCACGTCGGGTGTCAATCAGCCTGCATCGGCAATGGCTGCTCAACCTATGGTACCTGTAAGTCAAAGCTATCACCCAAGGGTGCAGGGGTTGCGGGAATCAACTGGTTATCAGCCATCGGTAAGTCACCTACCGATGACACCTAATGTAGGTTGGATCGGTCAATTACCGGTTCAGCAGCAATATGTGCAGCCTAAGCACCAAGTGACAAGAGCTCCGCAGTGTCATTCGGTGAGTCTTTAGAATGAAGTATCGGTGCATCAACCGATAAATATTATACCGCAATACTCGCAAGTAAACGTGTACAATGAGACATCGGTACAGCAACCGATGAGTATGATGCCACAACACAAGCCAGCAACTGCGCAACATTACTCATCGGCAACACAGCCGATGCATAGTGTCATCATGACTAGTACTGTGCACACGCCAATCATCTCAAATACTTTGACGTCAAGACCTGAAGAAGTGCATCAACCTATTCAGCCAGTAGACGTTCAGAATTGCCCATCGGTCAATCAGCCGATGCATAATATTCAGCAGATTGGTGCTGTAGACATGTTGGTTGCTCCAGCTTGTTCACCACGAAGATATGAAGAGGTGCATCAACCTGCTCAGTCAGTTAATGAGTCTGCGCATCGGCAAAATCAAGACACAAGGGTATTTTCAACCAAGGAAATGGAAGCTTCGGACTCGGACGAAGGACCAAGTATCGACATTGCTGAATTGGAAAAATTCACCTTTGATGTCACAGAGGCCGATCAGGATGTTAAATCATTCGAGCCCAAGGAGACTTGGAGTGCAAGGGTGCTCTTTGTTGGACAAGCGGACTCCGAGTCAGATGAGGGGATGAATGTCGGCACTGTTGAATGGGTGAAAGATGAGGAGCCGATACCTTGTCCAGTCGGCCAGAAAAAGACTAAGTTCACCTTCGATGTCACAAAGGCCGATGGGATATTTGATCTATTGCTTTAGGAAGGGCAAATTAAGTTAGCCCTTGATCAAGTAATTCCATCGGCCGAGGAACTCAAGAGGACTAGGTACTGCAAGTGGCACAGTGCAACTTTTCATAGTACCAATGACTGCAAAGTGTTCAGGCAGCAGTTGCGGTCAGAGATTGACTCTGGACGAATCAAATTTGAGAATTCTAAAGTCCAGAAGCCGATGGAAATTGATCAGCGCCCGTTTCCAAATAATATGGTGGAAACCAGTGGAAAGACTAAGGTGCTGACATCGGATGCTGCCAGAAAAAGTGCATCGGTAGATCCTGATCATCAAGTAGCTAATTGTAATGTAGAAAAATTCGCCGATGACAGGAAAGGAAAGAGAATTGCCGATGAAGAAAGTGGTACCAACAGGGCTCCCGGCGTCATAATCACTCACAAACAGCCAAGGAAAGAGTATCGGCAATCGCAAAAGGAGCGACATCGGTAGGAAGAGAAGGAACAGGAATGGCTTCGGCAGAAGGACCACTGGAGGTGTCCCTTCTTCGTTCATTGTTGGGAAGAAGGCATTAAGCTACCTACTGCCGATAACTGTCCTGAATGCAACGGGTATTACACTGCCGATCAGTCAGGTAAGAAACCTTGTCTTGATGATCGGGCATCCAGGTACGCCAAGCCACCCAGAGAGAAGAGGTCGGTGCATGACCGGCTGGGGGGCAAGCTTAGTGCCTATGGCAGACTTGGCAGGCGTGTTGAGCAAGAGGAGCCTGAGGAGGTGGCCAACGCGAGAGTACCCAATGAAGAAGTGCTCTCCAGAGATTCAAACATCGGGAAAAGAGCTAATGCAAACAATAAGAGGCGACACCAGCCCGTCTAGAAAACCAAACTCCCTCAATGGTGCCCCAAGGGTCTGACAAAGACTCAGAAGAGAAGAATTCAGCGCGAACGTCGTAATGACTTATATGATACTGAAATTCTTTCAAGGGAAAAGCAGTGGAGGCCAAAGCACAAAGATGGAGATCCATCGGCAAATGTCAATGTATTACTGATGGAATAACTAGAATCGGTAATCTTGGATATTTTGGCTCGGGAGCAACATTCGGCAAACTCTGGCGATTCTAGTTATTACACTTGGGGGCACCGGCCGACGGTTTGTGTATTGAAAGTAGCACTGCCGGTGAATTTGTTGGCTGCCAGAGGAAGATGGTTGTAAGAATGATTATGCCGTGCTTGCGTGCGATGATTAAGTATGTGGTGCAAGCGTTTTGGGAAGTTGCTCCTTGTACTCTTTGGTGGGCCTATCGGCATTGTCCTAATTTTGGTCCGATGGAAGTATGAAGCCTCGTTGCCGATTATTGTTACAATCGGGCTAAATACCAGGGTCTGCTAAAAAGTTGGGATTACTCGGAGGATTTTAGCCGATTCGATATGTCATGGTGTAGGTAATGGTTGCCGATAACTAGGTGAAAGAGTTTGCCGATGGTACTCTGGTATGAAAGTTGATTTTCACCGATTGGGACTAAGTTCTAGGCTTGGAGAATGGTTTCCTAATCAGGGAGGTCCTTATCGGATAAGACAGTCTGCTTCCAGCAATGCTTACAGTCTAGAAACTCTCGAAGGAGTCGACGTATAGCATGCTCGTTTGAATGCCGATGAAAGGGAGGTTATAATGCATCGGTAAAAGCGTATTGACATTATGTTACAGAGTCAAATCAAGTATCAATATTACATTTTACCGGTGTGATAGAATTTAACAAGTTACAACAGGGAGTGGATAACTGATATCGCACGTAGGCGAATTTGTTCTATTTCTGCTATCTCCCTAGCATCCTCATCGTTAGAGCCTTCAACCGACTTGATCTTCTTCTTTAAAGCGATGGCTTGTCAGGCATTGTTATCCCTCTCTTGTCGCAGAGCTTTGATGGCGTTGGGAAGTTGAGCTCTTTTCTGGCTGACTGCATTCAAAGATTCTTCAACCTTTCTTAGCTCGGCTTGCAGCTCGTCCTTTCTTGCCGATAGTTGGATGAATGCCTGTTCAAGCTCAGTGCCAGAAGCTTCCACTTGGCCGATGTTCTTGTGCTTCTCATCGGCAATTTGCTTAAACTGGAGCATTTCTTCCGTGAGTTTGGATTGGGCGGTCCTGTTGGTGATATGGCTTGAGACCCGTTGGTATTGGAGTCGGCGACTCTCAAGGAAGGCTGCTTGAAGGAGGATCTCTTCTGCATCGGCAGGTAGTTGGCCTTGGAGATCCTTGAAGACTGTCCTTGCTGCGTTTGAATCTTGGACGAGTTGTGACGTATCTTGTTGCAGCAAGGAGAGCAGTGCTTCGAGTTTGGATTTGACCGCTGCCGATAGAGCTGGGACAGAGCTTTCTTCCTCCTCGTCGTCATCGGGAATGTCGATGGCAAAGGAGAATAAGCTATCGGCTCAAATGGGGCCTTCTTGGTGCTCCTCCTCGTCCTGGGGGTTGATGCCGAATGAGAAGAGGCTGTCTGGGGAGTCCTGGGCCTGAAAATGAAGAAGTTAAAATATGCCGATCATGAAGCTATACTATGAATTTGTAGGTGACCAACTTACTATCTTGAAGCGGATTTCTTGCCTGGGACTTGGCATGTTGGAGGGTCCAGCCTCATCCTGGAGATCGGCAGCAGTTGCCGATGAGTGAACTGCTTGGGAAGCAGCTGATGTCGTCGGTGCTGGTGGCGTTGTTGTCGGCATTGCTTCCGATGTAGTAGCTGCCTCCCTTGGTGGCGATACCGCTCTTTCATCGGGGATCTCGGCTGGTGAAGGCACCGATGCCGATGTCGCCGCTGCTGCTGCGGCAAGTGGAGTCGTTCCCTGGTTAGGGCTTTCATCTGGTGTAGGCACTGGTGCCGATATCGATGCTGTTGGTTCCTATGGTGGCGACGCCATGCTCTCATCGGGGATTTCGGCCGGTGTCGATGCCGATGCCGCCTCCGCAGCTGCAGTAGGTGGAGTTGTCTCCTAGTCAGGGACGTCGTCCAAAGGATTATCAGGAATTGGAGCCGTCGACGGTCCTACCGATGGTGCAGTGGTAGCTGGTGGCGCAGTTGAAGCCGATGGCGAAGATGGGCTAGCCAGCCTCAAGCGCCTTTTCTTCCTTGGCGCGGCAGCAGGAGATCCAGCCCCTTTCGACGAGGACTGGGGGGCATCGACAGCCGAACTTGGAGGTGCTTGTCTGCTTGGAGCAGCTGCCGATGACCTCATAGCCTGAAAATGTTCGGTGTAGGTTATACGAAGTAAATATTGCCGATGAAAACAATATGTAATCGGTATAGGTGAAGATGAGTTTACTGCAAACACCCACGTCAGGGCAGCAGCAGCGGCCGATGTAGCCTTGACTTTTGCAGGTGTCGATGTAGGTACCTGTTGAGGAGTGAAGGCAGCTAACGTGGGGGCTTTGTTGCCGATGAGTGAGATGGGACTCATCATCCGAAGGTTGAAGGGCTTGCCACTCCTGCTCATCGGGGGAATTGGATCGTCAACCTGTGGAGTATAAAAGGGTCAGATGCCGATGATAAGAGTAAAGTAATAAGGAATGCATCGGAATAAAATTTACCGTGTTGTCGGGAATGATGTGATCGGCGTCAATTATTTTCCGATAATAGTGCGATGACTTGCAAACAATTGACACCTCCATTCTTGCCACCAAGATTTGTACTCGTTTGTGATGAAGGAAGTTGGTGACCAGGAGGATAGATCAATGTCTGACACATCGGCACTGGGAGGAAGATTGACAACCTTGTTCCAGTCTAGAGCACTGGAGAATGTCTGCCTAGGCTTCACCACTCTGGACAAGCAGAGTTTGATCGGCAGTTGGCCAAATGCCAGTTGTCTTGCCGCTGCCGATGGATGGTAAAACTCGTAGGATGGAGGGGCGTTCTTCCCAGATCCAAAGATGTTCACTGGAATAGATCGAGGAACGATGCTGACCTTCACGATTGTTTGGTTCTGAGGCACATTCCCATCGGTAATATTGAACAGCAATAGGAATCGGTTGTCCTCGTCAACGTATGGCCACCAAAGCCGTTCCGATGCAGGGATTCCATTGTAGAATTTCTGAAAGAAAAAGTCAAACTGCTCTGCATCGGCGTCGGTCCCTGGCAGCACTATGATGGCCTCCCCAAAGTTGAGCGGAGAACGAGTTGCCGATTCGTCGTCCCTGTATTTGTGATTTTTCGATATGTCTCTGGGGAATTGCTGAGCAAACAAATCAAACTGGAGAGTTTTGTGCGTATGTGCATTTAACCACATGTTTACAAACCACCAGGGGCTTCCGAGGTTGCCGATGGGTTCACCTAACAACAGCTGCTTAGACACTTGATGAAGAAGACGGCACACTGCTCCAAGAAGGTATCGGCCGAGAGGGAGTCTTGTCCCATTGGCTAAGAGCTCTGCTGCTGGGAGGTACATTGTGGTCGGCCCGACGGTTTTGCCACAGAAAATGAATTTCTCTAGCCACATATTCAGGAAGGTGGCATGCTCCCTCTGGTTAACCGATCCGGTTTTCTGATAATCCTAGATATAGCCAGACCAGCCGCCGATATTACGAGTGTTCACCTTGTATTCGGCCTTCCTGTTGAACAGGGTAAAGGTATCGACAGAAGAGACATCCAAGCCGGTCAACATATGGATATCGGCAAGGGTGGGGGTGGCTGGTCCATGCCTAAATAGGAAGGTATTCATGCTATTAGACCAGAAGTATGAAGCTGCCATCAACATGTTCTCGTTCTTTTCCATATCGGCAATGGAAAGCCTGATGCACTGATCCAAACTGCGCTCTTGTCAATAGACTTGCTATGTCCTGGCAACCCTAAGGTACCAGTTCTTCCATCCTTTGGTGGGCTTGGGCCATGACCGGAAAACATCCTTCCATAATCCTAAACCAAAGCATTCAGATCTAAAAGGGATCCGGTTGGCTTCCGCATTGATCAAATAGCTGGGGTTAGGATTCCTCATTGGGCCTAAGCAAGTAAAGCTGGACTGTTCGAGAGGGATCACTACCTTGTTGTACAGTTCCTAGGGTTTGAAGAAAAGGAAGGAATGAATCAGAAAAGAAACGGAGAAGGTTCTAGATTCGTGCAGAAAAGAACCGGCGCGAGGATTGGATGGGAAGGAAAGAAGACTTTACCTTGGGGATGTCGACTTGGATTGCCATTGGAGCTGAAAGAGTGCTTACGGTTCGTCCTTGATTGAAGGAAGAACTGTTGCTTGAGCTTGTGTTCTTCGGGGGCGCCGCTGGAGGTTGAAGACGAAGGCAGATGGTGTGAAAGTGAAAACGGACTCGGGGTAAAAAGCAGATTGGGTCCCGGTAACTTTTATAAGTTTACTCAGGGGTATTTTGGGGTTTCGGTTCACACTGTGCAGGGATGTAGAGAGGCCCGTAGTGGATACGCGCAATGATCGAGGGAATTTGCAACTGTTTGTGCTACAATCGAGGGATTTTATTATTAAATTGCGGTTCCGTGCGCGGGGATCGAGGAAACTGTGCATTTATCTCGAAGGTAACGGTTACAGCAACGGCTACATAGAGAGAATTTCGGCACGTAAAGTATTATACGCTCCGAAACTGGGGGGCATGTGTTGACACCGTTTTTCAGCACGTGTCAAATGAGCTAAAGCTTGGCTGGTCAGCGGTCGTTCTCCATCGGCATCGGGAAATCGTGAGCCAGTATTTGCCAATGAGAGTATGGTGTGGGAAGACTAAGTGTATTGCCGATGGAGGGTGGAGGTTTTGGATGTTGCCGATGCCGATTGCTGATAAGCTTAATTGGTGAAGTCAGGTAGACTGGGCTGTAAAGTTGTTGTTGCCGATTGCCAATGAGGAGACATTGCCGATTGCCGATGAAGAGATGTGCCGATTGCCGATGAGGAGACATTACCGATTGCCGATGAAGAGTGGTTGCCGATTGCCGATAGGTTGGTGAAGACAGTTCAGTACAAGGTTGCCGATCGAGAAATATTGCCGATGCCGATGGGCATGAGGTGCCGATAGAGTGACTTAGCGCTCGATGTCAACAGAAGGCTGCCGGTGGTCAAAGAAGGAAGTCGCGGATTAAAGGGATATGCCGATGGAAATTTTCCATCGAAGGGAAGACATAGGGAAACTGGTGATTTTGTACCAGTATCATTATAGTAGTTTGTGTCCGACTCTTGCATGAGTCGTTTGTTTTCCTTTAAAATAGGTATGTTTGTTTAGGAAAATAATGTTATTGTTTTAGATCCGACTCTTGCGCGAGTCAGTTTCCTTAAAGATAGGAGTTTGTTTTAGGAAGGATACGAGTCGTGTCTTTGTACAACTCTCTATGCGGGAGTATAAATATGTGCCCGAGGGCTACGTGTATGACAATCAATCCAATATCAAACAAACCAATTTTACTCTTATTATATTTTTATTGCAATTTACCCTTTTTGCATTAGTTATAGCTTATCAACGAGTTCTTCAAGCTTCGACGGGCTGCATCACCTCGATCTCCGTCAAATCCTTGCAAGTTCCGCGTGGGAGTACCTCTGAGCCTTGACATCCGGGCGCATCGCTGTTGCCTCGTTCAGCTCTACTCTAGTTATCCTGATCAAGCCTCAATCCCAGCATCTGGGCGCATCGCCGTTGTCTGGATTGGATCTTGCTCTAGTTATCGTCCTTGTCGACTAACTGGTCAAATCCACTGGCACGCCTCCAGATATCAAATTTCGGGTATAAGCCTGAGGTGTTCGCAGATCCTGACGCTTTTTGTGTCAACACGTCTTCTACCCATTTCGAAGCAAGTGGTAAGTAATGTCTCTATGATTCTGAGTACTAGAAAGTCCCTAATTGGCCAAGCAAGACATCTTCATCATACCCCATGCCATCACAGCATTCTACTGTTCCGAGGTTCAACCTCGGAACCTCCTTATCTGGTCCATTTACCCGCCACAGGTACGATCAAAGGGATTGCCCAGGTAGCTCTCCCGGCAAGACTTGCCCAAGGCTCGTCGTCATTCTCACTTGGCCGACAAAACCCTCACCACACGCACCCAAGACACACACATCAGTCTCCCCTCTTTCTGGCACCTCGTGCCTCATCATCATCATCATCTCATCAATATGTGAGAGTAGTAGTAGTAGTAGTAATAATCTTATATATAGAGCAAGAAAGTGTGCGTCTATCTTTTTGCGGGGTAGCAGGGTAAAGGTTTCATCAAGGTAAAGGCTTGAGCAAATAAACTAACATGCAACCTATGCATTGCTTAATCATTCATTATTAGAAATGTAACATGTGAGCATGCGTAATAGGTTCTACGAGGGGGGTGGGGTGTGACACCTCCGTTGTTGTCACCGAGATCGTCTCCGTACTCGTAGTCACACTCCTCAGTAAAGTTCTCCTCGTACTTTGAAATAATACGTGAAACAGTCGCGTTAGCGACGTATAAAGATCACACAAAGAATTATCAGAAAAGTGAGAACATTCAAATGCACACAAACATAGCTCCATCATGTAGAGCTAATTTTTCTAAGAATTTTGATAGGTTATTTGCAATTTTTGGACTTAGTATGAATTTTCTATGAGTTTCCAAAGTTTTAAATTCATTTCTGAAATTGGCAAATGGCATTTAAATAGACCAGTGACACGTGTCGGTGTGTGTTTGGTCAGATGATGTCATGCTGACGTTGGCGTGACGTTAGGTTGACTGAGTCAACATAGTGGGCTTTCTAGGGTCGATCTGGGCTGGGTCAGGGCTGAACTTGGGCCGGGCTGAGCCCTCCACGTGGCACACTGTGGCTTTGCCACGTGGTCGCTTTGGGCCTCCACTAGGCTCGGTCTACACCGATCGGCTCCCGGTGAACCACAGGATCAGTCCACTGAACTGGAGACTCGGCTCATGGTGCACCGTGTGCACCAGCACTCTTTTCTCCTTCGGTTTATGTGAGCCGGGTTCATGGAGGCAGGGTTCATGTGGGCCACGACTAGCGCATCGCTGGCATCAGCATGACATCAGCACGGGTCCACAGGTCAGTGGCTCAGCTCCCGTACCTCCCTCCTCTTCTCTGTTTTGCTCGACCGGCCGACGGTGGCAATCCATCGCCGGCGAGCGATTCCAGGGCTTCCACCGGGGACTCAAGGACAATTCGATGGGTCTCCTACGCTCGCAGGGTCATGGTGGACTCGGTGGTGCATCCAGACTGGCTGGGCAGGGCCTCTACGGTCCTCTGCTCGGGAGCAGGGCGACAGAGCTCACCGGTCTTCGCAATTCCAGGTGCAGTAGGGGCACAGGCTGGATCTTATGCCATGGTTCGATCCACGACGTTCTCGGGTTCACGACATGGCCCCCGGAAGGGTTTGCCAAGATCCCCCAACTATCTGGCTACGGCGAGCATGAAGGGTGGCTCATCGGCGCGCGCTGGAGATCACCGGCGCGATCCGCCTCCTCCACCTCGTCCTCTGCTTCTCTGCTCCTCTCCCTCATCTCTGTTGCTATTGAGTGTGTGCGTGGGTGGGGATTGCCGCAACGGCGAGTTCTTATAGGGAGCTCGGCCATGGCTTCGGCAGGCTCGTGATCCAAGGGCCTCGGCATCTGGTGCTTGATCCAAGGGCGTGGGGTGCTCGGGTCTGGTCTCTCTTGGGCACCAAGGCAGGGGACAGGAGTCACGCACATCGCGTGGGCGTGTAAGAGGCAGTTGTAGCCCGCTGGCGCCAGCCGAGCTGTCGAGCACTGCGTCGTGTGCGTGGGCGTGGGAGAGTCTCGCGTGAGGAAGAATAAGAGCTCTCCGGCCCCACCTGTCAGTTGGGCGAAGCGACGCGGAGGCGACCGGGCGCGAGCGTGCGGCCGAGCGCGCGCGAGTATGGGCCAGGGGCGTGAAGCTGGGCCGGCGGGATGGTTTGCTGGGCTGGTGTCCACCATGCTGAGCGGCCTCTCCTTTTCCATTTCTTTCCTTTATTTCTTTTGTATTTTCTGGTGTATATAGGTATGTATATATATGTATTTGTATTTAGGTATTTGTTAAGGTGCCCAACATATATGAGTGTATATAATCATACTGAGTTCAAGTATGTATGTATATATACATTTATAAGCATATTTGTTCTTCCATAAGTGTGTTTCACTTTTATTTATATGTCTTCTGTTAGCAAGCATAGCAAAAGAGCTAAGAACCAATCACACATAGCAAAATAGTTCATGCTTCTAGTCAAACCTAAACTTAGTATGAATGTCTAGGGTTAATGTTAGTGTTAATGATTAGAAAAAGCTAGGTTAAGCATAACAACCATGAAAGCATGAGTAGAAATTAAACAAAAAATTTGTAGTTGGGATTTTTAAAGTGTGTGATTTTTCAGGGATGTTACAGTTAGAATTGATGCGAGAGGCAGGGGCCGAAGCTGTTGAGGTTTTCGGAGATTCCCAATTGATGATTAATCAACTCCTCAGCCTATATGAGTGCAAGGATGAAATACTAAAAGAATACCATGAAGATTGTCGTAAATTGCTTGAGTCATTCTCATCGGTCACTATTAGGCATATTCCTAGAGGCCAGAATCAATACGCCAATAGGTTGGCTCAAAGTGCTTCTAGGTATCGCAAGATAGTGGAGATTCTAGCTGATGAGCTCGTGGACGATCATGATTGGAGAACCAGTATCATCAAGTATCTGAAAGATCCTTCATAGAAAGTCTCCAGAAAACTGAGATACCAGGCTACCAAGTTCGTCATTCTTGATGAACAGTTGTATCACAGGACAGGGGAGGGTGTGTTGCTTAGGTGTCTCAACAAAGACGAAGCCAAGTTGCTGATGGGAGAAATTCATGAAGGCATCTGCGGCGTGCACCAATCTGCTCAGAAAATGAAGTGGATGATTAAGAGAGCAAGGCGTGGCCGCCGAGCCCTGCTGCGCCCCTGCCTAACCCCTAAAGGGGACGTGCCCCGCTCCACTCCCTCCATTATGTTGCCCCCGCCTTCTCTCTCGCTCTCTCCTGTTCTGCCTCGCTCTCTCTCTCTCGCACGCGCCGGAGAGTGATGCCGCCGCGTCGCCGTGCTGCATTGCCGCTATTCATGTGTGCGACTATTCCTGGGGTGCACATGAGCCTTTTATGCACTTGTTTTTGTTCTTGAAAACGGGTGTGACAAATTGGTATCAAATCCTGGTTGACTGTAGGATGCAAGCCTAGTAGTTTTGGTCTCTATATAAAGTTTAGTTTGCTATAAAAACTATTTTTCTTCAACCTTGACCTTGAATTGATTATTTCTCCACCCTTGTCTGATTATCACCTCCTTGATAGCTTCCTTTGAGCTACTATTTCTTAACACCTTGTATATTTTGTTTCTCTTGGTTTTACTAAAGTTTCTAAACTCATCTTGTTCAAAATATTTATGGCCTTTCTTCTCTTATCTCCTTTTTTTCTAGGATGCCCACCAAATGAGCAGAAGTGCGAATAGTATCGCGGTTGAGTCTAGTAATCGAGTCTTTGGTGTAGTGTGAAACTTTTGTGCTTCAATTAATTGTCATTATGAGAATGTGTGATTTGGATCTTTGTATTGCTTGCTGGAACCTTGTGGTTATACCTACAAGTTTCCAAAGTCTATAATAAATAGGTAATGCCATACATATAGTTGGGTTGGGTTTTGTCCTGTCTCTGCCTTGCTGTTTCCGGAGTAGTCTGCAGTGTTCTGTTACATCTCAAGATCTGTCCAGAAAGTCCCGAACCAACTCCATCAGATATCTGTAACTTGGTTTATGACCGTTTACTACAGTGTTGTCAGAATCTCTTATCCAAAAAAATTTCAGATTTGCTTATAATATGGTTTGATGGTGTAAGCAATGTTCTAAACATAACCATTTGTGTTTTGGAGCACAGATGCCTCGTTCCAACAGGAATCCACCGCCACCACCTCCTCAGGCACCCATGACCACCGATGAACTGATGGCAATGCAGGGGCAACTCATGCAGGCAATGATGCAATTTGTGCAGAACCCGCCTAACCAAGCTGCAACTCCTGTCAACAAACGCCGGGAATTCCTACAAGGTCATCCCCCGGTGTTCTCTCACGCTGCTGATCCCTTAGAAGCTGATGATTGGCTTCGAGCAGTGGAGAAACAACTCAACATTGCTCAGTGTAATGACAGAGAGAAGGTCCTGTATGCTTCAGGTCAATTGCAAGGTGCAGCTCAGACTTGGTGGGAATCATACCAAGCTGCACGTCCTGTCAATGCTCCTTCTGTCACTTGGGACGAATTCTCCAGAGACTTCAAGGCTCGTCATATCCCTGAGGGAATTATCGAACTCAAGCAAGAAGAGTTCCGTAACCTCAGGATGGGGCAAATGTCAGTCAGTGAGTATCATGATCAATTCTCTCAGCTGGCTCGCTATGCTCCTAATGAAGTGAGAGATGATGCAGATAAGCAACGCCACTTCCTCAAGGGTATCTACTATGATCTTAGACTACAGTTGAAGGGTAATGTGTACCCAAATTTTCAAACGCTGGTGAACCGTGCCATTGTGCTTGACAATGAGCGCAAAGACATGGACAAGAAGAGAAAGATGAGAGCACAATCATCTGGGAGCAATACTCGCCCCCGCTTCAACTCTCATGCAGGCTCTCAGCAGAGGTACCAAGGTCCTGTTAGCCAGTGGAATCGCAATCCAGGACAGCAGAGGCCTCAGTATCAGCAGGGGAATACACAGAACCAACAACACTCACCTTACCAGTTTCAGAGTGGAACTCATACTCCTCATCAAGGTACCCCTAACTCCACTCCTGCTAAGAATAGTGCACCTCAGCCCAGCACTCCAAGAGTATGCTACCGATGTGGAGATCCTGGACACTATGCTCATAGTTGTCCAACGAAGCAGAACCAGAACAATAACAGTGGAAGCAGAGGAAGACCACAAGGGACTCCTAACTCGGGAAGGGTGAATCATGTATCTGTCGCTTCAGCTCAGGAGGCCCCAGAAGTCATGTTGGGTACGTTTGACATCAACTCCATCCCTGCATCTGTTCTTTTTGATTCTGGAGCATCGCATACTTTTATTTCGCAAGCATTTGTTACCATACATAGCATACCCATGATAGCTATGAAGAACCACATGTTAGTAAGTTCACCCGGAGGACCTATACAAGTCGCTCATCAATGCCTCTCAGTTAATCTAACCCTAAGGGGGGTAGACTTTGAGATTAGTCCAGTGGTGCTGAGAAGTTCTGGAATATATGTGATTGTGGGTATGATTAACTGTAAAGAGAAGAAGGTATCTCTTGTTACACCGAAGGGTGACCAGATCAGTGTTGATGTAGTTATGCAGCAGCCAGAGACAGCCGTTGTGAATCAAATTGATGATGGAATTAATCAGGATGATCCAGTGGTGAAGGAATTCCAGGATGTCTTTCCAGATGAACTGCCAGGTATGCCACCTGACCGAGACATTGAATTTCTTATTGAGTTATTACCTGGTACTGCACCCATAGCTAAACGACCATATAGAATGGGGGTAAAAGAACTAGAAGAACTTAAGAAACAAATAGAAGAATTGCAAGAAAAAGGTTCCATTCATCCTAGTTCTTCACCATGGGGTGCACCGGTTATTTTTGTTGATAAGAAAGATGGTAGTCAGAGGATGTGTGTTGATTATAGATCGCTCAACGAGGTTACCATCAAGAACAAGTATCCTTTGCCCAGAATTGATGATTTGTTTGATCAGTTGAGAGGTGCTTGTGTGTTCTCCAAGATTGACCTACATTCTGGATATCATCAATTGAAGATTCGTGCTAGTGATATTCCAAAGACAGCTTTCACCACTAGGTATGGTCTGTATGAGTATACTGTTATGTCATTTGGATTGACCAATGCTCCTGCGTACTTTATGTACATGATGAATAAGGTGTTTATGGAGTATTTGGATAAGTTTGTGGTTGTGTTCATTGATGATATACTAGTGTTCTCTAAAACTGAGGAAGAACATGCAGAATATCTGAGATTGGTATTGCAGAAGCTTAGAGATCACAAGTTGTATGCTAAGCGAAGTAAGTGTGAGTTCTAGTTGAAGGAAGTTTCTTTCCTTGGTCATGTTGTCTCTAATGGAGGTATTTCTGTTGATCCCAGCAAGGTGAGAGATGTACTAAATTGGAAACCACCAACTAATGTTTCTGAGATCCGCAGTTTTCTTGGTTTAGCTGGTTACTATAGAAGGTTCATTGAAGGCTTTTCAAAACTCGCAAAGCCTATGACAGCCTTATTGGAGAAGAATGTCAAGTTTGTGTGGTCTGATCAATGCCAAGTCAACTTTGAAGAGTTGAAGAAGAGGTTGACTACAGCACCTGTGTTGATACTGCCAGATCTAAGTAAGAGTTTCTCTATCTATTGTGATGCTTCTCGTACTGGTTTGGGATGTGTTCTTATGCAAGAAGGTAGAGTTGTTGCTTATGCATCCAGGCAGTTGAGGAAGCATGAACTAAATTATCCCACTCATGATTTAGAACTTGCTGCGGTTGTACATGCGTTGAAAATATGGAGACACTATCTAATTGGGCATAAGTGTGACATATATACTGATCATAAGAGTTTGAAATATATTTTCACCCAGTCTGATCTGAACTTGAGACAACGCAGATGGCTAGAACTGATCAAGGATTATGATCTAGATGTGCATTATCACCCCGGGAAAGCTAATGTGGCTGCAGATGCTCTCAGCAGGAAAAGTGGAGTTCATGAGTTGTTTATGTCAGCCATGTCAGCTGAGTTGTGTGATGAGTTTGAACGCTTGAATTTGGGTTTCATTGTCAATGCAGCAGAGATGGCGATGGAACCTACACTTGAACAGGAGATCCGAGAAGGTCAGTTGCAGGATGAGAAGTTGAAAGAGATAGCAGGGAATCTGGTAATTGGTAAGTCACCTGGTTTCCGCATGGATGATAATGGAACTTTGTGGTTTGGTAATCGTTTATGTGTACCTGATGATAAAGCTTTAAGGCAAATGATCTTGCGTGAAGCTCATGAGTCTGCTTATTCTATTCATCCTGGTAGTACTAAGATGTATATGGATGTGAAAGAGAAGTTTTGGTGGGTTGGATTAAAAGAGATGTAGCCGAGTATGTGGCTTTGTGTGATACTTGTCAGAGGGTTAAAGCTGAATATCAGAGACCTGCTGGATTGTTGCAACCTATGAAAATACCTGAATGGAAGTGGGAAGAAGTTGGTATGGATTTCATTGTTGGGTTACCCCGTACCCAGTGAGGTTATGATTCTATTTGGGTAATAGTTGATCGTCTGACCAAGGTAGCTCACTTTTTACCAGTCAAGACAAAGTACAATGGTGCTCGGTTAGCAGAACTGTATATGGAACGGATAGTATGTTTGCATGGAGTTCCAAAGAAGATTGTGTCTCATAGAGGCACTCAGTTCACTTCAAATTTTTGGCATAGTGTACATAGAGCTTTGGGAACTAAGTTGAACTTCAGTACTGCATATCATCCTCAAACAGATGGTCAAACTGAAAGAACTAATCAGATATTGGAAGATATGTTGAGAGCTTGTGCATTGCAGTATGGTACGAGTTGGGATCAGAGTTTGCCTTATGCAGAGTTCTCATACAACAACAGTTATCAGCAGAGCATCAAGATGGCACCGTTTGAGGCACTGTATGGTCGTAAGTGTAGAACACCATTGTTTTGGAATCAAACAGGTGAGACACAAGTGTTTGGTGCTGATGTACTTAGAGATGCTGAGGATCGTGTGAGGGTGATCTGAGAAAGTTTGAGAATAGCACAGTCGAGACAGAAGAGTTATGCGGATAATAGAAGAAGAGACTTGTCTTTTAATATCGGTGATTACGTCTATCTCAAGGTATCACCAATGAGAAGTATAAAAAGGTTTAACATGAAAGGAAAGCTAGCACCAAGGTATGTTGGACCGTTTAAAGTGTTAGCCAGACATGGTGAAGTTGCTTATCAGTTGGAACTACCTGAGAATTTATCTGGAGTCCATGATGTCTTTCATGTGTCACAACTTAAGAAGTGTTTGCAAGTACCAGAAGAGCAAATACCTTTGGAGGATGTTAATGTAGCTGATGATCTGACTTATGAAGAGTACCCAGTTAAGATTCTCGAGACAACAGAAAGAGTAACCAGAAGCAGAGTAATTAAGATGTGTAAGGTTCAGTGGAATCGGTACTCAGAGGCAGAAGCAACTTGGGAAAGAGAAGATGAGTTGAGAAAGTCATACCCGCAGTTGTTTGAGTAAGCCAGCTTATCTCGAGGACGAGATTCTTTTAAGGGGGGTAGATTTGTAACACCCCAAAATTTGCATGTTTTTGAAATAGAATAAAATTTATTTAATTATGTTTTCTTGCTATGCATTGAATATAATTAAGCTATAAATGTTTTGGTATATTAAAATTTTGTCATATAGTAACATGTGGTGCATTGCATGATGGTGCATTCTATTTTGAATTGAGTGGATTTGAAAACTGACTCAAGTATATTTCAAATTTGTATTTGAAAACCCTTTGGAAAACCGAGTTTTGGAAATTCTTTTGAAAATTCAGATTCTGGAAAATGGAAAAGTCCTTTTCTTTTCCCTCTTTTTCTGTTTTTCTTTCTAGCCCACTCCTCATTCGGCCGCAGGCCTGGTTCCCTCCTTCCCTCTTTTGCTCGGCCCAGTGACCCTCTCCCTTCCCCTGGCCCAGTCCGACTGCAAGGCCCAGTCCGGGAGCGCTCTTTGCCTCTGTGCCACTGACTTCCCAGGCCCGCATGGCAGTCTCCCTCTGCTTTCCCTTCCTTGTGACACCGACGAGATGAGCCCGCGTGTCATCCTCTCCCCTCCCCTTCCTTCTGTTGCCTTGAGCCGTTGACAGCCTGTCCCCACCCGTCAGCTCTCTCATCTCCCCTTTCCTTTCTTCTCCGCGCCGACGCAGAGAAGCCGGCCGCAAGGCCAGCCCCCTTGGCCCCGCCGAGAGCGTGCGGGAGCACCTCCCTTTCCCTCCTCCCTGTGTTGCTGTCACCGTGGACCCACGCGTCAGAGCACCTCACCTTCCTTGCTCTGAATCGAAGCAGAGCAAGGCACCGACTCCTCTCCGCACCTTCCCTCCTCGCCCCGTTTTTCCCTTCCGCAACCACAGCGCCGCCGCCGCGAGCACGGAGCCCGCTGCCGCCATTGGAGGCCGCTAAAGCTCCCTGGACGATCGTGATCCCTCCATCTTCTGCGGAACGCGATTGGAGGTACCCGAACCCATCCCCGCGTTCAATTTCGCATTTCCTTGCCCTCTCTGACCTATCGCCATTAACAGTGAAGCCGTAGCCGCCTCGCCACGTCGTCAGCCGTCCCTGCTCCTCAATCGCCCGCGCCAAGCCCTCAGGTAGACTAGCCGTCTCCTTCTCTCTCTCCCAATACCTCTGGTTCGTTGTTTGGTGCCCTGTAGCCCCTGTTCCGTTTGCGCCGCCGATCTCCTCGCCGGCGGCCATGGAGAGCCGCCGCGACTGCTCTGTCTCTGGCCGACGCCACCTCTCTCCCTCTTCTTTCTAATCTGCACCGTCCTCTTTAGATCCGACGATCCAGATCGCCAGATACCCTTTCGGCCTCTCCACTCTAATCCTGGCCCTCGGTTTTGGATACGAGAGCCGAGATGAGCCGATACCCCTTCGCTCTGCCGATTTGCTAAAGAGCCCCTGAAATTCTTTAAGTGTCAACCCGCAGCCCATGGTGCCTTCAGAGATTTCGCCTTTGCCTCTGGAAAGCGTAAACTTCGTCTGATTTCTTTTAATTCGAAAATAAATTACAATTCCTATTTACAAAATTGCCACTCCTATTCAAATGCTTATATTTCACTCATTTTAAACCCTTTTTGACCTGTTCAAGTTGCGTTAGGTTTGTAATAAAGTTATCTTTATGCTAATCTCTCTGTTAGTTAGATTTGAAAAAGTTTATTTTCGTGTTTAGATGTAATTTAATATCTTTGTATAGGAAAACCCGTTTATTTCCTAACTTCGTCGTTTTAACTCTGTTTTCCTGTGAACGAAACATCGTTGTGATCGTAGTGATGCGTAGATTAGTTTTATAAACTTTCCATCTTATTTTACTACTGTTGGTGTACTGTTCTAATCATAGTATTGTTTGCTTCGTGTATGATTGCCGTTGATTGAATGGTGTTGATTGTGGATCGGAATAGACGTTGAGCAATCCGTTGAAGAACCGGAGTTTCTTCTTGATCAAGATCAGCAAGAGTTCTTCGAAGAAGGCAAGTATAACATGGGATTATCCTTGATGACCTATTCACAAATAATATAACTCATATGCATGATATTCCTTGTTTACCATAGATGAATCCTAGTGATTGTTACCCTGAATGCCTTGTCACCTATGATTTGATCCACCTCATATGATTAGTATTGCTAGCGCTCATATCAGATGTACATGATCTTAATGTATTAATGACTATATGCAATAATGGTAAAACTTGCTTTTTAGCAACATGGATTATAGGAGCTTATCTGTCGGCAAAAGCTGGGATATACAGTACAACCACGAGGGCTATTATGGCTCTGGCTTTAGCTAAGTATGGGGACCTTTTCTAGCTTGTCAGTGGTTACCTTTATGGCGCAAATAGGAGCATGCCAAGACGGGTATAGTG
Source organism: Microstegium vimineum (assembly GCA_022036555.1). Lineage (NCBI taxonomy): Eukaryota > Viridiplantae > Streptophyta > Magnoliopsida > Poales > Poaceae > Microstegium > Microstegium vimineum. The sequence continues at coordinate 33,975,668 of CM039134.1, forward strand.
TGGTTCCTAATCTACGGGCCAGCCGCGAAGGAGTGTGACCGTAGACAGGTTGGCTCTACATCCCCCTGCCATGAGCCTTGCAGCCTTGACTTGTTAGACGAACCCTTGGAAGGCTTCATAGTGTACCCTGCCCGATCACCTCGGTAGTGTTTTGGGAGTCATGACCCCAGGCATATGGGCAATCACGACTCGTGGGTAAAGTTGTACACCTCTGCGCAGAGTTAATAAACTATCATGATAGTCGTGCTCACGGACACGAGCGGCTCGGAAAACTCACAGAATTATTGGGTTCTTACTTCTATGTGGCTTATGCATGTGTTATTTATTTATTGTATATCTCTGTCATATACTTTATGATCATGGATATTTGAGCTTATGCAATTTACCTTGGCAATTGTTGATGATAATATGAATTTGATCTACTTAAAATTCTTACCGCTATGAACCCTGCATATCCTTTTGAGCTTCATAAACCCCGTGTTATATTTGTTGAGTACGTATGTGCTCACCCTTGCATTCAAACACCACAGATGAAGATTGGGTTGATGACTACCGCAATGAGTACTAGACTTGGAGTCAACCAGTCAACCAGTCCCTCGGAGCTTCCGCAGTTATCGTCGTTTAGTTAAAGTTATTTGTTTCAGACTATGTAATGAATATTTATTCGCTATGTAATAAGCACTGTGATGGTACTTTCTATAATTTGTCAACTCATGTGTGCGACTATTCCTGGGGTGCACATGAGCCTTTTATGCACTTGTTTTTGTTCTTGAAAACGGGTGTGACAGGAATCCACACTTGCTTCTGTGGAGTGGTTTTGGGTGGCTCTTCAAACACACCATCTCTCACAGGAAACTCAGAGGGGTCGGTAGGCTTAGGTGGAGTGATCTTGGTAAGCTTAGGAGTGGTGGTGGGTTTCTCATTAGCGCTCAAACCACTACACTCACCGATCTTACCAAAAAAGCTATCGTCCTTGCCACCTAGAGCAAAGCCTACTCCCGTGCTGCTAGTTGTGCGCTTGCACTGGCCAAGCAACATCCCCAACTGTGGCTCTCGGCATGACACCTAGCCTAAGACTAACCGAAGGAAAGTGTTGTCCTCCTCGGTATGCATCTTGTCATGTCTGCACGATGCGATCTTAAGTTCGAAAGCCTCAAAGCGATCCGACTCTCGAGTACTATCTGAGTTGACTGTTGGTATTTCTTATGACTATTGGACAAATCCGCAAGCGCACAGATTATACCATTGTAGCACTTCACCTAGGATTATTCCAAGGTATTGTAATTTATATTTTCCCAAGGGAAAGCTGGGCTAGAAATGATAATTAGAGAGATCCTAAAGAGCACCTCAACTTAGTACCAACTAGTATAGGGGGGTAAACGATATATGTGATAGGAAGGGTTGATGAATGAATAAGCCAAGGTAAATGATACTTAGAACGGACTAGATAGTATAGCTAGGTGGGAGGACAACAAGAAAGTAAAGGGACTCCTATGTAATTCACTCTACTTCAACTTACTTAGCCAATTAACTAGTCTAAACACTATAGTTTGCCTCCTCAATTCAAGTATGCTAGGAGAGGGGATAGATCAGTAGGAGGACAAAACTCCTACCGGACCGCACCCTCTTCTTATGGGGGCCTTACCTTTTAAGAACTTGCCTAAGAACATGTGGTGGAATACAAAGACCAGACAAGGTTGTCACTCTATTGCTAGCTACCACAAACAATTCGTGCAACAAGCGGTAACCAAGGATAAAGTGATGTATAAGCACCATGCTTACACACAAATTATTACTTTGACTACGATCTACAATCAAAGCACCCTATTATAGGCAATGATCACATACGGGAAAGGCCACAAGGATCACAAACTATTGATGTAAAGACTATTAAAGAGCAAAAGCATATAACAAGACTATATCTAGTATAGAAATGCTCAAAGTAAATACTAAGTAAAGTAGAGGAAAAGTAATATATTGAATAAAGATAAAGTCTTACAAAGAAGGAAAGATACAAGAGCTATACCAGACTTTCCAGAAGATGACTCCGAAAATCCCGAGCACAGCTCGACTCAACTCTAACTCCCACTCTAGACTAACTACAAGAACAATCTGAGGAATAGAGCTTGTAGGCTTCTTCACCATGTCTAGAGACGGGGGGTATGAGCCTCTATTTATATTGGGAGGCGGAGTAGGGGCTACTCCATCTCCACATCATCGATCTAGGAGGCTTCAAATCTCCACCCTTGGATCCAACCGCCTTAGAACTGACTTGGAGTGGATGGTTGTGATCTTCAGCATGTTTTAGTGAGTATGGCGGTTGGCAGGTGCTGAACCGACCTAGGGGGAGGTTGGCCGACCCCCCCTATGGCCTGTGGGCCATCATCCACCCTCTATAAGCAGCCCCACTGGTCAGGGACCAAGTGGGGGGCCTTGTGGGGCCAGGCAGATGTCGGCCAACCCCCCCTTGGGGGCTCTGGCCCACCTCGGCCTTCCAGGTGCTGGTCCCAGTTGTCATTGGTGTTGGATGTTGGTCCAGAGGTAGTTTTCACATTTATCTCTTTGGTGTGGGCCCATGGATCCATGTTATGTGAACCGTTGAGAGAAAGCACAAAGTGATCCAAGGGTTGGAATTCACTCTAAGGTGCTTCTCGTAGATCATGGCCAAGAGGGGAGAGCTGGTGGGCCCATAGTGTGGTCGGCCGACCCCCTATGTGGGTCCCACTGGCTCTCCTTTACTCCATTTCTTCATTCCTGCATTCACATACTCATGGACATGTGGAACTTGTTATTTGATAAAGTATGCGCATGATGTGATTGTTTTATCCTTGATCCTGAGGTTGTTGGTAGCATTTTGGTTATGTAAAAGTGTATCATTGTTGGTGCCAACAAGATCCCCCAAGCTTCACCTTTGCTCATCCCGAGCAAACAATTAAACTTAGCTCAATGGATCAGGAGTTGCTACTATTCCTCATATTTCAAGAGTGCTAGATCTACAATGATCATACTTCTCTTTTTAATGGAAAAGTTAGCAATAAAGACTCACCCATATTACCTTAGTCCTTCATGGGGCTTGTAGCTTTATCCTTTGTCTTGGGAAGTTGAGAGATAGAACAACTTGACTTGAGCACTAGTTTTCTCATTCTTTCACAAGTTTCATATCGGAGGTTTTGTAAAGTTTTGTAAAAGAAAGAATTAGTGTTCCTCAAATGGTACTCTCGAGTCGCTCATAAGGTGTATGATTCCTCACCAAGGCACATATCAAAGTTTGCCTTCTTCTCATCCTATCTCTAAGGCTTATGTTGAGCTGTAGGTAGGAATCAAAAGATGTAGCAAACTTACCTTGCATATATTGTAAAGTCAAATTCCAGATCCAAGAAGAGAAATGTCATACTCTTAGATCAAGATGTGCAAGTGTGTGGAAACATGACAAATGATCAATACTCCTCTATATGATATGATCTCTCTTTCTAACTTATAAATTTGAGACATAGCTATCTTTTTTTCATGAGCTTTGATGTGCTCATCATTTTTCTAAGAATTGGGACTTTGATGTGCCCCTATATTTTTCATAATTTTGCATAGTCTATGTCTCATTTAACTAGCAACATACTAGATAGAGAATTTTCTATTAAAACATGGAGCATGAACTATGTGGAGAATGTAAGGCATGTTTCTGCGTACTTTCAGTGTAGAAGCAGCATGTATATGTGGCGTGTACGTGATCTTGATCTTGGGAGTATGATAAATCTCTCAACAAGGGTCACAAAACTTGACCAAACTCAACACAAAGCAAGCAGCTTATGTAGAAAGCTTATATCATGAAAGAGCATATATGGCTTTGGTAGGAATTTTCACCATTGAGGAACAAAAAGTGTTTTTATCATTTTAATAAATAAAACTCCGATTGTCATTCTTGCTTAGAACAATATTATAGGAGCTCTTATCTTATCATGTCTCACAACAACTTAGACTTAGTTACAGCATTTGCAACCCACAAAAGTTTTAGGTTCATTATGGTTTCTTTTAAGCCAAGAAATACCAAGTTTTAAACTAAGTACTAGAGAAACATTTAGCAGAGCAACTATTCATCATTTCCATAGGAGATATTAATTTTCAAGGAACATGTGACAGTAGAGAGAAGTCTTTTTAGTCTTTTTATCATTTGCAGATTTTTTTAGCTGCAAAAACAAAAGATAAGCACGAAAATGCATGAAAATAAATGCTGAAATTAAATACTTACCTTAGTGCGGGAGGAAACCTCCCCCAAGCTTATCCTTTGCTCAATATGGTGGTGGAGGATATGGATGTAGTTGCCACCACGAATTCCACTATCGGTCTTGTTCTTCTTGCAATGCTTGGATTGGTTCAGCAGATTACTGAATAATGCGTGCTGTCTCACCATGCTCAGTGCACAGCTCGTCAAAAGCATTGGTTAGGTGATCCATTTGTTGCTGCCATTCATGATGCTCCCTATCTCGTGTGGACGAGAAGGATGCTGTAGTCCTTGCGGACGTGGTGGTCGAGGAGGCATGCCACTAGAAGTGTGCATAGGATTGGAAGATGTATCGTCTTCCTCCTCGCCAACAGTTCCTCGGGAAGGACCACCTTGCTCAAGATGAACCAAGTATAGCCCCTTTGTTAACACTGGATTTTGGTATGCTTAGAAGAATGACAGGTGGGCCAGCAAGCAGTGGTGTTCGGAGCATTCGGCAAGTATCCATGCGGTCGGCTAGTTTCGAAGCAATTCGGCAAGTGTTTGTGTGGTCGGTTAATCTCCAAAGATTCGGCAAATGATCGTGCAGTCGGCTATTCTAAGAAGGGTGACTTTCTGTTGAAGGAGCGACAAAAACGGCAAGTGAGAGCCGAATCAGGCAACAGACATCGCGACGATTAAGTAAATGAAGACTCTGAAGGAAGGACTAGGGTTAGAAGTGTCGTGTTTTTCCTTTAATATTTTTAGTCGTATCCTTTTAGGACTCATGTCATGTCCAGGGTATAAATATGAACCCTTGGCCATTGTAAAAACTGTTCACAACCAATACAATACAACCGGCCCCGTGCCAACTTTGAGTCCTTTGTCGTGTCGTCGAGTTCTTCGAGAGGAATCATCGATCCATCGACCTCCGTAAGTCCCGGCAACCTTGCTATCATGTCTAGTATCATGCGGTGGATTTAGATGTTGATGCAAGTAGTCTTATTTGTTTTCAATGATTGTGCCGAGCTTGGTTATGCTTTAACTCATAGTTAATTATGATTCGTCCATACGTACTTTTTCATGCAATGTACCTTCGGCTATCAACTTTTTCACATGCTTATTGTTTGTTTTAGCCGAATGATCTATAAAACTTGTTGGCAGATAGCTTCTATAGCTATATGTCGTCGTAAGTGGCTTCAGGGCCGTATATATAGAACTATCTGGTCTCATCCGGCATGTTCTAGTTTTATATCTAATAATTTTCATCCCTTGTTAGTTTCAGGTCAAACTGACTGGCACGTTTCCGGACTCCGAAACACCCGGGCACCCGATTGAAGCTACGCTTTCCGGCTTGCTGTGTGTTGGGCACAGTGCGTCACATTTTGTGTCAACACCCTCCTGAGCTCTCCTATCTGAACCTGCAAAACCCCTTTGCCCAATTCCTTGATCTAAATCAAGGGTTAGCTTATGGATCCTATACAACTGACGTTGCCTATTTGGAAGAGGCACCTCAATTGTATGGCCACTACAAATCATTTTAAGTTCACCTTTGGGATCTCTTTTTAACATTTGAGCAGTTGTAAGATATTCTTCTGAAATTACTACTATATGAGTAGAGATGTAAACAAAGGGGTAAGTGTCATTTAGTAGGTTCGTGGATTCGGCAAGATGAGTAATTAAAGATGTGAATTGAATAGGTTGATTACTCTCAATTGAACTTTGCCAAAATTTCACCAAGCATTTTACAGGAGAGATTTGAATTTTATTGACCATAGCATAAAGCAATTTTAATTTCATGGTGTTTAACATGCTAGCATTAGTTCCAGAAAATAGAGTCATAATCATCCAAAGATGCATGAAGCGAAGGGTTGGATTATGAATTTCCTCAGGTTTGGGATTTGAGCAATCATTTAGAGCGGAGATAGACATCCAAAATTTTCTTTTGTTAAACCTATGCATGGCAAGGTCTAAATCAAGCAAGCATGAATCATCAAAGCCAAGAGCAACATTTAGATGACTCCAAGTTAGACTAAAGCTTTGATTAAACATGTGAAAAGATATTCCATCATTAGAGCTTTGCAGAGAACACAAGAACTCTATGGTGAGAAACTCAATTCCAAGTTCATCTACTTGCCAAAAGCTAGACCAACCAATGGTAGAAAAGATAGTGTTGAATTTAGTGGTCATACCTGCATTGGAGAGAAGAATAGGATTCAATATCCTTGTATGCTCGAAAGATCAATCCTGAATGGAGAGATATCGTTGGTACTCTAGTTGGTCAAACCAGAGTCCACTTTGTTGATCATAGGTCCTTATTGGGGGAACCATGAATTCCCCAATATGAGGTACCTCTATCGGCATTTCTTCCTCCTCCTGAGGGTGTTCCTCGGTTTGGACATTCTCCCAAGTATATCGGGCAGAACCTCCCCTTCTGCTTCCTTGGGAAGTATCCTCGGATTGGTGAGAGCGTCGAGATGAGCTCCCACTAAAGGCTTGTTTTGCTTTCTTGAATATAGATCTCAGAGGGTTCTTCATCTTATAGAGAGAAAGAGAGACACAAGGACAAGACTAGGACAATGTTGTGTGTAGAGTGGGCTTCCTAGTTTGCCTTGCGGGGATAGGCTTGAGCTAAGAGAAGCTTGATGAAGACAAGATATCTTCTTGTGGACTTGAGAGAGTAGCACTACTTCTCTAAGAGAACTAAGAACTTCACTAGAGAGTAGAGAGCAGAGAGCAAGGCAAGGAGTGGTTTGAGCTCGAACTGGATTCTAGTTGAGGTGTGAGGAATTGAGCTCTCCTTGTATGGGCTTTTATAGGAGAAGGAAATGGCACCAAGGAGGCACCAAGGGGTGGTCGGCCAACCCCCCTTGGGCATGCCCTTGGGTGCCATGATCACTATCTTTAAGAGATGCCTTGCACAAAGTAAAAGGAAAAGGAGGAGGTGACCAAAGGTGGTCAGTCGACCTCCTAAAGTGGGGATTCCACTCACACTTTTTCTAGTGCTTGGTGAAAGGTGAAGCATAATTTGTGATGTGATCAAAAGCTGAGCTAAAGTGCTCAAGATTCTCCTCTTTAAACAAAGAGTAGTAGGATACAAAGGTATGTCATGCTTTGATCAAAGGTGATTGATGTGTTTTCTTTTTCAAAGCATGACAAAGTGAAAGTGAAAAGTGTCATGATTCCCCACTTTGAACAAGGAGTAGTGGGAGACAAGAGTGTGTCATGCTTTAACCAAAAGTGATTGATGTACTTTAAAGCATGACAAGACAAAAGAGATGTCTTCTAAAGCAAAATCTGAATTTTGAGTTTTCCACTACTCAAATCATGAGATGCTTGGTCAAAGGAAGGTGGAGAAGAAAGAGGGATGATCAAGGAGCAACTAGGATGGTCGGCCGACCCCGTAGGCCTCCATTTTTTTCTTTTTTTTGTAAGGGTCACTACTTATTCCCTATTTAAATAAGCCAAGATAGGGTACATAGGGGTGGTCGGCCGACCCCCTATGGATCTACCTTTTGTCAAATTTTAAAGCTACACTAATCTCAAGTTTTATTTAATCTGAAACTTTATTATTCTAAATTTTTAAGCATGATAGAAATTAAAGAATTTAACTAAATGCAAGAAGGGAAATAAAGGAAATAAAAGATAACTACCGACTTACCTTTCGGCGAAGGCTCCTTGATTTTAAGTCCTCGGAGTAGGACTCTCATTCTTGTTCATTCTTTGGGTGCACTTGATGGCTCCGAAGACGGAGACCGTGGTGTGTGCACCTCCTTTGCTTTCCAAGCCTGCCTTGGATTGGCGGGCTCGTCCTTCTTGAGTTCGTTGATATTGTCCTCCGGGTACTGTTTCTTTTGGCGCGGGGCTCGAACTCTTCTTCTTAGTGGGTGTGCTTTAGCCTATTTGTTCAGTTTATAACCATTGAAAGCAAATTTTACCTTGTGACTCGGGAACTGGAAGTGGATCTGGCCCGATCCTACATAGATGACTGCATTGGTGGTGTTGAGGAAGGGCCTTGCCAAAATGACGGGGACTTCCACGTTGGCTCCCATGTCCAGGATGATGAAGTCGATGGGGATGTACTCATCTTGGATGTTCACCAAGATATCACTTGCGAGTCCCTCGGGAAACCTTATTGTTTGATCCGCCATCTACAAACGAATACATGTAGGGAGCTAGGGTCCCTATTGATGGTGAAAATGTCATAATTTTCTATGCTCAAAATCACCGTCAAGAGCCTCATAATGAAGAGACATAAGAAAATCATGAGTACATTTTATCCAATAAATAGTTCCACATGTCCATGGAGTATTTCTTGCAGGACTATAGGAAATGGAGAGCTAGTGGGACCCACATAGGGGGGTCGGTCGACCACCCTATGGGACCCACCAGCCATCCCAAGCACCCACATGGTAGAGGGCCCACCTGTTATAGTAAGGGGTCACTACCCCTCTTGTGCAGGTCGGCCGACCTATAAATGGCCACCACCAAAGTTCTAACCACTCCATGACATGTGGGCCATGATTCTAGAAGGTCTAGAGTGGTCCCACATGTCATAGGGGGGTCGGCCGACCCCCCAAGGTGGCTTGGTGGCCACTCCTTTATCCAACCGCCATTTGCATGCCGCCATGCAAAGATGCACATGCTGAATTAAAGAAGCACATGCTGAATTATCTTGCAGCATTGATCTAAAGGCGGTTGTAGTAGTGTTAGTGTTGTTAGGAGTTAGAGTGAGCCTCTGGTCTTCAGCTCTAGTCTTCCAGGAGGTCTGGTATGCTTCTAGTATTTATTTCTCTCTTTGTAAGACTTGAGTTATTTTATATAGTTATCATCTCTACTTTGCCTTAGTACTTTACTTTATTGCAACATGACTAGTTATGTTGTATTGGTTATTAGCATAGTCATAGTTGTTTGATAGTAAGATAATGGTAGTATACCTTTGCACTGGTTCACCGCCCTTAACCCAGTGCTCTAATCAATTTCACTGGACATCAGATTAGAGTAATGAGATATAGTGTAGACATGGTGTCTAGACTATACGCTTACCTGTGTCTGCGGCTTGTCCAACGGTTTATTTGTGGTACCTAGTAGGGGTGACAGACCTATCTAGGCTTTGATCCCACCACGTTCGGCCAAGTTCTTAAAGTGTAGGCCTTCTTGTGCTAGGCGGTTTAGCAACCTTCTGTTGCTAAGTGGCCTAGTGGCCCGAAGTGCAATTGTGTATGAATATTGTTCTTGCTTGATATGACTTGTCTTGCTAAGTTAGAACCATGAAGGTAGAGATAGATATTTGGAAACCTTATGCTCGCTCTCTGTCCTCCTCGCTCACTAAACTACTCTTTATCATTGGAACTTCTCTTGTGTGTCATTGCACTTATCATATATATCATTTACCCCTACCATAGTTTAGTTGGTATATTAGTTAGTGGATCATCATAGTTAGCTATCATATTCTTTCACCATTGCTTCCCTGAGGATAAATACGATACCCTGGAATACTCCTGGATGAAATGCTACAACGATATTTCTGTGTGCTTGAAGAATATTCTAAATGAGCATAATAAATACCAACAGTCCCCCTAATAGGTTATCATAAGTTACCTTGGACATGATTTTGACACCCGATCCAAGATCGCAGAAGGCGTTGTGGAAGGTTTGTTGTCCGATTGAGCATTTGATCGTCGGGTGGCCTGGATCTTCCTTCTTCATGATGAAGGGAGGATCGAGAAGATAGCCCTAATAGGAGCAAAGTGGAGGCTTACCGAACCCTGTTGTGACCATATTCACATGCTCAATTTAATCCTCTGGTTTCCCAGGAATCTTACCTTGTTCTAGAGATGGCATAGCTGCCGTTGATTGACCTAATTGTGTTTCTAGCATTTTATTAAAGCTCAATTGATTTTTCATAGCAGTTGCAAAGCTATCCATTTTTTCACCAAGAGTTTCAAGAACTTTATCAGTGACAATCATCTTTTTATTTATACCATCATCGATTTTAGATTGACCAAGAACAAGATGTTTCAATGAAGGTTGATTACTGTAAAAATTGTAATTGTAGTAATTGCTATTACCTCCATTACCTTGGTAGAAGGGGCGTGAATTCCAGTTTCCTTGTTGTTGGGGTCGATACCCGTTGTTGTTGTTAATGATGATGAAATTCACGTCCTCCTTTGATGTCTCGGGGCAATTGTTCCCCAAGTGATCATTTCCTTCGCACACCTCGCACCATGGATCAACTTCAATAGCTTGTGAGGTAGCAATGGGGTAGATGACCTCTCGTTCCTTTGTGGAACTTTCTTCTATATTCTTCATCAGGAGCTCCATCTTGGTAGAGAGCATGTCCACCTCATTAACGGTGTGCATACCTCTCCTCTTTGGCTGTAGACGTTCCTCACCCCATCCTTGGTTGATCACCATCTTTTCGATGAGGTCCTTGGCATTCCTCACTATGTGTTGGAGGAATGCCCCTCCAACGGCAGCATCAAGGTGACTACGGGACATGCTAGATAGCCCGTGGTAGAATCCTTGGATCAAGAGTCAATCGTCTATCCCATGATGAAGACAGGCACGAATGTACTCTTGGAGACGCTCCCATGCTTTGGGAATCGTCTCTTCAGACTGTTGTCGGAAGCTTGAAATCTTTCCACGAAGAGCATTGGTTTTGCTCTTCAAGAAGAAATTCTTGAGGAATGCGTTAGTGTTGACATCTCCTAACGTCATTACCAAAAGTAGAAAGATTTCTATTTCTGATAATGGCGCCAAAAATAGTTAACCACCTCTCATGCCACTTAAGCCAAGTTGTTAGCCCCAGCATGGCAGAGAGATGCGGTATTGAAATATGCATTTTCTCTTCTAATAAATAATAAATATAAATGTGTTTCTGCAAGCGCACAGATTATACCAAAGTAGCATTTTAACCAGGAGTATTCCAGGTATCGTTATTTATATTTTTACCACTGGGAAGGGATACTAAGGAATAAATGAGGAATGAGTAATGAGTATCACTGCATCTGTAATGGAGATTTGCCATCTATCTCTCTCAATACTAATTAGCATATATATATTAGCCACATAAGATAATGGTAAGCACCTCAACAGATATTATAATAAGTCATTAGCATGGAATTAGGACGAACTACAAAGATATTTCCTAAGTCATTCTTAACTATACAGTCTAGCATACTATGATTAGTGTAATTATACTTGGCAATCATGGTGAGATAAGAGATATTCATGTGTAGTGAGTATTACTAAGGAAGATGAGAAACATAGCAATCATTTCCCCATAATAGTACTACTCTGCCTGCCCTATAAACGGGAGGAGGACTACAAAGGACTCAACAGGACTGTCACTCCCGCGATCTACCTCTCGATTCGGAATATAGGGTACAATCGCAGATAAATACGGTCTAGGCACCACGCCTACACAATATCTATCATTCACCCATAGTACTGATGGATAAACGCTATACGATCCTAAACATGGATATGATTTAGATCTAACTAAGCCAAGCATATAATCATAATAGACTAAGAACAATATAATTGAGAACATAATCGAATAGAGTAAAGTCATAAACAATATAATGAAGTAGAGCAAAGTCATATTCACAATACTAAAGAACAAATGATGAACAATAAAGAACTAGAGAGAGAATCACCAAGAATCCTCTTGACAGATCCGGAAACCAATCGAAGATTGACTCCTAGTTCTAATCCTATGTAGCTATGCTAAACTAGAGATCTAGTTGATGTGGTGTCTCTAGGGCTTGATTAGGGACCTCTCCTCCTGAGATGGATCTTGAATAATGAATTAGGGTTTCAGGGGGACTCTCTCCTCATAGTCAGGGGGCCTTCCTTATATAGCCTCCTCAAATGAATGTCAGCCGTCGGATCAAACCGACCTTAATGGAGGGCTTAGATGCAACCTCAAAGGCAGTGGATAGAGGGTCCACAAGGTAGAGCCTCATTGGGCTTTGACCTAGGGCGGCCACCCTAGGGGGTAGGGCGGGCGGCGATAGAGGGTCCACAAGGTAGAGCCTCATTGGGCTTTGACCTAGGGCGGCCACCCTAGGGGGTAGGGCGGGCGGCCTGCCCCTGGGCCCGCTCGGCCTCTCGTTTCATCCCGCGCCTTCTTGACCCTTCTAGAGTATTCTTTTTCGTGCAGATGATAATTATCTCTATGTAATGCTGACATGTGGGCCTATCCTCCATATTTCCTGATATCCCCCTGCAAAAATAGACATTTACCAAAACTCGTGGAATTCTGTCAGTATAAACCTTATTTCTAGCTATTGGTTTCATTTATATCTTTATCATTGTTTAGTTGACGGTTGAATTTGGTATTTAAGGACCGTCAACAGTTAGCACACCTCTCCCATGTAGTGGCCTCTTCTTTGTGGGCGCAGAACCATTGCTTCGCCTTCCCCAATAATGAGAATGGGAAAAGACGAAGGCGAATGGCGTTAGGCGCCACTCCCTTGATAGTAAAGGTGCCACATAACTCCATGAAGTGCTGGAGATGAGCATTGGCATTCTCATGGGTCTTTCCGCAAAATGGATTGGCCTACACCATGTGGATCAAGGCGGACTTTAGCTCGAAGGTGGCATCCCTAAATTTGACCTCAAGGCTTTGAGCTACGTGGGTAGCAGACGGAGCTGAGAAGTCAGAGATCGCCTTCTAGGCCATAGCTTCCTTGAGTGGTGGTGTAGAGCCTCCTTCCTCGAATGGATTCAGGGTCGAGATGAACCTCTGAGGGGAACTTGACGGCGTCTAGTTCTCCTCAACAGCTGCTCGGGATCTTCTAGATAGTTTCCCGGCAGTTGGAAACCGCTCATACACTTTCTGGCTTTAGAAGAAAGGAAGACACAGACAGGGGTAAGCCCCTATGACTAATTGATAACTAAATTAACGAGAATCTCTAGATTCAATATAATTAAAATTTCTAGGCTAAGCTTTCCCCGGCAATGGCGCCAGAAATGCTTGTTGGTATTTCTTATGACTATTGGATAAATCCGCAAGCGCACAGATTATACCGTTGTAGCACTTCACCTAGGAGTATTCCAAGGTATCGTAATTTATATTTTCCCAAGGGAAATCTGGGCTAGAAATGATAATTAGAGAGAGATCCTAAAGAGCACGTCAACTTAGTACCAACTAGTATAGGGGGTAAACGATATATGTGATAGAAAGGGTTGATGAATGAATATGCCAAGGTAAATGATACTTAAAACAGACTAGATAGTATAGCTAGGTGGGAGGACAACGAGAAAGTAAAGGGACTCCTGTGTAATTCACTCTACTTCAATATAATTAGCTAATTAACTAGTCTAAACACTATAGTTTGCCTCCTCAGTACAAGTATGCTAGGCGAGGGGATAGATCAGTAGGAGGACAAAACTCCTATCGGACCACGCCCTCTTCTTATGGGGGCCTTACCTTTTAAGAACTTGCCTAAGAACACGTGGTGGAATACAAAGACTAGACAAGGCTGTCACTCTCTTGCTAGCTACCACAAACAATCCGTGCAACAAGCGGTAACCAAGGATAAGGTGATGTATAAGCACCACGCTTACACACAACTTATTACTTTGACTAGGATCTATAATCAAAGAACCCAATGACCGACAATGATCACATACGGGAAAGGCCACAAGGATCCCAGACTATTGATGTAAAGACTATTAAAGAGCAAAAGCATATAACAAGACTATATCTAGTATAGAAATGCTCAAAGTAAATACTAAGTAAAGTAGAGGAAAAGTAATATATTGAATAAAGATAAAGTCTTGCAAAGAAGGAAAGATACAAGAGCTATAACAGACTTTCCAGAAGACGACTCCAGAAATCCCGAGCACAGCTCGACTCAACTCTAACTCCCACTCTAGACTAACTACAAGAACAATCTGAGGAATGGAGCTTGTAGGCATCTTCACCATGTCTAGAGAGGGGGGTATGAGCCTCTATTTATATTGGGAGGTGGAGTAGGGGATACTCCATCACCACGTCATCGATCTAGGAGGCTTCAAATCTCCACCCTTGGATCCAATCGCCTTAGAACCGACTTGGAGTGGATGGTTGTGATCTTCAGCATGTGTTAGTGAGTATGGCGGTTGGCAGGTGTTGAACCGACCTAGGGGGAGGTCGGCCGACCCCCCCTATGGCCTGTGGGCCATCCTCCACCTTCTATAAGCAACCCCACTAGTCAGGGACCAAGTGGGGGGCCTTGTGGGGCTAGGCAGAGGTCGGCCGACCCCCCCTTGGGGGCTCTAGCCCACCTCGGCCTTCCAGGTGCTGGTCCCACTTGTCATTGGTGTTGGATGTTGGTCCTAAGGTAGTTGTCACGTTTATCTCTTTGGTGTGGGCCCATGGATCCATGTGCTTTCCATGTGAGCCATTGAGAGAAAGCACAGAGTGATCCAAGGGTTGGAATTCACTCTAAGGTGCCTCTCCTAGATCATGGCCAAGAGGGGAGAGCTGGTGGGTCGATAGGGTGGTCGGCCAACCCCCTATGTGGGTCCCACTGGCTCTCCTTTGCTCCATTTCTTCATTCCTGAATTCACATACTCATGGACATGTGGAACTTGTTATTTGATAAAGTATGCTCATGATGTTATTGTTTTATCCTTGATCCTGAGGTTGTTGGGAGCATTTTGGTTATGTAAAAGTGTATCATTGTTGGTGCCAACACTGACCTTCTCTAGCATAGCAATCCTAACATTCTTCTGTGCCAGCTCAAAATGCAAGCCTATGCAAGACTTGCATGCAGCATCTAAGCTAGGCCTAGCCTTCAGCTCACTATACTCCTCAAGAAGAGTGCTATACTTATCCTGAAGAGTGATAAGACTAAACATGTGAATGGCACAAGTATCACACTCTACCTCCTCGGTAACTACCATAGAAGATCTAGCAAACTCAAGCTCCTCTATCGCTTTCAGATACTTAGGCTTAAAATCATTTCTCTCACGAGCCGCATGCTTGAGCAAAGCATCCTAAATAAGCAAAGTGACATTCATGGACTCAAGATCGAAAGAGAGAGACTCGTTGGTGGATGTTACCTTGGGTGTGTCGGAGTCATTGTTGGAGTCATCTTTCCGCTCACTGACCTCGACTGCTTTAATCGCCATGGTGTAGAACCCACCGTGATTGGCATCAACATATAAGTAGAGGCCATTGAGCTTATCCTCAATCTATCCCTTTGACTCATCATCGTCGCTTGAAGAAGAGCCTCCATTGGTGGAGCACTCGATGTTGCTGATTGGCCTTCACCTTGTTGAGCACCTTCTTCGCGGATCTCCTGTGGAAGCCGCCCTTGGCTTTGTGCTTGTCGTCGAAGTGGTGCTCACGCTTGTCCTTGCACTTGGTGAAGTCACCCAAAGCTTTCTTGGGTAGTTTGCGATGAAGTGATCCTCATCACCACAATGGTAGCACCCCTTGGTCGCGCCACCACGTCACCGGTTCAAGCAGTTGTTGTGAAACCGCGAGAACCTAGTGATGACCAAGGCTAGCTCATCATCTCCAAGAGCCTCCACTTGTTCCTCTATCACAGAGATCAAAGACGAAAGAGCAAACAAAGCTTGTGAAGGGTTAGAGGAAGAAGACACACCACTGGGGCCGGAAACCAACGCCATAGAAGGGTTCGACGGGTTCTCAAGCTTGGCCCGGGTTTGGTGGTCGATCTCTGAGGACTTGAGCTTGCTAAACAACTCGTCCACGGTGAGGGCATCATAGCCTAGTGACTCCTGAATGGCAGCCACCTTCATCTCACACACCCTCCGATCAAGAGCATGCAAAAGCTTGATAGCCATCTCATGATCATCATAGGGAAAGTTGGCCTAATTGGCATGCATCTTGTTGATGATAGATTGGAAGCGAGTGAGCATCTCGTAAACAGATTCGCTGGCCAACTGTATGAAGTTCTCGTACTCCCTACGGTATGTGTCGAAGAGTCTGGACTTGATCTGAGGGTTGCCCTCATGATATCTCACAAGTGTTTGCTAGATCTCTCGTGCCATAGTGAGGTTTGAGACTCGCTCATACTTGGTAAGACACAAACTCGAGAAGAGGATGCTACAGGCTCTTACGTTTGAAGCATTTGTGTGACTTGGGTTTGGGTAACTCGTGCACCAAGAACCACGTAGTCCTCATTCTCACAAACCTCCCAAATATTCGAATCAACTCCTTGTAGGAAAACGGACATACGCACCTTCAAATAGGAGAAGTTCGTTCCATCGAAAAATGGAGGTTTGACAACACCTCTCTCCATGCCGCCTTCACGGATCATGGACCGATTAAGGTGGAGTGATCCTTAACCGGCTCCGATACCAATTGAAGGACCGATAACAGCGACCAAAGGGGGGTGAACGGGAGCCTCAAATTTCTCAAAGAAATGTTCAGGCCACTCTTCCCAAAAACAACCCCAACAAGCAAGCTTACCCACACAGCAAGATCACGCCCTAGAGAGGGTGGATACCTTTGGTGATGACCAAGAGGTACAACGGATCTTCTAGAACCCAAAAACTCAAACCGAGACACCGATAGTGAGGCTCTCAAACTCTAGAGATAAGATATAAGAGCTTACCCAAAAATACTCATTAGAACTGGTCTCAAAAGTCCTTCACCATTTTCCCTACGTGATTATGAAAGCAACGCGACAAACGGAACTCAATTCGGAGTCCGGACGAGAGAGAAACGGATGAAACAGTGTGCAATGGACGTTGTCTCAGAGAACAACGGACGCGAGTCCGATGGCAACGGATGCGAGTCCGATGCAGCGTCCGTTGCACATAAAAAACAGCCCGAAACATCCCTGGCAACGCACACGAGACCATGGAGAAGGCAGCATCAGATTCCTAGTAATGCAGCGTCCATTGCAGTATCCGATGCCCCCGAAAATAGCGTGAATCACACAAAAATCGCCAGAACTTGTTCGTTTCAACTCCAACAGAATCCAAATTTTGTGGAGAGGTTTCTTAGGTAGATGAAACTCTACTCCATGAACATCTTGATCTTCCTACCCTCACAAATTGTAGAATCAATTTGGGAAAAGCAAAATAGAGTGAAGAACAAGCCAAAACACAAACTGATCGATCTCTTAGCTCACCCTATCCTTGCCCGATTCCTTTGGTGGATTTGAACACAAGGGGTAGTAGCACCTTTCACTTCAAACGGATTTCCAAAACACGCAGCGAGGAGGGAGATCAAGTAATGGGAATCAAAGAACGAAGATATCAAAACGAAGAACGCAAGCACAAGCAGTTTCGAAATTGAATCCCGAAGGAGACAAGGAGGTGAAAGGACCGTGATGCCTAAGAGGGGGGGTGAATTAGGTCATTTAAAAACTACTCCCTAAACTATGGCCTCTTTTTCTAACTTTAGCAAAACCTATGCAAAAGATAAACTAACTAGAAGTGCAACTATGGTTTTGCTAAGTGTCGCTATCTCTACCGTAAAAAGAGTTAACCAACCTAGTTTCCAAACCTACCAACTAGCCTATCAACTAAGCTAGGAAAGGTAAAGAACACAATGTAAAAAAAGTAAGTGTGGAAGGTAAAGAGCAAGGTAGAGATGCACACTCCCGTCGATGACTCCGGTATTTTTACTGAGGTATTGAGAAGCGCGCAAGCTTCCCCCTAGTCCTCGTTAGAGCTCCTCGCGAGGAATCCCGCGTAAGGGCCAAGTCCCGGTCGGGTAACTCCGTGGATAGCCTCGGGCTCTCCCCACGTGCAAGTGGTTCTCCGATGTGCCTTCCGGTAAGCCTTGCCCGGATGCTCTCCGCCGTCTTCACTATCAAGCTTCCGGCCAAAACGCCGCGGGCCTTGTTCCCTTCGGTACACCGGTGGCGGCGACACCACAAACGCGGTTGGTGTGATCGCGCAAGATTACAAGCCCCACCGAGTACAAGCTTGGTGCGCGCAAGCACCCTTTGATCAAGAGGTTTACAAACCTCACTAACACTAGTCTTACACCTAGAGCAAGTGTATATGAGTGGTCTAACTAACCTAAGCACTTCCCAAAGCACTTATGCTAATCACCAAGTATATCTCTAAGCACTATGCATATGGAGAGCAATAGAATTGTGTATCAACACCCTTGAATGTTTCCCAAGTCTCCACACTTTCATTTGGCCGGCCATGGGTGGTATATATAGGCCACAACCCAAATTGAGCCGTTGGTGCCCTTGAATTGCTTCTCTTTGTACCTCTGGACACGGACAACAACGGGGGTCCGGACAATTGCGTGTGCGTCCGAAAGCCGTAACAGTCACTGACAGCAGCCCTGCGCACAGTCGCTGATAGTGGGTCCGGACGCTATCCATTGGTCCGGACCTTTGCTCCCTATATTGGGACCAAAATATATGATCATTTGTTTTGGTCCTTCAAATTCCCGACAGCGTCCGGAGCCCTTGGAGCTCTCGGGTTCTTCTCTGTGTGCGTCCAAACGCTGGATCCATTGGTCCGGACACGCACTGTTCATAGCGTCCGGACTGACTCAGTTTTGTAGACCAAACCCTAGGTGTCCGGACGCATCCGTAATGGTCCGGACCCTCCTGTTTGCAGCATCCGAAGTCCTTTTCTTTAGTGTTTTCATCCGGCCTGATTTCCAAAAGTCCGGACGCGAGGCGACGAGCATCTGGAAGACTTTGTATCTTTGCGCTCTTGCTTCCGAGTAGGTTCCATCCTTCATGCTTGGACTTTGCTTGATCTTTTAGGTCTTCTATATGCTTCAAATGTCTTGTTTGAGGTGTTTCCTATGACCAAAGCATGATTGCACCCTATTGGACTACAAAATAAACACTCGCAAACTTGTTAGTCCAATTTGGTTATGTTGATCATCAAACACCAAAATCTAAACTATATGGGACATGGGGTCCATGTTCCTTACAATCTCCCCATTTTTGGTGCCTTATTATAACACGACCAAAACAAGCAAATAATATAAGATGATCAAATGAAAACATATCTACTTGCTAGGATGCAATGCAAAGGCAAGTCTATATGATACTAGTTTACCAATTGAAGTTCATACTATGATGACTTATCTTGCCCTTGCACTTGTCCCCTTGTGGTATTATGGATTTATACTCCTCCTAACTCCATAATCTACTTTCCTCCCTATATTGGGACCGAAATATATGATCATTTGTTTTGGTCCTTCAAATTCCCCCCCCCCCTTTGGAATCAAACACTGAAAAGGAAGACATTAGTAGCACAAGGGAGGGTCAAATTTTGTGATCCTTTATATGTGGAATGAAGTTGATCACAAGACTTGACTCTCACATTACATAAACTAAACTCCCCCTAAGTGTATGCATACATATAGTGGATGGCAAAGCATATGCATAACCGACAATTTGCACAAAGGAGTTTAATCTATATAATGCATGGAGAAAGCATTTTAAGAATACCAAAATGAAATGCAATGATACTTATGGAAATTAATCCATGCTTAGCTCCGGGGAATTCATATTCCTTGCAATGAGACTACTACACATATGATAAACTTAAAAAGGTGTTAGTCTCAAAGCTTCCAACTTGTAGATTAGCTCCCCCTAAAAGTGTGCATACAAGCATAGAATACTTATAGGAGATATGCACATTGACTTTTAAGGTCAACATACCAAATGAAAGGTAATGTCACATGAAAGTGAACATCACTCTTACTTGGTATTTGGGGTAAGCTATCTACAATTTGGTACATTGGCACATATAAGATAATCAATTTGACAAGCGAGATATGTGTCGTGCTCCTAAACATTTTAAGAACATGTAGGTTGCTCCAAGGGTAAGAGTGATACCGAGCAATCCTACCATATGATAACCTAGTGTATGCATGACAAGAATTTAGATATGCAAATGCAATACCTAGGCATGAAGGGAACTAGATGCTAACTGAATTTGCAAGATAGAAATCTAGTTACCTAAGCATGGGAAGGGGAACTTGGGTCCCTAGTGCTCACTAACCCACTTGGCAATGATTCCAATGATCATCATGATGCATCCCATGTAATGCACCCAAACTTTTCCAAGTCTCCAAATTCCCCAAAGTCCATCGAGCTTCTCACTTCCCCTTTGGAATCCAAACCTTCTTGGTTCTCTTCATGTTGGAAATGATTTCCTTTGGCACCCAAAAGAGTTTGGCTCCATTGTTGGCTTGCTTGTTCACCTTGATGGCCACCACCTTGTCATTTTTCTTCTTCTTCAAAAGATAAGGTGTGGAGGCCTTCTTGTCCACCTAGTTGGTGTAGGTGTTGAAGAAGTTGCTTATTGCCTTTTTGTTTTGCTCTTTCTTCTTAACTCCACCTCCATTCTTCACCTTGCACATGTAGGACTTGTGACCTTCTTTGTGACAAAGGTAGGAAACCATGGTTTCTCCCTCATAAAGCTTCTTCACTCCCTTGATGGTGTTATGTTGATGAGATTGGGCTTGTTTCTCCTTGCCTTTGACTTGTGTCAAGTCCTTGGTGAGGCGATCCACTTCTTGCCTAAGTAGCTCATTCTCCATTGAAACCTCTCGTGTACATGTTTCTACAAACACATTCTCAAAAGAAGCTTGGTTGCATAGGGGTGAGTCAAATATAGAACTCTTCTTTTTAGGTGCCTCGGTGGGAGTTTTACCGGTGGCCTCAAGATTAGCAACTTTTGTTGTTAGCTCATCACAATGTTTGCAAATGGTTTCCATTTTATCAAGCAAACAATTGTAAGCATCTTGTGTGCTAGCTAACTTTGCTTTTAATTTCTCATTTTTCTTAACTAGTTTCTTATCATTGATTGTGCATTCATTTGTGCTTGCACTAGCCTCTAAAAGCTAAATTTCAGTAGTTAGCTCAGCATTAAGATTGGCAAAATTTTCATATTGTTCAAGCATGGTATTGTCTGATTTTTGTGAGTTTTCTACTTTTGCTTTTAGATCATTGATTTTCTTTTGTTGGCTAGTGCAAGCTTTAGCATATTTAAGGTTATCTTGCACAAGTTGCTTATAGGAAGGTAGATCATCATCACTATAACTATCACTAGAGCTAGAACTTTCGTTACCCCGTGCCATAAGGCATACTTGTGAAGTGCTTGATGATGATCGCTTGCGGTCATGCCTCTTGTGTTGGGCTTCATCATCACTTGATGAGTCACTCCAACTCTTGATAGTGGTGAGGGCCTTGACTTTGCAACCCTTCTTCCTTGTCTTAGGTGTGGGCTTGTTTCTTGGACAATCTTCAACAAAGTGCCCTCTCTTGTCACATCCATAACATACTTTCTTTCTTTGCTCTCTTCTTTGATTTGTGAAGATGCAATCTTCAATTTGGATGGGCAGATCCTTGACAATGAGCTTGCGAATCATCTTCTCCACTCCTCTTACAAGCTTCATAGTTTCTTCATCATCAATGGAGGAGTCAGAGGAGGTGGAGGCTTGATCATCACTTGATTCATCATCACCATCATCATCATCATCATCTTCATCTTCATCTTCTTCTTCACTTGAGGAGCTTGAGCTTGTCTCAACTTTTTTGCTCTTCATCTTTTTGCGCTCTTTACATGTGAGAGCAATTGCTTTGCTTGATGAAGATGCTTCTTCTTGACCCATCTTGCGTGACATCTCAAATGCCACAATCTTGCCAATGAGGATGGCCGGTGTCATTTTGCTTACTTCCTCCAAGTTGTGAAGAATGGTGATGATGGACGCATATTTGTCATGTGGTAGCACCGAGATGATCTTCCTTGCAATGTCCGCATCTTCTTTGTCAAACCTATGGAATTGAGCTCATTGACAATTAGATTCAAACGAGAATACATGTCCTTAACAGGCTCATCTTCATTCATTTTAAAGGAATCATAGATTGACTTAGTTAGACAATGTTTTTGCTCACGTACACTACTTGTGCCGTCATGAAGCTCATGTAATTTTAGCCAAATTTCATGGGATTTTTGTTAAGTAAAAACTTGATTTAAAACATCCACACTAAAAGATTCATACAAGTAGTTTTTAGCTCTAGCATTGAAATGAATTTCCTTTTCATCACTCGCGGTGGGTTTTCGGGATTTCATAGGGGTTTCATCCCATCACGAGTGACTCTCCAAACAGCTAGATCAACCGCTTCTAGGTATCAAGCCATTCTAGCACTATAGTAGGGAAAGTTAGTGCCGTCAAAGTGTGGAGGCCTAGCGGTATCCATCCTTCCCTCTCCTAGAGACATCAACTCGAAATGGTCTGAACCCTCCTGTTTGCAGCGTCCGGAGTCCTTTTATTTAGTGTTTTCATCCGGGCTGATTTCCAAAAGTCCGAATGCGAGGCGACGAGCATCCGAAATATTTTGTATCTTCGCGGTCTTGCTTCCGAGTAGGTTCCATCCTTCATGCTTGGACTTTGTTTGATCTTTTAGGTCTTCTATATGCTTCAAATGTCTTGTTTGAGGTGTTGCCTATGTCCAAAGCATGATTGCACCCTATTGGACTACAAAATAAACAGTCGCAAACTATTTAGTCCAATTTGGTTATGTTGATCATCAAATACCAAAATCTACACTATATGGGACATGGGGTCCATGTTCCTTACAAGAGGTTACAGCCTCCTTTCCTTATCAAAATCTTAGTTTGACATGGGAGACACCATGGATCTCAAGCAAGAAGTCTAGAGGTAGGGGAAGACCTAGGAGGTGGGAGGTGGAAGAGGCAAATGTGAGAGATAGAATGAGGATAATCCTTCATCCCCTAGATAAGGATGTCTAAGAGCTCATTTACACTTAGCCCCTTGATACATAGAGAGAACCACCTAGCCTAAGTATTGTGACCCAACTACGAGAAATATCTTCTTCTCTTTAATCGGACGGCCCTGCTTCCTGCTTGGACTTGTCGTCGCATCGATGCAACCTCTAAGATTCCAGCACGTGCCGCCGCGCTTCCTCGGAAGGTCCGGCCGGGTTTTGAGGCCCAAACCCGCAAAACCCGCCACCGGTAGCTTTTAGCTCAACTATCGAACCCCAAGTTTTGAGGCCGAAACTCGGAAACCATCCACCGGTGGTTTTGCGGCCCAAACCACCAAACCGCTCGACTCGTGCCACCTCGTCCTCGCCCGGCCCGGCTCCGAGTCCCCTGAGCCTCCTGCTCGGCTCGCTCTCCAACCGTCTTGACTTGGTCAACACGGTCTACCTCCGTGTCTTCTCGCGCTCACCGGTGCCAAGTACTAGCCACCATAGCTAGTCCGTCGGCCGTCCAGTCCATTGGTCCGAGCCTTGTTTCCGCCCTTCACCTATCTCAGTCCATCGGCACGGCAAGCCTCTACTCTACCTTCACCACGCCATTGACCACTGTCCTTGGGCCTAGAACCTGCACACCACAAGCCGATAGACAAGCACATGTTTTCTACTTTCGCAGCAAGGTTAGTGAAACCGCTCAAACTGAAACACCCAAATGTTGATCAATCACTCATCATCAAAACTAAAGACCATGGGCACATATCAACCATGTGTTCGCAATTACCTTTAAACATGGGGCTTCTTAACTGTTACTTGGGTCCTGAGCAATCGAAAGAAAGAACAATCAAATCAGGCACTATGTCTCAAAGTCTTCACTCTACCAAAATTATGGGTTTTGTAATGTTTTCGAAATAAAACTCAGAGCTTAATAGTATTACACCCTCAACTGTTTTATATATACGGTATTTGTGAATCTCACTGCAGCATTAATAATGTCATGCCCTCCTATACTAGTAAATATACTGGAGTTCATAGGTATGGCTTAACAAGGTTAGCATACTTACTTCATATATATTGTAAAGTCAAACAATAGATCCAAAGAGAGTTAAGTCATACAATCAAGTTTAGATGTGCATGTGTGTGGATATGATGGATATATGGTGGTGATGGTGAAAAACTAATTCTACTTTGCTCCTTGAAATGAATCTCTCTTTGAAATTTTGAAATTTTTGAACATGTCTAGAGAGTATGACCTATCTTAATCTTTATTTATTTTTCTGAGAGGTGCATCAGACACTTGTCCATTTTTAATTCCTCTTTCTTTTTTTAATAGCTTTTTCATAGCTCATACCTCCATCACCAAGAAAAACTATTGAGAGAGTATAACAAGAACTTGGAGCATTTATTGAATGAATGGAAATGGAATGAATATTTATGGTGGTAGTTACTCTCAGTGTAAGAGTAAGACCTTTTTCTGGTGGATCAATGGCATGTTGTTGCGCCTATTCCAGTGTAGAGTAGAGCATATTTGGGTGGTGTGTACGTAATCTTAATACAAAGACAGGTAGCATGAATGAGTCTTCCTAATATAAATGTATAAATATATGTCTTTGGTAGGAATTCAAACTATGTCATACAAGAGCTCATCAAGTAAGATTTTAAAATTTTCAAAAGATAAATCACCAGAACTTAGTATTGCTAGGAGTAAGATAAATAGTAGCTAGACTTTCATATCATATCTCCCAACCACCTAGACTTAGTTTAAGTATATGCCTCCACAAGTTTCAGGTTCAGAGTAAATTCTTATATCAAAGCAGTTATAGCCAAAACTCAGGAGAATTTAAGGTTGAAAACTAGGTATTTAAAAGGGATTACAACAGAGAAACTATTCATCATCTCCAAGACAAAATTATTGTTCATAGCTTTTATTGACTCTAAGAAAATTAAACACACACCCTAACTAAACATATCTTTATTTAGTACTCATAAGACTCGACAGACATGGACCTTCATGAGCCCACATATTTCTGACAATTTTCAGTTCTCTTATGATACTATGGTGAACCTTCATGTGCTCACATATTTTTGATAATTTTATGACTATAAGATAGACTCAATAATCGCATAGGTATACTTACCTGATAACTAGGGGTGCCCTCACCCAAGATTTATTTTGCCATGGTTGAGTTGAATGATCCATGGAGCCAGCTTCTCACTAGTAGACTCCTCATTAGACTCACTCCTCCTTGGTGCTTTCAATCTTGCATGGTTATAGTCCGACAAGAACAAACAAAACTCGTGGCTCCATTATGAAAATGGGTTAGCGGTTAGCCAAAAGAGTAATTGAATATTCTCATGAGCTAATTTAAACTTTAATAGATTCTAGTAGGAATTGAATATCTCTTTTTTAGTATTTTCTATTTTATAAAGTAAGCGAAATAAAAATTATTTTTATGTCACTACAGTAAATTCTCTTATGGTATTGCTATAAGTTCTCTCACATGGGGCTTAGTATATTTTATGACAGGAATTGAATATCTCTTTTTTAGTATTTTCTATTTTATAAAGTAAGCGAAATAAAAATTATTGTTATGTCACCACAGTAAATTCCCTTATGGTATTGCTATAAGTTCTCTCACATGGGCTTAGTATATTTTATGATGCAATAATAATATTTATTTTGTTTTTCTTTAAGTATGCAAAAAGATAAAGGTGATAAAATTGCTAAATGATAACTAATTAGATAACTACCATTTTTACCTTGTGGCAAAGGAATGAGATTTATAGTCTACCGATAAGACTAGATAGGAGAGATGACTTACTTGTCTGATTTGTCATCTGAGGTAGACTTAGATGATTCCTCATTTTTGTGTGGTGCATCTTTGTTCTCCTCCCACCATTCTTGTACTCATACTCTGGTCTCTTATGCTTCTTCTTTGGCAATCTGGTCCATTCTTTCAGCTTGTTTTTCCCATTCGCTCCAACGGGGTTCCTTTACTGCTTCTTGTTCCTTCTATTCGGTTTCATCCTGATCATTTAATCGGTCTTCATACCTAGAAACTTCGCCAGGATAGTCCTCCCAACCATCCTACAACTGTTGGGTTGCTTGACGACGGGTATGGTGTCTTCTTCTGTTGCGTCGCTAAGTGGGCTGCATATGATTAGTACAACTATTGAATTTAGAGCATACCTTTCCAATGGGTAAGTTGAAGTGGATTTGTCCAGATCCTATGAAGACGATGGCTCTAATAGTGTTGAGGAATGGTCTCCTCAGGATAATAGTCATGTCATCTTCATCCTGTGTAACACCCTAGTTTTAGGTTCTGCAAATAGAAGTTAAACTTAAGCTTTTATTCAATTTATACTCATGAAAATATAGGGGAAATTAAAACTTTTTGGAATAAAAGCAATTCACCTAGAGCTTAGTAACATGTATGTTGCACTCATGCTTAACTTTTGGCCTTTGGTTGAGTGTAGGATAGGTTGGTGTTGATGCTTCTTAACGTCATTACCAAAAGTAGAATAATTTCTATTTCTCATAACAGTGCCAAAAAGGGTTAACCAACTCTCATGCCACTTAAGCCAAGTTGTCATCCCCAACATGGCAGAGAGATGCGGTATTGAAATATGCAATTGCTCTAAGTGAATATGAATAGAAATGTGTCTCTGCAAGCGCACAGATAATACCGAAGTAGCATTTTAACGAGGAGTATTCCAGGTATCGTTATTTCTATTTTTACCACTGGGAAGGGATACTAAGGAATAAATGAGGAATGAGTATTAATGATCAATGAGTATCACTGCATGTGTAATGGAGAGTTTTCATCCATCTCACTCAGTACAAGATAAGTGTCACATAAGATATAGATAATGAATGAATAGTGACAAAAGATAAATACTGATCAGCATAAATATAGCCACATAAGATAATGATAAGCACCTCAACAGATATTCTAGCAAGTCATTAGCATGGAATTAGGATGAACTACAAAGATATTTCCTAACTTATTCTTAACTATACAGTCTAGTATACTATGATTAGTGCAATTACACTTGGCAATCATGGCGAGAAAAGAGATATTCATGTATAGTGAGTATTACTAAGGAAGTGAAGAACATAGCAATCATTTCCCCGTAATAGAACTGCCCTGCCTGCCCTACAAACGGGAGGAGGACTACAAAGGACTCAACAGGACTGTCACTCCCGCGAACTACCTCACGATCCGGAATGTAGGGTACAATCGCAGATAAATACGGTCTAGGCACCACGCCTACACAATATCTATCATTTACCCCTAGTACTGGTGGATAAACGCTATACAATCCTAAACATGCAAATGATTCAGATCTAACTATGCCAAGTATATAATCATAATAAACTAAGAACAATATATCTAAGAATATAAACGAATAGAATAAAGTCATAGACAATATAATGAAGTAGAGCAAAGTCATATTCATAATATTGAAGAACAAATGAAGAACAATGAAGAACTAGATAGAGAATTACTAATAATCCTCCTGACAGATCCGGAAACCAATCGAAGATTGACTCCTTCTAGTTCTAATCCTATATTGCTATGTTAAACTAGAGATCTAGTTGATGTGGTGGCTCTAGGGCTTGATCAGGGGCTTCTCCTCTTGAGATGGATGATGAATAATGAATTAGGTCCGAGAGGCTCTCCTCTTCAGGGCCATGGGGCCTTCCTTGTATAGCCTCCTCAAATGAACGTCGGCCATTGGATCAAACCGACCTTGATGGAGGGCTTAGATGCAACCTCAATGGCGGTGGAGAGGTGGTCCCACAGGGCAGAGCCTGTTGGGCTCAACCCTAGGGCGGCCGCCCCAAGGGGTAGGGCGGCCGCCCTGCCCCTGGGCCCGCTCGGCCTCTCGCTTCTTCCCGCGCCTTCTTGACCCTTCTAGATTATTCTTTTTTGTTCAGATGATAATTATCTCTTTGTAAACATGACATGTGGGCCTTTCCTCCATATTTCCTGATATCCCCTGCAGAAACGGACATTCAACAAAACTCGTGGAATTCTATTAGTTTAAACCTTATTTCTAGTTGTTGGTTTCATTTAGATCCTTATCCTTGTTTAGTTGACGATTAATTTTGGTACTTAAGGACCGTCAACAACTCCCCCAAGCTTACCTTTTGCTCGTCCCTGAGCAAAGATAGACTCAGTGATGGATCAGGAGTTGCTGCAATGCTTTCACGCCTTACAAGTACACATGCTTTCAAATAAGATCTCATCCTCAGATTAGATCAACTATTAAGATAAAAAAAACTTACTCTTTTTGCCTTCCACCATGGGGCTTGTAACCGTCACCTGTGTCTTGGGTAGTTGAAAGACAAAATGGTCCAGTCAAGCACCATGTACCTTGCTCTTCGATCAACTATAGCTCCGGAGTTTTTAGAGATTTTCAAAATAAAACTAAGAGATTCCTTGTATGACTCTCTCAGTCGCTCCTTTGTGGTATTTTTGGATCCTTACCAAGACATTAATGGTGTATGCCTTTCTCTCAAATATGTGGTATTTGTGGTATGAGGCATTGTGGTATTGCCCTCTCTCTCTCACCCTACTTCTAATAGGCTAATCTGTGGAGCTCATAGGTGGGAGATAGCGTATACATACTTACAAGACATATGTTGTAAAGTCAAACCGTGAATCCAAAGGAATAGGTCAATAAGTCAAATCAAGATGTGCATGTGTGGTGAATGAATGGTGTATGATGATGATAATGGTAGTGGTGAATGATGATGATAGTGGCAGTGGTGAAAGTCTAATTCTACTTATGCTCCCTTCTGATAGATATACCTTTCTTGTATTTGAAACCTTTTTGGAAGGAATGAGATGCTTGATATAATACTTTTCTTTTTTTGAAGTGGGTATCTTGTACCCCTAATTCTACTGTCGGACACTTGTCCATTTTTACCTCTCTTCTCACTTTTTATTTTTTTTGAGGTTGGCGGACATTTTGCCCTTTTTATTTCCTCGTATCTCTTTTTTTTCTTTTTTTTAAGAGCACTCATCCTTGTAGAGCTATAAAGCGAACACTGACTGGAGCCTTTATTTCACAGTGATAAAACAGGAATAGGAGAATATTTATGTGTTTCTATTCTCTCCCGGATTAGGAGTAGAATGTTTTTGGTGGGTGGATCTGGAGATGGGAATGAGTGGATATATGTGGATGCGTACTTCTGGGATAGAAGTAGCATATGTGGGTGTAGTGTAATTGAATGTGTACTTCTGAGGTAGAAACAACATGTATGGATGTGTGTGAATCTTGATTCAAACCACATGACTAGTTCCCGAGGGTCGCACAGCTTGACTACACTCAATGCTCATAAGCAGTATGTAAAAAATGTATGGTTTCCTAATCTAGTAAGCATGTATATATGGCTATGGTAGGAATTTAAACTCTTGTCATACAGGAACTCATCATGTGGTATTTTCAAAGTTTTCAAAAGATAAAATTCTCCAGAATTCTAGTATCTCTAGGAGCAGATAAATAGTAACTCAAACCTTCACATATCATATCCGTCAACGACTTAGACTTAGATCAGGTACTTCCTCCACAAGTTTTAGGTTCAGAGCAAATTTCAAACCATAACAATTATGCCTAACTTGAGAGAGAGATCAAATTTGAAAACTAGGTACTTGAAAGGTATTACGACAGAGCAACTATTCATCATCTCCATATTAAGAGTTTATCATTGGGATTCATTTTAGCATAGCTATTTTATTTTATTCTCTCCTATTATTTATTAGCAAACTTGTAAACTAAGCAAAGACACAAATATATAAGCGGGAAAATATTTATTGGGTTTTCTATGATTATGCATCTTTTTATTTTTTTAGTAGAATATAAAGACCGATAGGTAGAAATACTTAGCTGAGTATGGGGGTGCTCTCCCCCAAGCTGGATTTTGACGTAATTTCTTCTGATGTAGTTGGTATGTGGGGATGCTCTCCCCAAGCTTGATTTTGACATAATTTCTTCTGGTGTAACTGACAGGTAGCAGAGGTGTTTGGATGTCCTCTGGTTGCTGTTCTTCTTTGATCCTTGAATTCTGTGAAAGCTCAAATAGACAACAAAGCTTGTGGAACTGATTAAGTGTTAGCCATAAATCTCTAGCCTGAATCATGTTGAGCTTCCTCTACTAGGTGTTATTATTTAGCAGGATCATAAACTTATAATTTTTATATTTTATATTTTATAAAAAAAAACATATTTATTTTTAGGCCACCACAGCGAGTATACTCATGGGTTTTATGCCACGAGTGTATTCACATAGGGCTTAATAGTTTTAAAATATTTTTATTTTCTTTCTAAGATGGTATAAACATGATTAACTAAATTGAAGAAGTAAATAATTAAGGGAAAAGATAACTACCAAGTGTTACCTCTGTTCATGGTGTTTGGTGGTTAAAGTCCTCTGAACAGGACTCCATACGTCCTTAGTTGTCCTGGGGCTCGTTGGACGGCGTAGCTAGCGCCTCCGGCTGCGCTTCTTCTTCTAGTATGATTTCTTTTTCTCTCCACACTCATGTTGGTGTTGTAGCCTTCCTAGGACAAACTCTTGGTTTTGGATATTCATTACAATTGGAAGGACATACCTCTCCTTCTTCACAAGAGTCTCCACTCTCGTGCCTTGAAACTTCTCCTTTATAGCTTTCCCATCCGTCCTTGGTGTTCTGCATCTTCTGGTTGCGGTAGCGACGTCTTATTCTCATTCTATTCTGATTAGATTCTTCAACAATATAGTTAGCATTAAAGTAACGACGTACCTTTTCAGAGGGGATGTGTAGGTGCACTTCTCCTGTCCTGATGTAGATGATGGCTTTGGTGGTGCTTAGGAATGGCCTTCCAAGGATGATAGGTGGATCATAATCATCTTCTCCCATATCAACGACTAGGAAGTCAGTAGGGATGAAGTGGTCATCAATCTGGATGGGGACATCTTTGGCTATGCCCTCGATGACGCGACATGTCTGATCTGCCATCTGGAGTTGGGTGTATGTTGGGTGTAAAGGCATTGTACCATACAAAAACTCATAGGTCAACTTGGCCATAATGTTGACACTCGATCCGGTGTCGTAGATTGCCTTCTGGAAGGAGCATCTGTTGATTGAACATTCAATGGTTGGGACACCTGGGTCGTCCTTCTTGATCAAATGAGGGGATCTGATTTGGTGATCTTGATTATTGTCGAGTGTCGTGACCATCCTTGCTAGTTCTGTCCGTACTTGCCTCTTGTTCTTGTTTTGCTTGTTCCTTCTGTTGGTCCTCTTCATTAGATCATCTTGAGGTTGTTCAGAAGCTTGTATGGTTTTGTTCTTGAAGGTAAATGTCTCCTTCTTCCCTTTGTTGAAGAAACTGATCTTGGCAGTGCTAGCATAGATGACAGCTCTGGCAGTGTTCAAGAGTGGCCTCCCAAGGATGATGGGTGACTTCTCATCAACGTCGGTCTCTATTACCATGAAGTCTGCTGGGACATACGAGGTACCAATCCGGACACGAATATCTTTTAATATTCCTCTCGGGTAGCATAGTGTCCGATCTGCAAGCTAGAAACACAGGGTTGTATCTGATAAAGGATAATTAAATAATTTCTCATAGATTACCCTGGGCATGACATTGACGCTTGCCCGGAAGTCACAAAGTGCTTCAGGGAATTCTGTGACGCCAATGGAGATTGGGATGACTGGTCATCCTGGATCTCCTTTCTTAGTTGGCATAGAGTCGTCCACACCACCCTTTGGTGGGGTTGTTCCAATAAGCACCTGCATCAAATATGTCTACAAGGTTTGCAGATTCTAGTCCTTCCGGTTGTGATGGAATACCGGGGTTAGTGGTAGGAACAGCAGCACCTATCTGGGTTAGCTGAGAGTCAATCATTGTATTGAAGCTAATTTTATTCTTAATGGCAACAGAAAAATTATCCATTCTATTATTTATGTTTTCTAATATTTTATCATTGGAGGCTATTTTCTTAGACATGTTATCCATTAATTTTCCTTGGTTAGCTACTAACTCTCTCAAAGGTGGAAAACTAGGATTATTATAAGAATTGTTACCTTGATAATTACCTGAGTAGTTACCTGAGTAGTTAGACCTTTGTGGTTGTTGGTTCCAACCTTGATTTTGCTGAGGACGGTTGTAGTTGTTGTTGTTGATGTAATTCACATCCTCTTGCAATTCTGGACAATGATTGCCTGAGTGTCCAGTGTCTCCACACTCCTCATAGGTCATGTGAGAGTTGTAGATGTTCATGACTTCTTTCTTTTCTCCAGCTCTCTCATCGAGCCTCTTCATGAGCAGGTCTAGCTTTGCTGACAGCATGTCTACCTCTTTGAGCTGGTGCATACCTCCACTCTTCTTGTGTGTTTGAGTTCTTTCCTCACCCCAACCTTGGTTGGATGCCATCTTCTCCACAAGAGTTGTGGCTTGTGGTATTGTAAGTGACAGGAATGCTCCTCCGGGAGCAGCATCCATGGTTTCACGTGTGTTGTTGCTGAGCCCATGATAGAACGTCTGCATAAGTAACCAATTCCCCATTCCATGATGGGGACATTCTAGGATGTAATCTTGGAAGCGCTCCCATGCTTCTGGAACGGACTCATCATGTTGTTGCTAAAAACATGAAATCTTCCCACGGAGAGCATTGGTCTTCCCCATGGGAAAGAACTTTGCTAGGAAGTTGGTGGAACATAGTGCCCACGTGGTATTCTTCTCCTTGGTTGCATAGAACCACTGCTTCGCTCTTCCCAAGAGTGAGAATGGGAAAAGGCGAAGTAGTATGGCATCTCTTGGGATGTCCTTGATGGTGAATGTGTTGCAAATCTCCAGGAAGTGTTGGAGATGAGCACTAGCGTCTTCGTGTGCCTTCCCACAGAATTGGTTTGCTTGCACCATGTTGATGAGCTCATGCTTGAGCTCAAATGACCGATCAATG
Source organism: Microstegium vimineum (assembly GCA_022036555.1). NCBI lineage: Eukaryota > Viridiplantae > Streptophyta > Magnoliopsida > Poales > Poaceae > Microstegium > Microstegium vimineum. The sequence goes on from CM039134.1 coordinate 34,008,510, forward strand.
TCCACAGCAGGTCTAGTGCGGATGTTGTCCGTGGTGGGGGCTGAAAACTTACGGATTGACTTGTTTGCCATGGCTTCGAACTCCAGTGTCAAGTCTCTAGCGATGTTTTGGTGATCTCCTCGGTTGGACGAAGCTTCAAGTTGAAATGTTGATGATGATGATGTTGTTACTTTCTTGAGCTTGGCTTTTGTCCTTCTGATTAATGCTTCGGGATTTTCAACGAAATTGTCTGGAAGATCAAACCTATTCATACATTACCCTGCATAAAATGATAGGAAAAATAGGCGTAGATCAAGGGTAAAGCTATACGAGTAGAGAATTGATGTTTTCTTGATCCATTAGTGATGCAAGTGATAACTCATTTATTCCTTTTAATAGCTAATCAACCTTCCCCGGCAACGGCGCCAAAAATGCTTGTTGATGCTTCTTAACGTCATTACCAAAAGTAGAATAATTTCTATTTCTGATAACGGCGCCAAAAAGGGTTAACCACCACTCATGCCACTTAAGCCAAGTTGTCATCCCCAGCATGGCAGAGAGATGCGGTATTGAAATATGCAATTGCTCTAAGTGAATATGAATAGAAATGTGTCTCTGCAAGCGCACAGATAATACCAAAGTAGCATTTTAACCAAGAGTATTCCAGGTATCGTTATTTATATTTTTACCACTGGGAAGGGATACTAAGAAATAAATGAGGAATGAGTATTAATGATCAATGAGTATCACTGCATGTGTAATGGAGAGTTTTCATCTATTTCACTCAGTACAAGATAAGTGTCACATAAGATATAGATAATGAATGAATAGTGACAAAAAATAAATATTGGTCAGCATAAATATAGCCACATAAGATAATGATAAGCACATCAACAGATATTCTAGCAAGTCATTAGCATGGAATTAGGATGAACTACAAAGATATTTCCTAACTTATTCTTAACTATACAGTCTAGTATACTATGATAAGTGCAATTACACTTGGCAATCATGGCGAGAAAAGAGATATTCATGTATAGTGAGTATTACTAAGGAAGTGAAGAACATAGCAATCATTTCCCCGTAATAGAACTGCCCTGCCTGCCCTACAAACGGGAGGAGGACTACAAAGGACTCAACAGGACTGTCACTCCCGCGAACTACCTCACGATCCGGAATGTAGGGTACAATCGCAGATAAATACAGTCTAGGCACCACGCCTACACAATATCTATCATTTACCCCTAGTACTGGTGGATAAACGCTATACAATCCTAAACATGCAAATGATTCAGATCTAACTATGCCAAGTATATAATCATAATAAACTAAGAAGAATATAACTAAGAACATAAACGAATAGAGTAAAGTCATAGAAAATATAATGAAGTAGAGCAAAGTCATATTCATAATATTGAAGAACAAATGAAGAACAATGAAGAACTAGATAGAGAGTTACCAATAATCCTCCTGACAGATCCAGAATTCAATCAAAGATTGACTCCTTCTAGTTCTAATCCTATATAGCTATGCTAAACTAGAGATCTAGTTGATGTGGTGGCTCTAGGGATTGATCAGGGGCTTCTCCTCTTGAAATGGATGATGAATAATGAATTAGGTCCTTATTCATTTCTAGTTGTTGGTTTCATTTAGATCCTTATCCTTGTTTAGTTGACGGTTAATTTTGGTACTTAAGGACCATCAACAGTTGGGTGAAGTTCAAACTCAAATTTCGTTTGAATTTGAGCTAGTTTTCCAAAACAAATAAAAAGAAAAGAGTTTTCCTTTCTCTCTCACTCTTTCACTCTTCTGGCCCAACAACAAAACCAGCCCAGCCCTTCCCCCTCCCCTTCCCGCACTCCTTCCCCCTCGGCCCAACCAACTCGGCCCAGAGTTGAGCCCATGCGGCCACACCCTCACCTGGAACCCTCACTCACTGCCGCGCGAACCCCGCATGTAAGCGCCGAACGCCAGTGCCGCGCACACGCGCTGCTCTCCCTCTCTCTCGCTGACCCGTGGGTCCGCCCTGTCGGCGCCAACCTGAGCGCCACACCGCTCACGCCTTTCTCTCTCTTGGCCAGTAGGGCCCGCCTCTCACCCTCTCCTTCTCTTCTTCCTTGGCGCAGCGCTGATGCCGCGCGACATCCCCCGCACGCCTTCCCTCCCTCCTCTTCACTTCGGCTTGAAAGCCATTGACGCCGAGCCATCAAGGAGGCCATCAAGACCGCCTTGACGCACCGGTCATGATCGTGCCCGGGATCACTGCCCTCGTGCGCCTATAAAGCCAACCGCAATGCCCCTGTTCCCCTGCTCTTCCCTAGTTCATGCACTGCTACTCGCACGTTCTCGCCGCTCAGAGCCTCCTCACGCGACGTCGTGAGCCCTCAGAGCATCACATCGACGTCTCGAATCCATAACATCACCGATCGCACGCCTTCACCCTTTATTTCGCCGTTTTGGCACTCACCGTGCTCTTTTCCGTGAACCAGCCACCACCGAATGCCGACGGAATGCTCGAAGCACCCACGGACCTCGCCACCACCTCGGTTTCACCTGTGGTGACTCCCTCTCTCTCCTCGCCCTTTCAATTCAGTCAATTAGGTGCCTCATGCCCCAATTCGTTGGACACAGTGGTCGTCGACCATGGCGCCACCGCGAACACCTCGCTCTGGCGGGATTCGCCTTCCACCGAACACCCCACTGCACTCGCATGATCACACCGCACTGATTTCTGCAAGCACAGAACACGCCGGCAATGGCGCCGCCGTGGACGCACCGTCCCGGACGGCCAAAGCCTCACCCGAGCAAACTCACGCACTCGCATGAGCACGCTGAACACTCCTGTGCTCTTGGTTGAAGTCGAGGAGGTTGGAGACGCCTTTCCTGCGTTCTCTGGCGAGATCGGTCGTCGGCATCCATGGCGCCGTTGCGCGCTAGAGGGGAGGACCTCCCCCTTCTCTTGCAGCCATCCGATCCATTCTGTGTGGCTCTGATTAGAGCATACCGGTTCATTTAATGATCGGCTCACCGTGAACCTGTGGACCCTCGGTCCCATGCGCACGTCAGAGCGTCCACGCACGCATGGTGCACTGTACTAGCCACACACTGACACGTGGTGCGCACACCAGCGACGACTCGGTCAGAGCCGGCCGGCTCCGCACGTTTTGCAGCTAAGCCCCTTGGGTTCTTTGAAATAAACCCGCACTCCGCATCAGTTCTAATTCATTTAATTTAAATCATGTTTTCTTCTATTTTAGCCCCTGCAGTTTTGAAATATAGAACCCGCCATCCAGAGAACGTTTTAATTCTAGAATTTATTTATTTTAATTCAAAAATAGTTCGGTTTATTTACAGAAATGCCATTGAATCTTAAAACATGCATAACTTGCTCAATTTAATCCGATTTGATTGAATTTCGCGTCCACGTGATCATAGCAACAAGTAGAATATTTTTAAAAGTTGTTTACGGTGTACTGTTCTAATTAAACTCTATTTGTTTGGATGTAATGGATGTATTGGAATGCTTGTATGGTGATTGTTTGATGTTTAGAAGAGGGTGAGCAAGCTATGTTTGAGGAGCAGTTCTTTGACCAGTAGGACCAGTAGGAGAACTTTGAGGAAGGCAAGTGTAACTAAGGCCCCTTGCACCTATATAACTATGATTCACATTTTATTTATGCATGAGTCCATTCAATTTGATAAACCATAGGCTTTCATATACTATACTTTGATCCTTATACCTTTTTTACCTATGGGTTTTAGTTGCATTATGGCTAGATGTGCTATGCTTACAATGACAAATGCTTAACCTTGACTAATGAACTTGTGGAACAAATGTAAAATGATGCTTTTTAGCAACATGATAAAGGGGGCTAAAGCACGGGTTTTGTTGCTTTAGTACCTCTCCATAGGACTCCCCTGAAGCGTCCACCCAGGAGGCCGTACTACCCCGAGTGTTATATGGCTCTGACTTTAATTCAGTACCTTGTATGTCTCTAGCTTGATAGTGGTTACCATTTATTGGCGCAAGACGAGGGGTGCCGAGGGATGTATGGCACTTCTCCTGTCTTGTAGGCGCACATAATGCTACGACCACATGTGATGCCACTCAAAGGAGAATACCCAAGCATACTTGCCATCGAAGCCTCACGACCACTAACTTGTTTGAGTATACTAACAAAAGGTTATGTAGTGAAACCCTGCCATGCCTCCTGGGTAGAGGCAGTGTGGACTTTATAAACTCCGGCAAATGGGAATCATTGCTTGGGGGTAAAGATGTACAACCTCTGCAGAGTGTAAACCTATCATGATAGCCGTGCTCACGGATACGAGCGGCCTGGATCCTTCTTGATAGCAGTTCTTGGGTTACATGGATGCGAAGACATGGTTGATATGTGCCCATGATGTTCAGTTTTGTGATGAGTGATTGCCCAACACTTGAGCGTTTCAGGTTGAGCGGTTTATACTAATCCTTGCGAAAGCATGTGTGTGCCTGTCTATCGGCTTCTGGTGTGCAGGTGCTATGCCCAAAGACAGTGGTCAATGGCGTGGAGAAGGTTGAGTAGAGGCTTGCCGTGCCAATGGACTGAGAGCGGTGAAGGGTGGAAGCGGGGCTCGAACTGAGGGACCATGGGCGCCGGTGGACTAGCTATGGTGGCTAGTACTTGGCACTGATGAGCGCGACAAGACATGGAGGTAGACCGAGTCGACCGAGTCAAGACGGCGGACGAGCGGGTCGAGCGGAGGCTCATGGGACTCGGAGTCCGACCGGGCAAGGACAAGTTGGCTCGAGTCGAGCGGTTTGGTGGTTTGGCTCTGAAAACCATCAGAGGACAGTTTCTGAGTTTGGGCCTCAAAACTCGGGGTTCGGTAGTTGGGCCCAAAGCTATCGGTGGCGGGTTTCGCGAGTTTGGGCCTCAAAACCCGGGCGGAGCTTCCGAGGAAGCAGGTATGGCACGTGGCGGAATCCTGGAGGTTGCGTCGAGGCGACGGCAACTCCTAGTAGGAAGTGGGGCCGTCCATTCAAATCGAGGAAGATATTTTCTGGAGCTTGGTCTGCAATGGTTAGGCTAGGTAGTTCACTCATGTATCTAGGGGGGTCTTTGGAAAATAGCCAAAGCCCGTTAAATAGGGGATGAAGGGGTATCCCTCATCCTATCTCTTGCATTCCTTTCTCCCACCTCAACTCCTAGGTTTCCCTTCCTCTAGTCTTCTTGCTTGAGATCCACCGTGTCTCCGGTGTAAAAACTTGATATTGTTACGAGGAATTGGAGGTCGTAACCTCCGTAGGCCATGGTGCCTTTGATTTCTTGATCGTGTCCCCGTTTTGCTTGTGTTCTTCACGTTTTGCTTTTTGCTCCCCTTTGTTCCCGAGATGAGATCTCTTTGTAGGGAGTAGCTCTTGCAATTCCATTTGAACCAAGTTGTTCGTATTCAAGAGGAGCATCTTTGCACCGAAGGATCCATCCTCAAACCTCTCGAGTACGCAGATCGGGCGATTTCTTTGTGAGGCTCCTCGTTCTTGAGTTTTTCCCCTGAATTTCTTCTCTTCCATTTTTTCTAGACCAAATTGAGCGATGATTTCTTCGGGATAGCTCCCCAACTGCACTAAGATTATGCCTACAAAATTTGGTTGCAGTTGGTGATCATTTGATGAAGTTTTGGGAATATTTGGTGGAGAGAAAATCGTGTTTCGTGTCCCTGCGCTCTGCTCATGAGCGTCGGACGCTCTATGATTTTGCATCAGATACTGGGGCGTGCTGACATCAGCGTCAGTCGCAATCCCTGTCTGCTCGGTTTAAGTTTGTGCCGGACGCTCACCATCGTCCGTCGCCTACCCGCCAGACACGTCTGTCGGCTCTGAGGTTTTGCAAGCTCTCTGTTCACTGTGCATCGGACGCTCCTCAGCGTCCGTCGACGCTCAGTCGTTGTTCGGCCTCTCTACAATGCTCTTTGGAAGGTCGACGAACGCTCGCCTAAGCGTCCGTCGCCCTGTTTTCCAGCGTCCGTCGCCTCTGCTGTTTGCAGGTTTGGTTCATTTGCTTCGGGGTTTGTTTCTCCAGGTTCCTAGCTAGCTCCGCTATGTTCCGAGGACATCTCCTAGGATATCCACCCACTTGTGGGTCATGAGTCTAGTTTTTGCTCTTGGGTTAGTGTGTGGGACAAGGGTCAAGGTTTTCTGAAAGTAATTTTTATTTGGTTCCCATTCACCCCCCCCCCTCTGGTCACCGTTTTTGGTCCTTCAATTGGTATCAGAGCTGGTCAAGGATCTTTCCACCTTACACGGTTCTTGATCCGCAAAGGCGACATGGAGCGAGGTGTTGGCAAACCTCCATTTTTCGATGGAACGAATTTCGCCTATTGGAAGGTGTGCATGTCCGCTTACCTTCAAGGGCTTGATTCGAAGACTTGGAGATTTGTGAGAATGAGGATTATGTGGTTCTTGGTGCTCGGATCAATGAGCTCCAAGTTACGCAACATGCGTCAAACGCAAGAGCCCGTAGTATCCTCTTCTCAAGCTTGTCTCTTCCTGAGTTTGAGCGAGTTTCGAGTCTCACTACGACACGAGAGATCTGGCAAACACTTGTGCGATATCATGAGGGAAACCCTCAGATCAAGTCCAGACTCTTCGACACGTATCGTAGGGACTACAAGAACTTTGTTCAGTTGGCCGACGAATCTGTTGACGGGATGTTCACTCGCTTCCAATCTATCGTCAACAAGATGCATGCCAATCGGGCCAACTTTCTCTATGACGATCATGAGATGGCTATCAAGCTTTTGCACGCTCTTGATCGGAGGGTGTGGGAGATGAAGGTGGATACCATCCAGGAGTCACCGACTTATGATGCCCTATCTGTGGACAAGCTGTTCAGTAAGCTCAAGTCCTCTGAGATTGACCACCAAACCCGGGCCAAGCTTGAACCGGAGATCCTATCAGGTGGACTTCCTAGCTTGAAAACTCCGGTGACACGTCAGCGATCCGCGCCACCTCCATCAGCCACCGTAGGATCAAACCATCTTAAATCAATGGTGGAGATCAAGTGGATGCATGGAGGCATGCAGGAAGGCGGTGGAGAGCTTTTGGGCACATATAGGCGGTTGGCCGACCGTCCTATGACGCGTGGGCCCTGTCACTCCTTCTAGAAGGTTTCCCACAGGTCAGGGGGCCTGTGGGTGCCTCTTGGCCCATACCCATGGTCGGTCGACTGTGAGTTGTGGTCTTTGGCCTCCATCTTTCGTGTGGAGCATGGCCCACTTGTTAGGGAGTCTGTGGGGAGCTTGAAATGGTACTTAGGGGGGTCGGCTGTCACACCCATTTTTAAGGACAAAAACAAGTGCATAAAAGGCTCATGTGCACCGTAGGAATAGTCGCACACATGAGTTGACAAATTATAAAAGTACCATCACAGTGCTTATTACATAGTGAATGAATATTTAGTACATAGTCTTAAACAAATAAACTATAACTAAGACGACGACTTCTGCGGAAGTTCCAAAAGGGACTGATTGACTTCAAGACTAGTAATCATTGTGGTAATCATCAATCCAATCTTCATCTATGGTGTTTGAATGAAAGGGTGAGCACATACGTATTCAACAAATATAACACAGGGTTCATGAAGCTCAAAAGGATATGCATGGTTCATAGCGGTAAGCATTTTAAATAGATCAAATTCATATTAATATCAACAATTGCCAAGGTAATTGCATAAGCTCAAATATCCATGATTATAAAGTAAATGACAATGATACAATAAATGAATAACAACTTGTGTAAGCCACATAGAAATAAGAACCCAATAATTCTGTGAGTTTTTCGAGCCACTCGTGTCCGTGAGCATGGCTATCATGATAGTTTTTAACTCTGCGCAGAGGTGTACAACTTTACCCACGAGTCGTATTGCCCATTTGTCCGGGTTTGCAACTCCCAAAACACTACCAAGGTGAGCGGGCAGGGTACACTATGAAACCTTTAAAGGGTTCGTCTAACAAGTTAGGGCCGCAAGGTTTCCATGGCAAGCAGATATAGGGCCAACCTGTCTATGGCACACTCCTTCGCGGCTATACTCATAGATTAGGAACCACACTATACCCATCTCGGCACGCCCCTTTCGCGCCATAAAGGTAACCACTGAACGAGCTAGAAAAGGTCCCCAAACTGAGCTAAAGCCAGAGCCATATAGCCCTCGTGGTTGTACTGTATATCCCAGCTTTTGCCCCCAGATAAGCTCCTATAGTCCAATGTTGCTAAAAAGCGAGTTTTATCATTATTGCATAGTCATTAACGCATTAAGATCATGTACATCCGGTATGAGCGCTAGCAATACTAATCATATGTGGTGATCAAAACATAGGTAACAAGGTATTCCAGATATCAATCACTAGGATCAAGCTATGGTAAAGAAGGAATCATGCATATGAGTTATATTTTATTCATGAATAGGACAACAAGGATAATCTCATATTATACTTGCCTTAAACACTTGCGCAACTCTCACACCAGCAGCTTCAGGTCATCACCTTTCGATCTTCAGCGCTCACAAGCGGTTCTCGTTCTACTCATAGCAAACACCATACATAGACAAACATACAAACAAGACAAAAGAGACAACTAAGAACAATACATCATACAAGAGAAAACAATGTACTAAAGAGAGATCAGTACTACAGTCAAGAGAACGTAAGAAATGCCAATAACAAAGCTATTATTAAAAGAAACGACTATTGAAAGATTTACTATATTATAACAGAAAAAGAAACATGCATACTTGATTGTATCTTTAATTAATTAAAACTATATGAAACATATTAATTCAGATTTAATAAAATTACATTTTAATTTTGAAAGACAAATGAAGCATAGTAGTATTTTATTTATAAACGATGTCATATAATTTAATCAAGTTAAACTTTACATTTGCAAAAGAAAGATATATATGAAAGCAGCTGAACAAGTTTAACAAGTTTATTATTTATGCAATATGTTTAAAATAAGCATGTATAATTAAAAGTACATTTAAGTTAACCATTAACAATATTTAATCTTGTAAATATTCTCACATAATTTATTATTAAACAAGTTAAACTTTATCTTTGTAAAAGAGAATAAACTTGTGAGAGCATCTAATCAAAATATAGTATGTATGATTAAACTAATCAAATTATATTTTAGTAGCATATTAATATTAGCAACTAATAATATTAATATTTATATATAAAATATCGTAACATAAAATCTATATTGATTTTCACTATTAAACTAGTTGCAAGTATATTAATCAAATTAATAGTTAATACTACATGGAAAAACATGTGATCGAATTTAATGTATGCAGCGTGTTTTAGACTAAGCAAATTATTTATAAAAGCATATTTAAGTTGCTATTAATGGAATTGACAATTGACTTGAGAAAACACCGAGCTTAAACATAAGTTCGTTTTAACTTGGGAAACATTGTATATGAATATTAGTTATATTTATTAATATTTATAAATTAATAAACTTACACGACAAAGAAAAACTTGTGCAAACGTGTGTGGAAACTTGTGCTCTGGCGAGGTGCAGATTAGCATAAGCATCTGCACTAGCTACTTAGGCATGCATCAACCAAAGTGCTTGCTTGCCTGGATTGTGAGAACGACCGAGCTATTTCCTACGCTGAGCATACAAAGTTATCTAACCTGGTAAAACCGCTGCAGATCACCAAGATGGCTCGCTCGTGGTGAAGTGGAAGGAGGCTTGGGGCTGGCTTGCCCGATACTGGAACAGCAAAAGAGCGGAAACTGGCTGACGGGATGCTGAGCTTCAAAAGCAAGGTGAACAACTGCAAAAGCAGGGTGACTTACGTAATGGCGAATTCATCCAGGTAGCTCTCAGCAACGAAAATCCAGCGAAAATTGCTGCTCTCGATTGAGGCAGAGCAAGACTAGCCGGCCGGCGGCAAGGCGCCAAGCAGGCACGGAGGTGGTCATAGATGGGACTGGTCGTTGGCGATCCCAAGGCCTAGCGTACGTGCGCGTCATGACGCCTGCAGTCTCCAGATGGATTCCATGATGAAGCACTCAGAAAGCCTCCAGGGCACCCCTGCGACGGCGGAGAGTCACCTCTGCAGGCCTTGATAGCGCCGAGGACGTTCACGTGGACGGAAACACTCCGGCGGCGGCAGATCGACGATGGCGTGAGTTAGGGTTGGCGGCGACATAAACAATCTGGGACTTACATATACATGAAGCAGCAGCAGCCGATGAGGCCTTTCGCATGCTATATATGGGCCGACAGAATCTCATGCTAGCTAGCTGTCCCTTCGATCAAGTAGATGGTGTGGATCGAAATCGAGTTGTACTTAGTTTGTTGCCGTGAAGTTCAAAGTGAGTCAGGACGTCTTGTTGTTGTATATATGGTCAGGCAACGTGGCCAAGTGGTGTGGTGTTGGCCCAAATCATGCAAGGATAACCAGCGGCGACACAAAGAGGCGTCAAGGCCGGACAATGAACATAGGGCGAGAGCAAGAATTATGCGGAGGTAAAAAAAAAGAAGAGTTCGAAGAAAATTAAGAAAATTTTCTAGTAATAGGTCGATGGATGATGAACTCAAATGAGTGATTTGCAGCATAAGAAAAGATATTTTGAAAGGCTCCAAAAATTTCAGGAAAATTCTTGGAGACAATTAGAAACATGAGGAAGCCAAATAAAGTATTTGGAGCTCAAGAAAAAGATATTTTGGAGCATCTAAAAATTAGATTATGGTAAAAAAAATAGAAAAAAGATCCAGAAAAAGGCAGAATAATTTCCAGAAAGAATTTAGAGACATGTTGATGAATGGTGATCTCAAAGGAATGATTTGGATCAAGAGATAAAGGATCTTGGGAAAGTCCAAAAGAAATATTAAGATCGAGAGAGCAAGAATTTGATTATATAAAAAGGCTGAGACGTGTCAGAGACCGATAACAACTTACTAATCGCATTTTAAAAAATTTATACACTCATATGCATCAAGACAAGCAACGAACAACCACCACAACAATCAAAGCCTGTCGAATTGATTTAGACAAGTTTATAAATTCACTTTTCCTATACTAAATTTATGCAAACTCAAACTAATCTTGGAAAATTTTATATCAACATAAAAATCATTTATTTTATTTAGTGTTTTCTAAGCACAATTCAAAATTGGAAATTTTAGAGTGTGACATCGGCTGACCCCCCTATGGGGTCTCTGGCCCACCTCTGTCTTCTGTATGTTGGTCTCACTTGTCATATGCGTTGGGTGTTTGTTCTGAGATGTTTGTCACGCTGATATCCTTGATGTGGGCCCATAGATCCTCGTGCTTTGATCCAGAACCATTGAGAGGTAGCACACTTGGATCCAAGGGGTAGAAAGTGCTTTGGAGAGTGTTACTTGGATCATGGGGCTTGGGATGCCTAGTGTCCCCACATGGAGGTCGGCCAACCCCCTATGTGGGCCTACTAACTCCCAAAAGTCCCCATTTGTCATTACCTGCACTGAAATAGTCAAGGAACATGTGGAACTAGTTATTGGGTAAAATATGTTCATGTAGCGCCATTCTACTCTTGAATTCAAGGCTATTGGCGGTATTTTGAGGGTGTAAAAATATGGTGAAATTACTGTCAACAAGATCCCCCATACTTACCTCTTTGCTCGTCCTCGAGTAAAGGATAAAAGTAAACATAACTATGTTATTCAAAGTATAAAGCAAGCATAAAGATTTATTCAAGACATTTATCATACAAGTGGGATATGTGGTATTTTCTAACATATATCCTTGAGGTTGAGAAATGGAATAGTTCTCAAGGCAAAGTCATCTTCCCAAAATCATATTTTAGTACTTGGAGTTTTTGATAAGTTTTTCAAAAGAAAGCTCATAAGTCAACTTACTCCTCATATAGCACTCTAGGTCACTCACAAGGTGTATGATTGCTTACCTAGGCATAACATGAGATTGCCTTCTTGTATCTCCCTACTTCTAAATGGCTTATGTGGAGCTTAGGTAGGGATAAACAATGTAGCATACTTGCATTACTTATATTGCAAAGTCAAAATAAGGATCCAAGGAGAAAAATGTCATAATCCTAGATCAAGATATGCATGTGTATGGAAAATGATAGTAGACTTTATTATACTCTTTAACTATGTATGATCTCTTTAACTTTATGATTGTTTGAGATATGGCTATCTCTCTTTTTTTTGTTAAGCTTTTGCTCATCATCATTTTTGATAGTCATATCTCTTTTGAAGAATTTGAGAGAGATCATAACATATTTCTAGAGTATTTATTGGATGATCATGGAACAAGTAAATGAAAGGCATGTTTTGCGTACTTCCACTGTAGAAGCAGCGTTTATATGTGGTATGTACGTGATCTTGATCTTTAAACTATGACAAAATTCTCAACAAGGGTCACAAGGTTTGACCAAACTCAAAGCAAATACAATAAGCATATGAGGAAGGTTTTTGAACATGTATAAACATATATGGCTTTGGTAGGAATTTCCCACTATAGAGGAGTAGTGACATTATGGTCTTATGATGTTTTCAAAAAATAATCTCCAAGTACTTTAAATAGACAGGGTATGAATCATGAGCCGAGAATGTATATCACATTGATCAACAACTTAGTCAATATAGTTTCCTGTCAAGATATTTTCCCACTAGCAAAAGCAAGAATTCATCTTTATGACGCTTTTACCCTCAAAACGTCATAGATCATGTCACTTTTTAAATTTTAATTTCAAATGTGATCTTGTTTTTATTCAATATTAAGAGGGAAATAAACTAAGAAATTAATTTTATGAAGAAATAAATTTAATTTTATTTTATTATTATTTTATATTTTTATTATTATTATTTTAGAAGGGAAATGGGTTTAAACAAATAAAAACATAAAAGAAAAGGGAAGGAGATGTGGCAAACCAGTCAGAGTTGATGAGGATGTTGCATGGATGCTGGCTGGTGGGCCTGGTGGTACTTGGTGGGGTCGGCCAACCCCAGCTCGGAGCCGTTTTGCCACTTCGGTCTCTGAATTGAGGTCTCTTACCTATAAATGTTGTTCTGCTCTGTCCGAACTGCAATTTGGCCTCTAAGGTGCATCGACCGATGCACAAACATGGCCGTTGAGGTCCAAATTTTTTGTGGGATGTGTCATGATCGTGTTCATCATGATTCCATGGTTGAACTGGTGAAATGGTATGTTGGGGTGTCGACCGATACCCCCTATACTTGTTTCACTACATACTGGAGCACAGAACAGAAAGAGATCGAATGCAGGGGTTCTGCTGGGGTAAGATATCAGCAGAACCAAGGGTTTCATTTGTCATTGATAGCTTAGGCACATGGTCATTGATTCATGAGTGATAGACTATCAAGCCTAAGTATCTTGTTGCTATGAAGGTCTAAGGTGATCCAAGGGAGAAGATGGAGAGAGAAGGTCCTATGGCCTTAGCATAAGGGATGGCAAGCATCTCTTCATGCTCTCTTCTATCAGGGCCATGAGGCAGGTTGTGCCTGATGGCTCTAGAGGATTACTAAGGAGAAGGAGGGACAAGGAGATCCTCTCTCTCAATGGCTGTGGATAAGCGCTTGAACTTTGCATTAGTGATAATGCAAAGATCATTAAAGCTATCTTCAATACCTAGACGCACCATTCTCTCCTCAGAAACCCTTTCTTCTAAGTTGGTAAAGCTCTCTTTAGCAACAACACGTAGAAACTTTTCCATATCGCTCTTTTGATCTTCTTCTTGGTGGAACCATGGTGAGGTCAAGGAAGGTGAGAAAGGAAGCAAGAGGAGATGGAATTTCTTCTGGTGGTGAAGAAGAACAAGGTAAGAGGAGAAAGAAGGAGAGGGAGAGGTTAAGAAGAGAGAATCCAACGTCCTTCGCCTCTATTTTCACTTGGATCGTGCCAGAAACAGGATAGGAATGTTGGTCCAACGCTCAAGAGTACCGAGCTTGGCTGAAGAGTCAAATCCACGGTCGGTCGACCGTTTTTTGGAAGTTTTGGCTCGATCGAGCCTGGATTGGAGGTCCCACGGGTCAGGTTAGGTAGGCTGTGCAACGTCGGGCTAAGAAGCCTCTAGAGACTGTCAGCCGACCGCCTATTGGGGCCAAATGGGCCCAAATTTTGTGTGGGAGGTGACAAGGCTAGGTACATGCTAATTCTAGGGTCAAACAAGAAAAATGAACAAAAATTAAAACAAGTAGATTTTAGTTCTTCATTGGATTAAGGACAAAAATATATCATGTTAATTTCATGCTCAAGTGATTCATGTTCATGAAAAACTTTGAGACATTGACCATTTACCTTTAAAGGTGTTGCAGCCGTAATCTTGAAGTGTGACGATTCCATGTGTCACAACATTGATGATGACGAATTGTCTTTCTCTTGTGAATCATCGCATTGTACTCAGATCCTTTTCTCCATTCATTGCTGCCTGCGAAGGATTAGTGGACAACACATACCCGAAGGAATTCACATATGATTCGAAGTAGGGGCATTATTGTCATAGAATAGAGGACATCTTCTATGCTATAAAAAAGTTGGCTTTAACATTTTAGCACAGAAAGAGATGCTCCCTCATTGTTCACCAATTTAAAACCAAGCAAGATTAAGGCAAAGATATGTAAGATTATTTCAAAACTACCTCAAACCTTAATTTAAAGAGCTTATAGGACTATGTACACTACTCCCAAACCAAAGCATACTCATAACAGAACTAGGAAGCATGATGGCATAGAGAGATTCATTTAAGAAGACAAGAGCATGGATGGTGAACCACATGAGCATTTGCAGATTTTATATATATATATATATATACATTTATTTATGTGACTTAGTAAGATGAGAAAGGTATAAAGAGAAAGCAAGGTAGAGACAACCAAACAAAATCAAGAATGAAGTATGATATAAATTTCTTAGAGAAATCCACTCCCCCATACTTGGATTTTGCAACATTTTACAATGTGAAAATCCAAGTCTAGGATGTGAAATTTTCTTTTAAATGTGCTTCATTATTGAAGGATTTTTGGTTGGACATACCTTGTGTTTTGCTCCATCGTTCTTTTTGTTCAAACCTGAAATGGTTAGTGACAAAAATACCCGAAGGAACAATTTCACAAATATTCCCTTAATTTCATTTTACAAAGTTATTTTATTCATTTTAGAATTTTGGGAAACTAGAAATATTTTTATTTTTGGTTTATAATTTTTTAGCAAACTTTAATGAAAAAGAAGAATGCTCGGGTTATCTCCCGAAAGTGCTTATTTTTAAGACACAATCTTGTCTTTGGGAAACCTTCAAGTTGCAAGTCATGTTGATGAAGAAGTTTCCCCTTTAACTCCAACATTTTCGAACCTATCCTCAAGACCAAAACCACTACGAGATTTACAAAATTTGTGGTAGACAAACACATCTACAACCAACCTTGCATAGATTTTAGAAACAAGAAGAATGAAGGGGTTGTAGATCATGTGTGTAGTGATGGTAGAGGGAAGGATTGATTTGGGAGATTTCTCACTTGAGCATGGGTTTGATGGAAGGATCGGGGAATAGCTTTCGTGCTCGTTGATATCGTTCTCCCTTTAAAGGAGTGGGTGGGCACTTCCTTTCTCATGACATTTCAAGTCATCCTCAAAACTTGAGTGGGTCATGGCTGTTGGCGGTATTGACATAAGCTCACCCCTTGGATCAAGAACTGGTTTCGATTCTAACCCTTTGATGAGAGGTCGGGAAGACCAAATGGGTAGATAATCTTCACCTATTCTATGACCAAGCTTCTCATTTCCTATTGTATTCTCCAAGATTCTCATGATTGGCCTTCCGATAAAGGTGAGATGAAAGGACAGTCCATGAAGGTCAAAGATATGGAAGTCTTGGTAGATCTTGAGATCATCAACCACCAAGAACATCATGCAGGACTCCTAAACAATCAAGGATTTGACCATTAGGGAGTCTAAGGTGTTTTTGTGATTGGGATAGATGATCCTTCGATGGTCTTGGAACATGGAAATGAGGAAGGATATTGATCCCGAGGCTAGGATCATAGCAAATGTCACCATTAATGCCCAACACTTGATAGGATATTCTCCTCACATGTGTAGGCATTTTAGTGACTTCTTTTGGAGATTCGGCCTCATCCAACCATTTTTGACTTACAACAGTAGATAGATGTTCTGACCGTTGTCCTTGCTCCTCCTGGTCGGATTTATAGCCCTCATGGCTTCCATGCCTCGGGTGTCTTAATGATTTCCCATAGTCATTAAGTGGGTCATCATAAGACTTGAATGAAGGAACACATGGGGAATCATCAGGATCAAGGATGGGTTTAGATATGGCTTCGTTGGATAAGTCAAATGTGGGCATAGAGAAGGAGAGGATAGATTTGGCTTCTAAGCATCTTGGTTTTCCTTCTATAAGCTCACTCGATGTTTCTTTATCAAGTATCTTAAACTTTTCCTGGTGTGCCATGTGGGGGGTCGAGGCACAAGATGATGTTGATTTGGGAAGCTTTTGAAGAGATCCCTTCATGAGAGGTCTAGAAAGATGTTCCTTAAAAGGTCTCTTTTGGATAGGATAATTTTGGGCATTCCCAAAATCAGCAAGATCAGAGGAGAGGTTGGCCTCGAACTCGAAGGAATGGTTTAGGTACTAGATTTCATCTTCCTTCAAGATTTGTGGTATTTGTGGTTCAAGATTGATGACAGAATCTTTGGATAGGAGTGATGATGATTCGGCTATCGAGATTTCTTTTCTAGGGACTGGTTTTCTCTTTCTATGGGTCCTTCATCATAAACGTTAGTGTAGGGGTGTTTTCAAGAATCTTCATGAGAAGACTCTTCCCTTCACTAACGGGTAAACACAGGAAGGCTCCCCTAGAAGTCATATCAAGAAGTTGTGCAGAATCTTTGCTAAGACCGCCATAAAAGTGTTGTAACAATGTTGGCTCGGTTATAGCAAGATTAGGGCCAAATGATACTAGATCTAAAAGACGGGCTCATGCCGCACCAAGAGGTTCTTTCTCCTTTTGTGAGAAGATGATGACCTGTTTTCGAAGACGAACAACTCGAGAGGTGGGGAAGAAAGCTAGGCAGAATTTGGATTTTAACTTTTCCCATTCTCCGTTTGCGTCATCTATGTGGCGAAGGTACCATTGTTTGGCTATTCCCATCAAAGAAAACGGAAATAACTTCCACTTAAGGGTACCTCGCCTCATCCCATGGATGTGGACACATGGACACAATTGTTCAAAGTCACGTAGATGAGTGTAAGGATTTTCGTCTTCGTCCCCAGAAAAAGGTTTGTTCTGAACCATCGCTATGAGACTTGGGCGAAGCTCATAAGGAACGACCAATACAGCCTGAGATAAACTAGGTGGCTCCAACCTAGCGCCCATTGGAGCACCATACTCAAAAAGAGGTGTTTGATCCATATGTGTATATGTGGAAGGAAATGTTTAAATCAAACAAGGATAATAGGACCAAAGGGTTCTAGTTAAAATAGCTACCATTCCCTGGCAACGGCACCAGAAAGCTTGTTGACACCAAAGGTGGCAAACGGATAAGAGACCGCAAGCGTACGGTTATCAAGTGTAGCTTTCACCGGGAGTATTCCAGGTATCGTATTTTCCACAGGGAACGAGAAGTGAGTTAACTAGGATTATGGATATGTCCTATGATGGATCAAGGGAGACTATGATAACTGGGTTGAGAGGTTCGATATAGCAAATATATCTAACAAGGTATAGCTGGTTATACTGGCTTTATCAGCCCTTCTCTTGCAGGAGGCGATGGGATAGATCAGAAAGAGGTCAAAACTCTAACCGGACCGCGCCATCATGTTGTATTGAGGCCCTACCTTTTAAGAACTTATCTTACACACATGGTGGAATACGAGGACTAGATAGGGCTGTCACTACCTAATAGCTACCACAAACAATCCGTGCGATAAGCGGTTTACAAAGGCAAGATCTAGTCTAGACACCACGTCTACACTATTCTTACTACTTTAACCCAAGCTTTAAGGTTAAAGCACTCTACTTAAAGTAAAGCGATGAACAAGCGCGAAAAGATGTATAACAGCTATGCCAGAAGTAGAGTATTGAATTCTATAAAGAACTCAGAAGAATCACTTACAAGTGTTGAACTTACAAGAGAATCGCATCCGCTGAGGTACAACTTGGAGAAGATGCCACACAGGCCCGGCTCTCCTCCAGGCTCTCCTCACTCTCTTCCAACTAGCACTATAGCAAAGCTACGCTAAGCTAAGTAGTTTATCCAATGAGGCATGAATGAGAGTGAAGGCCTAGGGGAGTATTTATAGCTAGAGGTGGAGTAGGGGCTACTCTGGTGCCACGTCAGCGATCCGCGCCACCTCCATCAGCCACCGTAGGATCAAACCGTCATTGTAACTATCTTAAATCAACAGTGGAGATCAAGTGGATGCATGGAGGCATCCAGGAAGGCGGTGGAGAGCTTTTGGGCACATATAGGCAGTCGACCGACCGCCCTATGACGCGTGGGCCCTTCCACTCCTTCTAGAAGGTGTCCCCACAGGTCAGGGGGCCTGTGGGTGGCCTCTGTCCATACCCATGGTCGGCCGACCGTGAGTTGTTGCCTTTGTCCTCCATCTTTCGTGTGGAGCATGGCCCACTTATCAGGGATTCTGTGGGGAGCTCGAAATGGTACTTAGGGGGGTCGACTGACCCCCCTATGGGGTCTCTGGCCCACCTCTATCTTCTGTATGCTAGTTCCACTTGTCATATGCGTTGCGTGTTTGTTCTGAGATGTTTGTCATGCTGATATCCTTTATGTGGGCCCATGGATCCTCATGCTTTGTTCTAGAACCATTGAGAGGTATCACACTTGGATCCAAGGGGTAGAAAGTGCTTTGGAGTGTGTTACTTGGATCATGGGGGCTTGGGAGGCCTAGTGGCCCCACAGGGAGGTCGGCCGACCCCCTAAGTGGGCCCACTAGCTCCCAAAAGTCCCCATTTGTCATTACCTGCACTCAAATAGTCAAGGGACATATGGAACTAGTTATTGGGTAAAATATGATCATGTAGCGCTATTCTACTCTTGAATTCAAGGCCGTTGACGGTATTTTGAGGGTCTAAAAACATGTTGAAATTACTGTCAACACCGGTTCTTCCTCTGATATTTGGAAGTGGCATAGGAGATTGGGACATATTCGCTTCGACTTGCTTGCAAGGCTTAGCTCGATGGACCTTATCCAAGGATTGCCAAAGTTCAAATTTGAGAAGGATTTGGTATGCCATCCTTGCAGGCATGCCAAGATGGTTGCTGCTTCCCATCCTCCCGTGACTAAGATTATGACCGAACAACCCGGCGAGCTCTTACACATGGACACAGTTGGTCTAGCTCAGGTTAGGTAGGAGGGAGGGAAGTGGTATGTGGTTGTAGTCATTGATGATTACTCGAGATACTCTTGGGTGTTCTTTTTGGAGAGTAAGGATGAGGCTTTTTCGCATGTTCGAGATCTGATTTGGAGATTGCAAAATGAGCTACTTAAGCATGCCATGAGAGTGATACGCAGTGACAATGACAGAATTCAAGAATGCTCAATTTGCATCTCTTTGCTCTTCTTTGGGTCTCGACCATCGGTTTTCCTCTCCTCACACTCCACAACAGAATGGTGTTGTTGAGCGCAAGAATCGGACCCTTGTTGAGATGGCTAGGATGATGCTCGATGAGCATAGGACTCCTAGGAGGTATTGGGCCGAAGCGATAAATTCTGCTTGCTATGTTTCCAATCACATTTTTCTCTGAGCTTTCAAGAAGAAGACTTCTTATGAGTTGTGATTTGGGAGACGACCTAAGGTAAGTCACCTACGGGTGTTTGGGTGCAAGTGTTTCATCCTCAAGAAGGGAGGTAAGTTGGACAAGTTTGAGTCATGGTCTTCTGACGGTATCTTTCTTGGTTATTCTACTCACTCTCGTGTTTATCGTGCTCTTAACCTTGAGACTAACTGAGTGATGGAGACTTGTGAGATTACTTTTGATGAGACTATGCCTTGTAGTTCCACTCCTTTTGAGTTTGCAGGTGATGATGAGGTGAACACTAGCATCTTTGTGGAGGAGGAGTAGGACGACGCCGATTGGGGTGATCCCGAGCCGACTCCACCGGCTACCCCCGTCGACCCTGCGACGTCCACTTCGGCTCATGGCCCCGACCCGTCTACTTCCTCTACATGGGGGTCGTTCGAGCAGCTTCCTCAGTCGGTGCCCGTTGCACCTGAGGGAGCACCAGCTGCTGTTGAGGGGGAGACTACTTCTTCCAGGCAAGCTCCCTGCTACATCCAAAAGCAGCACCCGCCGGAGAACATCATCGGCGACATCGACCGTCAAGTCATGCGGTCTAGGTCCTATCTCTCTCACTTTGCTCATTCGGCTTTTGTCGCTTTGTTTGAGCCCCGAGATGTTGGACACGCTGTGATGGATCCGGATTGGGTTAATGCCATGCATGAGGAGTTAGAAAACTTTGAGCGAAACTGAGTTTGGGTCTTAGTGCCACCACCACCAAGTTGCCACCCTATAGGAACCAAGTGGGTTTTCAAAAACAAACAAAGTGAAGATGGGGTGGTAGTGCGTAACAAGGCTAGGTTGGTAGCATAAGGCTTTTGTCAGAAAGAGGGAATAGACTATGAGGAAACCTTTGCTCCTATAGCTTGTTTAGAAGCAATTAGAATCCTTCTAGCTTTTGCTACTTCTAAGGGTTTTAAACTTTTTCAAATGGACGTTAAAAGTGCTTTCTTAAACAGCTACATAGAGGAGGAAGTGTATGTTAGGCAACCTCCTGGTTTCGAAAATCTCAAGTTTCCAAACCATGTTTTAAACTTCACAAAGCATTGTATGGTTTGAAACAAGCCCCTAGAGCATGGTATGATAGGTTGAAAACGTTTTTGCTCGCAAAGGGTTTTAAAACGGGATCGGTCGATAAAACGTTTTTTCTCCTCAAGCAAGGCAAAGACACTCTCCTAGTCCAAATATACGTGGATGATATCATCTTTGGTGGTTCTTCTCATGCTCTTGTTGCCAAGTTTGCAGATCTTATGAGTAGGGAATTTGAGATGAGCATGAAGGGCGAGTTGACTTTCTTTCTTAGGTTGCAAATCAAGCAAACCCGGGAAGGGACGTTTGTGCACCAAGGCAAGTACACGAAGGACATTCTGAAGAAGTTTGACATGGGCGAGGCAAAGCCCCTCTTGACGTCCATGTTGACTACGACTGCCTTGGATGCGGACAAGGATGGAGAGCTGGTGGATCAGACAGAGTATCAAAGCATGATCGGGTCGCTTTTGTACTTGACGGTGACCCGGCCGGACATACAGTTTGCCGTCTGCTTGTGTGCGTGCTTTCAGGCATCACCGCGCACTTCGCACAAGCAGGCGGTGAAACTCATCATGAGGTACTTACTCTTTACCCCGGAGTTTGGATTGTGGTTTTTGGCCTCCTCCTCTCTTGTGCTTTGTGGCTATTCCGATGCCGATTTCGCCGGTTGTCGTCTTGATCGGAAGTCCACTTCTGGGACTTGCCAATTTCTCGTGTCTTCTCTTGTGTCTTGGTCTTCTTGTAAATAGTCTAGCATGGCTCAGTCGACCTGTGAAGCTGAATACATTGCCGCCGCTAGCTGTTGTTCGCAGTTGATTTGGATGATTGCAACTTTAAAGGATTTTGGTCTTGTGCTTACTAAAGTGCCTCTGCTTTGTGATAGCACGAGTGCCGTTAGTGTGGCCAAAAATCCCGTGCTTCACTCTAAGACCAAGCACATTGACATTTGTTTTCACTTCTTGAGAGATCACTACGAGAAGGGCGACATTGACCTCCGGCATGTTGAGACCCACAACCAGCTTGCGGACATTCTCACAAAACCTTTGGATCAAGCTACGTTTTCTCGCCTTCCTTTTTAGAGGAGGAAAGCTTTGTGTATCATAGTTCTTGTTTTGGTTTTTGTTTTGACCTTTCTTTTTATTTCTTAGTTTTTAGTTGGTGTTAGGTTACTTTTTGCATCTCATTTGCATTTGTGCCATAGTTCATTTTGAGCTTCATACCTATAGCCGATATAATGAACCTATGCTCTGTTTGAGGTGCTTTATGTGTCTATAGTGTTGCTTAACTTAGACTCTCTTTGATCTTTTGATATGCAATAGAGCTAAGTTAGAAAAGCTTTAAAAACTAAATTTAATTCTATACATCACCTTTGAAATGACACTAGCATGTGTAGGCTTTTTGATGATCCCTTTTGGTTGTCTTGTATATAGCTTGTAACCTTGGATCTTCATTGTTTCATTCACTTCCATTGAGCACCATGTTTAAACTTGATCTAAAGCTCTCTGAATAGTGAATTGAAAAGATCGAGTTGGGTTCGCATTTGTGAGCACTTCACCATTTGTTCGAGACTGCTTCCCATATGGGTTGAACTTGAGCGGTGTCGTGTATGACTGAAACCGGTGTGTTAAGCTCTTTGGCTTCACCCGGTTGGTAAGTGGCATCACTTTGCTTACAACCACTCACATACACTTGGAATATGCCTAAAACTGAATTTTGCTGCAAAACTCTGAAAATGAAAAATTTGATTCAGTTTGGGTCATTGGCTTGTTGTATGAACTTTGCTAGGGATAGTTTTACTCGCTATACATGAGACAGTTTTGAGGTTGATCTTATCTTTCATGCCATGTTTAGTTGTCTTTAGGAGGTGATACCCTTTCTCTGCTCACACATGTAATCTTCTCTAAATTGGCTTCTAGAGTGATCTTGCGCTCAACTAGAGTCTTTGTTGGGCACTTAGAGCTTTTCCTATTCTCACAGGATCACATCACTTAGAGCATCCTTTCATTATCTTAGCTCTATGTATGAAGCTTTTTGCACTCATTTTGCATTTCATGACATTTCTGGCCTAATTCTTGAGTTTTGTACTTTTATGAGCTACATATGTCAACAAGGGAGAGAGTTGTGTGCATTTCATCCAAGGGGGAGATAGATGTGGTCAAGGTGGAGAAAATGTGCATTTGTGAAAATCTTGCATTTTTGGCTCCTTTCATCCTTCTTGGTATCTTGTGAGTGTGCACTTGTTCAGGGGGAGTCTTTTTGCTAGATGTGTTGAGCCTTTGCCTCTTCTGGAGGGTCTAGCTTGCTTTGCTGGCTCCGACAAGTTTTGATTGGCCTCTTGAGTTTTATGTGATTTAATTGGTATCTTGGGGAGTTTCTTGCCGTAAGGCGATTGGTATCTTTAGCTTGCTAGCGGTGTTGAGCCCGTTTCTGCCTCTTCTTGAGGGCTAGCTTTGTTTTGCTTGGTTGCATCGAGCCGTTTCCCATGTCTTTGGGAACCAAGTTTTGGATGCGATTTGCTTCTCTCAAGTGACCCCATTTAGAATTTCTTATCTTTTGGTCATTTGGAGAGCTTTAGCTTGTTGGCTCAAATCTGAAATGCACTTGTGTTGACAATGCACTCATCAAGGGGGAGATTGCGAACACATGGTTGATATGTGCCCATGATGTTCAGTTTTGTGATGAGTGATTGCCCAACACTTGAGCGTTTTAGGTTAAGCGGTTTATACTAATCCTTGCGAAAGCATGTGTGTGCCTATCTATCGGCTTGTGGTGTGCAGGTGCAATGCCCGAAGAAAGTGGTCAATGGCGTGGAGAAGGTCGAGTAGAAGCTTGCCGTGCCGATGGACTTAGAGCGGTGAAGGGTGGAAGCGGGGCTCGGACTGAGGGACCATGGGCGCCGACGAACTAGCTATGGTGGCTAGTACTTGGCACCGGCGAGCACGACAAGACATGGAGGTAGACCGAGTCAACCGAGTCAAGACGGTGGACGAGCGAGTCGAGCAGAGGCTCATGGGACTCGAAGTCCGACCGGGCGAGGACAAGGTGGCTCGAGTCGAGTGGTTTGGTGGTTGGGCCTCAAAACCATCGGAGGACGGTTTCTGAGTTTGGGCCTCAAAACTCGGGGTTCGGTAGTTGAGCCCAAAGCTACCGGTGGTGGGTTTCGCGGGTTTGGGCCTCAAAACCCGGGCGGAGCTTTTGAGGAAGCGGGGATGGCACGTGGCGGAATCCTGGAGGTTGCGTCAAGGCGACGACAACTCCTGGTAGGAAGCGGGGCCGTCCATTCAAATCGAGGAAGATATTTTCCGGAGCTTGGACTGCAATGCTTAGGCTAGGTAGTTCACTCATATATCTAGGAGGGTCTTTGGGAAATAGCCAAAGCCCGTTAAATAGGGTATGAAGGGGTATCCCTCATCCTATCTCTTGTATTCCTTTCTCCCACCTCAACTCCTAGGTTTCCCTTCCTCTAGTCTTCTTGCTTGAGATCCACCGTGTCTTCAGTGTAAGAACATGAGATTGTTACGAGGAATTGGAGGCCGTAACCTCCGTAGGCCATGGTGCCTTTGATTTCTTGATCGTGTCCCCGTTTTGCTTGTGTTCTTCGTGTTTTGCTTTTTGCTCCCCTTTGTTCCAAAGATTAGATCTCTTTGTAGGGAGTAGCTCTTGCAATTCCGTTTGAACCAAGTTGTTCGTATTCGAGAGGAGCATCTTTGCACCGAAGGATCCATCCTCAAACCTCTCGAGTACGGAGATCGGATGATTTCTTTGTGAGGCTCCTCGTTCTTGAGTTTTCCCCCGAATTTCTTCTGTTCCCTTCTTTCTAGACCAAATTGAGCGATGATTTCTTTGGGTTAGCTCCCCAACTGCACTAGAATCATGCCTACGAAGTTTGGTTGCAGTTGGTGATCCTTGGGTCAAGATTTGGGAAGATTTGTGGAGAGAAAATCGTGTTTCGTGTCCCTGCACTCTGCTCATGAGCGTCGGACGCTGCGTCGGATGCTCTGTGATTTTGCGTCAGACGCTGGGGCGTGCTGACGTCAGTGTCCATCG
The DNA here is from genome assembly GCA_022036555.1 of Microstegium vimineum. Taxonomy (NCBI): domain Eukaryota; kingdom Viridiplantae; phylum Streptophyta; class Magnoliopsida; order Poales; family Poaceae; genus Microstegium; species Microstegium vimineum. The sequence continues at coordinate 34,033,400 of CM039134.1, forward strand.
CAATCCCTGTCTGCTCGGTTTAAGTTTGCGCCGGACGCTCACCATCGTCCATCGCATACCCACCAGGCGCGTCCGTCGGCTCTGAGGTTCTGCAAGCTCTCTGTTCGTTGTGCATCGGACACTCCTCAGCGTCCGTCGGTTACGCGTCGGACGCTCAGTCGTTGTTCGGCCTCTCTTCAGTGCTCTCTAGAAGGTCGACGGACACTCGCCTTAGCGTCCGTCGCCCTATTTTCCAGCGTTCGTCGCCTCTGCTGTTTGCAAATTTGGTTCGTTTGCTTTGGGGTTTGTTTCTCCGGGTTCCTAGCTAGCTCCGCTGTGTTCCTAGGACATCTCCTAGAACATCCACCCACTTGTGGGTCGTGAGTCTAGTTTTCACTCTTGGGTTAGTGTTTGGGACAAGGGTCAAGGTCTTCCGAAAGGAATTTTTATTTGGCTCCCATTCACCCCCCCTGGTCGCCGTTTCCGGTCCTTCAATGGATGGTTTGGGATGATCTAATATTGCTTAATGACTTAATCACTTGGGATTGGTTTTTCTCACTGAAGTAGTGTACTTGTTTAATAAAACTTGACCAACTAAAATTGCTAACCGCAGTCAAACAGAGTCAATCCTTTTGAGCCTTTAGTACCCTGGTTATACTTGCTAAGTTGTGGTATGCTTACACTTGTTTTACACAATGAAAATCCCGGATGGGTACCAGATGGTGCCTTTGAGGACTTTCCAGAGGATGTCCAGTACTTCTAGATGATGTCTCCCAGTCAATGTCCCTGTGGCTAGTTTAATTTATGTTTATGTCGAACTCTATGTTATTGATGTAATAATGTGTTGAATATCGATGTAATAAAGTACTTTACTTTGGTATTCTTCAATTTGTGAGTATATGTGTCTTTGGACATCCTGGGCACACATATATGATGTACTTAGTTTTGCTTTGCAAAACTAGGTGCTACATTCTGCATGTCAAGAACTACAAAGTCTACAGGAACATAATAATCTTGAATTTTTATGGCCATGTTCTTTGCTATGCCTTTGGGAAATCTAAATGTTAAGTCCACCATCTGCAAGTGCGTGTAGGTTGGGTATAATGGTATATCATCAAATAAATGATCATAAGTTACCTTTGACATTATGTTGACCCCTAATACTACGTCGCAAAAAGTCGTAGGGAAGACTGTGTTTCTGATTGTGCATTCAATGGTTGGAACTCCTGGGTCTTCCTTCGTGGCTATGTATCATGAGGCTAGCAAGTGGTCATGCTTTGTATTGACTGGGTTGATCATCTGGATTGATCCTTCTGAAATTTGGTTCTGCTTGTTCTTCATCTATCTTCTATTGTTCTTCTTCTTAGGTACTTGAAAGGATCAAGATGCCCAAGACGGGGAGTGAATTGGGCTCTTTTCAAGTTCTAAGCAAGAATTAAAACCTATCAAGAGCCAATTAACCCCCTAGTGCTTTTTCAAGTGTGTCCTAGCTACACAAGTAAGACATGGCAATGAAAGCGGTAAAGCCCTATGCAATTGTACTCAAGCAACATGAAAGTAATGCGGAAAGTAATGCTGGAATGTAATTGCATTAAGTACGGAGAAGGGTGTAAGAAAATTGACACGACGATGTTTTGCCGAGGTGTCGAGAAGTCGACACTCCACCTAGTCCTCGTTGGAGCACAGCGCACGGTATTGCTCCCCCTTAGTCCGCACAAGGACTAAGTGCTCTCTATGGGCTGATTCTTCGCCACCCCGGCTCGGTGAATCTCCCACAACCGATCACAATCAAGCTTGGGTCATCCACAATGAACTTCACCAGATGATCACCAAGCAAACCTCCGCGAAGCCATCTAGGTGATGTCGATCATCAAGAGTAACAAGCACTAACTCTCACTTGACCAAGGAAGGTTTAGTGATTGAATGGATGCACACTTGTTATCTCTAAGCAACTAGTGAGGATCAACACATGGAATCTCAATTCTCTCCCTCACTAGGGCTCTTGCACTCCTTGCAAGCTCACAAGGTTGGTTTAGCTGTTGGAATGGGCAAGAGTAGTGCCAAGGGGCTGGTGGAGGAGTATAAATACCCCCAAGCCAACCCTAGCCATTAGAGGGAAACCCCATTTTCCTGTGTCACTCCACACGCTGCTTGAACACGGGGTCCGGACCATTGGCCATGCGTTCGGATCCTACTAACTCACTGTGCTCAACACTAAAAAGCAGGGTGTCCAGACGATAAACGACATCCGGGCCCAAGCATCTGGACAGTGTCCGGACTCAAGGTAGCTCTCTGTTGGCTCTCTGTGTGGTGTCCTGACGCTCACTCTTGTCTAGACCAAGTGCTCCGGACAGCGTCCGGAGCCTTTTCTGTTGTCTTGAGCACTCTGCATAAGGTCCAGAAGCAAACATGTGTCCGGACTCTCCAATGCTCTTAGCGTCCGAATGCTCTGTCACTGCTGAGCAAACCCTAGGGGTCCGGATGCACAGCCAATGGTCCAGACCCAGGGTTCCGCTAGATTCTAGAGCTTCTTTTCGAGCTAGATTAGCACACTTCCAAAATGTAAGTTGCTCAACATGATCTAAGGACTATTTCTAAAGCTGCCTAGTGCTAGTTTTCACAAGTGTGCACCACACCTAATCACTTAGCCTCTCCTAAGTCAAGCTACTAGATAGTACCCCCTTAATAATACGACCAAAGGAAAAATAAAGGTGTTAAACTACTTTAAGTGTCTCTCAACTCCAATCGACACTTAGACCTAGTCTATGCTTAAACCTTGATGCCAATCCTTTGAAAACCGAAACGATTTCATTAAGGGGCACGAATACCATTGATAGCCCAATCAATCATCCATTACCCTGACCTAACTTTCTTATTGCTTCTACAAAACACACGTTAGTCATAGTAATCTTGCATTGTCGTTAATCAACGAAACACTAGGGGCCTAGATGCTTTCAATCTCCCCCTTTTTGGTGATTGACGACAATACACCATAGAGTATGATAAGAGAGTTTTATTTTGGTTTTCAAATGACTTGAATTATCTAAGCATGGGTTAGTGAATATGAATGAGGGTCCTTTTGGTTGGGCTGTGGCTTTTGGAAAAGCAGCTGTGGGCTTTGGCTTTCCAAAAAGCAGCTTTGGAAAAGTAGTTGTAGGGTGGTGAGAAGCCCCTTTGGTTCATTGGCTGTGGCTTCTGAAATGTTGCTCTAACTGAGTTCTTCGGACTGGGCGTGACGTGTCAGCCACATACACTAGTTCTTCCTCCTCTCACCAAACGTTAGGCAGGGTGGATCCCAGACTGGGCGCGACACTGTGGCAGTAGGGGTTCGCCAGCCGAACCTCGCTGCACGTACCCTCGCCGGCCGAGGCTCGCCGGCCTGCACGAGCCACTGGGGAGAGCTGTGCAGGGAAGCCCGTGGGGTGGGGCAGGGGGCACGCGTGGCGCGGGGTTTGCCGGACGCCGCGGGGCAGGGCGGGGGCCGCGCTCGGGGCAGGGCTCGCCGGCCGCCGCACGCTCGAGGCGGGGTTCGTCGCACGTCGCGGGGTGGGGCAGGGGGCGTGCGCGGCGCGGGGATCGCCGGACGCCGCAGGGGATGCCGCGGGCGGGGCGGGGGCGCGCTCGGGCCAAGGCTCGCCGTCCACCGCTGGCACGCGCGGCGCGGAGCTCGCCGGCCGCTCCGCGCGCGCGTGGCGGCTCTCGCCGGATGCGGAGGATGGGACATGGGGTGCGCAGGACGCGGGCCAGGGCTCGCCGGCCGCCGCGCGGGCGCAAGGGAGGGAGCTTGATGCCGCCGTCTCGCAGGAGAGGTGCCGCCGGAGGGAGACCAGTGCCGGTGGGGAGGACGGAGCTCTGGAGAGGCCGGCGATGCGAGAGGAGTCGGGGGGAGAGATGACGCTCCGCAAGAAAAAAAAACTCTCGATAGGAACAGAAATCCAACCGGTATGTTTCATAACCAGTGGCAGGTGGGTAATTTTTTCCCCAAAAGCACATGAAAGCAGGGGGACGGCTACTTTCAGTTTTGTACTAGAGCAAAAGCTGCTTTTAGTCAAAAGCAGTTGTGGCTTTTCACCCCTTTGGTTGGCTTTTGGCTTTTGCAAAAGCAAAAGCAGGTTGAAAAGCCTAACCAAAAGGGGCCTGAGTAATACATTCTTAAATAATCCAAGCCACGTCATGTACTAAGGATATGAATTGAGTACGAGTACATGATGATATGCTCAACATATATAAATCAAAGTAAAGCACGGAAGCATATCATGAGCATAAGCAAGTGACATATCATCATATAAGAGTGAAAGCATAAGAGTGACAAGCAAGAGTAGCATCACACGTATAAACAAATGCATGGAAAATGGTAAGCATGATGCGTGAATACGAGAAGGGTAACATAACAAAAGATCCAAATCCCTCTCTCATCTCCCCTATCTCTAGCATACTCTCACTCTCCCCCTTTGGCGATAAGGCACCAAAAACTAAGCATCGGATGGGGGAGTAGCCGGGTCACGAGCACAGAGGTCAAACTGGTCGTAGTCGAAGTCAGGACTCGAGTCACTGTTGCCCTGACCGGCTGTAGCTAGAGCTGCCGTAGGAGAAGAAACGGATGGTGGCTGCTCAAGTGAAGTGGAAGCGGTAGTGTCAGCAAGCACCTCTGAAGTAGAAGCGGAAACAATGGCTGCTAGTGCTGCTGACTGCTCTGTCTCAAGAGCTGCTATCTCTGTAGGTGCCACTAACTCAGTATGCGCCTCTGAGGGTGCCTCTGAACTAGGCAAGTTCGGAGCTAGAGCTGGCACTAAGGGGGCAACCTCTGACTCTGTAGCAGGGAGTGGGAGTGGTGTCTCTGACACTGAAACCTTGACAGTCTGTCCCTAGGGCTCACAAGCTGATGGAGTCTCATCTAGCTAAATCACTAGAGGAGTAGAAACTATAGTAGTCAGGTCCTCAGGTGCAAGCTCTGACGAAGCCACTAAGGAGGGGAACGTGTCACCTGTCTGTGGAGTGATCTCCATCAAAGATGGCTGGTAGTCAGCAGGACCAGCAAGACCGATGAGGTCACTATAGCTAGCTGAGAGGTCCTGAGCTGTAGCACCAAAGCCAGTAGACGCTGAGTAAGGGGTAAACCCTGTAGTGATCGGTGTGAACTACGTCGTCTGCCCAATGAAGTCAAACCACTAAGAGACTTGTCTGACTAGAGACTAAAACTAAGCTGAGGGACCCGCACTCTGATGTCCACCAGGAGACAGTGTAGCTGGAGTAGAGGTCACTGGCCGAGACAGAGCTGGAAGAGTAGTTGGGCGACCCAGGTATTGTGCAGTGGTGACCACTGGCTAATTGTACTAAGAAGATGAGGGTGCCGGGTACTAGATGTGGTAAGGTACTCCGGGTGGCGGAGGCTGAGCTGAAAGTCCAGGTGACTGTCCGTACGGAGGCTGGGTAGAAGAACCCGCAAAAGGCCCAAACGGAGGAGGAACTAAAGTACTAGGTGGTGAGCCAAGCTAAAATTGGGGCGGCCTCTGAAGAAACGGTAGAGGACGAGCTCCAGTGTGCTGAAGAATGTGAGTCATGAACTGCATCGTCTAAGCCAGAGACGCAAGCAACTACTGCTGGAACTGATCCAATGTGTCCTGAACCTGACCCATCATCGTGACCATGGAGCTCTGCTGCTCTTGTAGCCTGTCCAAGATCCTAAGGAGGGCGGGGTTTGACTGAGGCGGTGGTGGAGCTAAGCTGGAAGGACCGACCTCGGCGTCATGAGCTGCTACTGGACGAGGGGGGATAGACGGTAGTCCTCGTCCTCGTTGTCCGAGGGGATCGGCCAAGTGCCCTGATCCAAGTCCTCCTGCGTGTCCAGGTCGGCAAGCTCTGCCAGTGCCACACCATGGATCGCCTCGTCCTAGGCGTCGATATCATCCATCTCTCTGGTCGGGACAGCTCGATGAAGAACTTTGAGAACTCTGCTGCCTCGGTGACCATCGATCACTGCACTCATCTTGTAGATCGAAAATACCGACGATGAGTGCTCAAGCTCGCGACCAATCCTGGGCACACTAGGTCGGAGAGAGAGCACCAACAAAGAACAGATCCAGTGACCGTAGGGGAGCTGCCTCTGAGAAACAATACCATCTACAATGGTATCCTCCATCTCACACACTATAAAGTCTGCAATATCGAACGATGTCTACCTCACTATTGCTGCCAGAAGGTACTGCTGGAGGTTCGTGAGCGCGTCATGATACCTGGTGCAAGGAAGAAGAGTGCACCTCAACACGTCGTTGATGAGACGAACATGAGAGTACAACTCTGCGGGGGTCCAACGAGCACCAGGACCAAACGGAGGACGGAAGCAGGGTGCAACGTGGTCCGTCTCTAGTATAGTACCTCCAACTGCTCTGCAGGGGGGATCACACACCTTAAAACACTGCTCGTGTAACTAGAGGTCAGACTCTGTCTAGTGGAAGCTAGCTCTAAAGTCTGTTAAGTATGTCCTGTGGCACTCGCCTCTGAAGGTGTACTGAAAGAAGGCGTGGTTCGAGTCTATCTAAAGGGAAGCTTAGAACTCCCGGACCCAATACTCAACGTAGTTCCCCGAGCGGCCTAGGAGGTCCGCCAGCCCGGGAAGGTATGTGAGTAGAGGTCGAAGCACCTCTCCACTTGTAGCCACTATGTGCTATAGAGGGCACACTCGGTGCGGTCACAGCTATATCCTCATAGTCCTAGCTGCATCATAGAAGTCCTCGTGGCGAGGATGCCACTAGCCTGGAGAGACATCCAAGTGTTGTTGAACGGGACACCAGTCCTCAAGCTCAACTAGCCGAAGCTCGCACACCTGCTGGGTAGATGCCAAGCTGTGGTCGAGGTAAATGGGCATCACTGGGGGCCAGCAAGAGACGGTGGGGGCGGTGCTGCTCTGGGTACTCTATCTTTGCGGCGAGGACCCTCATGGCAAGGAGCAACCTCGACACGAGTACGGGAAGAGCGTCTAAGTGGAGGAGTCTGAGCTTTCTCTGCTGCTACTGCTGGAGTCTCTGAGGTCTGAGTAGGCTCAACTGGTGCTGATGAGTACATCACCAAGATGGAGTCGAGGCTGACTCCAATTCAAGAAGGGGAGGATGATAAGGACATCGCCACGCTGGACACGCTTACGCCATCGTCTTTCCCATGTCAAGTTGGAGGCCCAAACCAAGTCGACTTCGAGTCTGTTTTGGAGTCTAGGACTAGCAAGGAGTAAAATGGACGTCCAAGACTCATCATGTCTCTGTTTTCTTTGATTGACCCATGGTTGGAAAGATAATTTCATAAGAAAACCAATGACATTGCTTTGAGGTCCAAATGCCTTCTAAGTCATTGGGAAATGTCAAAACAAGTCAGCATCCAGAGTCTGTCCTAGTGTTGTGTCACTATTTTTGGTCCATTGGGCCATGTATCGTCGTTGAGCCCAATAGAGGGGCGCATCCAGGGGTGTCGATGACCCTTAGACCTATATAACCAGCCGCCGCCGCTCTCGTTAGGTTTCGGGTTTTTTTTAGAGTTTAGTTTTCCATCGAGAAACTGAATTGTTCATTGTGACTATGGTGACAAATCCTTTTACCGTGAACCAGGGCCCCCGTTTCTGATCTCCTCCACTATGTGGATTAGTCCTTTGGAACCGAGTTCTTGAACCCTCTATTGATATTCGCGACATTCATATTTGCAATTTCAGATTGCGTGTTTAAACCTTCTTGCTTGCGTTCTTCGATTCGCTTGCAGGGAAAGCCTTCTTGGCGAGGTCAATCAAGTTGTGCTTGGTTGATAACCAACAAAGCAGTGGTCTAATGGTTGCAGTGTTTGAATCATGTCTGATTTGAAGCCGGATCGCCAACGTCGAGATCTCCACAAGTCGAACTTACCAGTTACCTCTTGGAAGATCGGGCCTGTCCTCATCAATTGGTATCAGAATTTTAGGTTTACCACGAGCATTAATCTTGTTTGCCTTAGATTCATATTTTTTCATTACCTAGAGTCCACAAAAAGCCCAAAAATATTTCAGTTTTCGCCCTCCTATCACCCTTTGTGCCTTGCCATTTCGTTTTCAGATTCGCTTTGTTGAGTTTGTGTCTTTGGTTGAGTCAAGGTACTGGTTTTGATTATGTTCGTCGTTGTAGTTCAAGCGCACCGTTGTTGTTCTTTGTCTCTGCCACTATCCCATCATGTTCCCAAACCACAAGTCGAAGCCACCATATTACTCAACTTGCCACCGCTAGCCGCCTTGTGTGATCTCTCGCTGCCGCACAAACCCTAGATAGGTTGCACGCCGCTGTTAATTCTCCTGCATCGCAACCCTCCTTATATCATCTGGCGAATACCTACTACTGTTGGTCACAGGGACGATTGATCCTATGGTCGGTGTTGGAGTTTAGGGACGCTGATGAGTGTGTGGGTTGTCCCGATCTTTCGGTGCAGATAGATAACTTCGATTTGACTAGAACGACGTTCACGATCCAACTACAACCATCCAAGGACGCTGCGCCTTAGCGATCGATACACCAAATCCAGCGGTTGCTCACGATCTTGCGGATCACAACCAACCAAACCACTAGGGTTATTCCTGCAAGCAATCGAAGAACAAGCAAGAACAAGTAGAACAAGCACTCAATTGCAAATAAGAGATGAAGGATCAGATGTGATACACATGAAGGTGGGGTTCCGAATCAAGTAGAATGGATGGTCTAGTCGACACACGCGTCTACAAGGAAGTAGCAGCAGCTAAACTTTCATCTAAACAAAACCCGATCTATTTGTGGCGGCTCTAGGGGGATATAAGGAGGAGGGAGGACGACCACAAGGGTCCTAGTGTCGTCCTATAACCCTAGAATGAGTCCCTAATGGACTCAACTTGATACACGGGCCATCGGCCCAAAATAGGGTGACGCAGCACCGTTGGCAGAAAAGATCTCGGTATTAAATTGTCTACTGCGTACGCATCTGATAGGATATAGGTATGAGTCCGGACCCATTGGAAAGTAGACTTGATAAGCTTTACAAAAAGTCCTATAACGTCCCAATCGGAGTCCGTATGAAGTCGTGGCAACCGTCGCAAGTTTGGACTCTTCTGCAGTCCGAATTGAACTTTCCAAAACGTGTTGGACTTGGACTCTTTGTTTCCTTGGATCCAATATGACGTGGTGGCCTGGTGGAGAACGTTAGGAACACTTGGATTTGGTCCCCAATCAACTTCATTGACCATCCATGCTTTCCATATGCAATCTAACCCTTCCTTGATCCATGTAAGCAATTCTGAAAATGAAAACATACACACTTCATAGTGCAGCACCCATTCATCAAATGTAACAATGATAAACCTCATATAGAATGGTTTCACCTTTGGTATAGAAGTGGTTGGCATGGTCATATCTAAGCCGGTGATGTCCTCATCATTCTCCCTTTCTTGACAGCAAACCGTCCTCGGTTTGACTACTGTTGGAGAATGTGGTGTAGGTAAAAGCAAACTATACTCCCATTCTTGATAGTTATCCTGTTTCTTTAAAATAAAACTAGGGAAGCTTGACATGGCATGGTTATTGTTATTGCATACTTCTAATTGATTAGTTCTGTTCACTATAAAAGGAGTTTGTATATTTGAGCAAATATAAATTCGGTTTACCATATACTCATCTTCATAATTATATTTGCCAATAACATGAAAAGTGATATTAGAAGAACATGGCAATTCAAATCTATCAGTCAGATTATTCTGCAAATATTTAAGCTCACAAAGATCATCGAATTCAATATATCCGATTGTATGTAAAGATGACAACAATTGAGCTTCTTCATTTTCATTTACAATATGAACAACATGCTTGAATTCAGCACTCATTAATACAGAATTTGTAGCTTTATTCACTAGTTGTGGTATGGATATAAGTGATGCACTATCACACAACTCTTCTTTGTCACAAGTAAAATCAAGCATATCAAAGTGTGACAAAGGAAAATCAGCGACCAGTTCAACAATTGATTGATCTATAATATCATGATTATTTGGCAAATTTAAGTCAACTAAAGTATTCTCACCTTGATTTAGTTTACAAGCATTTGACATACCTTGGATGCTCATCTTAATTGGTGTAGGTGTAGCTAGATTCACGCTCTCTTTAAATGTTTCACCTCCTATCTCAAATTGATTGTTGTCGACATATATATTATCATCTACTTCCTGCAAATTGTCAGTAATAGGAGAGACAAATGCTTCTATAGTATTTGTATGTTCCCTTTGTAGATTTACTTCAGCATCACAAGCAAGATCAAACAACTCATCAAAATTCTTATAATGTTTATCAACAAGTATATTTTGAATTTCCACATTAAGACCATGCAAAAATCTATGTTCCAGAAACTCATCGGTTCCTTCTAAGCCACAACGTAGCAAACCCAATTTTAGTTTCTCTAAATATTTTGCTACAGTTTTGTTTCCTTGTTTTATAGATTTCAAGTTTCCATTCAAAATTTCAGAATAATAGCTAGAAACAAAAACATCTCTAAAATGTCTTTTCATATCTTTCCATGATTGAGGAGCTTTATCAAATCTACAAAGGTGTTTCCACTCAGTTAAAGCATACTTAATAAGAACACTTGAAGCAACTTTAACCTTTTGTTTTTCGGATAGATCATACTTTTTAAATTCCTTGTCTACATGTAGCTCCCATTCAATATATGCATAAGGATCATAGTTTCCTTCAAAAGAAGGTAGTGCAGATTGTAGTTTATCTAGCAAAGCATCACATACCTCGTAAGTAGCAAGCTTATCACTTGTCATACCACTAGCAAAGTGATTCGAATATGCAACCTGATCATCTCCTAATTTCATGTAGTTTCCTGCCATGATTAGAAGAAAACAAGAAACATACACAATAATATTTATGTCCCTATCAACTAGTAGGATGTGGTTGTTGTAATTCTCTCACTCTCAACTTGATCAAACAAATTCTTACAAGTTCTTACCAAGCAAAACAAGAGGTGGCAGTAACCAACAAGTCAGAAACCCTGGAAGTAGTGTATCGACACCGCAGCAACAACACCTGTCAAGCTGTATCCGGATATGTGGAGCTATAGGAGGGCTAAACAATAATGTGCAAGGAAGTACTAGCACCACATTAGTCACAAAAGCAAGTTGAGAAATCGTTCAACGGAGGTACCGTGCTGGTCCTAGGCTAGACAGTGCTAGAGACGCGAGCCTAGACACAAACGAAGTCACGGTATAGCAAAAACAAGGCACAAGAATAGCAAGCAAAACAATCCCTTTCTTTTCCTCCTCTCTTCTTTTATTTCTTTTCTCTTTCTCTTTCTCTTCTTGTCTTTTTTTTCTATTTTCTTTCTGATTTTTTTTCTTCTTCTTTTCTTTTACTTTGCACAACTATAACAAAATTGGATCTTGACAAATCAGATTCCAATAAGCAACGTAACAATGTGTTTTCTTTCTTAAAGAACTAGCAATGCTGATATTTTTTTTGTGTGCCTAAATCAGATCTGGATGTGAAAAAAATATGGATGGATATGGTGCAGCGAAGATGTATATGGTAGCAACGATTGCAAAAGAAATATATATGATGTAGTGGAGATGTATATGGTGATGGTAAACACAGCGGATATAGTGACCAAAATGTGACAAGAACTCGAAACTCTAAAAGCCTAACCCTAAGACCAGCAACACGACTCAACCGATGTAAACCAAACTCAACAAGCCCGAACTAATCAATACTAGTAAAAGGCTCAAAAGGTCTATGGGATTATGGGAAACGAATCTACTATTTTTGTTGGCTTTTTCTGGACTTTAGGAAATTAAAAGCAAACTGAAATCTCTCACCGATGAAACCTTGCTCTGAATACCACTTGATGAGTGTGTGGGTTGTCCCGATCTTTCGGTGGAGATAGATAACTTCGATTTGACTGGAACGGCGTTCACGATCCGACTACAACCATCCAAGGACGTTGTGCCTTAGTGATCGATACACCAAATCCAGTGGTTGCTCACGATCTTGCGGATCACAACCAACCAAACCACTAGGGTTATTCCTGCAAGCAATCGAAGAACAAGCAAGAACAAGTAGAACAAGCACTCAATTGCAAATAAGAGATGAAGGATCAGATGTGATACACATGAAGGTGGGGTTCCGAATCAAGTAGAACGGATGGTCTAGTCGACACACGCGTCTACAAGGAAGTAGCAGCAGCTAAACTTTCATCTAAACAAAACCCGATCTATTTGTGGCGGCTCTAGGGGGATATAAGGAGGAGGGAGGACGACCACAAGGGTCCTAGTGTCGTCCTACCACCCTAGAATGAGTCCCTAATGGACTCAACTTGATACACGGGCCATCGGCTCAAAATAGGGTGACGCAGCACCGTTGGCAGAAAAGATTTCAGTATTAAATTGTCTACTGCGCACGCATCTGATAGGATATAGGTATGAGTCCGGACCCATTGGAAAGTAGACTTGATAAGCTTTCCAAAAAGTGCTAGAACGTCCCAATCGGAGTCCGTATGAAGTCGTGGCAACCGTCGCAAGTTTGGACTCTTCTGCAGTCCGAATTGAACTTTCCAAAACGTGTTGGACTTGGACTCTTTATTTCCTTGGATCCAATGTGACGTGGTGGCCTGGTGGAGAACGTTAGGAACACTTGGATTTGGTCCCCAATCAACTTCATTGACCATCCATGCTTTCCATATGCAATCTAACCCTTCCTTGATCCATGTAAGCAATTCTGAAAATGAAAACATACACACTTCATATTGCAGCACCCATTCATCAAATGTAACAATGATAAACCTCATATAGAATGGTTTCACCTTTGGTATAGAAGTGGTTGGCATGGTCATATCTAAGCCGGTGATGTCCTCGCTGCCATCATCGTGTTGTGCCTTCCGGAAAACATAACTTGAGATACATTCGGTAAAACAGGAATAACTTTTCACTCGTTTGTCAAAAAAATCTGAAATTGTTTTCACAGCTTCTTGACACCATTTGGAGCTGACCCAAACTATCCTTCGGCCTGTTTGGTTTCATCAAAATTGCCAAAAAAATCAGGAAAATAAAGAAAAAAATTATCAAAGTTTTTGCACGCTTTTCAGAGAATGTGTGGAATTTGTGTAGACCACATCCCACCTCAGTTGAAGGTGTCAATTTTTGTGGTTTATATTTTTTGTGATCCTTGTTCAGAGAGAAATATAAAAAAATATTAAAAAAATTAAAAGTTTGATTCCTACTAGTGCCTTTTGGAAAAATCCGGCGAAATTCAGGAAAAAGGAAAAATCTAGGCTCTTTGCTTGTTCAGTGAGTTCTTTCCATCATCCTTTCTTTCACCTTGTTGCACCGCGTCTAGACACATCTTAGCCAACAATTGTGATTTGTACTTTGTATACTTATTGAACTTAGCTGAATCTGCACTCGTCAATTGTTAATCCTTGTTAATCATAGTCTGCCTTCCCAAAGCTCCACATATACTTCTGTCATCATAGGTTCATCTTGCAACTGTTACCACACTCAACAACAGATTGTTTTCCAATTTGGTTTTGCTTCTGTTTGGCTTTGGTAAGAGCACTTGCAAGATGGTGGTAAGCTGCTTATGATTTTGCATTCCACTTTCAGCACCACCACCACCACTTGGTTCCTTTTAGTTGATAGGGATAATACTTTGGTGTTGTCTTCTCCTATCTTCTAACCATGGTAGGATCTCTGATGGATTTCAATGAGTGCGTGTCTAATGGCGAGCTTACAATGTTCATCACTGAACAACGCAATCTTATGAACGAGCTGACGCGCAACGTGAACAATCTGGTCACCCGCACTGAGCAGATTGAACAACGCCGTCCACCTCATCGTACTGATGATGCAGATGGGGGTGTTTTTGATGACGGAGATGCAGATGCTGACGGTGAATCACACAACCGTCACTGCTACAACTTCAATCATTGTAGTATTGGAGGTAATAATCATGGTAATAATGATCCTTTTGCTAAAATTAAATTTAGCCTACCTCCTTTTGCTGTTAATGTTGATCCTAAGGCAGACTTAGATTGGGAGCTTGCTGTTCAACAAAAAATTGATTCTCATAATGTCCCCGCTGAACATAGAGTTAGACTTGCTACTAGTGAGTTTACTAATTTTGCTTTATTTTGGTGGAGTGATCTTTGCAATGCTAGTAATGCTACTGTTGTGCCTCAAACTTGGAATGTCTTGAAGCAACCTATGAAATCTCGTTTTGTTCCTCCTTATTACCAACGTGATTTACATTTAAAACTACAAACTTTAAAACAAGGTATAAAGGCGTAGAAGCATACTATCAAGAATTGCTTATGGGTTTAGCATGTTGTGGTGTAAATGAAGATGATACTGATGCTAGTGCTAGATTCTTTGGTGGTTGAAACCATGAAATACAAAACGTTCTTGATTACAAAGAATGGCGCAATTTTTCTCAATTGTATCATCTTGCTATTAATGATGAACGAGAAGTACATGGATGCACACAACAACAACCTTTCAGGTCTAACACTAGGTAGAACTTTCAGCAGCATTTCGAGCTGGAGACGCCCAAGACATCTACACCTTCACTTTCTTCTAGGGTAAGCAAATTGTCTAATGTGCGATTTCCACAACCGAAGACAGGTGCCACTCCGGGTGCTTCTACTAGCTCCTCCTCCTCCAAAATCATTTGCCACCGATGCAAAGGCATGGGACATGTCATGAAGGAGTGCCCTAGTTGTCGCACTTTCATTGCTACCGAGGATGGATATGTAAGTGCTAGTGATGTTGAAGATGATTTAGCCCTTGCTACTAACATTGTTGCAGATTTCACCAAGGGCGGTCAAGACAAGGAGACCATTGATTCTGTGGCTGCTGCCGTAGGCTACCCTAGCCTTCTTGTGCAGCGTGTGTTGAGTTCACGTGTTGGACATGAAGAAGAGATGAAGATCCAGTACCATAATTTGTTCCACATGTATCTCATTGTGCAGGGTTGTCGTGTTCTCACCATCATTGATAGCGGGAGTTGCAACAACTTGGTGAGTTCAGATTTGGTTGAGAAGCTTGACTTGGCCACACGATAACATTCGCATCTATATAAACTTTAGTGGTTCAATAATAGTGGTCAGACTAGGGTAACTAAATTAGCCCGCATTAGCTTTTTCACAGGCTTTTATCAGGATACTGCTGATTTTGATGTTGTACCTATGCAAGCTTGTTCCATTTTGTTAGGACGTCCATGAGAATTTGATAGTAATGCTTTATACCATGGTAGAACTAATACATACACTTTCATGCACAAGGACAAGAAAATTACTTTGTTGCCTTTGTCTCCTATGGATATTGTTAAACATGATCAAAAGATTAAAAATAAACCTCCGCTAAATATTGTTAAAAATAATGAGATTAAGTTACCAAGAAGTGCTTTTCTTGCTACAACTTCTGCTACTGCTGAGTTATGTGATAATGCTGATGCACCATGTTATACTATGTTTTGTCAACCTATTATGTCTTGTACACTGCCTGCTGTCACTAACCTTTTGCAGGAGTTCGTTGATGGGATGGAGTCGAGGACGACTCCAATTCTAGAACGAGGGGATGATGAGTACATCGCCAAGATGGAGTCAAGGCGACTCCAATTCAAGAAAGGGAGGATGATGAGGAATCACCACGCCGGACACGCCTACGCCATCGTCTTTCCCAAGTCAAGTTGGAGGCCCAGACCAAGTCGACTTCGAGTCTGTTTCGGAGTCCAGGACCAGCAAGGAGTAAAACGAACACCCAAGACGCATCCGGACTCAGTTTTCAATGATTCACCCATGGTTGGAAAGATAATTTCCTAAGGAAACGAATAGCATTGGTTTGAAGTCCAAATTCCTTCTAAGTCATCGGGAAATGTGGAAACAAGTCAGCATCCAGAATTTGTTTCGGTGTTGTCTTACTATTTTTGGTCCGTTGGGCCGTGTATCGTCGTTGAGCCCAGTAGAGGGGCGCGTACAAGGGTAGCGACGACCCTTAGACCTATATAACCAGCCACCACCGCTCTCGTTAGGTTTTGGCTTTTGTTTAGAGTTTATTTTTCCATCGAGAAATTGAATCGTTCATTGTAACTATGGTGACAAATCCTTTTACCGTGAACTAGGGCCCCCATTCCTGATCTCCTCTATTGTATCGATTATTCCTTTGGAACAGAGTTCTTGAACCACCTATTGAAATTCACATCATTCATATTTGCAATTTTCAGATTGTGTGTTTAAACCTTCGTGCTTGTGTTCTTTGATTTGCTTGCAGGAAAATCCTTCTTGGCGAGGTCAATCAAGTTGTGCTTGGTTGATAACCAACAGAGAAGTGGTGTAACGGTTGCAAGATTTGAATTATGTCTGATTTGAAGCCGGATTGCCAACATCGAGATCTCCACAAGTCGAACTTACCAGTTACCTCTCGGAAGATCGGGTCAATCCTCATCAAGTGTTGCCGGTGCCTTAGAAGACTGAGGCAGTTGGGGAAGCTGTAGTAGTATGATTGCGGGTGCCAATCTGAATCCCTACACGTCTCTCTACATGGTCTGCTGCCTCAGCCACTGCAATCGTGGCCTGAGCGTCTCTATCAAGAAGCTTCCGCTTCTTGTTGGTAGCCTTCGCCTTATCCTTCACCTTCTCCTGAGCAGTGGAAGGGCGAGGATGAGGCAGCTCGTCACCACCAGGACCACTACCAACATTCTTCACGTGAGCCATCACTAATCGAGCAAACACAATTGTCAAAGCAAGGAGAGGACCGAGATGCCACTGCCACTGAGAATCAACAAACCACTGCCTCTAACAAGAAATCCATTGTCAATCACTATAAGAGGCCCATATGCCACTGACATGCTCAAGAGGCTTTGCCTCAATCCATACTCGTGGGCTTTTCCCTAAGTTTTCTGTCACACACTGACCCGACTGCCATAAGATAGAATAGAGAGAATGTATATAAGGATATATAGTAACTAGGGGTGCGAAAATCCTATCGGAAGCAAGCAATAGAGAACAAAAGTGAAAGAGATTGCCAGCTACCTTAGGGAAGAAGTGCGTCGAATCAATGCAGGTAGGGCAACGAACCGGGAAACCATGAATACGACGCGTCGACGGCTGAAACGCTCGACCGACAAATCAAAGGACAGAGGAGGGTAGGGGGTGGCTGGTGCTAGGGTTCAGGGGAAACCCTAGGGTGGAGAGAGTGGGGGAGGGGGAGGCCTTAGGTGGCGGTGGACTAGTCGTCAAGGAGTGGAGCAGTGGCTCGGGGATGGTGGGGAGGGGAGCGCGTGACGAGGAGTGGCGGCGCGCAAGGGGCACGGCGGCGCCAAGCGGTGATGAAGCGCGGGCGCGTGAACTAGGGGACCGGCGAGATCCGTAGGGGTTGCCGGCATCGAGGCAAGCCGGCGGTGAACGTTGGGGCAGCGGTAACGGCGAACGGGTGGGGTCGAGAGGAGGTTGTGATAGAAGAGAGCAAGCCGAGCGCGGTGAATAGCACCTGGAGATGCGACTCCGGATGCAAAAAGGGTGTCCGGACAGGGGAGTTCGGACCATTGAGGGGAGCGTTCGGGGTTACAAGGCCTCTGGAAGTCGATAGTCTGAACGCTAAAGGAGGTCCAAACGCAAGCAACAGTCGCGTCCGGACAGGGTGTCTGAAGCACTGTGCGAAGAAGGGGGGTTTGATCGGACGTGGGCGCATTAGTCTAGACGGCTGAAACTGTGCGTCCGGAGGTAGCAATCGGAGCAGAGAACAGAGGGGGTTTGGACACAAAAGCTTGTCTGAACCGGACAGAAAATAGCGTCCGGAGGCCGGTCCGAAGCCAAAAATGCATTGAATTTTCCTATCTCTCCCTTTACTCTCTCCCAAACTATTTCCAACTCAAATAAGACTCAAACAAGAACTAGTTGGACATAGTGTGAGAACAATCACTCAAACCCTAATGGTTTTTAAAATAGTTAGCCATAGGCTTAGCTCTTTCTATAAAAAAAGATCGATAAAAGAGGGCAAGGAGCACCATAAGGCCACTAGTATAGGTATAGTAACAACTTAAGCTTGGAAAGCTCCCCCTAAAGTGTATGAACTTAGCAGATGCAATGCATATGCAATGCAATACTTGAATTTGAATCTAGTTGCTTGTGAAGTTTAAACCGCAATTAAGCTTTTTCACAAGCTTTGAAGGCGGTTATCTTAACCGCGTTAGACAAGCCTATGTGCATTACTCAATTTAAACATGACATATTTTACAATGAATGCAAGTTACCAACACAAGATCATCTTTTAGTGAAGTTACATAGATCAAGCACATTTAGTTCATTTCTTAATCTACAAAAGGTTGTTTCATCAAGTTGTTTTGTGAAGATATCCTCCAATTGATCTTCACTTCTATCACCTTCTAGTGATATATGTTTGTTTGAAACATGATCTCTTAGAAAGTGATGGTGAATATCTATGTGCTTGGTGCAAGAGTGTTTAACGGGATTGTTAGCAAGTTTTATGGCCCTCTCATTATCACAAAGAAGTGGTACACTTTTAAGTTCAATTCCATAGTCTAGAAGAGTTTGTTTCATGTATAAAATTTGAGCACAACAAGCTCCGGTGGCTATGTATTCCGCTTCTATGGTAGACAAAGCCACACTATTTTGTTTCTTAGATGACCATGATACAAGTGATCTACCAAGAAAACGGCAACCTTCGGAGGTACTATTCCTATCAACTTTGCAACCAGCATAATCCGAATTGGAATAGACCACTAATTGAAAAGTAGCTTCTTTGGGATACCAAAGGCCAATTCTTGGGGTGTGCTTTATGTATCTAAGGATTCTTTTTATGGCACTTAGATGTGATTCCTTAGGTTTTGCTTGAAATCTAGCACACATACATACACTAAACATGATGTCGGGCCTAGATGCGGTAAGATATAATAAACTACCAATCATAGAACGGTAGAGAGTTTGATCAATTGGTTTACCGTCCTCATCAAGGTCGAGGTGTCCATTGGTAGGCATTGGTGTCTTGATTGGCTTACAATCTTCCATCTTGAACTTCTTGAGCAGATCATTGGTATACTTCTCTTGAGATACAAATGTGCCCTCTCTCAATTCCTTCACTTGAAACCCAGGAAGAAGGTAAGCTCTCCAATCATGGACATCTCAAATTCTTTGGACATCAAGTCACCAAATTTCTTTCAATGATATTCATTCGTCGAGCCAAATATAATGTCATCAACATATACTTGACAAATGAAGATTTCTCCATCTTGCTTCTTGGTGAATAGTGTTGTATCAACCTACAAAGTAGTGAATCCCTTCTTGAAGAGGAAGTCTCAGAGATGCTCATAACAAGCTCTAGGGGCTTGCTTAAGCCCATATAGCGCCTTGGACAGCCTATAAACATGGTTAGGATATCTAGGGTCTTCAAAACCGGGAGGTTGGTTAACATAGACTAGTTCATTTATGAAGCCATTTAAGAATTCATTTTTCACATCCATTTGATATAGTTTCATGTC
Organism: Microstegium vimineum; assembly: GCA_022036555.1. Classification (NCBI taxonomy): domain Eukaryota; kingdom Viridiplantae; phylum Streptophyta; class Magnoliopsida; order Poales; family Poaceae; genus Microstegium; species Microstegium vimineum. Next base: position 34,052,890 of record CM039134.1, read on the forward strand.
AAGGTGTGATTCATATGAAAGGAGGATACGGATGGCTTCAAGTCTTGCAACCGGTGCAAAGGTCTCCCCAAAATCCAAGACTTCAACTTGGGAGAACCCCTTTGTAACTATCCTTGCCTTGTCTCTAACTACTTGACCTTGATCATCTTGCTTGTTGTGGAACACCCACTTAGTTCCTATCACTCTTGCACCTTGTGGCTTTGCTTCGAGAGTCCACACTTGATTGCAGGTGAAGTTGTTCAATTCTTGATGCATGGCATTCACCCAATCCGGATTCTTAAGCGCTTCCTCTACACATGTAAGCTCAACACAAGACACAAAAGAGTGATGTTCAATAAATGAAGCAAGCTTTTGGGACCGAGTCATTACTCCCCTTGAAGGACTCCCAATGATGAGTTCTTATGGATGTGATTGGAGTATGGGTGTGGATCTTCTATCAACCACTTGAGGAGGAGGATTAGGTGCATCAACATCTTGAGCTTGAGTCTCTACTTGAGCCTAAGGGATGAAGGTGTCTTCATTTGTTTCCCTCACTTTGTCATCATCATCTTGAGGCTCTTGTGGTGGACAAGGTTGAGCATTTGCATTATCTTCTACTTCAACCACCACTTGATCTTCTTCTTTAGGTTTGATTGCACCGGTAGGCATGTTCTTCATAGCCTCCCTCAATGGTTCATCACCTACATCATCAAGATTTTCATTTGCTCCTTGGGAGCCATTAGTCTCATAAAATTCCAAGTCATATGTTTCTTCAACTAAGCCGGTGGCTTGGTTAAATACACGGTATGCTTTGGATTTCAAAGATTAACAAACTAGGAAACCAATATCACATCTTCTTTGAAACTTCCCTAGATGTTGACACTTCTTGTAGATATATACTTTGCACCCAAACACCCTAAAGAATGATATATTCGGCTTCTTTCCATTAAGCAACTCATATGGTGTCTTCTTCAAGAATCTTTGGATAAACAATCTATTGGAAGCATAGCATGTAGTGTTGATAGCTTCGGCCCAAAACTTCTTTTGGGTGTTGTACTCATCTAGCATGGTTCTTGCAAGTGTAATCAATGTCCGGTTCTTTCTTTCCCACTCCATTTTGTTGAGGTGTATATGTAGCGGACACTACATGCTTGATCCCAACTTCATCAGAATACTCTTCAATTCTTGTGTTGATAAACTCGGTGCCATTGTCACTTCTTATTTTCTTGATTTCCACATCAAATTCAGTTTGGGCTCTCTTGGCAAACTTCTTGAAAGAGCTTTTTGCTTCCCTTTGTCATGAAGAAAGAACACCCATGTGTATCTTGAATAGTCATCCATAATCACAAGACAAAAGAGATTGCCACCCAAACTAGCATATGTTGTAGGTCCAAATAAATTCATGTGAAGTAGCTCAAGAACTCTTGATGTTGACATGAGTGCTTTGTGGGGGTGAGTGTTGGTGACTTGCTTTCCGGCTTGACATGCACTACAAAGCTTGTCCTTTTCAAACACAACATCCTTGATTCCTTTAACCATTTCCTTCTTCAATAGCTTCTTGAGTGTAGACATTCCAACATGAGCTAGCCTTCTATGCCACAACCAACCAAGTGATGACTTAGTGAAGAAACATGTTTGGAGTTTGGCATCATTTATTTGATGTGAAATCCACAAGGTAGAGGTTATTGTGTAGGAAGCCTTTGAATATGACTTGACTATCATCTATCTTGGACACAACAACTTCATTTGGAGTGAATAGGCATTGGAAACCAAGATCACACAATTGACCAACCGAGAGTAATTTGAAGCTCAATGATGCAACTAGCAAGACATTTGATATTGAATGATCATTTGAGATTACCACTTTTCCATGTCCTTTGACCTTTCCCTTTGAATTGTCCCCAAATATAATCTTGTCTTTATTGTTGACATCTTCTTCCAATGTGGTGAACATCCGAGGGTCAACGGTCATATGTTGAGTGCAACCACTATCTATTACCCAATGACTTCCACCATTTTTGTAGTTCACCTACACACACAAGAGATCAAGCTTGTTGTTTAGGCACCCAATGAGAATGTGGGCCCATTGCTTTCTTTACTAGTCACTTAGCAACCCAAAGTGTCTTTGGTCTATTCTTGTTCGGTGGTCCTAAGAACACAACTTGTGGCTTGCCCTTGACATCCTTGTTGATGATATAGTGAGCATTGTATGCAAATGGCCAAGTGTGCTTGGGCAAGGGTTGTGGAGGTGGTGTCGCACAATCATGAGCAAAGTGTCCTTGCTTCTCGCACTCAAAGCATGTATTTTTCTTTGGCTTTGCTTGATAGAATTACTTGGCTTGTTGTTGATATTGAGCTTTTACTTTGGTTTTGGCCTTCTTCACTTCAGCGGACTTGTAACCAAGACCGGTCTTGTCATTCTTCATGACGGTGTTCATGAGGAGATCACTTTGAAGATTGTGGCCCTTAGTGAACCTTTCCATTCCAATGGCAAGGTGGTTCTTCTCATTCTTTAGCCTCTTGTTCTCTTCTCTAAGCATATCAATTTCAAGTGACACATCATAGTCTTCATCTTGTGTTTCAATCACTATTGACTTGGTTGACTTGAGATTGATAAGATCTTGCTTGAGCTTCTCATTCTCATTCTTGATCTTGATATAGTCATCATAGTGATCCACCACAACAACTTGCTTGTCTTTGCACTTAGGCTCTTGCTCAATGGGCTCAACAATCAAATCATCACAAGATGTGCCAATGTCAATCTTGACAATGGGGTTAGTAGCAACATGCAAATCATTATTAAGATATTCATTTGTAATAAGGAGAGTATCATAGTTCATTTTTACTTTGGTGTACTCTTTCTTAAGCTTGTTATGTTTGGCTCTAAGCTCTTGTGTTGTCCTCTCTAGCTTATCATGTTTCTCATTTAGCTCTTTTAGAGAGGATTTGGTCTCCTTAGCTTGTGAGGATAAAGACTTGCTTTTACTTATGAGCTCATCACTAGCATTTGATGTTATTTCAAGTTTAGCATGCAAATCATCATTTTGTCTTTCAAGTTTCTCATTTTTAGCTTGCTCCTTCTTGACAATTTTAGTGTGCTTAGCAAGCAATTTTATGAGTTCATCATAAGAAGGAGCTTGGTATTCATCTTCACTTTCACTATCACTATCATCACTTTCATTATATTTGTCCTCTACTTTAGGTTGCACCTTTTGGTCACCCTTGGCCATAAGGCATAGGTGTGTAGAGGATGTAGTAGAGGATGATGAAGATGGTGGAGGAGGCAATGAAGTCCCAATGACTAGAGCGGCCAACTTCTCATCATCACTTTCATCACTGAATGAATCACTTGAGTCCTCAATGTCGGTTAACCAATCACCAAATATGTATGCTTCACCATCTTTCTTATTTTTTGGCTTCTCAACTTTCTTGTCATCATCACTTGACTTATCTTTTTCTTCTCTACCATTCTTGAACTTCTTCTTGTACATGTCCTTCGTGGGCTTTGTACAATGGTGAGCTAGATGGCCAAGATCACCACAATTGTAGCAATCCATTTCCAACAAGGGCTTCCTCTTGTTGCTAGTGAAGAACTTCTTCTTTCTTGAATCAAACTTGACACCTCTCTTGTTTATCTTCTTTAGCATCTTGGTGGTCTTCTTCACCATTAGATCAATGTTGGTGTCATCATCTTCTTCACTTGAGCTTTCAAACACCATTTTTAACTTGCCCATGTCATGGATAGATTTGAGTCCCAAATCCTTCATCTTGGTGGATGATGATGATTCTTCCTTGTTGTTGATGTGCATGTACATCTCATGAGCATTGATCTTTCCCAAGATTTGAGTTGGTGTAGATATGGAAAGATCACTTTGATGCAACACTGTCACAATATGACCATACTTGTCAATTGGAAGCACACAAAGAATCTTCCTCACAACATCAGTGGGTTCCATTTGAGTTAGCCCAAGTCCATTCAATTCCTCTACAAGAACATTCAAGCATGAATACATTTCATTTGCATTTTCATTTGCAAGCATAGTAAAAGCATTCATCTTGTTCATGACTAGGTGATAGCATTCCTCATGCTCAGTCTTTGTGCCCTCATGAAGAGCATAAATGTTTTTCCACAACTCGTGAGCATTCTTGGATGTGCGCATGCGGTTGAACACATCCTTGCAAATGCCCCTAAAGAGAGTGTTTTGGGCCTTGGCATTCCACTTCTCATAGTGGACTTCGTCACTATCGATGAAATATACGTCGCAGTCTACCTAGGGGGTACCCTATGGTAGTAGATTGTAGGCGAAGGTGTGGCGACGGTGATCAAGCGTAACACACAGAGCATAGACACGACGATTTATACAGGTTCGAGCCGGCAAATCACCATAATACCCTACGTCCTGTGTTTTGGTGGTTGGATTGATCTGAGTATTAGGTTACAAGATCCGTAGATGATCTCAGAGAGAGATTTTGGAGGGGGTCCCTGCTCGCCTTATATAACTAGGGAGCAGGGTTACAATTTCTATATCCTAACAAATTACGATCGATCCCTAAAGGCAAGGGGTCCGAGTCTATCTACTAGGATCTTCCTTGGCGAGCAAGACTTCTTCGGAGTCCATGGCGAGCACGACGGGCTGGTCGCGTGTCGCAAGGCCTCGCGGGCTGGGCCGTCTTCTGGTCGGTAGGCCCATAAGGTCCCTGGGGATATCCCGAGGTAATATCCCCAACAAGTCCTCGAGCATGTTATATTCTTCCGGAGAGCCCGCAACATTGTCCTTGGAGGTGTTTAGCTGGTCGCCATCATGCGTCGCGGTCGTCGTGAAGCCCCGACCAGACTGCCTGGTCGAGGTGCTGCTCGGAGAAGCCTCCGACCAGGTCAGGATGGTCGAGAGCGTCGTAGCGTGATGGGCGAGCTGGTCGCCTCGTCGGGTGCTGCGGCTGCTTGTTGGGAGGATGTGACGTGCTGAAGAAGAAAAACTTTTGAAAAGTCCTTTCCTGGTGGAGTGTACCCACTTAGGCTCTACAAAAACAACGCAAAAAATAGCAGAGCTTTGTCGAGAAGAAAATCAGTACATTCACCGCAAGGTGAAGTGTACCCACTTAGTCCTCGAGCATGGTAGCAGGTGAAGTATGCATGTGGTGCCATGCTTTATAAAAAGATGCATAAAGTATGTAAATTGAAGCATGAGTTTGGTAAAACGACTACAAATACCCGTAGTCCCCGAGCCTGATGTATGAAACTAGAGGCTTCTTGTATTAGGATCATGCATTTGGAAATTGAAAGACTGAAATATGAGTTTAATAAGAAACGACTACGAATACCCGTAATCCCCGAGCCTGATGTAAGAAACTGCATGCTTCTTGTATCAGGATCATGCACTTGGAAATTAAAAGACCGAAATATGAGTTTAATAAGAAACGACTGCGAATACCCGTAGTCCCGAGCCTGATAGAAGGAGCTTAGGAGGTTCTTGTATCGGGGCCATTTAATTTTTATTCGTAGTCCCCGGGCGTCAGTCCCCAGGTGTTGTCCTCGTTCGCGCTGTCCTTCAGTGTTGTGGCCGCAATCCCTGAGCCTTGCTCGGTATGACTTTGGACAAAGTCCTCGAGCCTGGTCGGGAATGTAACCAGGCAGCCGAGTTATGGTTGCTGTCGACGGAGTCCCTGAGTGTGGCTATATTGCAAGCTCTGTGGATCTTGCCGATCATACTACGTAGTCATGTTACTATAGCTGCACAAAATAGATTAAAACAAAGTTGTGCGTCCAGTCCCTAGGACTGTAGTGTTGGTGATATTCAAAAAATTATTAGCCGTAATTTGGGGGAATTAAACATGAAATGAGAGCTAAATGTAAGTAAATGGGTCGTATTTATTTGTGTAGTTATCGGCTCATTTTTGAGGCGCAGGAAGTAGGCGGCGTGGCGGTTCCGCATTTGATCGTTGCGGTTTCCCAAAAACACTTGAAGACGAAGCGCTGCGCCGCTTGGTATAAAAGGCTACTCCGATGGATGACGGAACGGGAAGGGTCGCGTTTCTTTGCCTTACTTAGTGCGGCTAGGATTCGAAGAGCCGGCGATTCGGTACTATATATTCTGGCGAACTAAGGGGATTCCCATCCACCTTGTTCAATAATCTCCACTTTTGCTGGCCGCAAAGCCTAAGCGAAGAGCAAGAGGATTCGTTGGCGCTAGGGTTTGGTCGGTGAAGATGGAGGGTGGAGGTGCGCGACTTGCGGTGGGTTTCGCTGCCTTGCTGGCTCTACCAGAGGACTTGATCTTCCGGATCCTTCTTCGTGTGATCGATGATGGCGACAATGTGCGTGTGTATGTGAAGATTCGCCCGGTCTGTCGTCTCTTCCGCAACTTTTGCGACGATGCTTCGATGATTTGGCTCTTGTCCCTTCGGCATGTCCAGGATTATTGCCGGCCCTACTTCCCTTTTCTGGAGACTGCCTTCGAGCAGCGCTTTCTCAATGTCGACCACCGGGAGGCTTTGTTCTTTCGTGGTCTGGAACGGTTGATATTGCAGGATCGTGATTTCTGTTGGGCAGGCGCTTATTGGCAAGGCGTTGGCAGCTGGAGACGACGTCGCAATGTATTTTAGGGCCATGATGTTGTATTATGCTGATCTGGCAGATGCAGAGGCGCTTGCTATTGTTGATCGACGATAGATGGTGCCCTTCCAGATGGTCGGTTCGGTAATCTAGGCTTGCGTCGTCTTCAGGAGCGCTCCCATGATGATCTTCACATCATCTGGCGGCGGTGGTGGATTCATGCCCCGGAAGATGTGCCGACTTTAGTCACCGGTGCTTCTATGTGCACCTGGGGGGAATGTCGTTGTTTTGGTCCGGCAAGTAACAATATGCCTGGGATCATCATGTATTGTACCCGGCAATGTCGAATTGGACACGAATTCGATCTCTGGACCAGGAACATTAGTGAGGTGGTCTCTTACCGCATTAGTTGAATGAAGTTGTAATCGTCGGAATAACTGGTCTTTAGGTGTGGTTTCTTCTGTCTGGGAGTCTCAATTTTATTGTCATGCTTTATTTTGCTGCGGGACAACGGTAATTTGTATCTCGGATACAAGTGTTCAGACGTGTAAGTGAAAACTACAAAGCTGTAATATATTCGGGGCGGTGAGCTTTTGTTTCACTTGTATGTCCAGTCGTGCCTGCTAAGTCATGAGCCGTAGCGATGAATCGTTCGGCCTTGGGTCTCAAATGGTCTAGATCGTAGGGCTACCAGCACTACACGCGTAGGATACATAAGGACTCGCAAGGAGGCACGCTGCTGGCAACCCGCGGCGCAGAGGGCGAACAGCTCATGCACGCTTAGGGAGATGCCAGTGACAGGTCCTTTTTCTGAGAGGCTCGATCGTGGTGTGACTAGGGCCTGTGGAGACCGTTCCTGCAGACGCTGGGCGAAAAGTCATGCTGCTTGTAGAGTCGTCGACCGTATCATGGTCGTATACAGATTCTGGGCACACAACCTCACGGCTCCCAACCCAAGTGACATCGCCCGACTTCTGGGGAAATACCACTTGGGAGGCCTATCAATGAAGTCATAGCGCTTAGGGTAGCTACTTCTATTCGCTATGGTTCATTGGTGGGCCAGCTTCGGGTGCTTTCTAGTTGTGACCGGGCTGTTTGGAGAAAAAACGCCCTATTTGCATTGTGGAGAGGTCGTCGAACACTATGGGAGTGTTTTGGAGAGTTCGCCGATCTTTAGTAGCCGCACTGTCGTGGTCGCCATACGCCGTGGTTGTTGTTGAAGTGGTCTTTGTGTGCCATGAGCGTTTTGCAGGGGTCGTGGTACGCCGTGAGCGTTTTGCAGAGGTCGTCTTACACCATGAGCATTTTGCAGAGGTCGTCGTACGCCATGAGCGTTTTGCAGAGGTCGTCTTACACCGTGAGCGTTTTGTAGAGGTCGTCGTACGCTGTGAGCATTTTGAAGAGGTCGTGGTACGCCGTGAGCGTTTTTCTTGCTCAACAGGTTCTGTTAAAAAAAAGATAATATATGGAAGATGAGACGCCTTTATTCATTATTGGGAGAGTACACAGTACAAGCTTTTATTGGACTATGTTTATGCTAGGACATCTTCTTGCGTTGCCCAGGGCTGACGGTCTTCTATGCTTGCTCGCAGGGGAGGTCGGCGGTGGTCGCTGCTTGTTCTGCTTCTTTCTGCTTCTTTGCGGCGGGGTTGTCGCTGGCTTCGGATTTGTACATGTCCTGGATATGGGGCCGCTCGACGGTGTTTATTGTCTACTGCTTGCACTCGTATGCGATCTTCAGGTTGGCACGAAGGTTGAGGATGCCTTGTTGCGTCGGGATCTTGAGCACCATGTATGTGTAGTGTGGGACTGCCATGAGCTTGGCAAGTGTTGGTCGACCGAGTATCGCGTGGTAGGCTATCTCGAAGTCTGCGATGATGAAGTTAATATTCTCCACCCTGAAGTGGTTTTGGTCGCCAAACTGCACAGGCAGTGTTATCCGGCCTACCGGTGTTGATGCCTTATTGGGGATGATCCCTAGAAGGAGAAATTCGCGGGCAGGGCAGGAGGTCCTTCTTCGAGTAGTCGAGCTGGAGGAATGCATCGACAAATATGATATTGAGGGCACTGCCGCCGTCCACCTTCCTGAAGCGGCATGTGGCGATGGTTGGATCAACAATGAGTGGGAAGCGGCCGGGGTATCTATAATCCGTCCACTCGTCTTCTCCGGAGAAGCTAATTGGTTGTTCCAACCAGTTGAGGTAGCGAGTGTTGGCTGAATCATCTCCTGTTGCTACGACCAAGTAGACATCCTTGCGAACCTGGCGACGTCTCCTCTCTCCTTCCACAACCACGCTACCCCCAAAGATGGAGTACGTCATTGAAGCTGGTCGGAACTCCGGGGCCAGTGGTTCTTGGTCTTTGCCCTTGTCGGAGTCATCTTTCTTTGCTCTCTTGTCACTTCTTCCCTTCACTGCTGATTCAAGGAGCTCACAATTGCGCATGGAGTGTTTCGAGTTTTTGTGTATAGGGCATGGGCTGTCGAGGATCTTCTCGTAGCTGGTGTCGTAGCTCTTCTTTGGTCGGGCGTTCGTGTTGGTGACGTAGCGGTTTTCGCGCCTATAATCGTACCTCTGCGGGTAGTGCTCGGAGTTGCCCGATCGGTAGTCCTGGTGGTCGCCAGCCCTTCCTTCGCTACGGTAGTTTGGTCGGCGATCGTTATCGCTTCTACGTTCTGGAGATCGAGAGTAGCGCCGCCTGTTCTCCCTGCTGCGGGTGGCATCATCTTGATTGGCGTAAGGATTCGCGATCGTCATGAGCTCTTCTATGGTTGTTATGCTCTTTTGCGCCAACTTGTTTCGGAGGTCGTCCGTCCGCAGGCCGTTGGAGAAGATGGCGATGACCTCTGGGTCAGAGATCTCTGCGATGTTCAGCCGCTTGTCGGAGAAGCGCTTGATGTACTCCCGGAGGCTCTCGTTGCTCCTCTGGCGGACGCTCTCCAAGTCGTACCTCGTCCCAGGCTGGACACATGTGGCTTTGTACGTCTTGATGAAGATTTCCTTGAGTTGTTCCCAGGTGTCGATGGTGTCTTCTGGGATCTTTTGGAGCCAGCTGTTGGTGGAGGTTGACAACATCACCTGAAGGTAGGTAGCCATTACGTCTTGATTTCCTCCAGCGGAGTAGACAGCTATCTCATAGGTGGATGCCCATTTCTTTGGGTTTGCCTTGCCGTCATACTTTTCCACCGATGTAACTCTGAAATTCGTGGGCCACTGGATGGTACGCAGACGTGCAGAGAAGGGGCGCAGGCCCGCAATTGCTCTTGGCGCTGATGGCGGTGTTCGACCATGTCGGAGGTTGCCATTATCGTACTGTGGGGATCTGTGTCGACGTTCCCTCGGGGGGCTTTGGCGCGCAGGTGGCGGTGATCTATCACACTGGGGTCTTTCGCACTCGCCGTCGTTGTGAGGTGGTGATCCTCGCCTTTGCTCTCTCGGAGGGCTTTGGCGCGGCGGTGCGGGTGCTCGATCTCGCCGGGGCCCGTCGAGTTCTTCATCGTCGCGGGGTGGGGCTCCTCGCCTGGGCTTCCTCGGTGGGCTTCGTGGGTGGTTTCTGCTGTGGGACTGGCCGGAGAATTCGGGCAGAGGACCCGCTTTGTTGACCTAGACCACAACCGCCATTATGTGGGCTTCAATCTTCTCGATCTCAGGCGTGGCGGGGAGCTTGGAAAGCTCGCAGGCGGCCACCGCTAGATTGGTGCAGGGGGTTGGGTACACCGGAACGTTACCTAGCTTGTCGAAATCTTGCTGGTGGTTACGGTGGGGCGGTCGGTCATGATTCCTTTGCTCCTGCTCATGCTGTTCCCGTGCGAGTCGCTCCTGCTCACGGCCCTCCTCTTCGCGCTGCGCGCGCTTGGCGTTGTGCTGTTCTCTTGCAATGCGGTTGGCGTATGTCTCGTTGTTAGGGGCGACGCTGTCTGCGGAGACTTGAAAAATTAATCCTCCGAAGCCTAGAGGGAATTCTAGCAAACTGCTGGTCGATCCGGAGGAATCGGCGATCTTTGTCCCTGTGGTGGTGGCTGAACCCGATGAGATCGTGCCATCGAGGGACACTGCCTGGTCGGAGTCACTGGGGATCGTGGAGATGACGGCGGTGTTTACGATGGGGGCTGCCGGGATCTGGTCGGAGACCGTTCAGTATATTTGGCGCTGGAAAGCTGCGGCCTGATTACTGAGCCCATAAGGCATTGTCGGATGAGGGCGGATGTCCCTGGTCATCGTAGCCGTCGTCTTCGTTGGTGGTCGGCGACGGAGTGATCGGCGGCCGTGGTGGCCGGAGAGTCGGCGTCGTGCCGCCTGCACGAGGTCGATGCAGTCTATGATACCGGCGCTGGAGCGATCGATGGTGCTGACCAGATCGTTGATGTCGATCTTCTTTCGCGGGTGGTACATTGGCGTGGCGTGTAACACCCGGTTTTAAGAACAAAACCAGATATACACTATATGTGAGCCCATGAAGTCAATTCTCATATATAGTCACAGAACAAGGTAATATCAAAAGACAATACCTAAAATATATAATATATAAGGTCAAAGGATAACCTTAAGCAGCAAACCGCGGAACGATCACTCCGATCTTCGAGTGAAGACTCCAACTCCACAGTGACCAACTGACTGGTTGACCACAAGCCTATGTTTTCCAACTCTTGTAACCTGGTACCCATCCGGGATTTTTAAATAAAGGTGGTGACAACAAACATCAACTCACCATTCTCAGCAAATATAACATGGGGTTTATGAGGTTCAAAAAGGATAGACACGGGTTTAACTGCATTAGCTTTTAGTAAGTCATAATTTTAGCAATTGAGTAGCATCAAGTTCTTCATAAGCCCAAATAACCACATGATCAAGTGAACAAAATATAATGCTTATATGAACAAATAACAATAACTCATGACAAATAACAACTGATGAACTATGCCATAAGAACATCACGCTCTTAACCGTGAGCACGGCTATCATGACAGTTTTACACTCTGCAGAGGTCGTACATTTTTACCCACAAGTCGTGAATTGTCCTTTCGCCCGAGGTGATCAGCCTCTTAACCCACTACCAAGGTAGGTCAGAAGGGTTCACTACGAGACCTTTCATAGGTTCCACTAATAAGTAGCAACCCGCTACAAGTTTCCTCATTGTGATATAGCAACTCCCGTCCCGGAGGTCACATCCCAAAAACCGTGCACCTCTGCGGCAGAGCAAGTCCCATATCCCTAGAGCCCCTCCTGAGCCCTTTCGGGTAAGCTGCCACAAACTAGTAGAAGCCTAATGCTGAGTCAAGCCAGAGCTCATTGGCTTATGGTAGCAATGTTTTCCCGGGTTATCAGATTACAGAAATATCCCTATGAGTGAGAACACAGGTGTGAGTTCCTATTGTTCCACCTATAGTCCATATTGCTAAAAAGTCATATTTTATTGTCACTGCATATAACATTAGTCAAGTTACAAGATCATGGTTATTCTTTAGGAGCACTAGCTTTTATCTACCCAATGCAACCCACAAAGGTGTCAAGTTACAGGATATCAAAATATCTAGGGAAGTCCTTAAGGTTAACAAGGTAGACACATGCATATGAATTATATATTTAAGGTGAATAGGACAACAAGGAAGATCACATGCTATACTTGCCTTAAACTTAGATCCTTCTTCAACTGATTCTCAAAGATCAACTTCTTCTTGTTCACCAACGTAACACTCACCGATTGGACAAGATTACAACACCACTCAAACACCTGGTCAAACATGCATAGCATACATACATATATATTTAGAACAATACACCAATCAATGAAAAGGATTTAAAGAGAAACTACGCGTTGCTACGATCACAAAGTCGCAAAGAACACGCTAAACGGAGCTACGGTGATCAAGATAGACTAATGGTAGATTAGCTTTTAAAAAGAGAACTCCGAGCTTTATTATTTTTAACTATGAAAAAAGATTAATATGGTACTTCAGAGAAATATCAAAGTTGTATTAAGTCAAACTTATATTTGGATTTGAAAACTAAATTGAAAACTAAAAGGTTATTCATATTTTATTTATAAAGCAATTTGCATAGTTTTAATCAAGTTAGGGATTTACCATGAAATTATAGAGGTATTAACATGGTATAAAATAACATTAAACTGTAGTTTATGATTTTATGAAACTAACACAAATTGAACGAGTCAAAAGAACTATGTTTTATTGATTTTTTTTGGAACATAGAAAAGCATTAAGCATTTATTTATTTTTATAAACTATGAAATATTCATCAAATTTATTTTAGTTCTAAAAATGTTATTTATAATATTTAAGAAGAATATTTGTAAGGTTGCATATATGGAGGAAGGCTTATTGCTGAAAGGTATAGGGCCACCAATCCGGGCCATAGATCAAACCATGATGCCACAGGACGAGAACATGAGTATTTCCACTGTATACCTTTATTTGTTTTTATGAAGAAAAACGGCCCAGAAAACACATACATGACATCACATGATGTCATCAAGCTAGGAAGCAAGTTGGAGCACGCACGGCCGGTGCTTCAACTGAATAGCGAGGCCGATGGGGTTACTAGTTGAAGCCAGAGGAGAGCTCTGGGTCTCCGCCACGGTGAGGTGACCCTCAACGGCCATGGAGCTCACCGGCGAGGTTCGGAGAAGGGCCTACGGCCTCGATTCGCTTCGGGAAAATAAGACTGGGAGCGATAGGAGGTGATTGCGTGCTCACCCGGTGCGGAACGAAGGCGGAGATGGAGCGAGGACGACAGCGTGCGGCACAGAGTGGGAACCACTGCGACGTCGTTCGAGCGGCAGAGAGCAAGGGAGAGCGAGGGAAGGGGCTCTGTAGCTTTGCCACCAGGTCGTGATGCCCAGCAGTGGCTCAGTGATGGCACAGAGGCTTCCGTTGAAGGTCGCGTCGTCGACGGCGAGCGGCTGTGGGCGGTGGTCTCCCTGCACGCAACGGAGAGGCGAGCTGAGGAAAGCAGAGCAAGAAAAAGAAGGGGGAATTCGGCGACTTCGTGAGGTCAATCCCAAGCTCTCCGAGTCTCTTACGGTTTCTGCGGGGCGAAGTGAGGGCTCGGCGTCGAACGTGCACGGCGGCGTCGTGACGCAGAGCGGAGACGGTGATGGCTCCGAAACGGCAGACGGTGAGGCACGGTTCCCGCCGGCGAGGTCTCACGGGGTGAAAGCGTTCGGTGAGGAGCGTTACGAATTCGGGAGATCAAGGCGAAGCTCCGAGAGCGCTTGACGCGACGATCGAGCACTGGAACGGCGAAATTGCGAGTGGCAGAGCGTGTGCAGGAGTTGAAAGGAAACATGGGAGGGGGAAGAGCATCGCGGGGCTTTTATAGGCGGGTGAGGGCGGCGAACGCGGAGCCGTTGGCGTCGGGACGTCAAGGCGAGGCAGTGAAGGCAGGCGTGAAGGCTCGGCATCAGGTGCCTTAAACGGGATTGAAGAAGGAATCGCCATGAATGCCGTCGGCATCCTCTGCGCGACGAGGAAGAAGGGAGGGAGAGGGTGACAGGCGGGGTCCACGTGTCAGTGAGAGAAAGAGAGGGTTGCTGGTGAGCGTGTTCTCCTGCGTGGGCCGGACTGCTGGGCCAGCTTAGCTGGACTTGCGGGGCGAGGTGGGCTGAGCGGAGGGAGAGGGCTGGGCTGCAACCACGGTTGGGCCAGAAAAGGGAGAGAGGAAGAGAGGGGGTTTCCTTTTTATTTTTCTTTTCTTTCTTTTGCATTTGTTTAACTTTCTTTTTTTAAAACCCCTTTTGAAAATATTTCAAAGTTGTGTTTTGAAATCCATTTTCTCTTTGTTTTCTTTTGCTATTTCAAAACACTTTTAAAAACTTGTTTTCAAATTCTCTTTTGTTTCAAATTTGTTTCTCTTTCCTTTTTACTTTTTTTCTTGCAAAGCCTTTATAAAACTTGATTCCAAAACTTGATTGAATTTTAAATAAAAAGGGTTTTGCATCCTTTTGAATTTATTTAAATTTTAACAAAACCACACACACATTAAAATATATGCAGAGGTATGAGTGCACAAACATGTTGCACAAATTTTTCATTTTATGAAAAATTTTATTTCCTAGGGTTTTATGAGCACCAGAAATTAATAAATAACTCATTTTATTACTATTTCCAAGAAACCAAATTTTGGGGTGTTACAAATCTACCCCCCTTAAGATGAATCTCGTCCTCGAGATTCAAAGAGACTGGCAAGAAAGATAAAGATGTCTTCCGAGAAACAAAGATTACATCTGAGTTGGAAACAAAGACTTTTACATGAGATCATAACTAATCTTCAAGATATAGAGATCACAGTTGACTTGGAAACAAAACTTGATCTACAGAGCACATGTTAACTTCATATGGCATCTTGAGGGTTCTGATGTTGCTTGGACAGAAAAGTTTCCACATTACTATTCTTTGTATTCCCACTCTCTAGTAGGTCATCCTTGCATTACTCGGGTTCAGGTTGCCTCCCTTGATACTCAATCCTTTTTCCTGTTGGTTTCGTGAGAAATACCAAGCCTTGGGTAGGATTGATAACTCCTTTACCAGCGGAGAAAAATCCCCCTCCAAGGATAACATCATAGCTCATGAAATCCAAAACAATGAGGTTTACCTTGAAATTTTCTCCACTTATATGAAAACTCACTTTTGGGCAGATATGAATTGCCTTCACTGTACCTCCAATGGTATTAACCATCACTGGTTTTCTTATTGGAAGCATTGTCATCTTATACTTTTGCACATATGTGCTAGAGATAAACGAATGTGTGAAGAATCATTGCCCTAGTTGGTTTCGGTGATTAACGACAATTAGAGATTATTATGGCTAAGGTGTGTTTTGCAGAGGCTATGCGTAGCTTAGCTATAGTGATCAACAAGAATGGGCACTAATGGTCATCACTTAGCCCCCAAGATGGATATCGTTTCAGATTTCAAGGAGACATGATGAAGACCCTAGAATGATAGGCTAAGTGCCATAAGGTGATGAAGGGCACTTAGAAATAGATAGGGCTTCTCTTTTTATCTTTGACCGTACTATTAAGAGGGGTTGAGACTAGTAGCTTGACTTAGGAAAGCTTCATGACTTAGGTGTGGTGCACACTTGACTTCCTTAGCTCTAAGCAAGTCTACGTTGACCGTAAGATAGCCTAGAACAACTTCCGTATTCATCGCGACGAAAAACGAAGTTGATAGAACTGTTATCTGGGCGTCGGACGCTCCTGACAGGGGCGCCGGACGCTGTCCGTCGCGTCGGACAAAGGCGCTGGACGCTGGGTGGTTGAGTCCACAGCGTCCGTCGACCTTCCAGTGGAGATGTTTTCTGGCTAAGTTTCTCAGGGTCTGACGGACGCTGTCCGTCGGCCAGGCGTCGGACGCTTGGAGACGTCCGTCGACCTTCCAGAGAGGGTGTTTTTCAGCCCAAGCCAGAGTGTTGCGTCGGACACTGAAATGAGCGTCCGTCGCCCCAGTGACGTAGCGTCCGTCGTTGGGAACAGTGTGTCAGAACTAGCCGTTGGGCAGGGCGTCGGAGCGTCCGTCGCCCAAACTATGAACAGAACTAGCCATTGGGGCATGCAACGGACCGTCCGTCGCCTAGTCGACAGAGCGTCCGTCGCCAACTTAAAATGCCAGCCCGAGGCAGTTTTCTGAGGGTCTATTTATAGCCCCTCCCACTTCTCTCCCACCTTGCCTTTGCTCATTTGAGTTGCTGAGTTTGTTGAGAAGGTTGGGAAGAGAGCAAGAGACCTAGAGAGAGAGAGTGATTCGCGAATCCATCCATCCTCTCTCTAGTTCATCCAAGAGTTCAAGTGTGCATCCTCTAGTTGTGAAGCTTGAGTGAGTCAAGCAAAGATCGAGGCTTGTTACTCTTGGTGATCGACATCACCTAGACGGTCCGGTGATGCTCGGAGGAAGGTGATCGCCGAAGGATTGTCGGCGGCCCTTCTCCATCGACGTTTGTGATCGGTTGTGGGCGATTCACCGAGCCGGAGTGGCGAAGAATCAGCCCGTAGAGAGCCCTCATCCCTTGTGCGGGATTGAGGGGGAGCTATACCTTGCGAGGTGCTCCAACGAGGACTAGGGGGGAGTGTCGACTCCTCGATACCTCGGCAAAACATCGCCGTGTCAAGCATCTCTTTCCCTAGCTCTTTTTTACCGCATTACTTTCCGCACTTGTCTTTCAATTCATACTAGAATTGTGTAGGAAGTTTTCGCTTTCTATTGACTTGCTACCGCTTTCTAGCCAGGACACACAAGCGGTAGGCACTAGGGGGTTAATTGGCTCTTTATAGTTTTAATTCTTGTTTAGAAATTAAAAAGAGCCCAATTCACCCCCCCTCTTGGGCGTCTTGATCCTTTCAATTTGTATCAGAGCGAGGTTTGCTCTAAATTAGACTTCACCGCCTAGAGCAAGATGTCCCATGGGGATGGACCACCTCCCATGTTCAATGGAGATGACTTTCCTTATTGGAAAGTTCGTATGGAGGCCTATCTAGAGGCCGTTGACGTGTGCGTGCTCAAAGCCACCACAAAGGGAGGCACTCTCTTCGCGGAGGACCTCAACTTTGATAAGCACAATGCCAAGGCGAAGAACATACTCTTTCGTGGCATTAGCAAGGATGTCTTCAACCGAGTGCGTAATGCCAAAGACGCATTTGAGTTGTGGACCACTATTTGTGCTCTTCACGAAGGCACAAAAAGTGAGCGTGAAGAACACTATCACTTGGTCATGGCTAAGCTCAATTCTTTTACCATGCATGCAAATGAAAATGCAAATGAAATGTACTCACGACTTAACATTATTGTAGAGGAATTGAATGGGCTCGGTCTCAACCAAATGGCACCGGCCGATGTGGTGCGCAAGATTCTTTGTGTCTTGCCCATTGAGAAGTATGGCCACATCGTCACGGTTCTTCACCAAGGGGACCTCTCCGCCGCTACACCAACACAAATTTTGGGCAAGATCAATGCCCATGAGATGTACATGAAGATTGGTGATGGTGGCTCTTCTTCATCCTCCAAGAAGAAAGAAAAAGAGAAGGAGGAGAAGAAGGACTTGGCACTCAAGGCATCCTCCTCGGAGAAGCACAAGATGCAAGTCATGTATGAGAGTACAAGCGATGATGAGGATGATGATGACCTCGCTCTCATGGTGAAGAAAACAACCAAGATGTTGAAGAAGCTAAGCAAGAATGGAGTCAAGTTTGACTCAAAGAAGAAGAAATTCTTCACAAGCTCTTCAAGAAAGCCTCTCTCTCCAAGATGGATTGCTACAATTGTGGCAAACTTGGACACTTGGCTCATGCTTGTCTCGAAGAGAAGAAAGACAAGTACAAGAACAAGAAAGCAAACAACAAGTTCAAGTACAACAAGGGAAACAAAGATGAGTCAAGTGATGAGGAGAAGAAGGATGACAAGCCATTCAAGAAGAAGAAGAACTTCAACTTCCACAAGAAGAAGAAGAATGGAAAAGCCTACATTGTTGGTGATTGGCTCACCAACATTGAAGACACAAGTGACTCATCCGGAGATGAAAGTGAAGAAGAGAAGGTGGCCGCCTTGGTGATTGGGTCATCTACTCCACCGCCACCCCCTCCAGCATCTCCGGGCTCATCCTCTACACACCTATGCCTCATGGCTAAAGGTGACAAAAAGGTACAAAAAGAGGATAGTGATGATGAGGCTAGCTCTAGTGATGATAGTGATGATGAGTTTGAGGCACCTTCCTATGATGAGCTAATTGTAATTTGCAACAAATATACTAAGCTCATTAGGAAGTATAAAGCTAAAAGTGAATCACTAGAGAAAGCAAACGATAACTTGCATGCTAAACTTGATGACTTGTCTAGTGCTAATGATGATTTGAAGCTTGAGAACAAAACTCTCTCATCTAGCACTAGGGAGCTCAAAGCCTCACTCAAGCAAGCTAATGAGAAACATGATAAGCTTGAGAAGTCAACACAAGAGCTCCATACAAGATACAACTTGCTAAAAGATGACTACAACCAAGTCAAGAATGAACATGGTACACTTGTGATAGCTAATGAATTGCTTTCAAATGATCTTGCTACACATGTTGCTATTAACCCGGTTGTTAAGTGTCATATAGCTACTTCTTGTGAGGACTTGCTTGATGAAGTTGCTAGTGAGCAAAATGTTAAGTGCAAGGGCAAGAAGGTAGTTGAGGCCCAAAAGCATGATGACTATGTGAAGATGAGTCAAGAAAACTCCAAACTCAAGGAAGAGCTAATCAACCTTAAGGCAAGCAAGACATTCACTATCAAGTCGACCAAGCAAGATGACAAAGATGCAATGATCTTGATTAACTCTCTCAAAGAGGAAAATGCGAAGCTCAAGGTTGAGAAGATCAAGCTTGCAAGTGGATTGGAGAAGTTCACCAAGGGTCACAACCTCCAAAGTGAGCTCTTGATGAACACTATCATGAAGACCGACAAGACCGGCATTGGGTTCAAGGAGAACCAAATCATGAAGGCCAAGGTCAAGATAGAAGCTAAGAACTACTACAAGAACAAGGCCATGAGAAACAACTATGACACACCAAAGCCCAAGCCCAAGAAGTGCTTTGGATGTGGTCAAGAGGGTCATTTTGAATCACAATGCAAGACTCCACCTCCCAAGACCTTGCCCAAGCACATAAGGCCTTTCGCTCATGATGCACACTTCATCATCAACAAGGACTCCAAGGGTAGACCCCAAGTTGTATTTCTCGGTCCTAAGATGAAGAACAAGCCCAAAGTGCTATGGGTTGCTAAGGAGTTGGTGGACAAGGCAATGGGACCTCGCCAAGTGTGGGTTCCCAAACAACAAGCTTAACTTCAAGTTGCTTCTGTGTAGGTAAACTACAAGATCGGTGGAAGTCATTGGGTGATTGATAGTGGATGCACTCAACATATGACCGGTGACTCCCGGATGTTCACCACACTTGAGGAAGATTGTGAAGGGCAAGACAAGATTACCTTTGGGGACAATTCAAAAGGCAAAGTGCAAGGCCTAGGCAAAGTGGCAATCTCAAATGATCAATCAATATCAAATGTCTTGCTAGTACAATCTTTGAGCTTCAACATGCTATCGGTGGGACAACTATGTGATCTTGGTTTCCAATGTCTCTTCACTCCAAACGAGGTAGTTGTTTCTAAGATTGAAGATTCATCATTGATATTCAAAGGGTTTCGGCACAACAATCTCTACCTAGTGGACTTCACCTCAAATGAAGCTAGTTTGCAAACATGTCTATTCTCCAAGAGTTCTTTGGGTTGGCTATGACATAGAAGATTAGCACATGTGGGAATGTCAACTTTGAAGAAGCTTGTCAAGAAGGAGTTGGTTAGAGGTGTGAAGGATGTTGTGTTTGAGAAGGACAAACTTTGTAGTGCATGTCAAGCCGGCAAGCAAGTGGCAAACACTCATCCAACCAAAGCTTTCATGTCAACCTCAAGAGTCCTAGAGCTACTTCACATGGATCTATTTGGACCTACCACCTATGCTAGCCTTGGTGGCAATCTCTTTTGCTTGGTGGTAGTTGATGACTACTCTAGGTACACTTGGGTGTTCTTTCTTCAAGACAAGGGAGAAACTCAATCAATATTCAAGAAGTTTGCAACTAGAGCCCAAAATGAGTTTGATGTGAAGATCAAGAAGATAAGAAGTGACAATGGGACCGAGTTTGTGAACACCAAGATTGAAGACTATTGTGATGAAGTTGGGATCAAGCATGAAGTGTCCGCCACCTATACTCCTCAACAAAATGGTGTAGTAGAGAGGAAGAACCGGACACTCATTACTCTTGCAAGATCAATGCTTGATGAATACAACACCCCCGAGAAGTTTTGGGCCGAAGCAATCAACACCGCATGCTATGCGGCCAACCGACTATTTGTCCAAAGGCTTCTCAAGAAGACCCCCTATGAGCTTGTGAATGGGAAGAAACCGGATATATCCTTTTTCCGAGTGTTTGGATGCAAAGTGTACATCTACAAGAAGCGCCAACACTTGGGCAAGTTCCAAAGGAGATGTGACATTGGTTTATTACTTGGTTATTCTCTTAAATCCAAGGCATATTGAGTATTTAACAAAGCCTCTGGCCTAGTTGAAGAAACATATGACTTGGAGTTTGATGAAACTAATGGCTCTCAAGAAGAGCTTGAAAATCTTGATGATGCAGGTGATGAACCCTTGAGGGAGGCTATGAAGAATATGCACATTGGTGCAATCAACCCACAAGAGGTGGAAGAAGTTGAAGATGATGCAAATCAAGTACCCTCTCCACCTCACACGCCTCAAGTTGATGAAGAACAAGTGAGGGAAGCACAAGAAGATACCTTCATCCCTCAAGATCAAGCCGAGGCTCAAGCTAGTGATGTTGATGCACCACAACCTCCTCCCCAAGTGATTAATAGAAGATCTACACCTATGCTTCAAGCTCATCCACAAGACCTCATCATAGGGAGTCCATCAAGGGGGGTAACAACTCGATCTAAACTTGCTTCTTATGTTGAACATCACTCCTTTGTTTCCTTTGTTGAGCCTTCTAGTGTGGAGGATGCACTTGCGGATCCGGATTGGGTGAATGCCATGCACGAAGAGTTGAACAACTTCACCCGGAACGAAGTGTGGACACTAGTAGAAAAGCCCAAAGGAGCAAGAATCATTGGCACCAAGTGGGTGTTTAGGAACAAGCAATATGATCAAGGCGTGGTTGTGAGAAACAAGGCAAGATTGGTGGCAAAGGGGTTCTCCCAAGTTGAAGGCTTGGATTTTGGGGAGACCTTTGCACCGGTTGCAAGACTAGAAGCCATTCGTATCCTTTTGGCATATGCTTCACATCATAAAATGAAACTTTTTCAAATGGATGTGAAGAGTGCCTTTCTAAATGGTTTCATCAATGAACTTGTTTTTGTCTCACAACCTCCCGGGTTTGAAGACCCAAATTGTCCTAATCATGTGTATAGGTTGTCCAAGGCACTCTATGGATTGAAGCAAGCTCCAAGAGCTTGGTATGAGAGGCTAAGGGACTTCCTACTCAAGAAGGGCTTCAAGATCAGGAAAGTGGATACCACACTCTTCACCAAGGTGCTAGATGGAGAGATCTTCGTCTACCAAGTGTATGTCGATGACATCATATTTGGGTCAACAAACCAAGATCATAACAAGGAATTTGGTGCATTGATGTCCAAGGAGTTCGAGATGTCGATGATTGGCGAGCTAACCTTCTTCCTTGGCTTCCAAGTAAAGCAATTCAGGGAGGGCACCTTCATATCTCAAGAGAAGTACACTTATGATGTGCTCAAGAAATTCAAGATGGAGGATTGCAAGCCAATCAAGACCCCAATGCCTACTAATGGGCATCTCGATCTCGATGAGGGAGGTAAATCGATTGACCAAACTCTCTATCGTTCTATGATCGGTAGTTTACTTTACCTCACCGCATCTAGGCCGGATATCATGTTTAGTGTGTGTATGTGTGCTAGGTTTCACCCCTAAGGAGTCGCATCTTTGTGTGGTTAAAAGAATCCTTAGGTACTTAAGGCACACCCCTAGCATGGGTCTTTGGTATCCCAAAGGAGCTCCCTTCCAACTAGTTGGCTATTCCGATTCAGATTACGTCGGGTGTAAGGTTGATAGGAAGAGTACCTCCGGTGGGTGCCACATGCTAGGAAGATCACTTGTTTCTTGGTCCTCAAAGAAGCAAAATAGTGTGGCATTGTCAACCGTCGAGGCGGAATACATTGCCATGGGAGCAAGTTGTGCACAAATCTTATACATGACCCAAACACTTTTTGATTACGGCGTGTTTTTAAAAGAACTTCCACTCTTGTGTGATAATGAAAGCGCCGTAAAGCTTGCAAATAACCCGGTTCAACACTCTCGCACCAAGCACATAGATATTCGCCATCACTTTCTTAGAGATCATGTGGCTAGGAAAGACATAACACTAGTTGGAGTTAAGAGTGAAGATCAATTGGCGGATATCTTCACTAAACCACTCGATGAAACAACCTTTTGTAGGTTGAGAAGCGAGTTAAATGTGCTTGATCGCTCTAACTTCACTAAAAGATGAGTTTGTGTGAACCATGCATTCATATGTAAATATAACATGTTTAATTTGGTAATGCACATAGGCTTGACTAACGCGGTTAAGATAACTGCCCTCAAAGTGTGTGACAAAGCTTAACCGCGGTTTAAACTTGCAAGCAACCTAGATTCAAATTTCGTATTGCATAGCATATGCATGTGTGTTGTTTGTCGTTCCTTTTCGGTTAAGTTTGAGCATCCTCTGTGTTCGTCCACTTAGGGGAGCATTCCAAGCTCAAGACTCTTCTATACCCCTCTTGTGGCCATATGATGTCTCCTTGGTGCTTCCATTCGAATATTTTGAGCTAAAACTAAAATTAAGCCTATGGCAAACTATTTGAAAATGAGAGTTTGAGATATGGTTCTCATATCAAGTCCAATCAGGTGTTATTTGGATCTTATTGGGATTGGAACTTGGTTGGGAGAAAGACGCAAAAACAAAATTTGAAAAATTCTATTTAAAAGGCGTCGGACACTGCCGATGGACGCTCGGTGTCAATTGCCTCAGCGTCTGTCGCGATCGTTTGGAGATTGAAAGTTGCCTACTTACAGGGCGACAGACGCTCCCCCCAGCGTCCGTCGCGAAGTGTCCGTCGCAGTCAATGCGCTCGGGCGTTTCAAATCTGTTCTGGAAGCCTGACGGACGATGACGTCGGACGCTCTCGGAGCGTCCGTCGCGAACTTAATGTGCAAATTTTTTTAAAAATCCCCGTTTCCTCTGTTTCTCTCGCTCGATTCAGTCCGCCGCCGCGCCGTTCCTCAAACCCTAGCCGCCGCCATTTCGCCACCACGGGACCCTGCCTGCACCGCCGTTCCTCCCTCCCCTGCGCCGCCACTCCTCCCTGCGCCGCCACCTGCTCTGCGCCGCCGCGCCACCATTCCTCTCCGCGCCGCCGGCTGATCCTGCACTGCTGCTCCATCTCCCTGCAACACTGTCACCCAAGCTCGTCGTGCCAGTGCCATCCACTATACCACCGCCGCGCCCGAGCACTCTCCCTGCAACACCGCCACCAAACAGCCAAAGCAAGTGCCCCGCTCTGCTTCCCTAAGGATTTCCCTCTGACCTAGGTTTTTGGGGTTGGCAAAGGTGTTGGTTGGTCTGCGGATTGCGGAAATTTGATCAAGAGATCTTTCCCCTTCTCTATTTTTGGTCAGGGTTCAAGGTACTGCATTTGAAATCTTGATCCTTTCTTACCTAGATTCATGGTTCTATAGACCCTCTCATCTCTAGCTTAAATGCTTATGGTTATACTCGTATCTATCTAACGAGCAGGGTCAGTGTCTGAGGTGTTTGCTTGAGCAGTGGGCAGTGTCAGTGAACTCGAGGCAAAGCCCGCGAGTACGGATCGAGGCAAAGCCTCACAAGGACAGTCCAGGGCCGGCGTGCCACTCTTACAGTTGGTTGTTCTGTGGATTGTCAGGTTGTCAGTGGTTGATTGGCAGTGAGCTTGTGGTTTGATTGTTGAGGATCCTTGTTAGTGGTTTGATTGCAAAAGTTCGATACAATGGCAAGAACGAAGAATGCCGGTCCCGTTCCCGGTAGTGGTGGTGACCCTCCACCTCCACCGCGTCCACCCACTGACCGGGGAAAGGGCAAGCAAAAGGTTATATCACGGAAGCGCAAGAGGCCTTTGATGGATCCAGATTCGGCAGCAGCGCTTGCAGTGGCAGAGGCCGCTGAGATAGCGGAGCGAGGTGGACGTCGCGCTGGTTTGAGGCTCTCGCCTCGCCATGGAGCGCGTCGTGAGTCCCCTATGCGTCTAGAGATAGAGCCCGTCGAGGCTACTAAGGCAGAGCAGACCGAGCCAGTCCCAGAGACTGAGCAGACAGAGGCCGCGGGCCACTCTTCCATTGGTGAGTTGATGAGCCGCCGAGTTACCCGATCCAGAGGCTCTGGTGCACCACCTAGTCCTCCAGGACCTCAGCTCCCAGACCCAGTGATGCACCAGGTCAGAGCACTTACAGCGAAGCAAGTCCAGTTACTCCGTTTCGTGGACTTTCAGTCCTGGTTCCCACCTTAGAGGGACCCCCGTGCCAGATGAGACTTCTACACCACAGTGCACGAGGATTTCTATAGAGCTTACATCGACACGGATGCTCCTCTTAGGGCTCACAGGGTGTGCCCATCTGCCCATATAGAGGGGATCGATGGTCCAGAGATCCTGCAGCACCTTCAGTACATTCAGGGTCTGACAGATCTGATGGGACGATCAGGAGCATATCAGAAGGATTGGGTGTATCAGTTCTATGCTTCTCTATGGATCTCCCCTGATCATGAGTTCCTACACTTTGGATTCCAGGGACGTGACTTCAGGGTTACAGCAGCACATTTCAGAGAGCTTTTCCACCTAGAGTCCTCTCCTACGAGGATTCACAGTTTGTGCTATGGGGATCAGGAGGCCCCTCGTCGACCTCACGATGGTATAGTGCCATCTACAGACTTCGTGAGGCCGTGCTTTCAGCAGCCGTTCATTGAGGGTTCGAGTCGTACACCACGAGACCTCACTCCTCTGGCTCGGATCCTCCATGAGGTACTCAGGCGTACTATCCTCCCTCGGATTGGAGCTCGGGATACTATTACACGTCTACAGCTTTGGCTCCTTGCTCACGTTGTCCGGAAAGAGAAGTTCGACCTCTGGGATTTGATTGTGAGCGAGCTTGAGGATATCATAGCCGCTGGGTTCAGGGGTCACTGGCAGCTGCAGTTTGCTCACTAAATATCTTACCTGAGAGTTGCCAAGACCAGATCAGGGGCTATGAGAGTCACCCTTACGAGATCAGCGACAGAGTTTCCTGTATATTCGATGAGTCAGCTAGTGATACATGGAAACCTGCCTCGCCCCAGGAGAGCTTACAGACCAGGCACCAGGCATGCCAGTGTGCCACCTCAGTCAGCAGAGGTCACAGATGCTACAGTTGAGCAGATTGCTCAGGCAGAGCTGGCAGATCTAGATGCAGAGATTGACACAGCTGCTGAGATAGTCTATAGAGAGGACCTAGACTCTGACACTTTCGATGAGGACTACCAGCCGGTGCGTGAGTATACACCGATGCCTCATGACCACGAGGCAGGAGGATCAGGCACAGCCGCAGCAGCTCCAGCTCCAGGTTCCAGCACCTCTGAGGCCACATTGCTTACTATTCTGTCGAGGATGCAGGAGGAGCAGTCACGCCAGGCAGAGGAGCAGAGGCGACAGGCTGCCGACTTATGGAGGCTTACAGAGCAGCAGCTGGTAGCTCAGGCCCAGACACAGTCTAGGTAGGATGAGTTCCAGCGCAGTTCTTGGCCTATCAGCTGAAGCAGGCAGAGATACAGAAGACACAGACATTGTTGCTTGAGCGTCTTCTAGCCTCTAGCTCCGGGCAGACTTCCACTCCTCAGTTTCAGTTGCCCGGAGTCTCGCAGCAGCAGCAGTTCACCTCACCTCCACAACAGCCTCCAGTAGTAGTGGTTCCGACTCCAGCGTTACCATCCAGAGGACAGCAGAGTCAGGCACCAGCTACCCCTCTATTCTAGGCACCAGTCTCTCCTGAGCACCAGTCTCCGAGGACCCAGGTGTCCTCGTGGTTAGCTTCGCCCGGTGAGTTTCAGACAGGATTCACTCCTATCCGGGGAACTACCATAGCCGAGGCCTCGAGAGATCTGTCAGCTTCTTACTTGGAGATCACGGGAGAAGACTCCCCAGGAGCAGCTTAGCTAGTCTCACCAGCTCCAGAGGTAGCGGTGGATCCTCCGGCGATGGGCAGCCACTTGTCTTCAGTTGCCTCGTCGGAGATCGCACCCGAGCAGTCAGCGCAGACAGTCACCACTCCTCCAGCTGCAGTTCAGACAAATGCTATATCACTAGCAAATGAGGCAGTTACAGTGGCAGTCTCCTCTCCAGCTCAGACTCAGCCTACAGAGGTTGCAGCAGCAGTGTCACTTGTTGCTCTAGCAGTGACACCGTCCCCCTCGCCTCGAGTATTCACTCGTCGGGTTCACAGGCCCGCTACTACAAAGGCAGGACCGTCAGAGGCCCCAGCTGAGCCTCAGGGGGAGTCCGTTGAGACAGCAGCTCCAGAGGTCACTCCAGCTACACCTACACCTGCAGACGCCGAGGCCGATGATGAGTCAGACGAGTCAGACCTTCAGGACTTCATCATGCTCGATCGCAAGGCTGCAGCTCCTCCACCTTCTTCTCCAGCCCCAGACGCTTAGTTTTTGGTGCTAGACGCCAAAGGGGGAGAGAGGGTCGAGTATAGAGATAGGGGGAGGGATTTGGATCTTTGTATGTTTTTTTCCCCGTACTCTTTCATCATGTCTACTTTTATGCATTTGTTTATATGTGTGATGTGATGAATACTTTGGTTGATGTTTATATGGTTGGATGTGACAAACTCTTGATTATCACTAATATATCTTGTGAGTTGTCTCATGTGTCATGATATATCCCTATGTCTAAATGACAATTGAGCTTCCGCGCTATACTCCGATACATCGTTTGAGAATATCATGAGGTACTTCTTTTACATTCATATCTATGAGTACCATGGTGTGTGATTTGGCTTGGGTGAGCAAGTATGCTTCATTACAATTTCACTAACCCTTGTTTAACCATTCCAAGTCACCATAAAGTCTAAATCATAACTCTTATCCATACTCGAGGTTCTATTGTCGTCAATCACCAAAAAGGGGGAGATTGAAGAATCATTGCCCTAGTTGGTTTCGGTGATTAACGACAATTAGAGATTATTATGGCTAACGTGTGTTTTGCAGAGGCTATGCGTAGCTTAGCCATAGTGATCAACAAGAATGGGCACTAATGGTCATCACTTAGCCCCCAAGATGGATATCGTTTCGGATTTCAAGGAGACATGATGAAGACCCTAGAATGATAGGCTAAGTGCCATAAGGTGATGAAGGGCACTTAGAAATAGATAGGGCTTCTCTTTTTATCTTTGACCGTACTATTAAGAGGGGTTGAGACTAGTAGCTTGACTTAGGAAAGCTTCATGACTTAAGTGTGGTGCACACTTGACTTCCTTAGCTCTAAACAAGCCTACGTTGACCGTAAGATAGCCTAGAACAACTTCCGTATTCATCGCGACGAAAAACGAAGTTGATAGAACTGTTTTCTGGGCGTCGGACGCTCTTGACGGGGGCGCCGGACGCTGTCCGTCGCGTCGGACAAAGGCGCCGGACGCTTGGTGGTTGAGTCCACAGCGTCCGTCGACCTTCCAGTGGAGATGTTTTCTGGCTAAGTTTCTCAAGGTCCGACGGACGCTGTCCGTCGGCCAGGCGTCGGACGCTTGGAGAGCGTCCGTTGACCTTCCAGAGAGGATGTTTTTCAGCCCGAGCCAGAGTGTTGCGTCAGACGCTGAAATGAGCGTCCGTCGCCCCAGTGATGTAGCGTCCGTCGCTGGGAACAGTGTGTCAGAACTAGCCGTTGGGCAGGGCGTCGGAGCGTCCGTCGCCCAAACTATGAACAGAACTAGCCGTTGGGGCATGCGACCGACCGTCCGTCGCCTAGTCGACAAAGCGTCCGTCGCCAACTTAAAATGCCAGCCCGAGGCAGTTTTCTGAGGGTCTATTTATAGCCCCTCCCACTTCTCTCCCACCTTGCCTTTGCTCATTTGAGTTGCTGAGTTTGTTGAGAAGGTTGGGAAGAGAGCAAGAGCCCTAGAGAGAGAGAGTGATTCGCGAATCCATCCATCCTCTCTCTAGTTCATCCAAGAGTTCAAGTGTGCATCCTCTAGTTGTGAAGCTTGAGTGAGTCAAGCGAAGATCGAGGCTTGTTACTCTTGGTGATCGACATCACCTAGACGGTCCGGTGATGCTCGAAGGAAGGTGATCGCCGGAGGATTGTCGGCGGCCCTTCTCCATCGACGTTTGTGATCGGTTGTGGGCGATTCACCGAGCCGGAGTGGCGAAGAATCGGCCCGTAGAGATCACTCATCCCTTGCGCGGGATTAGGGGGAGCTATACCTTGCGAGGTGCTCCAACGAGGACTAGGGGGGAGTGTCGACTCCTCGATACCTCGGCAAAACATCGCCATGTCAAGCATCTCTTTCCCTAGCTCTTTTTTACCGCATTACTTTCCGCACTTGTCTTTCAATTCATACTAGAATTGTGTAGGAAGTTTTCGTTTTCTATTGACTTGCTACCGCTTTCTAGCTAGGACACACAAGCGGTAGGCACTAGGGGGTTAATTGGCTCTTTATAGTTTTAATTCTTGTTTAGAAATTAAAAAGAGCCCAATTCACCCCCCTTCTTGGGCATCTTGATCCTTTCAATGTGTAGCTTTGCTGTCAAACAACACTAAAGCGGAAGTTGAGTTTATGAAAATGCAACCATACACAACCTCCTTAGATCCACGTGTAGTAGACAAATTGCTCAACCTTCCTTGAGTGTATTTTCCCTTCACTTTTAGTCCTTGATCTTTCTTTTTCTGGCTACTTGATTCTGATTCTTGATGTTGTTGGTTCTGATTGGACTGTTGGGCCGGCTTAGCTAGACTTGCGGGGCGAGGTGGGCTGAGCGGAGGGAGAGGGCTGGGCTACAACCACGGTTGGGCCAGAAAAGGGAGAGAGGAAGAGAGAGGGTTTCCTTTTTATTTTTCTTTTCTTTCTTTTGCATTTGTTTAACTTTCTTTTTTTAAAACCCCTTTTGAAAATATTTCAAAGTTGTGTTTTGAAATCCATTTTCTCTTTATTTTCTTTTGCTAATTCAAAAGACTTTTAAAAACTTGTTTTCAAATTCTCTTTTGTTTTAAATTTGTTTCTCTTCCTTTTTA
Source organism: Microstegium vimineum (assembly GCA_022036555.1). Taxonomy (NCBI): domain Eukaryota; kingdom Viridiplantae; phylum Streptophyta; class Magnoliopsida; order Poales; family Poaceae; genus Microstegium; species Microstegium vimineum. The sequence goes on from CM039134.1 coordinate 34,082,282, forward strand.
CTTTTTTTTCTTGCAAAGCCTTTATAAAACTTGATTCCAAAACTTGATTGAATTTTAAATACAAAGGGTTTTGCATCCTTTTGAATTTATTTAAATTTTAACAAAACCACACACACATTAAAATATATGCAGAGGCATGAGTGCACAAACATGTTGCACAAAATTTTAATTTTATGAAAAAAAAATTTCCTAGGGTTTTATGAGCACCAAAAATTAATAAATAACTCATTTTATTACTATTTCCAAGAAAGCAAATTTTGGGGTGTTACATGGCGGAACGACGTACGGGCGGCGGCGCGTCTGCGCCACGTGGAGTAGATCCGACGGTCTAGGACATAGATCCGATCTGGAGCAAGGTGCCGGTCGCCGGGAGGACCATCGAATCCGGGAAAGTAATCGCTTGACGAGCCATGAAGTCGATGCACACACCCCCTACCTGGCGCGCCAACTGTCGATGAAATATGCGTCGCAGTCTACCTAGGGGGTACCCTATGGTAGTAGATTATAGGTAGAGGTGTGGCGACGACGATCAAGCGTAACACAGAGAGCGTAGACACGGCGATTTAGACAGGTTCGGGCCGACAAATCACCGTAATACCCTACGTCCTGTGTTTTGGTGGTTGGATTGATCTGAGTATTAGGTTACAAGATCCGTAGATGATCTCAGAGAGAGATTTTGGAGGGGGTCCCTACTCGCCTTATATAGCCGGGGAGCAGTGTTACAATTTCTATATCCTAACAAATTATGATTGATCCCTTAAGGCAAGGGATCCAAGTCTATCTACTAGGATCTTCCTTGGCGAGCAAGACTTCTTTGGAGTCCTTGGCGAGCACGACGGGCTGGTCGCGTGCTGCAAGGCCTCGCGGGCTAGGCCATCCTCTGGTCGGTAGGCCCATAAGGTCCCTAGGGATATGCCGAGGTAATATCCCCAACAGTCACCGAATGGTTCTCCATCAAATTGAGGAAATCCATCGGTGGCGGCTTTGAGCACACCAACTTCTAAGGCTTCGAGGTAAGCCTCCATACGCACTTTCCAATAAGAAAAGTCGTCTCCTTCAAAGAAGGGCGGTGGTCTATCCCCCTGTGACATCTTTCTCTAAGCGGTTAAGCTTAAATCAAGAGTACTCAGCTCTGATATCAATTGAAAGGATCAAGATTCCTAAGAGGGGGGTGAATTGGGCTCTTTTAAATTTCTAAGCAAAAATTAAAAACCTATCAAGAGACAATTAACCCCTTAGTGCTTTTACAAGTGTGTCCTAGGTACACAAGCAAGACATGGCAATGAAAGTGGTAAAGCCCTATGCAATTCTACTCAAGCAACACGAAAGTAATGCAGAAAGTAATGCTTGAATGTAGTTGCAATAAGTAAGGAGAAGGGTGTAAGGAAATTGACACGACGATGTTTTGTCGAGGTGTCGCGGAGTCGACACTCACCCCTAGTCCTCGTTGGAGCACCGCACACGGTATCGCTCCCCCTTAGTCCGTGCAAGGACTAAGTGCTCTCTACGGGCTGATTCTTCACCACCCCGGCTTGGTGAATTACCCACAACCGATCACAATCAAGCTTGGGTCATCCACAATGGACTTCACCGGATGATCACCAAGCAAACCTCTATGAATGATTCATCATGTTGTTGCTGAAAGCTTGAAATTTTCCCACGCAGAGCATTGGTCTTGCCTGTAGGAAAGAACATGGCCAGGAAAGTAATGGTACACTTATCCCATGTAGTGTTGATATCCTTGTTAGTGTAGAACCACTGTTTTTCTTTCCCCAAAAGTGAAAACAGGAAAAGGCGGAGTAGAGTAGCATCTCTCAGTACTCCTTTGACGTGAAGGTGTTGCAGATCTCTAGAAAGTGTTGTAAGTGTGCACTTGCATCTTCATGAGACTTTCCATAGAACTGATTTGCTTGAACCATGGTGATGAGAGCAGACTTGAGCTCAAATCCATTATCTCTAACATTAACTGGAGGTTCAGTGCGGATGTTGGCAGTAGTTGGGCTAGAGAACTCGTGCAGTGTCTTCTCGGCCATAGCTTCAAAAGAAATTGCGAAAATTGATCGTGTTTGTTCTTCTTCTGATGTTTGAGCTTCCTCTCCCGAAGAATGAGCTTCAGCTGAGGGTGTTTCTGATTGTGAATTTCTATTGTCCCTCACTTGTGCAAACTTCGGCTTTCTTCGAAGAGTCTCTCTGGATTTGAAGTGAAATTATTTGGAAGAGAAAAACTGTGCATTCATTTACCATCCATAAGATACACAGATAGATAGAAATAAGGGTAAACCTATTTGAGTAAGAGGTTGATTGGTTAATCGATCTTTATTCATTTGCATATGGTTATCAATAATTCCTAAGTTTAAATACCTTCCCCGGCAATAGCGCCAAAAATGCTTGTTGACATTTCTTAACATCACCAAGAACTTAGTTATTAGCAATGGCGCAAAAAATACATGGTATGTAGTTAACTTGCCTTTAGCGACTAGCCACTTATCTTTTACCTTGTACTCCTAAGCATGGAACTAGGTTGTCATCCCTAATTATAGAGCTAGGAATATTTTATGGTACTTATGAAATATTATATTTTATGTATGACTAGGCAGAAATAAATAATGATAAATGAAATTATAAAGAACTAATGATTCTACAAGCGGACAGATTAAATATACCATTGTAGCATTTTACCTAGAGTATTACCAGATTGTCATTTATATTCTACCACTAGGAAGGTCTAGCAAAGCTGATAATCTATAGTATTGATAACAAGCATATGAAATGGATGAAGGGATTTAACCATCAATGATCTCTACTCTTAAACAGGGGTAAGTCACATGATAAATATATATGATATAGGGTAAATAGATCGGTCATCATCATAATAATAATAAGGATAAAGTTTCTAGAGCATTCTAGTCACTACACAAGTGTCCTCTAATACAAGTAATAAAAAAATAACTCCTAAGTATTCTAGCTACCGTCAAAGCTATGCAAGTTAGTGCAAGTACATCTAGTAATCATTGTTAAGTAATACTACCAATATTCCCAACCACAATGGGGTCATGAACAAGATGAGTTGAGTTCAGAAACCTCAGATATAACAAGATATCCTCAACCTGACAATTCCTCCCTACCAAACCACTACAGGGGGGAGGCCTACAAAGGACTCAGTGGACCCGTCACGTCCACGATCTACCTCACAACACGACATAGATGGGGGCATCCACAAATAAGCAATGTATCTAAGTACCATGCCTACATACTGCCTACCACTCGCCATATGATCAAATAGACGAGCGCTATACGAACATGTGCATGAACTCAATAGCAAACTAACTATACTAGATATATTAACATAAACAATGAACAAAGTAAACAAGAACATATTAATGAAGAATAGTGTTGCCTATAAATATCATACAACTGTAGATAAATACTAAAAGAGAATAAGAGAATAAGAACTGTACCAGACTCCAATCTCTTGACAGCGTTGGGAGTCCAAGATCGATTGACGTATCTTGACTTTCTCTACTCTCGAATCTAACTAGGCTATGCTATGAACTAGAAAGTGCTCTAGATGAACTAGGGTTTATGGCTCTGGATGACTAGATCTCCTATGAGTTAGAATGAATGGATCTCCAAATGATCTGGAGATTATCTGAGATGCCTCTAAGGGGGTATGCCCTCCTATTTATAGTCCAGTGGGATGCATGATAGCCGTTGGATCAAAACGACTTAGTGTAGGGCTCAGATCAATCTTCAAAGGCGGTGGAGGAATCTTTCAGAAGATGGCAGCAAGTGGGCCCAGGGGGTGCCACCCGACCCCACCCCATGCCGGCCAGCCCCACCTGGCAGGCTCTGGGGCCCTGCGTTGCTCTGGTGTCTGTGGGATCCTCCTTGAGTAAATTGGCATGTGTATCTCCGCGGGATTTATTCGATATCTTCTCTGATTTGATTCTCTTTACTGCTCTTTTCTGGAATGGTCCCTGGAATATATTGAAACACCAAAAGTCATGGAAATTGTTCATTAAAGCCCTATATTTCTTGATATTATATATGATTGATCCAATTATCATGTTTGTAATTGCTTAAAAAGTTGACGCTAACGACCGTCAACATGTAACAATGTTGGCTCGGTTATAGCCAAATCAGGGCCAGATGATGCAAGGTCTAAAAGACAGGCCCATGCCGCACCTAGATATTCCTTTTCCTCTTTTTTAATGGATAGGACCTCTATTCGAAGATGAACAACACAAGAGATAGGGAAGAAAGCTAGGCAAAATTTGGATTATAACTATTCCCATTCTCCTTTTGCACTATCTACATGGCGATAGTACCATCATTTGGCTATTCCCATCAAAGAAAATGGGAATAGCTTCCACTTAAGGGTACCTTACTGTTGATGGTCGTTAAGTATCAATTTCTATAAGTCAACAAGAGTTAAAAAGGACTTAATTGAATCACCACCATAGACTTAGGGGATCTAACTGACAGAATTCCACAAGTTTTGGTGAGTTTATGTTTTTACAAGGAGTTATCAGGAAAAGAGCAAAGGAAGGTCCACATGTCATGTTTACATAGAGAGAAAGGACCTCCGCACAAACAAGAATACTCAGGAAGGCTCTAGAAGCAACTGGACCAAGCCGGAAGCCAGGGGGCCCACACCCAGGGCGGCCGCCCTACCCCTGTGGCCAATGAGCTTCCACTTCACGGATCGTTCCTAACTGCCTTTGAGGATGAATCTAAACCACTCGCTTAAGGTGGGTTTGATCCGACGGTCCACGTTTATTTGAGGGGGCTATATAAGGAATGTCCTGCCACCCCTGAGGAGGAGGAGAAATCATTATTAGAGGAAGCCATCAAAGCTAAGGTTTCATATCCCTCTCTCGACTAGAGAATTAGAATAGCTACTCCCAATTCCTTCAAATTCTATAGGATTGATTAGATAGATTTAGAGAAGTAGAGCATCGCGCTCTAGATTTCGTATCTTCATCATAAAGATTGGTATTATCTTGTATCTCTCTCTACGACTTTATTCTTAATATCATTATGTTTCTATTTATTATGTTCTTAGTTTATTCTAGTTCTATATTTGATATAGTTATGATTGATAATGAGTTTATGTATGAGTTTACAAAGCGCTTAGCTCTTCCCTCAAGGGAGTTAGGTGGTATATCACATGTAAGCATGGTGCTTAGATGATATTTACATCCAAATGTATCTTATTGGCCAGGTCGCGTGGTAGTTCGTGGAAGTGACAGTTTCATTGATTCTTATATAGTCCACCCCCCGTTGGTAGGACAGGCAAAATTGGTATTGCGGAGTAAGTCATGCTATGTTCTGGCTTTCTTTAGCGATGTTCCTTATACATGGATGAAGAGTCTTTTATGCTATATATGATTTTATATGTGCTAGAGTAGATTATGGCTTAGTAGATTAGAACATACTTAGAAGTTATTCTCTTACTAGTCTGACATCACCTTACATTTATATGGAGTAGTCTATCTCTAATCTCTGTGTTATTTATCTTTGAGCTTAGACTTCAATATCTTTATTATTATGGCTTACCCCCTGCCGAAGCAAGTGACTGTGTGATTAAGTTTCTCATAAGTGATCATGCTCTGCAAGTCCATCTCTAGTCTTAATCTTTGTTAGTTCATGCCACCAATGTTTTGCTTTTCCTTTAGCAAAATTATAAATAAATGATACTCGAAATTACTTCCTGGTGAAGTGCTACAATTGGTATTTTATCTGTGCGCTTGCGGATAGAATAAATATATTTTTTAGAGAGCCTTTACATTCATAAATACCACCGCACATTTCTAGCATCATGCTGGGGATGACAACCCAGTATTCAAGTGGTGTTAAGAAATGTCAACAAGCATTTCTGGCGCCGTTGCCGGGGATATAAAACATCGGTATGCATAGACTATGGAGAAAAATTGCATGAACAGCTACTCAAATGAGAAATCATAACAAGGCACTTCTGCTTTGGTGGGATCACCCCTGTTGTTTTCTATGTTTATATTTCTATATAGGGTATTGCAGGATTGATTTTGATACATTCAACTCTTCATTATTAGAATCAAAGCAATCAAGAAAGAAGAAGCTAGTCACCAATTTCTGACGCTATGGCACAAAAGACCCTGCGAGAATTCTCTACTGCAAGCATTGAAAATATTCGCGCTGGTCCGGTATTTGAGGCAGAAGAAGGAGAAAAAGATCTTGAATTTGAACTCAAGCCAAGCCTCATCAATATGGTGCAAGCTACACAATTCAATGGAAAGGCACATGAAGATGCTAGTACACATTTGCAGAATTTCTTAGAGATCAGAAGCACAATCAACATCGACAGAATCACCCAAAACATTATGCTACTTTGCCTCTTTCTATTCTCACTTATGGGAAGAGTGAGGAAGTGGTTCTACACCAACAAGGAAGATATCAACACTTGGGAAAACTGTTCGAAAGCCTCTCTAGCAAAGTTCTTCCCTATAGGCAAAACCAATGCCTTAAGAGGAAGGATTGCCAATTTTCAACAGCAGAAATCAGAAACCATTCCAGAAGCATGGAGCGTTTTCTAGGATACCTATCAGATTGTCCTCATCATGGAATGGCAGGATGGTTACTCATGCAGACCCTTTACCATGGATTAACTCAGAAGGCTCGTGAGTGCCTAGATGCATCTGCTGTAGGATCATTTTTGGAACTTACACTTGGAAAAGCAGATATACTTATGGACAAGATAGCAAAAAACCAAAGCTGGTCTGAAGATAAAGTTCAACATTGTCACCAAACAAAAGAAATACCCGAGTAAGTGAATGCACTGTCAACCAACATGGATGATCTACTCCACTGGCTTGACCAGACGGCCAAATATAAAGAAGACCGAAGAGCCATTGAAACGGCATACAAATGTCCACATCAACCCGCTCCAAGTCAACCCAATAGCAAAGGTATGAATTCAGGTAACACTTCAAAGCAAATTACCTTGAGGAATTTAATTACGTAGCAAACTAAAATTAATTCGAATCTTGAAAAAAGGTTAGAAGAAAATGAATTCTCTTTAAAAGATATACATGATAAAATTGATTTTCTAGTATCTGCTTTTGATGAACAAAATATTCTTAATAAAAGGGTAGAGCTTAAGTTAGCAAAACTAGCTACTGTTTTGCCTGTTGCCACTAACATTGAGCAGGTCAAGAATATAACTACAAGAGGAGGGAAATCCACCAGAGATGCCCCTCATCCAAGAGGAACAAGAAGATCACCGGCAATACCAGTAGTGGTAGAAGAAGAGAATCCCAGTGAAGCAGAAGAATTGCTACAAGCTCCAAATAACCAAGAAATGAGAAAAGATTACCATGACATCAACTATTTACCATTTCCTAGAAGAAACATAGGACTGCAGTCAGATGAGCAGTTTGGCAAGTTTGTAGAGGTTATCCAGAAGTTATACATCAACATACCTCTACTTGATGCCATACAGGCCCCTACATATGCAAAGTACATCTGAGATATTCTTAACAAGAAGAGACCACTGCCAACCACTGAGGTGAACAAGCTGACAGAAGAATGTAGTGCGGCCATCCTTAATAAATTACCAAAGAAGAAAGAAGATCCAGGATACCCCACTATTGATTGCTCGATCGGGAACCAACACTTCAACAATGCACTTTGTGATCTTGGAGCAAGTGTCAGTGTGATGCCCTCATCAGTCTACAAGAAGCTTGATTATGCAACACTAGAACCAACATCAATGTGCTTACAACTAGCAGATCAAACAATTCGATACCCTTTGGGCGTTGCTGAGAACATTCCAGTCAAGATAAGAGATTTCTTTGTGCTAGTAGACTTCGTTGTACTGGACATGAGCCCTGACTCTAAAGTGTCTATCATCCTTGGAAGACCATTCCTGAGCACCGCCAATGCCCACATTGATGTCGGAAAGGGAGAAATTAAGTTCAACATAAATGGTCAAGAAGAACACTTCGCATTCAATCCTAGACCAGAGAATAAATCCACAGTGAAGGAGGTTCATGAAGAAGAATCACAGAGGCATCACCTCTGGAGATGAATACATCAGAAGAGTGAAAATAATTTGGAGGTCGAGTTTGGGGGGCCCTAAAATCTCGAACCCTCACCGGAAGGTAAATCGGTATTTATCCATATCTCTTGCATATTTAATTCTTGCATTAATCATGTTTACTTTTATAATATCCAAAAGCCCCACATAAATAATTTTATGGAGTGTAACAACCCATATTTATTAATTATAGTGGTGGCATAAAAATATAATTTGCTTAATCATTCTTAGTAAGTTTTCATTCTATTTTTCCTGCATTATTTTTACCAAGTTTCTAGAAGCATGACTCACATCCTTTGGTCCCACATGTCATAGACTCCACCTCACATACATCACATCACATAATTTCATCCACTTACACCCATCACAACCACCAGACATCTTCCACCATCCAAATTCCACCCACGACCAATAATTTTGCATGAAGACACAACAAGTGAGGTAGAGGAAAAATTTCAGCCACTTTGGGGCCTAGAGTGGGGCGGCCGCCCATGTCACTAGGGCACCTGCCCTATCCCCTGCACCATCTATAAATTCCTTCCCCCAACCTCTCCTTCACACCACACACACTCCAGAAAACATCTCCAACTCCGAGTTTCTGAGTCTCAGTAGTTATGCTCTTTTGAGAAGGAAGAAGAGAGTGGAAAGGAAGAAAGAAAGAGTCTGCTTAAAGAGAGAAGTGAGAAAGTAGGAATCACTTAGAAGCTAGTGATCACGCTGTCCAATTGTAACTAAAATTTATTTAGGGGGAAGTGCTGCTGAAATTTCCAATAAAATATTATCTTGAACGACTAACCCCCGAACGACTGACATCTGGACGGCTGACCACTAACCATCATCTTTGTCTCACATTCTCCATGAGTTTTTTTTATCTTTGTCATCAAGTTTTGCAGGATGTTTAAGAAGGCCGCCAAAGCCGCCAAGGAAGCCTTGAAGAGTGTTGGGACGAGACACTCATCCCGGCTCTCCTCTCGTCACTCAGACATGAGCGTCGATCCTCCGGCCGAACAAGCACCATCATCATCATCAGGTAATACAAGAAAGGTCCTTCTGAAAACAAGTGACCTTGGATTAATTTCTCAACGAGAGAAAGAAGTCTTCCAGAAGCTAAAAAACAAAGATTTCATCCACACACCTACCATCGATCCTACCCTGCTAGAAGACATAGGTATGGACACTGAATTCGATCTTATTTTCCAAATGATTAGGTGGACAAACTTTTGGAACGTAACCAAAATAGGATCCCGTCTTTTAACCATTGAATTTCTTTACACCTTACAACTAAGTGAGGATGGGATCACTTTTTGTTTATTCAAACAAAATTTTACTTTGTCATGGAGGGAGTTGAGTGACCACCTCAGTTTCTCTCCAAGAGCTATCCTAGACTTAGATGTCGATCATACAAATTTTGATAAACACCAGTTCTGGCGGGAAATTTCTAGAGACCAACACTTTTTGCAACCCCGAACTAGTGACATAGAGCATCCCACACTTCGTATGTTTCATAAATGGATAGATATGTTCTGTTCCCTAGAGATGACATCAGGAAGGTGAGAGTAGGAGATCTACAACTTCTTTTCGCTACTATTAATAAAGTGCTTGTTTCACCTGTAAGTTTATTAGTTGCACATTGGCTGAGCACACCAAACTCGCTAGGTCCTGTCGGTTGCACATCTTTGATCACCCGTCTAGCTACAAACTTGAAATTATTAGAAGGCTCGTCGCTTGACTTCATTGATGAGTTCCGACCTTATTATGGCTATGACTCATTTAGACAAGGAAGAATGTTAAAGAAAGAACACAATATTATGTATATGCTTTATGATAAGGGTAAGGTCCGGTTACCTAACCCGGGCCTTGGGCTCTACACTGTACAAAGTTATTTGATTGAAATTGAAGCAAAGCCAGTGAATCATAAAGCACCACAGCGCGTGGCCTCCGAAAGGATGGCCAGTCATCAAGAACGCACATGGCACGGAGCTGATCTAGACCCAAAGGAGCCAGCACACATCACTTATAATAATTACAACCCTCACATCCTTAGGGATCCGTGGGGTCAATACACTCGACAAGAGGAGCTAGTTCAGGAAGAATGTCCAGAAGGACAAGACCAACAATGGGTGAATAGACCATACCAATCTGGGAGGTACTCCACTGACCCATATGGGGCATCAGGGTCCAGAACCCAGCCTCATTTTGATGCAGGTCGAGCCTCCGACGCCACATACGCTTTCACCGGAGATTATTGCCATGAGACCGGCGCCTTCTACGCCCACACCGACAGCAACCTCCTCACCGTACAAGAGACACAAGCCCAACACACCCAACTACTAGAGTAGCAGCAGAAATGGAACCAGAACCACGCCATCGCCATGCAAGAAATACGAGAAGAGAATGCCGCTATAGGTGAGAATGTGTCTACTCTACTTCAATTCTTTAACCTCCAATCAAACCAGCCGCAGCATCAGCCAGCTTGGGGGAGTGCCTCCCCTAATTATCATGGTAAGTTTTCTACTTCCCTTTATTTTTCTATAGTCATTTTCTATTTTTGTTACCTTTACGTATCTAAAAAAAATCTAAAAACCTAGAAAACCCAATAAATATTTTCTACTGCATTACTTAATTATGAAAACCAAATAAAAATACTGTGTAGATAAGTGTGCTTTATTTTGCTGAGTTTAAATTTATCTTAAATAAAAAGTTAGAATGAACAGTTGTTCTGTTTACTTTCTTCCAAGAACACAACTTTCAATATAAAGTTCTCCCAATATATACTTAAAAAATGATCTAAATACCTGTGGGAGCATAACCCTAAAACTAAGTCTAGGTAATTGATTGACATGACATGAGAAAGTCTGAGCTACTGTTTATCTTGTTCTTGCAACACTAAATTCTGGAAATATTTTTTTGAAAACATGAAAATGCCACATGATGAGTTCCTAAGCATGACATAGAGTTAATTCCTACCACAACCATACTTGATAGAAACCCCACATTACTACTACTTGTTTTACATTGAGTTTGATCAAGCTGTGTTGACCCTTACGGAGCTTTTCATGCGGTTGAAATCAAAATATTCACATGCACACATCTACCTCCTTGCTCTTCCACCACTGGAAGTACGCATAACCATCCACCAAATACATCGTTATCACTCATCATCTCATAACATTGTTACTCTCTCGCTACAAAATCCAACATAGAAAGAGCATGAGCTATGCAAATATATATATATATCCGAGGAAATAAAAATGGGCAAGTGCCCGAAACCTTGAATATATATATATATATCCGTGGAAATAAAAAGGGGCAAGTACCCGAAACCTCGAGAGGAAAAAAAATTGACACGTGTCCGACAGTAGAATTAGGGGTAGCCATGTACCCACTTGAAAAAAAAACAAAAGATAGCCCATGTTCACCCACAAAGCAAAGATAAGACGATTATCATCATCTTCATCATCACTATTGCATCTTCATCATCACCATTACCACCATTCCACCACACATGCACATCTTGATTTTGATTGTATGATGAGTTTTCCTTTTGGATCCACGGTTTGATTAGGCAATACATGTATTACAAGTATGTATAGTCCACACCTATGAACTCCACATAAATTCCATTAGTATTAGGTGAGTGAATCAACATCTTGTTAAATTCCTTGAGATCCACAAATACCACATATGAGAGACTTGACAGAGAGTCATGCTAAGGAACTCTGAGTTTTATTTGAAAATTTATGAAAACTCTAGAACAGAGGTGAAGTACAGAGCATGAGACATAGTGCTTGACTTGATTATTATATCTTTCAATTACCCAAGACTAAAGTGTAGGTACTAAGTCTCATTAAGTATCAATTTCTATATGTCAAAAAGAGCTAAAAAGGACTTAATTGTATCACCACCATAGACTTAGGGGGTCTAACTGACAGAATTCCACAAGTTTTGGTGAGTTTATGTTTTTATAGGGAGTTATCAGGAAAAGAGCAAAGGAAGGTCCACATGTCATGTTTACATAGAGAGAAAGGACCTCCGCACAAACAAGAATACTCAAGAAGACTCTAGAAGGGAATGGACCAAGCCGGAGGCCGAGAGGGCCCACACCCAGGGCTGCCGCCCTAGGGTTTGGGGTGGCCGCCCTACCCCTATGCCCAATGGCCTTCCACTTCGCGGATCGTGCCTAACCGCCTTTGAAGATGAATCTAAACCACTCGCTTAAGGTTGGTTTGATCTGACTGTCCATGTTCATTTCAGGGGCTATATAAGCAAGGCCCTTCCACCCCTAAGGAAGAGGACAAATAATTATTAGAGGAAGCCATCAAATCTAGGGTTTCATATCCCTCTCTCCACCAGAGAATTAGAATAGCTACTCCCAATTCCTTCAAGTTCTATAGGATTGATTAGATAGATTTAGAGAAGTAGAGCATCGCGCTCTGGATTTTGGATCTTCGTCATAAAGATTGGTATTATCTTGTATCTCTCTCTACGATTTTATTCTTAATATCATTATGTTTCTATTTATTATGTTCTTAGTTTATTCTAGTTCTATATTTGATATAGTTATGATTGATAATGAGTTTATGTATGAGTTTGCAAAGAGCTTAGCTCTTCCCTCGAGGGAGTTAGGTGGTAGATCACATGTAAGCGTGGTGCTTAGATGCTATTTACCTGCAAATGTATCCTATTGGCCGGGTCGCGTGGTAGTTCGTGGAAGTGATAGTTCCATTGATTCTTATATAGTCCACCCCCATTGGTAGGACAGGTAGAATTGGTATTGCGGAGTAAGTCATGCTATGTTCTAGCTTTCTTTAGCGATGTTCCTTATACATAGACGAAGAGTCTTTTATGTTATATATGATTTTATATGTGCTAGAGTAGATTATGACTTAATAAATTAGAACACACTTAAAAGTTATTCTCTTACTAGTCCGACGTCACCTTACATTTTATGGAGTAGTCCATCTCTAATCTCTGTGTTATTTATCTTTGAGCTTAGACTTCAATATCTTTATTATTATTATGGCTTACCCCCTGCCGAAGCAAGTGACTGTGTGATTGAGTTTCTCATAAGTTATCATGCTCTGCAAGTCCATCTCTAGTCTAAATCTTTGTTAGTTCATGCCACCAATGTTTTGCTTTTCCTTTAGCAAAATTATAAATAAATGACACCTAGAATTACTTCTTGGCGAAGTGCTACAATTGGTATTTTATCTGTACGCTTGCGGATAGAATAAATATATTTTCTAGAGAGCCTTTACATTCATAAATACCACCGCACATTTCTAGCGCCATGCTAGGGATGACAACCTAGTATGTAAGTGGTGTTAAGAAATGTCAACACCGTTCTCTTGCTGGAGGCTATAGGATAGATCAATAGGAGATGAAACTCCTACCGGACCGTGCCATCATGTTGTATTGAAGCCCTACCTTTTAAGAACTTATGTTACACATGTGGTGGAGTACAAAGACTTGACAGGGATGTCACCACCTGCTAGCTACCACAAACAATCAGTGCCATAAGCGGTTTACAAAGGAAAGATCAAGTCTAGATACCATGTCTACACTATTCTTACTACTTTAACCCTAGCTCAATGCTAAAGCACTCTACTTAAAGTAAAGTGATGAACAAGCACAAAAGGTTGCATAACAGCTATTCCAGAATTAGAATATCAAATACTATAAAGAACTCAGATGTATCACTTACAAGTGTATAACTTACAAGAGGATCGCATCCGCTGAGGTACAACTCGGAGAAGATGCCAGAAAGGCATGGCTCTCCTCCAAGCTCTCCTCACTCTCTTCCAACTAGCATAGCACTACAGCAGAGCTTTGGTAAAGCTACTAGAGAGTGGTTTCCTCCAATGTGTCATGAATGAGAGTGAAGGCCAAGGGGGTATTTATAGCCCAAGGTGCAGTAGGGGCTACTCCAGTGCCACATCAGCGATCCGTGTGATGATGTCTAGGAGCCCTTGGATCATAACTGCCATCAAACTTACTTGAATGAAGAGCCATGATCATTTCCATGCATGGGAGCATGCAGAGAGGCGGTGGGAGCCTCGGGGCATCTTGGAGGGCACATAGGGGGGTCGACCGACGCCCCTGACACGTGGGGCCATCTTCATCTTCTAGAAGGTATCCCCACTAGTTAGGGAGCTTGATGGTGGTCTCTGGGCCCCTTGGCTAGGTCGACGGACGTGCTTTTGTGAGCTTTGGACCTCCCCTTTGGTGTGGGACCTCCTTGATAGGTGTGGACTCGATTGGGCTGTTGGGCCATGGTTGTTGGGCCCATAAGTAGGTCGGCCGATGTGCTTTTGTGGCCAAATCAGCTCATCTTTTGCAGGTTGCTTCTGGAAGTAATGTCCATCATGATGGTGTATTGACTTTGCACATTTGCCATACATGGAAATATGTCAAGTTGGGCCCCAAATCATGACATTTTGTGCCTGCATTCAAATAGAGGACATGTACATGTGGAACCAAGTTATTTGAACCAAAATCATTTCTTCTTTGCTTATTCAGTTCCCAAAATGGTCATTTATTGATGGTCAAGTTTGGCTCTGATATACTGTTTAGTTCTCGGAGTCATTGCCTTGTCCTTGTGTTTATGGTCTTTGACGTTTGTAGAACTGGACGCCGAAGTTGTTGCCGGGCACAGTCGGTTTGGGAGCCTGATTGAAGAGGTCAGGCCAGTAATGGCCTGCGTGGACAATGTTACCTTCGTCTCTTCTCCTTCGTCGGACGAGGCTATTGCTAATGTTTTGTCGAGGGTGCGAGGATTCTATGGGTGCTTCAAGTCATTTGCGTCGTTGGTAGCACAGGAGATGCTTTCCCATGGGCTTGCGATGTTGCGTTCGCACTATCCACGAGTTGATCTGCAGAAGGTGCAGAGTGGTTACACGGCAGGGATGTCAGAGTTGGATGTGGGTCACTTGGAGGCAGAGGCGGACGCGATTGCTAGGGATCTGCTTGCTGACATGGAGTTTTTTGCTACGAGGTAACCGTCATTTGTATATAATACAAGGTTTTGCGTGGACTTGTAAGTGAAATGTATCAAAGCTTTGATTATCCGGGCGGTGAGCTTTTATTTCACTTGTATGTCCTTTCGTGCTAGCTGAGTCATGAGCCGTAGCGATGAAACGTTCGGCCTTGGGTCTCAAATGGTCCAGATCGTAGGGCTAGCGCCACTGCACGCGTAGGATACATAAGGAATCTCAAGGAGGCACGTTGGTGGCAACCCACGGTGCAGAGGTCGAGCAACTCATGCACGCTTAGGGAGATGCTAGAGATAGGGCCTTTTTCTGGGAGGCTCGATCGTGGCGTGACCAGGGCCTGTGGAGACCGTTCCTGCAGACGCTGGGTGAAAAGCGATGCTGCTTGTAGAGTCGTCAACCATACCGTGGTCGTATACAGATTCTGGGCACATAACCTCATGGCTCCCGAACCAAATGATATCGCTCGGTTTCTGGGGAAATACCATTTGGGAGGTCTATCAACGTAGTCATAGCACTTAGGGTAGCTACTTCTATTTGCTATGACTCATTGGTAGACCACCTTTGGGTGCTTTCTGGTTATGGCCAGGCTATTTGGAGAAACGCCCGATTGCATTTTTGGAGAGGTCGTCGAACACTGTGGGAGTGTCTTGGAGAGGTCGTCGAACGCCGTATGCGTTTTGTAGAAGTCGTCAAATGACGTAGGCGTTTTGTAGAAGTCAATGAAGTGAAGAGGGCAAAATATCGAACTTTTATTGATATAAGCGAGATACATAGTACAAGTATGTCAGGCGTAGAAGCGCCTAAGGTGATCTATGGTCCATGAGTTAGGTACGTCGACGCCTTCTTGGTCTACAAGTCGATAAGACCTTGGTTGGGTGACTTCTTTGACGATGTAGGGGCCTTCCCAATATGAAGAAAGCTTATGCATGCCTTCGGTCTTGAGTTTCCTCTTGAGGACGAGTTCTCCTATGGTAAATGATCTATAATTGGCATTGTGGTTGTAATATCGGCGAACGCCTTCTAGGTATTTGGTCGTGCGTACGCATGAGGTTAGTCTCTGCTCTTCGAGACGATCGATGTCATCGATTCGGGCTTGGTCGGCTGTCTCCTCGTCATAGTATTCTACCCGCGGAGAACCGAAGGCGACGTCAGTTGGCATTACAGCTTCGGAGCCGAAAACCATAAAGTACGCAGAGACGCCGGTGTTATGACCGGGCTGGGTACGAAGTCCCAAAGCACCATGGGTAGTTCGTGCAACCAGCGACCTGCGTTCTTTCTTCCTCCTGATATAACCTTTTCTTGAGTGCGTCTAGTATCATTCCATTTGCGCGTTCGGCCTGGCCGTTTTCTCTGGGATGGGCGACAGAGACGTATTTGACCAGTATTCCGTTATCCTCGCAGAAATCCCAGAAAAGATTTCCGATGAAATTTGACCCCAGGTCGGTGATGATTGAATTTGGTACTCCGAATCGGTGTATGATTTCATTAATAAAGGCGACTGTGCTCCCGGCCGAGGCTTTAGTGATCGGCTTGACCTCAATCCACTTGGAGAATTTGTCGACGGCTACGTAGATCCACTTGAAGTTTGCGGGCGCTGGTCAGAAAGGGTTGAGCATATCGAGATCCCAGCAGGCAAAGGGCCAGGAGGCTGGTATTATTTGGAGTTCCTGGGCGGGAAGGTGAGTTTGCTTGGTAAAGAATTGGCACCCTTTGCAGGTTCGTACCATTTGCTCTATGTCGGCGACCGCTGTGGGCCAATAGAACCCTGCTCGAAAAGCTTTTTGTAGCAGCATGATTCCCACATGTGCTGGCGTGAATGTCTTGTAGGATTGTCGCGCCATCTTCCTTGGAGACGCATTTTTGTAGTGCTTCAAACTTGGAGTTCTTCCTCATCAGCGTACCGTCGATGACGACGTAGTTGTGAGCTCGTTGTGTTAGTCACTCCGCTTCTGTCTCATCTGACGGCACCACGTTGTTGGAGAGATACTGAATAAAATCATCTCGCCAGTCAAATGGTCGGCTGGTGCTTGCGGCGGCCAACATGTTAGCTTGTGGTGGTGGTACGTCATCGGATGGATCTTCATATTCATCGGCGACGGATGGCTTGTGTAGGTCTTGGACGAAAACTCCCACCGGGATGGGGGACCGAGATGATCCCAGTTTGGACATTTCGTCAGCTGTCTGGTTTCGATCACGGGGGACATAGTGATATTCGATCCCGAAGAACTTGCCTTCTAACTTTCGGATGGCCGCGCAGTATGTGTCCATCTTCTCATTGGAGCACTTCCATTCTTTGTTCTGTTGGTTGATTACAAGGGCCGAGTCGCCGTTGATGATGATGCGCTTTATGCTGAGTTCATTTGCGATGCAGAGCCCATGTAGTGTCGCCTCATATTCGGCCACGTTGTTGGATGCTGGGAATAGTAGTCGCAGGACATAGCGAAGCTTATCTCCGGACGGCGATATGAATAGGAGACCGGCGCCTGCTCCATGAATGGATAGTGAGCCATCGAAGAACAAAGTCCAATGCTCGGGGGCTTCGGTGTTTACTGGGAGCTGGATGTTGGTCCATTTGGTAATAAAGTTAGCGAGTGCTTGGGATTTGATTATATGTCACCTCTGGAAAGCTATATTGAACATTCCCAATTCCACCGCCCATTTGATTATTCGTCCTGTAGCATCCTTATTGCGCAGAATGTCGCCTAACGGGAATTTGGTGACAACTGTCACCTTAGTTGGTCGTTGAAAATAGTGTCAAAGCTTGCATGTGGTGATGAGCACCACGTATAACAGCTTCTGTACTTGAGGATATCTTGTCTTTGACTCGTTCAGTACCTCGCTTATAAAATAGCATGGTCGCTGGACCGGGTATACACGTCCGCTTTCTTCACGTTCGACCACCATGACGGTGCTGACGACTCGGTTGGTGGCGGCGATTTAAAGTAACATTGGTTCATCTTCCTTTGGTGCGACAAGGATGGGTGGTTCGGTGAGGTACCGCTTGAGGTCGGCGAATGCGCGATTCGCCTCGTCGTTCCATTCGAACTTCTGTCCGCCCTTCAGGAGTCCGAAGAATGGAAGGCCTTTTTCACCGAGTCAGGAGATGAAGCGGTTTAGGGTGGCCATGCACCCAGCGAGTTTCTGTACGTCTTTGACGTTAGACGGAGGCTTCATTTGAAGAACTATGGCAGTTTTTTCCGGATTAGCCCGAATCCCGGATCGACTGACGATGTTGCCCAGCAAGTTTCCTGACGATGCTCTAAAGATGCATTTCTTTGGGTTTAACTTCCACCTGAATTTGTTGAGGGCCTTGAAGGTTGCCTCTATGTCGGCGACCAATGTCTCTACGGAGTGTGTTTTTATGACTATGTCGTCTACGTAGGCTTCGACCTTGCCTGGGATAAGTTTCTTCAAGCATTCTTATATAGCACGCTGGTACATGGCACTGGCGTTTTTTAACCTGGAGGACATTGTTGTGTAGCAGTAGGTGCCGAAAGGAGTTATGAACGACGTATTTATCTGGTCTTGCGCCTTCAGTGCTATTTGGTGGTAGCCGGAGTAGCAGTCGAGGAAGGAGAGGAGTTCGCATCCAACAGTGGAGTCAACGACTTCGTCGATGCGTGGCAGAGGGAAAGGGTCAGGAGGGCAGTGCTTGTTGAGACTCATATAGTCGACACACGTTCTCCATTCATTATTCTTCTTTCTTACAAGCACCGGATTGGCAAGCCAATCGGGATGGTTTACTTCTTTAATGAACCCTGCAGCTAGGAGCCGGGTTATTTCAGCTTTAATGGCCTCTTTGCGGTCCGGTGCAAACCTTCTAAGCTTCTGGCGAGTCGGCTTGGCCCCTTCGACCACGTTCAGGGAGTGCTCGGCACGGTCGCAGGGGATTCCTGCATGTTCGTCAGTTTCCAGGCAAAGATGTTGATGTTGCGCCGTAGGAAGCTGACGAGCGCGCTTTCTTGTTCGGGGTTGAGGCCGGTGCCGATCACGGCGGTCTTCTCAGGGTCATCATCGTCCAGAGACACCATCTTCGTTTCCCTGGATTTCTTCGAGACGCGCGTGGTCGGGGGCTCTGGGATATCGAAGTCCCCTGCCTGTGGCTTGGCCGCATCGGACAGGCAGATTTGGGTGCCGCGTTGTTGCTCTCGCCTGGTCGCGTCCCTGATTGTTTCTTGCTCACATTCGTAGGCGACCTGAAGATCGGAGCGGAGACTAATGACTCCTTGTGGTGGTTGTATCTTGAGCACCAAGTAGGTGTAGTGCGGTATCGCCATGAGCCTCGAGAGCACAGGTCGTCCGAGGATGGCGTGGTATGGGGTATCGAATTCG
Organism: Microstegium vimineum; assembly: GCA_022036555.1. Lineage (NCBI taxonomy): Eukaryota > Viridiplantae > Streptophyta > Magnoliopsida > Poales > Poaceae > Microstegium > Microstegium vimineum. The sequence goes on from CM039134.1 coordinate 34,101,683, forward strand.
GCGACCATGAAATCAATGGGTTCCTTGCGGACTAGGTCATCGGACTCAAATCGTACTAGGAGAGTGATCTGCCCCGACGGCTTCGAGCTTTCGCCAGGGATTATGCCGTGGAGGGAGAAGTTCACCGGGCGGAGACTGCTTTTCCAGAATTCTAGTCGTTGGAGCGTGCTTCAGAAGATGACGTTGAGGGAGCTGCCTCCATCGACTAGTATCTTTTTGAAGAAGCTGGTCGATACAGTTGCACTGACGACCAGGGGAAGCGACCAGGGTAATCATGATGCACTTGGTGGTCGTCCCTCGAGAAATTGATCCACTGCTTCGTCCAATCTAAGGAAGGGACATGAACGCTGTTGCTGTTAGAAAAAGCTCGGCGGCGCTTACCATTACCACTTGGGTGTCCACCGAATATAGGAAAGATGCACGCGGCCTTCGTGAGGCTGGCAGTCGGAGCCCCTGTCATGCCTCCTTTTGCCGGGTTGTTGTTTGGTCGCTTCGCGTCCACCTTGCTTTGGATGGCCTCCTTTAGGGCGATGCACTCCCGCATGGTGTGTTTTCCTTGTTCGTGAAGAGGGCAGGGGCCGTCGAGGATATCCTTATGGCTGTTACCGCGTCGGTGCTTTCGCCTGGTGCCATGGCTTATGAAATCGGGTGTTGAATGATGTCATAGCGCTTCCGGGGTGATCTTCTTTTGTGCGGTCAACGCGTGCGAACGGAGGCGGCGGCGAGCGGCGTTGATGATGCCGAGGCACTCAGCGAGGTCTTCGTCAACCTGGTCGACAGTGTTCGCAAGGTCGTTAGGAGCAACGCGATCTGGAGCGCTTTGAGCCATCTTGGTGCTCGGATCTTCGATTGAGGGAGAGTTCGGCGCGTGAAGTCGCGTGGGTTCCGTGGTTTCGGAGACAGAGATGGTGCCATGGATAGTCCAGACCATAGATCCAATCTGGAGGGTGGCGCCACCGCGGGGATGACCATGGATCCGAGAAAGGTAACCGCTTGATGAGCCATGGAGTCGATGCACACACCCCCTACCTGGCGCACCAACTGTTGACGAAATATGCGTCACAGTCTACCTAAGGGGTACCCTATGGTAGTAGATTGTAGGCGGAGGTATGGCGACGACGATCAAGCGTAACACAGAGAGCATAGACACGGCGATTTATACAGGTTTAGGCCGACAAATCGTCGTAATACCCTACGTCCTATGTTCTGGTGGCTGGATTGATATGAGTATTAGGTTACACGAGATGTAGATGAGATCTAAGAGAGAGTTTTGGAGGGGGTCCCTACTCGCTTTATATTTCCGGGGAGCAGGGTTACAGTTTCCATATCCTAACAGATTATGATCGGTCCTTTAAGGCAAGGGATCCGAGTCTATGTACTAGGATCTTCCTTGGCAAGCAAGACTTCTTCGGAGTCCTTGGCGAGCACGACGGGCTGGTCGCGTGCCGCAAGGCCTCGCGAGCTGGGACGTCTACCAGTCGGTAGGCCCATAAGGTCCCTGGGGATATGCCGAGGTAATATCCCCAACAATGGTCCAGTGCCTAATGACACAGGCAGAGAGAACCTACTGACAAGACCTCCAAGTCAAGTGGCTCACACACACCATGTCCACCTGGTCTCGATTTATTACTTCCACATGGTTATTTTGCACGATAGTGTTGACACCATTTTTTGGTATGTGTCAATATGAACCGAGCACGCTGATTGGCGAAGAGATGGTCACTGTTTCTTATCGACATCAAGATATTACCGATTAAGGTTACCGATGGAAACAAAGGGGGTTGCTGATGGTGAGTCTGAGTGAAGAAACAACAAGGAAAAAGCAAGATTACTTGCCGATAGGAGGATGTTGCTGATGAAGAAAAAAGGGTGTTGCCGATAGGAAAGTATTGCCAATGGATGCAGGATGACGTGGCTGACATCAGCAGAAAACTACCGATGATAATAGAAGAGGGTTGCAGATTGGAAGAAGTCTGTCGATGGAAAGTTTCATCGTAAGGGAAACGGTTATGGAAACTGGTGATGTTATACCAGTATTATTATTATAGTTTGAGTCAAACTCTTGCACAAGTCGTTTATTTCCTTAAAAATAGGAGTTTTTTATTTAGAAAGGTATGAGTCGTGTCTTTTTACAACTCCTCTTGCCGGAGTATAAATATGTACCTAGGGGTGGTGTAAAAAAATATAAACAATCAATCAAACAAGTGTATTATTTTCATCTACTTTTCCAGCAAACCTACTTTTATTGCATTAGTTCTAGTTTGTTCGCGAGTTCTTACAAAGTTTTGACGGGTGACATCTACAAGATCTCCGTCAGCTTTGCATGTTCCGCGTTTTTGAGCAAATCAGAGCCTTGACGTCCGGGCGCATCGCCATCGTCTCGTTCATATTTGTTCTAGTTATTGTCCTTGTCGATTAACTGGTCAAATAGACTGGCACACTTCGGATATCAAATTTTGGTATAAGCCCGACATGTTCGCAGACTCGGCTGTTTTTATGTCAACACGTCTTTTGGCACACCTAGTGGGACCAATAATACATTTTTTTGGCCACGGTTTAACCCATTACAAGCTTATGGACAATTTTGAGGTCAATCCGAGCAATGTCATCGAAGTCTCCGAAGCAAATATGAAAGATGATCAAAAGTAGGCTATGGAGCAGACTATGGAGGAGTACAAGCAGTTGTATCTGAAGTCCTTTAGCCAAAACAGGAGCGGCGAAGCTATCCAGAAGCAAGATCCACCGTTGCCACGGCAAGTTACTTTCGATGCCAATCCTAGTAAATTACAAGAGATGGTTAATTCTGCATTGAATCATGCGTTAATTAGCCACTCCAATGTGTTGTCCAACACTGTATACAATGCTATTATGCAATCTTTCAAAGAAGGACAAACACCCCGATATGTTGGTCCAGCGTATCATCAACCTGGATTGGCATCTGCTACAAATCCATCAGCGGCTCCAATGGCAGCTTCCCAACCTGTGGATCCCACTGTCGATGAGATTACGCCACCAAGATCGAGCCCTGTAAGCGTCACTCGATTGAACACAGATCTGGTGGCATCGACAATGTCAGGACCTGCAATAAAGAGTCAGTCAGCTCCCGCCAACTGGTGGGGATATGGTATGCCTCCAAATCCATCTGCTGACTCTAGACTGGTCCAGGATAACAATGCAACATGGAAGGGCCCCATGGCATCGACAATGCCTGCACAGCCGATGATCTCGATGATGCATTATGCTACATCCTCTCCAACTGTGCAATTGCCGTCAGGAGATCTTCAGATGGCGATACCCAAAGTGCCTTATGCGCAACCATCGGCAAGTTCTTTGCCGATGCAACAAGACACGGCAACTGCAAGTCAGCCTATGGCGGTGATGAATCCTCAAACTGGAGTACTAGCACACCCAGGTGGCCAATTTGTTGATTACTCCGAAGTACAGCAGCGACAGGCGCCGGTTAGCTATCAGCTTTCGGGAAATTACATGCCGATGACTTGTAATCCTGGATGGACTGGTCAAGCACCGATTCAACAACAGATGGTACAACCTGAGTGTCAGTACTTGGAGAACATTCAGAATAGGGCATCGGCGCATCGACCGATGAATATAATGCCACAGTACATCCCAATGGGCGTTCAAGGTCATCCATCGGCAAATCAGCCGATGTTTAATATTAAGCAAGTTGGTACCGCGCCTGCGCCAAACATTCCGGCTTATTTGCCACAAAGATATGAGGAGGCGTATCAACCAGCTCAGCCAATCAACATCCAACCAATGCATTGGCAAGATTAAGATGCATACTGGACCAATAAGATCGCCGAAGTGATGAAAGAACAATTTGGCATCAAGCCTAAGGTTAATACATACTCTTATCGGACACTGTACCCACCGGCATATGATTTGATTCCTCTCCCAAATCGGTATAAGGTGCCGGATTTCACAAAGTTTTCTGGTCAAGATGACACGTCAACAATGGAGCACATCAACCGCTTCATTATCCAATGTGGAGAAGCAGCCGACAGAGATGAACTGAGGGTAAGATTGTTCTCGTCATCAATATCTGGATCGGCATTTACATGGTTCATTTCACTACCTCCAAATTCTGTGATTATTTTGGCCGATCTAGAGAAGCAGTTTCACAAGTACTTCTTCGCTGGCGTACATGAGAAGATTACCGATTTGGTCAAATTGAGGCAGTGTAATGATGAATCAGTAGAAAGCTTCGTCCAGAGGCTACGAGACGTAAAGAACAAGTGCTACATCTTGGTGCTTGATGATCGGCAATTGGCAGACTTGGCCTACCAGGGATTGCTGTCACACATCAAGGACAAATATGCATCTCAAGAGTTTGAAAGTCTGAGCCATCTCGTACAAAGAATTGCCGATCAAGACATTAAAGCTTTCGAACCTAGAAAAACTTGGAATAAAAAGGTATCCTTCATTGGGCAAGAAGAAGATGTCGAGTCAGATGAGGAGCCAAGTATCGGTGCTGCTGAATGGATAAAGAACAAGAAGCCGGTGTCTTGTCCGTTTGACCAAAAAGAAGCTGAAAAGTTCACCTTTGATGTTACCAAGGCCGATAGGATATTTGATCTGTTGCTTCAAGAAGGGCGGATTAAGTTGTCGCCTAATCAAGTGATTCCATCAGCCGAAGAACTTAAAAGGATCAGGTATTGCAAGTGGCATGATGCAACTTCGCACAATACCAATGATTGCAGAGTCTTTAGGCAGCAGCTGCAGTTAGAAATTGAGTCTGGGCGAATTTAGTTTGAAAATTCTAAAGCCTAGAAGCCTATGAAGATCGACCAACACTCGTTTCCAAATAACATGGTGGAAACTAGTGGAAAGATTAAAGTGCTAACGTCAGAAGCTGCCAAGAAAAGTGCATCAGTGGATCCTAAACATCAGATAGCTGCGCATGATGTGAAAAGGAAGGGGTTTGCCAATGATAGAAAGGGCAAGAGAATTACCGATGAGAGCAGTAGCGCCAGGAGGCCTCATAAGCATGCACTGTATGGCATCGTAATCACGCATAGGCGGCCATGACAAGAATATCGACGATTGCAAGAGGAGCAATATCAGCAACAGGAGGTGGAAAGGCGCCAAGAGTGGTATCGGCACAAAGATCATTGGAGGTGCCCTTTCTTTGTTCATTGCTGGGAAGAAGGCATCAAATTACCCACTGCCGATAATTGCCCCGAATGCAATGGGTACTATCCTGCCGATCGGTCAGAAAAGAAGCCCTGTTTTGACGATCGGGCATCAAGCTATGTTAGGCCGATCAGAGAAAAGAGATCCGTACATGATTGGCTGGGGGGCAAGCTCAGCGTACATGACAGGCTTGGCAAGCATGGTCGTCAAGAAGAGCTTGAAGAAATGGCTAATGCACGCCCGATGAAGAGATATTCTCTATGGATCCGAACGTAAGGAGTGGTGCAGACACAAGCGGTGAAAAACAGTACCAGCCTTTTTGGAAAACTAAGCTTCCTCAATGGTGCCCCAAGGGTCTGACAAAGACTCAGAAAAGGAGGATTCAATGTGAACGTCAAGGAGATATGTATCACAGTGAAAATCCTTCAAAGGAAAAATCTCCGAAACGCAAGGATGGGAGTCCATCGGCAGAGGTCAATATGGTTGTCACATTGCCGATGGAATTCATGGCGCCTGTCGATGCTGAGGAAGAAGCTGCTGAGATGGCGCAGTTAGTGCTGGACCCGATGGCAGCTGTCTTTGAAAAGCCTACCGATGATGAGAGGCAGCATTTAAGGGCCTTGTTTGTCAAAGGCAAAGTTGATGGGCAGCCAGTATCAAAGATGCTGGTAGAGGGTGGAGCGGCAGTCAATATAATGTCGTACGCATATTCAGGAAGCTTGGGAAAGGTGACCAGGACTTAGCCAAGACAGACATGATGCTTAAAGATTTTGAAGGCAATGTGCCACCAGCTAAGGGAGCAGTATGCGTTGAGTTAACCATCGGTAGTAAAACTTTGCCGATGAAGTTTTTTGTGATCAATGGCAAAGGTGCCTACAACTTGCTTCTGGGAAGGGATTGGATCCATGCTAATTGTTGTATCCCTTCCACAATGCACCAAAGCCTCGTGCAATGGGTTGGGGACAAAATTGAAGTAGTCTAGAGTGAAGCCTCGTCAATCGTTGCATCGGCAGAATCAGAAACTTATGAGCAGACCAAGTGCATATGAAGTGAAGCTTGGGATACGGAGTTCCTCAAGGTTGCCGATTACCAAATCATACCAATCCAAGTAGTCAGTTCTGAAGAAGAGTTTTAATGGATCAGTTCGCCGATGATGGAAACCTTGGGCAGGGGTTTACATCGGCAGATGATTTACTAGAGATAGATATCGGCGATGGTAGTGAGCATAGGCCAACCTTTATTAGTGCTAAGTTAGATTCCCAATGTAAACAACAGTTGAATGATTTATTAAAAGAATACAAAGATTATTTTGCGTGGGACTATACAGAGATGCCTGGTCTAGACCGATCAATAGTTGAACATCGGTTACCTATTAAATCTGGTTTCCAACCACATCGGCAGCCGGCGCGTCGATGCAATCCTCTTGTATTACCTGACATTAAAGCTAAAATTACAAAATTAATTGAAGCTGGATTTATTCGGCAATGTCGGTATGCCGAATGGATTTCTTATGTGGTTCCTATGTATAAGAAAAATGGAAAAGTTTGTGTTTGTATTGATTTCAGGAATCTCAATAAGGCTACACCGATGGATGGTTACCCGATGCCCGTTGCCGATCTACTGATTGATGCTGCTGTTGGGCATCAAATCATTAGTTTTATGGATGGTAATGCTGGATATAATCAAATATTCATGGCTGAAGAAGACATATCCAAGACCGCTTTTAGATGTCCAGGTCATGTCGGTTTATTTGAGTGGGTCGTGATGACTTTTGGTTTGAAGAACGCCGGTGCTACTTATCAGAGAGCGATGAATTTTATTTTTCATAAGTACATTGGCACGATAGTTGAAATCTATATTGATGATGTGGTGGTCAAATTCAGAAATTTTGAGAAGCATCTTGCCGATTTGCGGAAAATTCTAGAGTGCACAAGGGAACATGGATTGAAGATGAATCCTAATAAGTGTGCGTTTGGTGTATCAGCAGGTCAATTCCTAGGTTTTATGGTGCATCAAAGAGGTATCGAGATCGGTAGAAAATCTATTGATGCAATTAATAAGGTGGTTGCTCCCACAAACAAGACTGAGTTGTAGTCCTTGATCGGCAAGATTAATTTTATTAGAAGATTTATATCTAATTTTTCTGGGAAGATTAAGTATTTTAGCCCATTGTTAAAGATGAAGGCTGATCAAGAATTTGCATGGAAGGAAGAACAACAATCAGCCTTAGAAGAAATTAAGAGATATTTGGTGAATCCTCCTGTTTTGGTTCCGCCTCAACACGGGAAGCCTTTCAGGTTGTATTTGTCTGCCGATGACAGCGTTATCGGGTCAGCCTTAATCCAAGAATTTGAAGGGAAGGAACGCATAATTTATTATTTGAGTAGAAGGCTAGTGAATGCTGAAACCAGATATTCGGTCATCGAGAAATTATGCTTATGTCTGTATTTCTCTTGCATTAAGTTGAGGCATTATTTGTTATCGGCTGAATGTACTGTCGTATGCAAAGATGATGTGGTTAAGTACATGCTGTCAATGCTAATATTGAGTGGAAGGATCGGTAAATGGATTTTAGCACTGTCAGAGTTTGATTTGAGGTATGAATCGGCTAAGGCGGTTAGGGGTCAGGTGATGGCCGATTTTGTTACTCAGCATTGTGGTACAGTGAGTTCCGTAGAGATTGCTCCTTGGACTTTGTTCTTTGATAGATCCACGTGTAAGGAAGGAGCAGGTATCGGTATTGTCTTAATTTCACCCCGAGGACAGAAGTATGAAGTCTCACTGCCGATTGTTGCTACTTCAACAAACAATCAAGCTGAATACCAGGCTTTGATAAAAGGATTGGAATTACTCAGGGAGGTGCGTGTCGATGCCGTTGAAATCTTTGGTGACTCTATGTTAGTGATCAATCAATTGGTTGGAACATATGAATGCCGAAGTGAAATTTTAATTACACACCATGAAAAGTGTTTGCAATTATTAAAAGGATTTAAAGAATGCCGTCTCGAGCATATTCCCAGATTGCATAATGAAGAGGCTAATCGGTTAGCACAGTACGCCTCAGGGTATCAGCCGATTCAAGAGACAGTGACATCGGTAATGGTTGCCGATGACTGGAGAAAAGAGATTGCCGATTACTTAAGGGATCCATCTAAAAAGGTTGAAAGACGTTTAAGGTTTCAAGCTACCAAGTACGTGCTCCTTGATGGTGAATTATATTATCGAACGATTGATGGAGTTTTGCTCAAATGCCTTAGTAAAGAAGAATCGAAAGGGTTAATGGGTGAAATTCATGAGGGAGTATGTGGGGCGCATCAATCGGCGTTTAAAATGAAATGGATGATTAGACGAAATGGGTATTATTGGCCGACAATTCTTGAGGATTGTTTTAGATACTTCAAAAGGTGTCAAGATTGTCAGAGGTTTGGCAATGAATCCTATAATCAAGCCTTGGCCGTTTAGAGGATGGGCTATCGATCTCATCAGTCAAATTTATCCGCCGTCGAGTAAAGGGCATAAATTTATACTTGTTGCCACCGATTATTTCACGAAGTGGGTTGAAGCCATTCCTTTGAAGAAGGTGACTTCGGCAAACATGATAGACTTTGTAAAGGAGCATATTGTTTACCGATTTGGTATTCCTCAAACTATTACAACTAATCAAGGGACCATGTTCACATCAGGGGAGTTTGATGAATTTGCTACCAGTATGGGGTTTAAGGTTTTAAACTCTTCTCCTTATTATGCGCAAGCTAATGGTCAGGCCGAAGCGACTAATAAAGGGGTTATTAGGCTTATCAAGCGCAAGATTGAAGAAACCCCTAGAAGGTGGCATATAGTGTTGAATGAAGCTTTGTGGTCATATCGGATGGCATGTCATGGTGGAACTAAAGTTTCGCCATACCAGTTAGTCTATGGGAATGATGCTGTCCTACCTTGGGAAATTAAGACTGGTTCTAGACGATTGTTTTCCCAAGACCAATTAACAGCCAATGAATATGATATTCTTATGAAAGTTGAATTAAAAGATTTAGCAAGTCATCGGCTGAAAGCTCTAATCAGTATCGAAGAGAACAAGAAAAGGGTTGCCAGGTGGTATGACAAGAAAGTGAAAGCGAAAGAGTTTGCCGATGGTGATCTGGTGTGGAAACTGATTTTACCGATTGGGACTAAGAGTTCAAAGTTTGGAAAGTGGTCTCCTAATTGGGAGGGTCCTTTTCAGATAAATCGCCTGTTCCTGGTAATGCTTATATTTTGGAAACCCTCGAAGGGGTTGCGTTTTCCAGAGCGATCAATGGTAAATATTTAAAGAAATATTATCCTAGGATCTGGACGGATGCGTAAAGTAATACGAGTATAAGTACCAATGATGAGATTATCATACAAAGCGTCGACAGAAAAGGCATTAAAATTATGATACAAACGAGCTAGTCATCAAGTTTGGAGCTGTCGATACAACAAATTACAGAAGGGATTGAATGGATGAAATTGCACGCAGGCAAATTTGGTCCGCTTCCTCTATCTCTCTAATGTCGTCATCGGCAGTGCCCTCAATTGGTTTGATTTTTCTTTTCAGTAGAAGGGTGTGGCGAGCGTCAGCATCCCTTTCTTGTTGTAAAGTTTTAGCAGCATCGGGAAGTTGAGCCTTCTTTTGGTTGGCTGCATCTAAAGCTTTGTTGACTTTCCCTAGCTCCGCTAGCAATTCTTCCTTTTTTGCCGATAGACGGGTGATTTCCTCTTCAAGCTCAACACTGGAGGCTTCCAGACGACCGATGCCCTTGTGCTTCTCTTCAGCAGTTTGCTTGAATTTGAGCATTTCTTCTTCAAGCTTTGCTTGGGCAGTTCTATCGGCAATGCGGCGTGAGGCCTTTTGATATTGAAGTTCTCGGCTCTTAAGGAACGCCGCTTGGAAGAGCGTTTCTTCGATATTGGCAGGCAGTTGGCCTTGAATCTCCTTGAAAGCTATCCTTACTGCATTAGAATCTTGGACTAGTTGGGATGTGCTTTGCTGCAGTAAGGATAGCAGTGCTTCAAGTTTGGATTTCAATTCTGCCGATATGACGTCTGATGGTGGGGCAAAACTTTCTTCTTCTTCATCCTCGTTTGGTATGTTGATGGCGAAGGAGAATAAGCTGTTACGAGAATCTTGGGCCTGAATAGAGAAGAATTAGAGTTTGTCGATTGAAAATTTGTGTTTTGCGAATTTATGATAGACAGTCGATTTACCTGCTTTAGAAGAATCTCTCGCTTCGGACTTGGCAGAGCAGCTGGCACAGCGGTGTCTTGAGAATCAGCAATGATTGCCAATGAACTTGCCTCGGTGGCTGGAATGGTTAGTGCCAGTGCTGATGTCGATGCCGGTGGTGGTTCTGTTATTATAGCCGATTCTTGCGGCACCGACACTATCCCTTGGGAGGAGGCTTCAATTGGTGTTTGATCAGGGACAGATGCCGATGCTGGCTCTTCTGGTAGTGCATCGGTAGGGGATTGAGGAGATGCTGCTGATGACGCGACTAGGGTTGATGGCCTTAGGCATTTTGGTTGAGGAGCAGTACTTGATGCACCTTGGTGTTTGGACTTTTGCACTCGGGGGGCATCAACAGGCTGAGTCAGAGGAGCTTGTGCACTTGGAGCAACTGCGATGAACTTGTCTGCTACAAAACAAAAACGTTTGGTGCAAGTTGAGAATTAAGCAAGAGTTGCTGATGGAAGTTTTATAATCGGCATAAATAAAGTGGAGGTTTGTTACCGTGAAAGCTTGCGCCCGAACGGCGGCAGCGGCCGATGGAGTAACAACAGCCCCAACTGGTGTTGACTCGAACTTGATGGTAACCTTGGGGAGTGCTTTTCGATGCGTGAGGGAGGCCAACGAAGGAGCCCTGCTGCCGATTACGGATGTAGGATTAATCGGTCGCAAGTTGAAGGCTTTGCCGCTTCTGCTTTTTTTTTGGAATCAAGTCATCAACCTGTTGACAGAAAATCAGTTGCCGATACATTTGAAAGGAAATGACAGAAATAAAATCAAAGATAACTTACCGCGTCATCGGGGACGATATGATCGACATCAATCAAGTGTCGATAATAGTGTGACGATGCAGCGAACAGTTGATCTTTCCATTATTGCCACCAGAACTTGTATGATTCGGTGATGAAGGATACTGGAGCCCAAGTCGATAGGTCAATGTTGGTTGTGTCGACATGAGGAGGGAGATTGACAACCTTGTCCTAGTCCATGACACTGGTGATGACTTCTCTTGGTTTCACCACATTGGCATAGCTGAGATTGATCAGCAATTGACCAAATGCTAACTGTCTTGCCGCTGCCGATGGGTAGTAGAATTCATAAGTGGCATGAGTGTTCTTCCCACTCCCGAAGATGTTGACTAGGATGGCCCGGGGAGTGAGAATAGCCCTCAAGGTTCCTTCATCCTTCTCTATGTCTTCATCGGCAAGGTTGAAGGAGAGTGGGAATCGGTTGTCCTCGTCAATGTAGGGCCACCAAGCCTGTTCTGCAGCAGAAACTCCACAATGAAACCTCTGGAAAAATCTACCAAATTGATCCTCATTGGCGTTAGTTCCCGGAAGCACTATTGTGGCTTCCCCGAAGTTGAGTGGGGAGCGGGTTGCCGACTCACCATCGGCACACACATGATCCTCAGCCAGGTATCTTGGGAATTGCTGGCTGAACAGGTCAAGTTGAAGGCACTTGTGCATATGGGCGTTTAGCCACATATTGATTAACCACCAGGGGCCTCCAAGGTTACCGATGGGCTCGCCTAGCAGTAACTTTTCCGACACCTGGTGCAGGAGGTGATAGACTGAGCTGAGGAGGTATCGGCCAAGGGGAAGTCTTGCTCCGTTGGCCAAGAGCTCTGCTGCAGGGAGATACATGTTGGTGGGCCCAATTGGCTTGCCACAGAATATAAACTTCTCCAGCCACATGTTCAGGAAAGTGGCATGCTCCCTCTGGCTTACCGATCCAGTCTTGTAATATTCTTGAACATATCCAGTCCAACCGCCAATGTTGCGAGTGATTACCCGATGTTCGGGTTTTCTATTGAAGAGGGTGGCATCATCGGCAGAGGAGATGTCAAGGCCAGTAAGCATATGCACATCGGCAAGTGTAGGGGTGGCTGCTCCGTGTCTGAATAGAAAGGTGTTCATTGTGTCGGACCAGAAGTAAGAGGCAGCAATCATCATGTTCTCATTCTTGGCCATATTGGCAAGAGACAATCTGATACACTGGTCTAAATTGCATTCTGCCCAGTAGACTTGTTGTGACCTGGCCATCCTAAGGTACCAATTTTTCCACCCTTTGGTGGGTTTGGGCCAAGAACGGAAGATATCTGTCCATAACCCTAGGTCAAAATGTGCAGCTCTGAAAGGGACTCGATTGACTTCGGCATTGATGATTTCAGTTGGATCAGTGTTCCCCATTGGACCCAAACAGCAAAGATGTGGTTGATCGATAGGAATTACTATTCTATTGCGCATCTCCTAGATTCAGAAAGCAAATAGGAAAAGGGAAAGGAGATCACGAAATGGTACAAAAGGAAAAAATTGCAGGGGATGAAACGAGAAGGGGAGAAATTGACTGTGGGAACGTTGAAGCTGATCGCCATCGAGTCAAGAGAGTTCTTGCAAGTTGCGCCTTGCTGATGGAAGAAGAAGCTGCCGATGGAGTGTTGCCGGAGTGTTCTTCGGGAGCGCCGGTGAAATGGGGGAATGGTGATATGAACTTGGGGGAGAAAAGAATGATCGAGCAGCGGTCTTTATAAACCTGAAGCGTCAAGGGCGTTTTCGAGTTTTTGACTGAGCAGAGATATGGAAGGATGTGGTGATGCATTTACGCGGCGATCGAGGGATTCTAACCGTTGGCACTACAATTGCGGGATATATTGGTAACTTGCAATGGTTGTGCGCAGTAATCAAGGTGATGGCACAAGCATCTTGAAGGACAAGATTACAGTAGAGAAAATTTCGGTGCATAAGATCTTTTATACTCCAAAATTGGGGGGCATGTGTTGACACCGTTTTTGGTACATGTCAATATGAACCGAGCGCGCTGATTGGCGAAGAGATGGTCACTGTTTCTTATCGGCATCAAGATATTACCGGTTAAGGTTACCGATGGAAACAAAGGGGGTTGCCGATGGTGAGTCTGAGTGAAGAAACAACAAGGAAAAGGCAAGATTACTTGCCGATAGGAGGATGTTGCTGATGAAGAAAAAAGGGTGTTGCCGATAGGAAAGTATTGCCGATGGATGCAGGATGATGTGGCTGACGTCAGCAGAAAACTGCCGATGATAATAGAAGAGGGTTGTAGGTTGGAAGAAGTCTGCCGATGGAAAGTTTCATCGTAAGGGAAACGGTTATGTAAACTGGTGATGTTATACCAGTATTATTATTATAGTTTGAGTCTGACTCTTGCACGAGTCGTTTATTTCCTTAAAAATAGAAGTTTTTTGTTTAGAAAGGTATGAGTCGTGTCTGTTTACAACTCCTTTTGCCGGAGTAAAATATGTACCTAGGGGTGGTGTAAAAAAATATACACAATCAATCAAACAAGTCTATTATTTTCATCTACTTTTCCAGCAAACCTACTTTTATTGCATTAGTTCTAGTTTGTCCGCGAGTTCTTACGAAGTTTCGACGGGTGGCATCTACAAGATCTCCGTCAGCTTTGCAAGTTCCGCGTTTTTGAGCAAATCAGAGCCTTGACGTCCGGGCACATCGCCGTCGTCTCGTTCAAATTTGTTCTAGTTATTGTCCTTATCGATTAACTGGTCAAATCGACTGGCACACTTCGGATATCGAATTTGGGTATAAGCCCGACGTGTTCACAGACTCGGCGGTTTTTGTGTCAACAGATAGCAAATATAGCCAAACGTGACCAATATCAACCTATCATCGTGGGTCATAAAGACCACCCACTCTACTAGTCTAAGCATGGCTAAGCATATGTTTCGATCCTGGGCCTACAAGGTTCTTTATTTGGACAAGGAACTACAACATTCGAACCTTCTTGCCACACAACCCTCTGTGTAACGTCTGAAATTAGCAACCCTTTTTTGTACATCGTAGCAATAGGTGTGCACTTTTGCCATGATGACATTTCGTGGCATTAACATTGATTAACATTGTAACTATCTGGTGCTCTTGCAACCATAAAGTACAGAGTTGTTATTGATTCATTTTATGGCAACTGTGTTGGTGGGTTGCAAGCTTGCTCAGGACCATTGCAATTCAGGTGTTGGTTATTGCAACTGAATAATAAAACTAATGCAATATAAATCTAGAATTGCCATACTTTTGGTACGTTGTAAGAAGTTCTCGCGCCTATTGTAATAGGTAGCTGTTAATTGCAACTAAAGTGTTATAGGCTAGGAAAAAGTGTGTACTATTGCCACAAATGTGTTTGGTATCGCACCGGTCTATTTTTTTATATGTGATTGCTTCTATTGGGCCACATGTGCCTTTGGTCCAGGACAAAGACACAAGTCCTATAGCCCCTGAATCAAGGTTTGCTTAGAATAGAAAAAAAGAAGATTAATAAGCTGTAAAAAGGAAAAAATTAGGTATCGCCATCATAGATGCGTCCAATAAGTGAATTGTTAATTATTATTTAAAAAAAATTATCTATCAAGGGAAGAGGAGTCAAACCTATGCCCATAGGACTGTCTAGGTCATGGACAAACCACTAGGGTACTTATATGTTAATGCATGGTCTAATTTTTTTAAGATATTTGTGGGTCTAAGTCTGATCAAACATGGTCAAATTAAATAAATAATAAATTTCAAAAAATAATAAATATGCAGTAACAAGGGTTCTGAAAAAACAACAAATAAGTGAATTGTTAATTATAAGAAAAATGACATGTCCAATAAGTGAATTGTTATTTTTTTTAAAAAAGCACTTGTAGAGGGAAGAGGAGTCAAACCTATACCTCTAAAACTATCCAGGTCATGGACAAACCAGTAAACTACTTATATATTAATGCATGGTCTAATTTTTTAAGACATTTATGGGTCCAAGTCTGATCAAACAGGGTTAAATTAAAATAAATCACAAATTTCAAAAAAATAATAAATATGCAGCAGCATGGTGTAATTTTTTAAGACATTTGTGAGTCCAAGTCTCATCAAATATGGTTAAATTAAAATAAATAATAAATTTCCAAAAAAAAGGAATAAATATGCAACAACAAGGGTCCAAACCCAACACCTTTAATAGCAGCCCAAACTACATTACCACTAGACTACACACTTATTCCTAACAAAATCATTTGAGAAAATGTTAATAAACATTAGTCACACAATCATGAATCTCAGAGTTATGAAACTATATGAGAGATTTTCCCTAAAACTTTCTCAAATAAAAAATGATCAATATAACAAATGTAGATCTTGATGAGCTGGCAAAACTTGGTATTCATGACTTTTCTATTTAAGACCATTTAATGTTTCGAAAACTGTTTTAGAGGTGTCAAAATTTAAAAATTCAACAATTGAAATGTTCAAAATTGTCAAATGAAAAGTTGACCAAAACAACGAATGTAGATCTTGATGAGTTTAACAAACTTGGCTTTCATGACTTTTCTAGTTGAAGTCATTTACAGTTTCAAATACTGGTGTGCAGGTGTCATTTTTTTAAAATTTAAATTTTGACTTGGTCAAACTTTGTCAAATGAGACACTAAATGACCTTATCTGAAAACTTTTGAATACAAAGGTGTTAGAACCCATCAAGATCTACATTTATTATATAGATCATTTTTCTATTTGAGAAAGTGTTTATAAACATTAGTCATAATATTATGAATCTCACCAGAGTTTATGAAACTCTACGAGAGACTTGTCAATTTAGAACTAAATTTTTCTAACACTTTCTCAAATGCAAAAATGATCAATATAAAAAATGTAGATTTTGATGAGGTGACCAAACTTGGTATTCATGACTTTTCTAGTTAAGACCATTTAGGGTTTCGAAAACTGATTTGGAGGTGTCAAAATTTAAAAAATTCAAAATTTGAAAAGTTGACCAAAACAACCAATGTAGATCTGGATGAGCTTAACAAACTTGTTATTCATAACTTTTCTATTTGAAGCAATTTGGGGTTTCAAATACTGGTGTGAAGGTGTCGTTTTTCAAAATTCAAAATTTAGGGTTTCAGAATAATCAGACTTGCGTGCTCTAGAGTGACCCAATTCGCGCCTAAAATTTAGAGGGCTTTGAATTAGTTTTTTTTATCTTTTTTGAATATGGTGTTTCACAACAAGTACAAAATGAAATGAGGCGTGTATGTACTTTTTGTTTTTTTATTTATACAAGAAATAATTAAAGAAGTAGAAAATAAAAACAAAAAATGGAAAAAACAAAATGGAAAACCAACAACGCACGTACAGGCCACCAGACACGGACCAGGCCACCAGAAAAAAGGAAAATATAATGCATACCATCTATAATGTCAAAAGGAGAAAAACAGAAACACACACGTCCCCTCCGTCGCTCGGCCTCTCTTTTCCCCAAAATCCTGACGCGGCGGCGAGTCTCTCTCTTGGTCTTCTTCTCCGTGGCGTGCGCTCTCCTTCTCAGATCTCTCTCACGCAGTGGGGCCTCCTCTAGAAACGTCAACGCCGGCTCTCTCTGCATCCTCCTCCCCTGCGCAGGCCCCTGCTCCAGAATGGGGATGCTGAGAGCCATGCTTGGCATGCTGCCGCCGCGCCATGGCTGTCTAGCTGGCTGGCCGGCGTCGCCGCCCCTAGGTAGAGCGAGTTGGTTGTTGGCCTAGCGCCATCATGTGGGCTGACCGTAGGAGCAGCTCCCACCAAGGTAGTCCTAGGACCGGATGGGCCTAGATACGGGCCCGATCTAGGTCATTGTCGACAAAATATGTGTCGTAGTCTACCTAGGGTACCCTACAGTAGTGGGGAGCAGGGTTAAAATTTCCATATCCTAACAGATTATGATCGGTCACTTAAGGTAAGGGATCTGAATCTATCTCCTAGGATCTTCCTTTGCAAGCTAGGTCGTCTTTTGGTTGAGAGGCCCATGTAGGTCCCTAGGTGTATATGGAGGTAATATCCCCAACAAGTCCCAAGCACGCTACATTCTTCTGGTGAGTCGTCTTGACGTCCTCTGAGGAGACGCGGTCTGATCGTCGTCCTTCGTCGGTATCGTCGTGAAATCCCAACTAGGTGGCCTGATCGAAACCCGGTCTAGAGAGCCTCTCGACTAGGTCGGATTGGTTGAGACCGTCATGGCTTGGTTGGCGAGCAGGTCGCCTCATCGTGAGTCAGCAGCTGCTTGTCAGGAGAATGTGACATGCTGAAGAAAAAAAATTTGAAAGTTCCTTCCATACGTAGTGTATCCACTTAGATCCTACAAAATGTCATAAAGAGGCAAGGTTTGTCGAGAAACAAATAGACACATTCACCGCGAGGTGAAGTGTATCCACTTAGTCTCCAAGCTTGGCAGTAGGTGCAATATGCACGTGGTGCCGAGCTATATATGAAAATATAGAATGTAAGAGATTAAGTAGAAGTTTTACAAAAAAACAACTGCGAATACTCATAGTCCCCGAGCCTGATGTAAGGAGCTTGATAGTCCTTGTATCAGGGTCACGAATGTCCTTGAATATCTTCAAGAGGTGGCCTCCTCGTCTAGTCCCCGAGCTTATTTGCGGGATGAATTTGGTATGCAAGTATCGGGGGCGTAGGCACAGGGGTCACGTCATGTGGAGTCCCCGAGCCCTGCTCGAGGTTTGTGATCGGCGAAGTCCCCGAGCCTGGCCAAGAATGGCGAGCAGGTGTGGGGAGTCATAGTTGTGGTCGGCGCAGTCCCCAAGCATCCTTGTTGAAGGTGTTGGTTAGGGTTTGGCGACCTGTTACTGTAGCGAAGGTACTTTAGCTGCATAAAAAATTGCTCAAAAAAATGTGGGTCCAGTCCCCGGGACTGAGTTAGCAAATTTAGAGGATACTTAGCCATAAATTAAGGAGATATTCAGGGTAAATGGCTTAGTAAAATAGGTAAGTGGGCCGTATTAATCGTGTGGTTATCGGCCCACGGATAGCGAACTGTCAGAGCCGCAACCAGCGGCACTCATGGCGGTCCCGTATTAGACCGTTGAGTTTTCCCAAAAACCCTAGGACTGAACCGCTACGCCTCTAGGTATAAAAGGGGCATCTTGGCAGTGGTGTCTGTTCATCTACAACTATCTTTGATTTCCAATCCCTTACTAGTACTATGAGTAGTTCCTTTCTCCCCTCCTCATTCTTGTCCACTTGTGATAGCGCCGAAGAGGACTAGGGCGGTGAAGTCATCGGCGGCTATGGCAGCGGCGGCAGTGAGGAGGGTCGCTGCCCCGACGACGCGGAGGGTGGCGGAGGTCGAAGAGTTGGTGGTTCTGTCATGGGCTAAGCACTGGACTCGGTGCACCTTGAGGAAAAGCGAGATTAACGATCTCATTTTTGGTGGTCTTCTTCTAGATGAAGCTGTCGGCGGATGGAGAGTGGTGGCCGGTGAGGAGTTCCCGACTCCGAACACTGGGGAACTCGTGGTGTTTGAGACGTGCTTCAGGTGTGGCCTTGGGATTCATGTCCATCCGTTCCTTCGCGGCTTATTACGCTACTACCGGATCGCTCTATGCAATTTGAATCCAAATTCAATGTTGCACATTGTGGTTTTCATTTACCTGTGTGAGGCGTATTTGGGAATCAACCCCCATTTTGATATGTTTCGCTACTTCTTCCGGCTGAAGTACAACAGCACCAGGGCATCACGGATCGTCGGGTCGGTGTACCTCCAACTTCATGAGGGGATGGCCGACGTGTACATTGCCACGCCTCTTCGATCCAAGGTGGTGGAATACAAATCCCGCTGGTTCTACATTCCCCAAGCGAAATTGTACGCCTGTGATGACCCGACGGCTATTCCTGTGTCGTAGCCGAGCTGGTTGACGCACCCATCATCTAACGGTATGGGCCAAGTCGCGGAGCTCCTTGGCCTGGTAGACCATGAGTTGGTGAATGGGGTCGCCGTCGGCTAGAATTTCATCATGAGACGCTATTAGCCATGCAAAGATAGGGACCATCCCGCGTTCCAGTACACTAGTCGCTAAGACTC
This sequence comes from Microstegium vimineum, assembly GCA_022036555.1. NCBI lineage: Eukaryota > Viridiplantae > Streptophyta > Magnoliopsida > Poales > Poaceae > Microstegium > Microstegium vimineum. The sequence goes on from CM039134.1 coordinate 34,120,961, forward strand.
TACACGAGAGTCATCGGAGTCGTTGGATCCCGGCTATGCATAGGATCGTCTCCATGTGCTCTTTGATCTCAGCGTCCCGTATATGCAGAATCCGAGGAGTCCTTTCCGATCAAATGAACCGTCACCGCAGGTGAACCTCCATGTCCTATGTTTCCCCTGTTTGGTTCCTCAGTGTTGTTTTCTGTGGTGATCGATTGTTGTGGTTTCATAGGCAATATCGCGTCGTCTTCTTCTCCCAGGTCCCCTCAGCTGAGTGGCCTGTGGCCGTCGACCAGGCACCGAGGCCGGCGGCTTTGTATGGTGACGATGACGATGTGGAACTTGGGTCTCCTCAGCAGTGGCGGGCCCCTGGTCCTCGATCTGGGAGCGGTCGATCGCGCAACGACCTGAGGGGGAAACGTCCGGCCCCTCCTTCCCCGAAGAGGTCGAAGCTATCGGTTGATACCGGCGGCAAGTTTAGTATAAATGAGGGCGCCGCTCCTCGGCCGTCCTCGTTATCAGATTGGACTGACAAGGGGTTGGACGGCGAGGACTACACACCACTGGCCAATGCCGACGGGCAGGGGACCTCCTGGTCGAGTGCTAAGGTGCCTCTACCCAAGGTTCCGGTGAGTATGTCACGGAAGCCGGTGGTCGTAGGTAGGCCTAATGTTGAAGCGCAGGCTGCCAGTGTAGCGGGGGGTCTGCAAGTGGCGACGTTGTTGAGTGCCGCGGGGACGCCTCCTACGCGGCGGTTTGTAAGGGTGCGACGAAAGTCGGCTTTGTAAGTGTCTCATCTCCACTTCTTGTATGTGTCCTGCTGAATTTGTCTGTTCCTGCGCTTATGGCATGTTCCTGGTAGCTCGGTGACTCCTAAGGATCCTTCTATGCCATGGGGTGCGGCGCCCGATGTTGCTGGTCATGCTCCAGATGCCCCTGAGCCTACGTCCTCTGAGGTGCCGGCGTCTGGGGAGTCCCTAGGCGTTTGGAGGATCCCGGCTCAGGAGTGCTCCGGTGGCCGACCACGTGAGTGTCGGTTTGACGGGCACGGAGGCTTTTGAAGCCAAGGCCTCGACGGCTGGAGGTGTGGATAATGTAACCGCTAGGTCGATGAGGGAGGAGCCTGGCGAGGCTCCCCTGGTCGGAGATGGGGATGTCGTCTCCTTTGGGCCGACGCATGTGGATCCGCTCGCGACGTCGATGGCCTCATCCCTTGGGCCATGACCCGTGAAGAGAAAAAGGATGGCGACGCCGGTTGGGGTGGAGCTGGAGGTGGCGGAGGATATTCCACACGTGGGAGATGGCCTGAGGCCCACGCCAGTGCGAACCTTCCAGCGTGACGGCGACGACTTCTTCGTTATCGAGGATGGCGAAGCCGAAGAGGAGGCGGCGGCCTTCTTGAATGATGCGAGCAACATGATGGAACGCATCAAGGTTTGTATACTTCTCTTCATCCTATGTTTAGTTGGCATAGCATCTGATGGTGGTGCTTCTGTGATCGCGGGGCCTCGTTATGGCCGGAAAGGAGCGCAAAGCTATGGCCGACCAGCTCGCATCCTTGGCAGCGGAGAATGAGCGCCTTTGTGGTGAGGTCAGCCGCGTCGAGGACCAGTTCGCAGGGCTAGAGGTGAGCCTGGATAACACGCACAAGCGGTCGAAGGTGCTGGAGGCCATCATCCGAGAGCGGGAGTGTGAGAACTCTGAGCTCCAGGTGCATGCGGAGAGGGTTGATGAAGTTACCGCCCGTGAGTGCTCCTTGTGGTTTTTGTTTTTGCTATGCTCCCTGGAGGTCCCTAGTTGATTTCCTTTTTACCCTCTCCAGGTGCATGCAGAGAGGTTTGATGAAGTTACCGCCCGTGAGTGCTCCTTGGGGTTTTTGTTTTTGCTATTCTCCCTGGAGGTCCCTAGTCGATTTCCTTTTTACCCTCTGTTATTGTAGAGCTGCTTGGGGCAGAAGAGGCGAAGCGCCTGGTGGAAGAGGAGGCCTCCGTGTCCAAACTAGAGCTGTATAAGATGCAAGCTATGCATGATGGTAAGTTCCTCTGTACTTTGTCTACCACTGTACCCATGGGGCCATCTCATGTGATGTTTGACGTGCTCGTAGCTTACTGGAGGCGCGTTCATCTTCAATTTGTAGACCTGCAGGCGAAGGTGGACTCTTATTACGACCACTTCTGGTCGCTGGCAAAGGAGGTCGACCCGGTGGTACGATGTATCGACGGGAGGTGCTCATCTCGGAGTGGGCGGAGCGGGCGACCATGGATGGCGTCCTCTCGAAGGCGTGTGGGCTCTGGGGTAGGTTCCGGTCCTTCACAACCTCCACAGCGTAGAGCATAGCTGCTCATGGTCTTGCCATGCCGCGATCTCATTATCCGAGGCTGGACCTGGGTCGGGTAGCGACCGGTTTCACCACGGGGATGTCGGAGGAAGAAGTTGGTCGCCTCGAAGAAGAAGCAGAGCCCGTGGTGGAGGCCGTCGTAGGGGATGTAGATCTGTTTGCTGCGGGATAGCTATAGTTTGTATCTAGGATACAAGTGTTCGGACTTGTAAGAAAAATGTTGAAAAGTTGTTTAATCGAGGCAGTGAACTTTTATTTCGCTTGTATGTCCTTTCGTGCCAGCTAAGTCGTGAGCCATAGAGATGAATCATTCGACCTTGGGTTCCCCATGATCCGGATCGTAGGGCTCACAGCCACTGCATGCATAGGAGTCATGAGGATTACCAAGGGGCACGCTGCTGATAACCCATAGCGCAGAGGGCAAACGCTCGTGCACACATAGGGAGATACCAGTGATAGGGCTTTTTCCGAGAGGCTTGAACGTGGCATGACGAGGGCCTGTGGAGACTGTTCCTGCAGACGCTGGGCGAATAGCCATGCTGCTTGTAGAATCGTCGACCATTCCTTGATGGTAAATATAGCTTGTTGGGCATATAACTTTAGGTGCCTCGACCCGAGTAATGCCTCCTGGTCGGGAGGCATTGTCCGGGAGGTCTGTCGATGTAATCATGACGTGTAGGGTAGCTACTCCTGCACGCTTATGAGTAATCGGTAGGCTAGCTTCGGCGGCTTTTCGGTTATAGCTAGGCTGTTTGGCGAGGTCGTTGAATGCTGAGAGCGTTTTGGAGAGGTCATCGAATGCTGAGAGCGTTTTGGAGAGGTCGTCGAACGCTGAGAGCGTTTTAGATAGGCCGTCGAATGTTTAGAGCGTTTTGGAGCTTTGCGGAAAGAGAAGGAAAAGGAAATATATTGAGAAAAAACGGTGAACCTTTATTTATTATTGAGGGGGTAGATAGTACAAGCCATAGAGGTACTTAAACTTCTAAAAAATGCCCCACGCCTCTAGGGGTTGGGCGTCTCTACGCCTAGTTGCGGATGAGGTCGTTGCTGGTCATCGCTGGTCCCGTTTCCTTGGGCTTCTTCGTGGCGGTCTTGTCGCAAAGTTTGGAGGGGTAGGCATCCGCGGTGTGGAGCTTTCCGGTGGACTGAGTGTTTGTTGTTCGCACTCATATGCTATCTGCAGGTTGGTGCGAAGACTGAGGACACCTTGTGATGTTGGGATATTGAGCACCATGTAGGTGTAGTGTGGGACCGCCATGAGTTTAGCGAGCGCCGGTCGGCCAAGTATTGCATGGTAGGAGGTCTCGAAGTCAGCGACGATGAAGTGAATGTTCTCCACTTGGAAGTGGTCCAGGTCACCGAACTTCACGAGTAGGGTGATTTGCCCTACTAGTGTGGAGGCCTTGTCTGGAATGATCTCCCAAAAGCGGAAGTTTGCCGGGGAGAGGTCTTTCTTCAAGTAATCGAGCTGGCAGAACACATAAGCGAAAATGATATTGAGGGCGTTGCCCCCGTTGACAAACACCTTCCGGAAGCAGCAAGTGGCGATGATTGGGTCGATGACTAGGGGAAAATGTCCCGGGTACCTATAGTCCATCTACTGGTCATCCCTGGAGAAGGTTATGGGTTGCTCCAACCAATTGAGATAGCGAGCGTTGGCCGGGTCATCTCCGACGGCGCCAACGAAGAGGACATCTTTGTGAACTTAACGGCACCGCCTCTCGCCTTCGACGACCACGCTTCCCCCGAAGATGCTGCAGGTCCTTGACGCTGATCGGAATTCGGGTGCCGGGGGCTCCCGATCTTTGTCCTTGTCAGTGTCGTCATGCTTCAGCTTCTTCTCGCTCCTTCCTCGCACTACCGACTCGAGGGCTTCGCACTCGTGCATCGAGTGCCTGGAGTTCTTGTGGATGGGGCATTGGTCATCCAGGATCTTCTCGTAGCTAGCGACGTAGTTGCTCCTTGGTCTAGTGTTTGTGGTGGCGACGTAGCGGTTGTTTCGCCTGCTATCGGACCCCGGCCGAGATCCCTCTGGATAGCGCAGTCGATGATCGCGACGGTCGTGAGCGCAGTCGATGATCGCGACGGTCGCGAGCGCAGTCGATGATCATGATGGTCGCGTCTCGGTCGTCAGGTCGCCTTTCATCACGATGGTCGACCGGCGGTCGCTACCCCTGACGTGTCCTGGAGAGCAGGAGCGGCGTCGTCCTGTCTGCGTACGTGTTTGCGATGGTCATCAACCCTTCAATGCTAGTTACTTTTTTGTGGACAAGCTTGTTTCGGAGTTCGTCATTGCGTAGGTCGTTGGAGAAGATGGAGGTGGCTTTCGTATTCATGATTTTCGGGATGGTTAACCGCTTATCAGAGAAACGGCGAATGTACTCCCGAAGGCTTTCACCGCGACGCTGGCGGACATTCTCGAGGTCGTAGCACGTTCCCGATGGTTGCATGTGGCCTTGTAGGTCTTGACGAAGACCTCCTTGAGCTCTCCCCAGGTGTCGCTAGAATTCTCAGGGAGCTTATGGAGCCAACTGTTGGCTGACGCCGAGAGCATGACGGGTATATAGTTAGCCATCATGTCAGGCCCTCCGCTGATAGCCTGGACGACGATCTCATAGGTGGTCGCCCACTGTTCTAGGTTCGCCTTGCCGTTGTACTTCTCAACCGTCGTGATCCTGAAATTCTAGGGCCATTTGATGGCGCAGAGGCAAGCGAAGAAAGGTCGAGGGCCTACCGTAGTTGAGGGTACCGGCGTCGGTGCTTGATCACGCCGGGGTTGCTCGTACTCTTGATCGCCATGTCGGGGAGATCTTGGTCGATGTGGCTGCTGCAAGCTCCGATGCTAATTTCTGTTGTGCGATTGGTTAGAGAACTTGTGTTGGACGGCCCCTTTGTTAACTTGGACCACGACTGCCTTTATATGAGCGGTGATTTTCTCGAGCTCGGGTGAAAAAGGGGAGTTTGCTCAATTCGCATGTGGCCACCGCTAGGTTGGCGCTCGGGATTTGGTACACCGAGACGTCGCCCATCTTGTCGAACTCCAGCTCGAGGTTGCACCGAGGAAAATGCCTATGATCTCTTGTTGACACCAGAAATGGCAAACAGGAAAAGACCGCAAGCGTACGGCTGTCAAGTGTAGCTTTCACCGGGAGTATTCCAGGTATCGTATTTTCCACAGGGAATGAGAAGTGAGTCAACTAGGATTATGGATATGTCCTATGATGGATCAAGGGAGACTATGATAACTAGGATGAGAGGTTTTATATAGAAAAGATATCTAACAAGGTATAGCTAGTTATACTGGCTTTATCAACCCTTCTCTTGCAGGAGGCAATGGGATAGATCAGAAAGAGGACAAAACTCTAACCGGACCGCGCCATCAAGTTGTATTGAGGCCCTACCTTTTAAAAACTTATCTGACACATGTGGTGGAATACGAGGACTAGATAGAGCTGTCACCTTCTACTAGCATTCACAAACAATCCATATGATAAGCGGTTTACAAAGGCAAGATCTAGTCTAGACACCACGTCTACACTATTCTTACTACTTTAACCCCAGCAAAGGACTAAAGCACTCTACTTAAAGTAAAGCGATGAACAAGCGCAAAAAGATGTATAACAGCTATGCCAGAAGTAGAATATCAAATACTATAAAGAACTCAGATGTATCACTTACAAGTGTTGAACTTACAAGAGAATCACATCCGCTGAGGCGCAGCTCGGAGAAGACGCCAGACAGGCCCAGCTCTCCTCCAGGCTCTCCTCACTCTCTTCCAACTAGCATAGCACTACTGCAGAGCTACGCTAAGCTAAGTAGTTTCTCCAATGAGGCATGAGTGAGAGTGAAGGCCTGGGGGGTATTTATAGCTAGAGGTGGAGTAGGGGCTTGGATCATCACTCTCGAGGGTGTGCTTGGATCATGGACACATGGGAGGCCTTGGTGGCCCTATAGGGTGGTCGGCCGACCCTCTATGGAGAGCTCTGTGCCTCCCCTTCGGCGTGGGACCTCCTTGATAGCTGTGTATTCTACTGTGCAAAGTTGAGCCCAAAGTGCGGTCGGTCGATCGTCTTTTGTGGCCAAATAAGCTCATCTTTTGCAGGTAGTTTCTGGAGGTAATGTCCATCATGATGGTGTATTGGAATTGCATATTTACCATACTTGGAAATATGTCATGTTGGGCCCCAAATCATGACGTTTTGTGCCTACATTCAAATAGAGGACATATACATGTGGAACCAAGTTATTTGAACCAAATCATTTCTTCTTTGCTTATTTGGTTCCTGGAATGGTCCTTTGTTGACGGTTTTGAGTATGTAAAAGTACGTCATTCTTACCGTCAACAAGATCCCCCATACTTACCTCTTTGCTCGTCCTCGAGTAAAGGATAAAAGTAAATATAACTATGGTATTCTCAAAGTATAAAGCAAGCATAAAGATTTACTCAAGACACTTTGTTATACAAGTGGGATATGTGGTATTGTCTAGCATATATCCTTGAGAGGTTGAAAAATGGAATAGTTCTCAAGGCAAAGTCATCTCCCCAAATCATATTTTAGTACTTGGAGTTTTTGATAAGTTTTTTAAAAGAAAGCTCATAAGTCAACTTACTCCTCATATAACACTCTAGATCACTCATAAGGTGTATGATTCCTCACCGAGGCATATGTTTGAAGTTTGCCTTCTTTTTCCTCCTACTCTAAAGGCTTATGTGGAGCTATAGGTAGGGATAAAAGATGTAGAAAACTTATCTTGCATATATTGTAAAGTCAAATTCCGGATCCAAGGAGAGAAATGTCATACTCTTAGATCAAGATGTGCAAGTGTGTGGAAACGTGGCAAATGATCAATACTCCTTTATATGATCTCTCTTTCCTAACTTATTATTTTGAGACATAGCTATCTTTATTTTTTTTTCTATGAGCTTTGATATGCTCATTTTTTTATATATATGAGCTTTGATGTGCTCATCATTTTTTTTCTAAAACTTGGACTTTATGTACCCCTATATATCTTTTTTTCTTTTTTTTATATTTTTTTCATAATTTTGCATAGTCTATGTCTCATTTACTAGCAACATACTAGAGAGAGAGTTTTCTACTAAAGCATGGAGCATGAACTATGTAGAAAATGTAAGTCATGTTTCTGCGTACTTCCAGTGTAGAAGCAGCATGTATATGTTGCGTGTACGTGATCTTGATCTTGGGAGCATGATAAGTCTCTCAACAAGGGTCACAAAACTTGACCAAACTCAACACAAAGCAAGCAACTTATGTAGAAAGCTTATATCATAAAAGATCATATATGGATGTGGTAGGAATTTTCTCACTATAGAGGAGTAGTGACATTATGGTTTTATGATGTTTTCAAAATTTAATCTCCAAGTACTTTAAATAGATAGAGTATGAATCATGAGCCGAGAACGTATATCACATTGATCAACAACTTAGTAAATATGGTTTCCTATCAAGATATTTTCCCACTAGCATAAGCAAAAGCAAGAATTCATCTTTATAACGTTTTTATCCTCAGAACGTCATAGATCATGTCACTTTTCAAATTTTAGTTTTGAATGCGATCTTCTTGTTTTTATTCAATATTAAAAGGGAAATAAACTAAGCAATTAATTTCATGAAGAAATAAATTTTTATTTTAATAATTTATTTTTTATTATTATTTTATTTATTTATATTTTTTTAAATTTTTTTAAAGGGAAATTAATTAGACAAATAAAAACATAAAGGAAAAAGGGAAGAGATGTGGCAAACCAGACAGGAAGTATATTGAGGTTGAGTAGATGCTGGCTGGTGGACCCGAGGTCTCTTAGTGAGGTCGGCCGACCTCACTTTGGGCCGTTTGGCCACTTCGGTCCCTGAATTGAGATCTCTTACCTCTGAATGTTGTTATGCTCTGTCCGATCTGCGATTTGGCCTCTAAGGTGCATCGGCCGATGCACAAAAATGGCCGATGAGGTCCAGTTTTTTCGTGGGACGTGTCATGACCGTGTACATCATGATTCCATGGTCGATCTGGTGAAATGGTATGTTGGGGTGTCGACCGATACCCCCCTCATACTTGTTTCACTACATACTGGAGCACAGATCAGAAAGAGATCAAATGGAGGGGTTCTGCTGGGGTAAGACACCAGCAGAACCAAGAGTTTCATTTGTCATTGATAGCTTAGGCATATGTTTTTTTGATTTATGAGTGATAGACTATCAAGCCTAAGTATCTTGTTGCTATGAAGGGCTAAGGAGTGCCAAGGGAGAGAGATGGAGAGAGAAGGTCCTATGGCTTTAGCATAAGAGATGACAAGTAACTCTTCATGCTCTCGTCTATCATGGCCATGAGACAGGTAGTGTCGATGGCTCTAGAGGATGGCTAAGGAGAAGGAGAGGCAAGGAGATCCTCTCCTTAAATGGCTTTGGATAAGCGCTTTGAGCTTTGCATTAATAATAATGCGAAGATCATTAAAGCTATCTTCAAGACCTAGACGCGCTATTCTTTCCTCAAAGGCCCTTTCTTCTAAGTTGATAACGCTCTCTTTAGCAACAACACGTAGGAGCTTTTCCATATCGCTCTTTTGATCTTCTTCTTGGTGGAGCCATGGTGGAGTCAAGGATGACGAGAAGGGAAGCAAGAGGGGATGGAACTTTTACTTGTGGTGAGGAAGAACAAAGTAAGAAGAGGAAGAAGGAGAGGGATAGGTTAAGAAGAGAGAATCCAACGTCCTTCGCCTCTATTTTCACTTGGATCGTACCAAAAATAGGAGAGGAACGTTGGTCCAAAGTTTAGGAGTAACGTGCATGGCTGAAGGGCCAAAACTCTGGTCGGTCGACCACTTTTCGGAAGGTTTGGCTCGACCGAGCCTGGATTGAAGGTCCCACGGGTCAGGTTAGGCAAGCCATGAAACGTCGGGCTGAGAAGCCTCAACATGAGGTTGGCCGACCACCTATTGGGTCCAAATGGGCCCAAATTTTGTGTGGGAGGTGACAAGGCTAGGTACATGCTAATTCTAGGGTCAAACATGAAAAATGAACAAAAATTAAAACATGTAGATTTTAGTTCTTGTTTAGATTAAGGACAAAATCTATCATGTCAATTTCATGCTCAGGTGATTCATGTTCATGAAAAGATTTGAGACATTGACCATTTACCTTCAAAGGTGTTGCAGCCGTAATATTGAAGCGTGACGATTCCATGTGTCATGACATTGATGATGACGAATGGTCTTTCTCCTATGAATCAACACGTTGTACTCAGACCCTTTCCTCCATTCATTGCTTCTCTCCTACGAAGGATTAGTGGACAACACATACCCAAAGGAATTCATGAATGATTTGAATCAAGGGCATTATTGTCATAAAAACAGAGGACATCTTTTATGCTATAGAAAAGTTGGCGTTAGGATTTTAGCATAGAAAGGGATGCTCCCTCATTGTTCACCAATTTGAAATCAAGCAAGGTTAAGGTAAAGATGTGCAAGATTATTTCAATACTGCCTCAAACCTTGATTTGTCTCTTATGAATGATCTCATGACTTAACCACCAAAATTTTAAAGTTATGATGCATTGGTTAGTCCAAAGGCACAACCAAATTCTATACAAGTGTACTTTAGGTTCATTAATCAAACTTGACACCATGTCTAATTTGATTAAGGAAGACTATTTAACCTAAGCACCATGATTAATTTAAAGAGCTTTTGGAAGCACAATTTCTACTCCCAAACCAAAGCATACTCATAACAGAGCCAAGAAAGCATTAAGGCATAAAGAGATTCAAAAAGGAGACAGGATCATGTATGGTGAACTAGATGAGCAAATATATATATATATATATATATATATATATATATATATATATTTTATTTATGTGACTTAGCAAGATGAGCAAGGTATAAAGAGAAAGCAAGGTAGAGGCAACCAAACAAAATTAAGCAATGAAGCATGACATGAATTTCTTAGAGAATTCCACTCCCCCATACTTGGATTTTGCACCATTTGATAATGAGCAAATCTAAGTCTAGGATGTGAAACACTCTTTTGAATGTGCTTCATTATTAAGAGATGTTTTGTTGGACATACCTTGTGTTTTGCTCCATCATCTTTTTTGTTCAAACCTAAAATGGTTAGTGACAAAAATACCCGAAGGAACACTTTCACAAATATTCCCTTAATCTCATTTTGCAAAGTCATTTTATTCATTTTAGAATTTTGAGAAACAAAAATATTTTTATTTTGTTTTATATGTTTTTTTTATTTTTTTAATTAATTAAATTTTTTTAAGCAAACTTTAATAGAAAAGAAGAAGGTTCGGGTTATCTCCCGAAAGTGCTTATTTTTAAGAAACAAGCTTGTCTTTGGGAAACCTTCAAGAGTATCTCATGTTGGTGAAGCAGATTCCCCTTCAACTCCAACATTTTTGAACCTATCCTCAAGATCAAAACCACTACGAGATTTGTAGAATTTATGATAGACAAACACATCTACAACCAACCTTGCAAAGATCTTTGAAACAAGAGGCATGAAAGGGTTGTAGATCATGTGTGTGGTTATGGCAGAGGGAAGGATTGATTTGGAAGATTTCTCACTTGAGCATGGATTTGATGGGAAGATCGGGGAATAACTTCCATGCTCATTGGTAGAATCTTCCATTTCAAGGAGTGGGTGAGCACTTTATTTCTTATGACATTTCAAGTCATTCTCAAGGCTTGAATGGGTCATGGCTATTGGCGAGATGGACCTAAGCTCCCCTCTTGGATCAAGAACAAGTTTGGATTCTATCCCTTTGATGAGAGGTCGGGAAGACCAAACGGGTAGATAATCTTCACCTATTCTATGACCAAGCTTCTCATTTCCTAAAGTGTTCTCCAAGATTCTCATGATTAGCCTTCCGATAAAGGTAAGATGAAAGGAAAGTCTAGGAAGGTCAAAGATATGGAAATCTAGGAAGATATTGAGATCATCAACCACCACAAGAACATCATGGAGGACTCCTAAACAATCAAGGACTTGACCATTGGGGAGTCTAAGGTGTTTTTGTGATTGGGATAGATGATCCTTTGATGGTGTTGGAACATGGAAATGAGGAAGGATGTTGCTCCCGAGGCTAGGATCGTAGAAAATGTCGTCATCAATTCCCAACACTTGACAGGATATTCTCCTTACATGTGTGGGCATTTTAGCAACTTCCTTTGAGGATTCGGCCTCATCCAACCATTCTTGGCTTACAACGGTAGATAGAGGCTCTAACCGTTGAATTTGCTCCTCTTGGTCAGATTTATGGCCCTCATGGCTTCCATGCCTCGGGTGTCTTACTGAATTCCCAGAGTCATTAAGTGGGTCATTATAAGACTTGAATGAAGAAACACATGGGGGATCATCAGGATCAAGGATGGGTTTGTAAGATAAGTCAGATGTGGGCATAGAGAAGGAGAGGATAGATTTGGCTTCTAAACACTTTAGTTCTCCTTCTATAAGCTCACTTGACATTTCTTTATCAGGAATCCTAAGATTTTCCTTATGTGCCATGTGGGAAGTCGAGGCGCAAGATGATGTTGATTTGGGAGGCTTTTGAAGAGATTGCTTGTCACACCCGGTTTTAAAGGCAAAACCAGATATACACCATATGTGAGCCCAGGAAGTCAAATCTCACATATAGCCACAAATTAAGGTGATATCAAAAGACAATACTTAAATACATAACATATCAGGTCAAAGAATAACCTCAAGATGGCAAACAACGGAAAGACAACTCCGATCTTCAGGCGAAGGCTCCAACTTCACAGGGACAACTGACTGGTTGATCACAAGCCTAACTCCTTTAACTCTTGCAAATCTGGTATGGTTGATAAGGCAAGGGTGAGCACTTAAAGTACTCAGCAAGAATAACATAGGGTTATGAAGCTCAAAAAGGCTGACACTGGCTAACTGCAGTTGCTTTTATCTTGGTTAAGTTTTAACAACAATTAACTTTAGTTATGCTTAACCCAGTTGATAACCACATGATCATTAATGGAACAATCTCTTATCTCATACCTCCAAACTTACCATCATAAGTAGTTATAACAACAGGAGTAACTAACACTATGAGTTTTCCGAGCCGCTCGTGACCGTGAGCAAGGCTATCATGATAGTTTTACACTCTGGAGAGGTTACGCACTTTACCCACAAGCCGTGTAGCCCATATGCCCGAGTTTATAACTCCCAAAACACTGCCAAGGTGAGCGGGCAGGGTACACTATGAAGTCTTTCAGAAAGTCTTTCTAGCATGTAGTAGACCCTATGGATCTAATGCAAAGGGGTATGTAAAGCCCCTACTCGATGGTACCTTCCCGGAGCAGTAACCACCCTAGGCCATGCCCTACAACCAGCTCGGCAAAGGTGTCTTTCACGAACTACAATCATGCTAGTTCGAACTCCCATACTTGACTAAAGCCAGAGCCATTATAGCACTCATGATTGCATTTAAGTCCCAGCTTTTGTCCTACGGTATGGTCCTATTCTATGTTGCTATAAAAGTCAGTTTTATCTCATCGTTGCATATACCATTAATCAAGATTCATCTCATAATTCATTAAGTAAAGCATAGCGAAGCTACCCGTATGCATAGATTCCATTGGCAACAAGGAAAAAAGATAACAAGCTATGATATAGATCTAGATAGGAATCAAATTAAGACACATGCAACATGACTAGATTGATTAAGGTGAATAGGTAACAAGGATGATCCCATGTTAAACTTGCCTTAAACGCTTAGATCCTTTCTTCAATCGATTCTCATCTTCAGATGACTTCTTCTTGATCTTCACGTAATTCTCACCGACTGGACTTGATCATAAAGCACCACACAAGCATCCAAACATACATGCAAGGTATACAAACATAACTATTTTAGAGCAATACACCAATCAATGAAAAGGTTTTGAAAAAAAACAACGCGTTGCTACAAACACACAAAAACGAGAAACACGCTAATCGGTGCTACGGTGAACAAGAAACGACTACCGAAGGATTAACTTTATAAAAAGGAAATCTACAACTTTCATTTATTTTATCTATATAAAATTATGTATAGGATATTTCAGAAAATACCCATTTTGAATTAAGTCAAATTATATTTGAATAAGAGAAACAAAATAAAACTATTCATATTATATTTATAAATAGATTTCATTTATGTCTACCCAACTTTAACATACAAATACAATTTGATATGTGAGAGCAACTAATTCAGAATTAACATGCATGTTTATACTAAACAAAATATATTTTAGAAGCAGATTAATATTAGCAATTAATCCTAGTAACATGTATATATATATATATATATATATATATATGAATATCGAAGTATAAAACTTATATTGTTTATAATTATTTAACTAGTTGCAAGTATATACATCAAATTAATATCGCTAAATATATAAAATTATGTGACATGATAAACATTACTACTAACATATAGATGACTTTAACATGATTTAAATGCAACTTAAATGGTGCATAAAGGAATTAAAATCTAACTTACTTTCAATTAATTAAAAAGCTATTGATTAATCATTAATTAAATAATATTTATATTAACAAAATTAATAATTAAATAACATGAAAATCATTAACACTACTACGCAGAGTGCGTCACTATGAATCTAACGCAACTTGAATGGACTAAAACAGAGTTAAAACGAAGAAACGGCGGAGGTCAGGAGATCGGCGGCAAACTTGTAATTACCCTTATCTTCCACCTCTGGCCTTCTTTTTCCTCACGTGTAGAACAACTGCTGCTGCTGTATACTTGCGTAGGGATTTAGGGAAGGTAGGAGGTAGGCAGCAGCAGGGAACAGCAGGTGGCCGAGGCCGGCGTTCCACGGCAGAAGGAGGGCGGCGCCTCTGTAGTAGAGGGCAGCTGCGCTGGCTAGCAGCAGCAACGTGACAGCAGGGCTGGTCACCGTGGCCGAGCGGCAGGGGAGCGGCGCATGGTGGGGCTAGGGTGCCGGAAGGAGGGACTAGGGCATGCTGCAGTGCGGCGATGCTGCTGGCAAGATCGACGGGCACGCAGGAGGAGCTGGCCGACTGCCGTGACGTGGGATGGCCGGAAAATGAACAAAGTTCCTGCGTTCATGGTGGAGGTCGCCGGAAAACCTTCACCCGAAAAAAAAACAAACGGGAACCAGTCAAAGGGTGTTGGATTGGATCGAAGGAAGACAATATGGTGAAGAGAAAAACGAGACGAACCAGTTCTCGAAATTGGTGAGGACCGCCGTAGTTGACCGGAAAAGTTCGCCGGAGAGTTCGTCGCAATTTAGTAGATGTGAAAGTTCGGCTTTAGATTTAGGGAGCTCGGAACGCTAGATGGAAAAACGGGCCGTACTTCTGAAACCCTTGCGTCGAGGGATACGCCGGCATATATATATAGGTCTGGAGTTTGAAGTTGTTACGAAAACAACATATTTTATTATTTTCGAAATTAACTAATTTTAGGATTAAAATAATTCCAGAATATCCAGAATTAATATTTAAGCCACGAAAAATACTTCGAAGGCTCCGAAAATTCTAGGAAAATTCTCGGAGACACTTTGGAATATGATGAACCTAAATAAAGTATTTAGAGATCATGAAAAGATATTTTGGAGCATCTAAAAATTAGATTAAGCTCACAAAAAAATGGGAAAATATTTCGGAAGAGCCAGAAAAATTCCTAGAAGATTTTAGAGATATGTTGATGAATAATAAACTCAAAGGAATGATTTAGAGTCAAAGGAAATGGATATTGGAAAACTCAAAACAAGAGAACGGAGTCAGGGAACAATGAACTTGATGATAGAAAAGACGGAGACAAGTTAGATAAAAGGTAAACCTTATAAAACTTGTTTTCAAACTTTTGAATTTTAGTTAAAACCACACATCACATTAATCACATGCAGTGGCATGAATGCACAAATAAGTTACTAACTCTAAACAAATTTTAATTTGGTGAAAACGTTTTTATTTTCCTACATTTTCATGAGCACAAAAATTCATAATTAAATAAATTTTAATCTATTTTCAAAATTCAAATTTTCGGGTGTTACATTGCTTCATGGGAGGTCTAGAAATATGTTTCTTAGAAGGTCTCTTTTGGAACAGATCATTTTGGGCATTCCCAAAACCAACAAGATCAGATGAGAGGTTGGCCTCGAACTCGAAGGAATGGTTTAGGTGTTAGATTTTTTCTTCCTTCGAGATTTGTGGTATTTGTGGTTCGGGATCGATGGTAGAATCTTTGGATAGAAATGGTGGTGATTCGGCTATCGAGGATTCTTTTCTAGGGGCTGGTTTTTGTTCTTCCTCGGGCCCTTCATTATAATCGTTAGTAGAGGGAGTGTTTTCAAGAATCTTCGTGAGAAGACTCTTCCCTGCACTAACGGGTAAACACAGGAAGACTCCCCCGGAAGTGATATCAAGAAGTTGTACGGAATCTATGCTAAGACCGTCATAAAAGTGTTGTAGCAATGTTGGCTCGGTTATAGTAAGATCAGGGTCAGATGATGATAGATCTAAGAGACGGGCCCATGCCGCACCAAGAGGTTCTTCTTCCTTTTGTTTAAAGGTTAGGACCTCTATTCGAAGATGAACAACGCGAGAAATAGGGAAGAAAGTTAGGCAGAATTGGGATTGTAACTTTTCCCATTCTCCATTTACATTATCTACGTTACGAAAGTACCATCGTTTGGCTATTCCCGTCAAAGAGAACGGAAATAGCTTCCACTTAAGGGTACCTCGTCTCATCCCTTGGATGTGGATACATGAACACAATTGTTCAAAGTCACGTAGGTGAGTGTAGGGATTTTCATCTTCGTCCCTAGAAAAAGGTTTGTTCTGAACCATCACTATGAGACTTGGGCGAAGCTCATAAGGAACGGCCAATACGGCCTGAGATGAACTAGGTGGCTCCAACCTAGCGCCCATTGGAGCACCATACTCAAAGAGAGGTGTTTGATCCATAGGTGTATATGTGGAAGGAAACGTTTAAATCAAACAAGGATAATAGGACCAAAGGGTTCTAGTTAAAACAGCTACCGTTCCCCGGCAACGGCGCCACAAAGCTTGTTCACACCAGAAGTGGCAAACGTGAAAAGACCGCAAGCGTACGGCTGTCAAGTGTAGGTTTCACCGGGAGTATTCCAGGTATCGTATTTTCCACAGGGAACGAGAAGTGAGTCAACTAGGATTATGGATATGTCCTATGATGGATCAAGGGAGACTATGATAACTGGGTTGAGAGGTTTTATATAGCAAATATATCTAACAAGGTATAGCTGGTTATACTGGCTTTATCAGTCCTTCTCTTGTAGGAGGCGATGGGATAGATCAGAAAGAGGATAAAACTCTAACCGGATCGCGCCATCAAGTTGTATTGAGGCTCTACCTTTTAAGAACTTATCTGACACACGTGGTGGAATACGAGGACTAGATAGAGCTGTCACCTTCTACTAGCATCCACAAACAATCCGTGCAATAAGCGTTTTACAAAGGCAAGATCTAGTCTAGACACCATGTCTACATTATTCTTACTACTTTAACCCCAGCTAAGGACTAAAGCACTCTACTTAAAGTAAAACGATGAACAAGCACGAAAAGACGTATAACAGCTATGCCAGAAGTAGAATATAAAATACTATAAAGAACTCAGATGTATCACTTACAAGTGCTGAACTTACAAGAGAATCGCATCCGCTGAGGCGTAGCTCGGAGAAGACGCCAGATAAGCCCGGCTCTCCTCCAGGCTCTCCTCACTCTCTTCCAACTAGCATAGCACTACTGCAGAGATACGCTAAGCTAAGTAGTTTCTCCAATGAGACATGAGTGAGAGTGAAGGCCTAGGGGGGTATTTATAGCTAGAGGTGGAGTAGGGGCTACTCCAGTGCCACGTCAGCGATCTACGCCACCTCCATCAGCCACCATAGGATGAAGTGGCGGCGCCACCTCCATCAGCCACCTCCAGTGCCACATCATTGTAACCATCTTAAATCAACGATGGAGATCAAGTGCATGCATGGAGGCATGCAGGAAGGCGGTGGGGAGCTCGGGGAGCCTTTTGGGCACATGTAGGAGGTCGGTCGACCGCCCTATGACGTGTGGCCCTGCCACTCCTTCTATAAGCTGACCCCACTGGTCAGGGGGCCTCTAGGTTGCCTCTGGGCCCATACATGCGGTCGGGCAACCGTGAATTGAGCCTTCTGGGCTCCTCCTTTCGTGTGGAACATGTCCCATATGTCATAGACACCTTGGCAATAGTTTGGTATTTTCCTGAGATAGTTTGTGGGCCCATGTATCCTCGTGCTTTGATCTAGAGCCGTTGAGAAGATAGGGTGGATTTTCACTCTCGAGGGTGTGCTTGGATCATGGACACATGGGAGGCCTTGGTGGCTCTATAGGGTGGTCGGTCGACCCTCTTTGGCCTCCTCTTCGGTGTGGAGCCTCCTTGATAGCTGTGTATTCTACTGTGCAAAGTTGGGCCCAAAGTGCGGTCGGTCGATCGTCTTTTGTGGCCAAATAAGCTCATCTTTTGCAGGTAGCTTATAGAAGTAATGTCCATCATGATGGTGTAATGGAATTGTATATTTGCCATACTTGGAAATATGTCATGTTGGGCCTCGAATCATGACGTTTTGTGCCTACATTCAAATAGAGGACATATACATGTGGAACCAAGTTATTTGAACCAAATCATTTCTTCTTTGCTTATTCGGTTCCCGGAATGGTCCTTTGTTGACGGTTTTGAGTATGTAAAAGTACGTAATTCTTACCATCAACAATCTCGCTGGTCGTGCTCGTGTCGCTCTTTCTCGAGACGTTCTCGGTTGCGGCGCTCCTGCTCGCGCCTTTCCTGGTCGCGACGCTCCTCATCACGCCGACGCGTGCGGTCGGTGTCACGTTCTTCCCGCGCGATACATTCGGCTTTGGTTTCATTATCATGCGGTGCACTGTCGGTGGAGATCTGAAAAATCATGCCTCCAAAACCAGGTGGGAACTCCGAGAAGTCGCTTGACGATCTGGATCAAACGATCGTTTCGGTCCTTGAAGCTGGCACAGAATCGTATGAGGCCGTGCCGTCGAGGGACACGGCTTGTGTGGATTTGCTAGGGATCCCGGAGATGATGACTGTGCCAACGACGGGTGCCGGTGAAGCCTGATCGGGGATCTGTCGGAGCGGTTGGTGTTGGAACATGGCTGCCTTATTCGCAGCCCATAAGGCATCATCCGTGGGGGACAGGCGCTCGCGGCCGTCGTAACGGTTGTCCTCGCAAGAGCTCGATGGCGGCGCGAACGACGACCACGGTGGTCGGAGAGCCGGTGTCGTGCCGCCTGCACGAGGTCGATGCAGTCGCTGATGTTGGCTTTGGCGCGGTCGATAGCGTCGATCAGGTCGTCGGGGCTGATGATCTTCCGTGGGTGGTACATCGGCATGGCGGGACACCGTGTAGGCAATGGTGCATCTGCCGTAAGATCTGAAGCACTCGGCGCGGAGCCGATTGTCCAGGATATAGATCCGATCTGGAACGTGGTCCCAGCCGCCGGGAGGATCATCGAGCCGGGGAAGGTGACCGCTTGACAACCCATGGAGTCATGACACAAACCCCCTACCTGGCGCGCTAGCTGTCGACGAAATATGCGTCGCAGTCTACCTAGGGGGTACCCGACGGTAGTAGATTGTAGGCGGAGGTGTGGCGACGGCGGTCAAGCGTAACACAAAGAGTGTAGAAATGACGATTTAGACAGGTTCAGGCGGACAAATTGCCGTAATACCCTACGTCCTGTGTTCTGGTGGCTAGATTGATCTGAGAGATAGGTTATACGAGGTGTAGATGACTCTTTTTGAGGGGGGTCCCTGCTCGCCTTATATAGTCGTGGAGAAGGGTTACAATTGTCATATTTTAACAGATTACGATCGGTCCCTTAAGGTAAGAGATCCGAGTCTATCTCATAGGATCTTCCTTGACGAGCAAGGCTTGACGGAGTCCTTGGCGAGCACGGCAGACTGGTCGCGTGCCACCAGGGCGTCACGACCTGAGCCGTCTTCTGGTCGAGAGACCCATGTAGGTCGCTGGGGTATATGATGGTAATATCCCCAACAGTCATCTCCACCCTATCTATGCTGTCGTCGCTCCTCCATCCTTTGTGGTTTAAAGATCGGACATGCACGTCCACGGTGAACTATTTTTTTGAGATGTGGGTATATGTGTTCATTAACCCCTTTTTCTAAGTTGCTACCTAGCGTTGCTGCTACTGCAACACACCGCTTGTCCATGGGGCCATGGGGCCACTTATGCCTGCATCTGGAGTTCGAGTGCTAGAAAATTATCTATTTGTTGGGCTGTGTTGCTGCGACGTGCTTTCTGCGATGTGCTGCCATTGCGTGTAGTCTAGGTGTTTGATGAAATGTCAATGCAAGCCGACTGTTGTTTTCCAATTGACTGCTATCTGATAGCTTCTCTTGGATGGTGGTGTGATTAGATGCATAGTCATACAAGAATATGTAATGCTTGTCTGCTTTTTGTACAATTGTTTATTAGGAGTGACACGGTCTGAGATGATGACCAAAAATATACTAGTATTTTTCTGATCTGATCATCAATTTGTCAAAGCCTACAATCTGAGCTTAGCCCTCCTACATGATAAACACTACATAATCAATCACTCTTAGGACCACGTAAAGGTCCAGTCCGGAAATTAGCTGGCATGTCTGACTGTTTTACAGGAGAAAAAATAAACCCCAAATTTCTATTTCAGGTATATAAAACTGTGATAATATTAGTTACCTATTTTTAACATCTATTGCTTGCCTTAAACACTAGTAAACTAGTGACGGTTTCGTAAAGCTGGGTCATGCTTGAGTGAGTTTGATTCAGGGTATTTTTGGCCTGTGCTAGTTCACATTTTTAGTAGTTTCTTTTGTTAGGACAATAGTCTGGACATCTTACAGAGCAGAAATGTATATCTACTGAAACCAGGATGATGTCAGTTTTGCTTCTGTGTCTCTACTGAAAAGTATATCTTCCTCGCAAGGTGACTCTTCTACTGCTGATTTGTTTGGAGCAAGCAGGACGCCAGCTGTCTAAGTAAACACAGGTAACTAAATTTCATAATAGGATTCAATCTGTGCGGAATTTGCTGCATCTTCAGGCCTACCACTAACCATTTTCTGCCTATGCTTTGCTCAATTGATTTGCAGTTCTTTGCATTCATTAATTGTTTATGCTTTAGCTTTCTTTGCTTTTTGCAGATTGTGTTGCCTCTATGTACATCATTGGACCAATAATGCCAGCTTGTTCTTGGTGTTGGATCCATACGCTTAACTAGCAGATAAGGTGGAGGGTAAGTTCTCTAGTGTTTGATGCCGTTGGTTGCTTTTTTATTTGAAAGGTAGCGGTATAGTAAGTGCACTAGTCTCAACAGGTAGCTAGTTAGGTATGTAAAAATCCTCTCTAATTTGTTCCCATACATATGCACGCACAACTTTGACATCTGTAGTGCTGCAGACATGCTACATTCGTCAAAGAGAAAAGAATAAAACATCAGTGCACAGAGCTCACCATAGATCCCTTATCTGAACTTTTTCATCAAATAAAATCAATAAATTGTTCATTCCTTTTACCTAAACATAGTCAATATTTAATCTGAACTGAATCAGTTCCTTGCAAATAAAAGATATATGCAGGCTTTAATGTGTAGCAGACTTGATTAAAGATATCTGCGGTTTCATATTTTTGTAGAACCAAATCTTGGTTGGAGAATTTTTTTAGACATGCGGCAAATATTTTGACTATGGTGTAGTTACCTTGCTCCCACATGCTCCTATTTAAGTTAACTTTGACCATAGCTTTGTTTTCTAAAATTTCTGGTAATGAAAATAAAAGTAGTTGACAGATTAGTAAGTTAAAGGCGTGCATCCCTACTGTGCACTCATATGTTAGAAGCATGCAGCTACTTTTCATACTATTATTGATTGAATATTGGAGCTCTATAAATTATTGATTTGGTCCTTTTTAATCCAAGTTCTGTTGTGTTCTCAGGACCGCTACTGTCAGGGCTGCAACAAGGTGATCACTGATCCTAATCCTACAACAGCGCGGCTGCTCTCAGGACATATATACCCTAATCGGAAGGGCAGGCCAACGACTATAAGTTTCCCATAACACAACTCGTGCAGCGCGCAAGTATTATTCTCTTATGCATAGTTGCTACTATTTCCTCAAATACTGCACAGGTTCATATTCTAGCGATGATGATACTATCTTTTCTTGTTGCACAAAGCGTCAAAATTCAGTGAGGTATTTTTCATCCCTGGCCCTTTCTCCAAATTATTGTTTGGATATGAGAATTTGAGAATAATTCACTTGATAAAAATAGAGACTGCATCAGTGATTATCTCAGCACTGTCATAATATTTTGATCCCACAAGTACATTGCCTTAACTTGCATACTTCTGTTGATTCAGATGCCAACTAATTTGTTGCATCTTAACAATATGCTGGAGTTAAAAGCAGAATGGAGTAACATAGAATGCATATGCGATCATTCATGCTTGGAGTACATGAAGGTGATTAGTAGACATGAAGGAAATGCCTGCACCTACAATTGATCACAATTTCTTATAATTTTCTTTAGATTGGAAGCTCCAAGCATGAGGTCTTCCATCGCCGTCCATCGCCCTGCTAGCCCGAATTCAAGGTATTAACCTGATTACCTGAACCTGAACTCTGACAACTTTTGGAAACTTCCCTAAAGAATGTATATACTTTTTTTCAATTTGAATCTGATGAATTCATGATTATGTATGTACCTTATGAATTAAGTTCATGCTATGTAGTAAGGTCATCCTGCTGCTTCTTGTACGAGATGGTGAGTGCCTATGTCTGACTGTCTTGCAAAACTATAGCTATGCAGAAATATAGAAAAGCCATCTGGAACTGTAAGTAAGACACATGCTATCTTGTTCGTAAAAACCTTCCAAATTCTAAGTTGAAGCATTACTCTATAATCATACTGAATGAAGCTCAGGAGCGCAGTTTTTGTATTTTTCACTTTAACGTATGTATTTAATTTTACAATATTGTTATATTATAGTGTGATCTATGTATTACCTATTCTCATTAAGTGGCAATAATCTCATGATTTGCTCATTTTAATTTTTGATTTCTGAATTATTAAATGACGTTGTAATATTACCTGGCGGTACTAAACAAATGGCGTTGTAAAATTGAATATTTACAACCAAATTTATTGTGGCAAAACAATATGTTGCCACAATTTCTTGGTGTTGTGATACAATCTGACTTGTCACACTAGTTTTATGTAGCAATAGCAAAGTCATGTATAGCAACCAAATCTAGAGCGTGGAAAATCAACATGTTGCCACTATTTCTTGGTGTTGTGATATAACCTGACTGGCCACACCAGTTCTACGTAGCAATAGCAAAGTCACATATAGCAACCAAATCTAGGGTGTGGCAATACATTGTGTTGCAACCCTCATTAATCGTTGCGACTGCACCATTTGCTACGACATGGTCACGTTGACATTGCATGTTCCAGCAACGCCTCAAGCGTTGTATTAGCTGCTGTTACCACACCTGAAAACGTAGCAACAACATAGGTGGCAATGCCCCAAGTGTTGCGATTCAACGTCTGCATTTGCAACCCTAAATAGAAAAACGTTGCGGCAGTCTCTTGCCACAGTTGATCCTATAACGCCTGACAACGTTTTTCTACTGTTGTCATTCCGGTTATTGCAACGTTTTTGGGTCTTTTATCACAGTTTTAGCGCGTTGAATTTTTTGTGCAAATTTAGTAGTGGAAGATGTTATGTAGCAAGGGCTACATTCAACTCCTACTAACTTAATGCACAAACAAGATTATGGCTTGTAAGTAAATACTTTGAAAGAGAGTTAGCAACGTGTATAATGCTCCGGGGCTTGCCTTTTAGGAAGGTGGAGGGCTAATGATCGGGGCACTCAGGCAAATCAAAGGCCTGCTCTTCTCCGTCTGGAGCTTCTGGAGCCTGAATCTCCTGAGGAATCCAGCCTTTGATTTCCCCGAATTCCAACAGAGTCACTCCCTCCAGTGATCCTGTATGTATGTATACATGCATGATGATCAAAGACATATGATAGGAGCATATAAGAAGAAATGAGACATGCTCAAATGCACATGCATTGATGCTTTAGGATGTATGTCTTATGTCAGTTTTCTTTCGTTGACCAAGTAGGTGCATATTTCTTCTCTAGTGGAGAAGATAACACTTACCCCTCTTTAATAACCTTAGGTATAGCTCTTCGTCTTCTGTGAGCTTCATATTCAAAATGATAAACATAAACCTTGTTTGTTTACAATGTTAGTATCGGTTATGATAGCCGATTGCTTGCTTGTTAACAAATATAGCATGTGTTTCTTGAATTTCCCAATTTATGTGTGCATGTTATCTTAATACTTGAATAAAAATACAAATAGATTTGTTAATCTCTTCTGTGAACTTTATTATGGCTGCAACGACTTAGACCGATCCCCACTATTAAAGTTTCCAGATTCAGACGATGTCGGTTAATAGAGTTTATTTGTTATGATTACGATAGTTGCTTGCTAGCTTGCATGTATGCTTTGGATAAATGATTTTCACGTATTCTATAATCTTTATTTCATCCGATCGGCTGACTTTTCTATTCTTTCATTTGCATCAAAGAATAGCTAATTTGTGACCTATGACCAGGGTATCATCTTTTTAGTCGATCCTATAAGCTAGCTGCTCAAGCCATACAATTGGGACAGTCTGGTGATTGTACCGACACGTTCCGCCTGGTGTTATTGACTATCTTCCCCTTGTCAATTGCAGGGTCAAATTGACTGGCACATCTAGGACCATTCAAGTCAAGATCGGCTTGCTGGAAAAGCCACACGAGTCGGGGAAACTCTCTACTTCGACTCTCGGCTAGCGAGCGTGTTCGTCTGTATATTTTTGCATCAACATGATGAAACCTATGTTACTCACCTATTGTCTCTAGATGATAGCATGAGATAGGTTGGTACACTTCGAGTAGTGAAGCAATGATGGAAAGTGATGGATCAAGTGCTCCAGCTTGATGAAAAGAAAGAGAAAAACAAAAGGAGGATCAAGGCGAAGGTATAATGTCATAGAATCTTTTGTTTTAGCACTAAATACACCATAAAGGGTGTGAGTGCATTTAGGATTGATAGTTGTACTATTAAGAGGGGAGAAATTCTTAGTGATTCAGTTATCAAGTGCCACTAGGTGATATATACATGTTGCATATGCTTTAGACCTAGTGACAGAGGTAATCATGTGAAGTGAGATTGACAACACACTATCACATACACGTAGAGGTGATATAATGGTGTTAGTATATGAGCTTAACATGATATGAACACCTAGTGACTGGGTCTACATTGAAATTGAGCTGAAGCTGGTTGGTGTTTGTTGTTAGAGGGTGTTTGCGGTGCAAGCAGGAGCTATGGTCTCTTGAATGATCCTTCACCCATGCACAAAGAGAGTACACTAGGTGGATAGCACCTTGGAGCAAGGGTGGAGAAGTTAGTGAAGAGAGAAGGCTCTCAGAGAGGCATCAGACGCTATCCCTAGGGGCACCGGACGAGCCCGGTGGCTTACCCTAGGTGTTGCTCAGCAGAGAAAGGAGCATCGGACGCTGAGAGGGTCCAGTGATGGCTCACCAAACACGTCTAGTGTGTCTAGATGCTCAATGGAAACACAGCGGATGCTGTCACCGGACGTGGTGCATCAAATGGTCATGCGTTCGGTGTAACTGATGGAAACTGCTAACTGAGTAGCACTGGACGCTAAGCGAGTTCGGCGATGGGTCACCAGACGTGTCCGGTGAAGCAAAACGCTCTCTAGATGTCTCTGTGTTGACATCAAACACGAGCATATGTAGAGTCTAGTGATGCACCGCACGCGTCCGATGCTTGCACAAGAGTTGTTAGAGCCTTGGGAAATCATGCGGCAATGGGCGGATTCAAACGGCAAGTACACATGTCATATAGAGATACACCGTATGATGGCACTAGACGTGTCTGGTGCAACATAACACCGCGTTCGGTGGTCATGTAGAAATCTGTTTGAAGGGGTAACGGCTCTATTGCTTGGAGAAGGCTTATAAATAGTTGTTGGTCGGCTTTGAGGGCCAACTCTTAGCCATTTCATTCACTCCTTCAATCCTAGAGCTAAGAGACACTCCTCCCACTACATTTTCTTGATTGCTAACCATTCTAGTGAGAGAAGAGAGCAAGCTAGTGCATTTGCATTGTGTTTGAACACTTAGTGGCAATTGGGCTTGCATTGCTGCAGATTTCTCTTGTTACTCTTGGAGTTTGTCGACTCCTATACGGCTTGGATTAGTAGGATCATTGAGCAGAGGATTGGTGATTGTCTCTAGCTCCAATCAGTGGCTTGTGAGGGGTTCTTGAGCCTTCCCCATGGGAGATTCACGAAAGACATGTCTAGTGAATTGCTCGTAGCTTGTGGATCCCTATCTTGTGTTGATTGAGTGTTGATATTTGTTAACGCAAACAGAAGAATCACTGGGAAATAATCCGCAAGCGCACGGATACCGGTGAGCACTTCACCCGGGAGATTATCCAGAGTATTGTATTTTGTTTTTCCGCAGGGAGAAAGGGTGCATCTGACTAACCGAATCTATTGCTATTAACCTTTAGGCTACAAACAAGGTGATTTGATGTGAGCAATATAGAGAAGACCGCGACAACACTCTCGTTCTAGTCTAAGCAAAATATGCGTTATTTTTCTATTGGGAAAACCTTTATAAAAATGTTGAAGAAGAACAGGGCCTTCGATGCTAAGGTGTGGACCAGATTCTAAAAGCTCAAGAAAAGGTTTTGTAACACCCAAAAAATTGAATTAGCAAATTAGGTTTGCATTTGAATTTAATTTGTTTTAATTTGATTTAATTCAAGCATTTGTTGTGAGCATAGAATCAAATAAATAAAACTAAAACTAATATCTCATGCTAGGGTTCAACATGTATGTGCATTGCATGCCTCTGCATACTTTCTGTTGTATTGTTTGGATTTACAAAACTCAAAAAGGTATTTCAAAACCCCTTTGGAAAATCAGTTTGGAAAATAATTTGCAAAAAGAAAATAAAAAGAAAAGAAGAACTCTCTCTTTTTTCCCTCCTATTCTCTTCTCGGCCCAGCTCGCCCGCAGCCTGCTTGGCCTTGGCTCTGACGACCCCTTCCCTTGTGCCGCTGACGCGTTGACCCCACGTGTCAGTCCCTCCTCCCTCCTCCGTTCGAGCCCGGCTCGGACTCTGTTCGTTGCAACGCAGCCGCAACCAACCTGCGACTTCCTCGCGAGCGAGTGTATCCGCCTCGGCTCCTTGCTCTGGACCCTATAAATAGCACCGCCTCCGCGCCGCCTTTCTTCATCTAGCAACCGAGCTTTCGCCCTAGCCGCAGCAGCGCCGTACGCGTCGCAAATCCGCCGAGAAGAGCACGTTGCTGAGCATCGCACCGCTCTTTTGTTTCCGTAAGCCTCGTCGAGCCTCGCATCGTCTTCGCGGAGCCGCCGGGCACCTTCCCTCTCTCTTTTTCTCTCTGGTTGAGCTCCGACTGACCCCGTCGTCGTTGCAGGAACCCCACCGCCGCTGCTCCGCGTCATCAGCCATCTATGGTCAGCTCCGAGCACCATAGGGGAGTCCGCGGTTCCTCCCTTGTTCTCCCGGTGCCTTCGGATCAGAAAACCGAGCACCATAGCCTCCGATTGAGTTTCGCCGGCGAGCTCAGGCTCAAGCTGTCCATGGCGCCACCGTGGAGGCCTAAAAGGATCAAGATGCCCAAGAGGTGGGTGAATTGGGCTTGTTTTAAATTTCTAAAGCAAATATGAAAACCTATCAAATGCCAATCACCCCCTAGTGCCTACGAACCGTGTGTCCTAGCTAGAAAGCGGTAGCAGTTCATGGAAAATAAGATCAACCTAGGCAATTCTAGTAGGAAGATAAAAACAAGACAGAATGTAATGCGAAAATGTAAAGAGCTAGGGAAGAGAGATTCTCAGTGACGCAGCGATGTTTTCCCGAGGTATCGAGGTGTCGACACACCCCCCTAGTCCTCGTTGGAGCACCTCGCAAGGTATCGCTCCCCCTCTACCCGCGCAAGGGTAGAGTGCTCTCTATGGGCTGATTCTTTGCCACTCCGGCTTGGTGAATCGCCCACAACTGATCACAGAAGCTTGGAGAAGAGCCGCCGACAATCTTCCGGCGATCACTTCCTCCGAACACCACCAAACCGTCTAGGTGCTGTTGAACACCAAGAGTAACAAGCACAAGACCTTCACTTGACCAACTCAAGGCTAGGAAGGTGGATGGATGCACACAAGTCACTCCTAATCACTCTAGGAGGGAAGAACAAGATGAACTCTCTCTAATCTCTCCCTCACTAGGCACTTGACTCTCCAAAGGATTTCTCAAGGTGTCACCAGCTGAAACAATGGACAAGAGAGGTCCTAAGGATGAAGGGGGCAACTATAAATAGTCCCCACCTCCAAAACTAGCCGTTTTTTACTTTTTCCTCTCTCTGCGAAGCCACCGGACTAGTCCGGAGCTTATACCACCGGACCAAGCACACTGGTCCGGAGCTCACTCTGACTTCCAACTTAGGCACCGTCGGACTACTCTGCTTGGTCCGACGCCTTGGTCTGACGCACTGGTCCGGAGCCAAGGTGCTCTCTGAGTGAAAAACTTCTTCTCTTTTTCGAACCACCGGACCACTCTCCTTGGTCCGGAGCCCTGGTCCGACGCTCTGGTCCGGAGCTAGGGAGCTCACTGTATGAACTCAACCTCCTGTCTTGAAGCGTCGGACTAGCCGTCGGACACACCGTTGGACTAGTCCGGAGTCTTCTCTCTCTCTAACACGAGCCATCAGACCACTCTCCTATGGTCCGACGCTCTCCAGACAGGTGGTCCGGAGCTTCTGGAGCTGAACTTTTGCCTAAGTCAGGGACCGTCGGACCACTCTCCTATGGTCCGACGCCTACTTGGTAGACTGGTCCGGAGCCTCTTTCTCCCCCTATTTCAACTGTTTTCGCTGAGATTTCTCAAGGGATTTTGCTCCTACCATTTCTAGGGTTTTCCAAGGGCTGAAAGCAAGGTCTCTAGGACTAGTTGTGACAAGTGTGCATATACCCACTTTCCTAAACTCTCCTAGGTCAAGCTACTAATCTCATACCCCCCTTTATAGTACGGTCAAAGGAAAAACAAAATCATAGCTATACTTAGTGCCCTTCTCAACCTTATGGCACTAAGGACTAGCCTAGTCTTCGACTTGTATCATCATCCTTTTCAACCGAAACGATTTCCACCTTAGGGGCATGAATATCCATTAAGCCCATTCAAATTGCATCACTAGTGACCTAACACAAATGACTTTGCCTCTGCAAAACACTCGTTAGTCATAGTGACCTAGTATTGTCGTTAATCGCCTAAGCACAAGGGTCCATGATTCTTCAATCTCCCCCTTTTAGGTGATTGACGACAATACAAGCTCGAGTAGAGAATAAAGAGTGAATTTTGATAAGAGAAAACATGACTTGATATGAGATAGGCATGTGTTAGTGATAAGAAAGACAAAAACATGCCTAACCATTCAAGCCATGACAAGCATAATAGATATGAAATGAGCAAAGTACTTGATTTCATAAAAGATATGCTATAGCCAAAAGATCAGAGATTAGCGCGGAAGCAATATAGCATAAACAAGTGACATGATATATAAAGATGAATGCCCACACACATGTCACACAACCATCAAGTCTCAAACATCACACATATCATACAATGCATAAGGACGGTAAACGTGATGCATGACGCGATAGAGTTTATACACATCAAAAGAACGAATCCTACTAGCTCCCCCTGAAGCTAGTCCATCTACTCGACTCTCCCTCTCCCCCTTTGGCGCCGAAGCACCAAAACTAGGCGTCTGGAGGCGGAGTGGAAGCAGCCGTGGAGCGGTCAAGCACCTGGAACTCTGCCAGATAGGTCTCATCATCTGAGTCCTCCCCTGAGTGTCTGACGCTGGAAGGGAAGCGGTCTGGGGGTTAGAAGCTGACAGGCCTGCTATTGCTGCTGTCGAAGACTCTGGAGCAATAGCTGGGGTAGTAGTAGGATCAGAGACCGGTGCCAGTGTCGCTGCGGGAGCCTCAGGAGCTGCAGTATCCGGTTGTGCCTCATGCACGGACTCGACTGGAGTCTGAAAGACCGGAGACTGTGGAGGCTATACTGGAGTCGAAGTGACCACTGTAGCATCGGTAGCAACGGCAGCTATGGGTGCAGTGGACACGGCTGGAGCCCAACTATCGTGTGTAGCCTCTGAGGAAGCTACTGAAGAGCGGTGCTGATCGGCTGTCGGTGCAACAAGCTCTGCCTCAACCTCTACTGCTATCTGTGGACCAATGGGGGACGGCTGCCCTGTAATGTTGCTGAAGGACGCGGATAGATCTCTGACAGTAGCACCCATCGTAACAGTGAGCGGCGTGAAACCAGTAGTGAGAGGGGTGAACTGCTGAGTCAGGCCGAAGGTGTCCAACCACTGTGTCACCTGAGTCGCCGGTGACTGGAACGGGGTGGTCAATCCGGCACCCTGAAGTCCACTGGACTATACGGCTGGGGTGACTGTCTGACCGACGGAACTCGCAGGGGCCACTGAAGGGCCAACTGAGGGGCCAGCTGAAATCTATGGTCCTCCTAGCTGCCCAACTGACTGAGAGGGCTGAAATGTGCTCATCATCTGTATCTGAGGTGCAGCTGGAAACTCAAGAGGAGGGGCGCCAGTCCACTTCATCATGTGGGCCATAAAGGCCATGTTCTGCTGCTGAAGCTGCTGAGACTGAAGCTGTAGGCGTTGTGACTCCAACTGCATAGCTAGCATCTATCGCTGCATCTCAAAGTGACACTCCTCAGACTGCCTCTGCATCTCATCCTGTCGCTGCTGAACCTGAGTAACGGCAGTGACTAGGGAGCTCTGCTGCTCATTGAGACGGTCAAGGATCTTCAACATCATAGTCTCTGTGGTAGAGCTAGAGCCGCCAGCCTCAGTGTCGTGAGCCCGTGGGGGCATAGGTGGAACCAGCTAGAAGTCGGCGTCTAAGCTATCTGAAGTAGTGTCCTCAGGAGTCACATCAGCTCCCGTGTCCAAACCGTGAAGCTCCTGTGGCTCAACACTGCGGATAGCCTCATCCTGAGTATCAACATCAGCTTTGTCAGCTGGAGCAGTCCTCTCTCTGACAAGACGAAGTACCCGGTTCCCAAACCGGCTGTCAAACGAACCAAGGACACGGTAGGCTGGGAAAGAGGTCGGTGACTGATCCAGCAGGGCGCGGAGTCCAGGGTTGGCTCCCTCAAGCTCAATAGCTATGATAGATGAAATCCAATGAGCATAGGGAAACTGATGTCGTGCCCTCATACCATCTGCTATCACGTCCTCAATCTCTGACACAAGAAAGTCGGCGACGTCGAACGGTGTCTGAGAGACAAGTGCCTGAAGGAGTAGCTGCTGCATGTTGGTCAATCCTTCCTTGTAACCCGTGCGAGGCAGCAAGGTACGACGTAGGACCTCGTTCAACCGGTGAACAGTGGGTCGAAGCTCTGCTGGGCTACGACGGGAGC
This sequence comes from Microstegium vimineum, assembly GCA_022036555.1. NCBI lineage: Eukaryota > Viridiplantae > Streptophyta > Magnoliopsida > Poales > Poaceae > Microstegium > Microstegium vimineum. The sequence goes on from CM039134.1 coordinate 34,151,975, forward strand.
CCTCTGAGAAAGGTGGCTTGAAGAGAGGAGCCACCTCCTGAACTGACAGTGTACGACCACCTCGAGCTCGGCGAGGCACAGAAGCTCCTCTGTAGCAGTCATAGTGAAGATCGAGCTCGCCACCTGTCTGACGGAGGTGAAAGATCTCTCTAAGCTGAGTCAAATATAGCCTGTATCGCTCGCCTCTGAAAGTGTACTGTAGAAACTTGTGCTCTGGATCAACCCACACTGAGGCATAGAACTCTCTGACCCATCTCTCAATGTAGTTTCCAGAACGACCAAGTAAATCGGCGAGTCCCGGAAGGTAAGTGATAAAAGGTCTGATCTCCTCACCAGCTAACTCAATGTTGCTCTCCAAGGAGCAAACCCTGTGAGGTCGGATCTGGATGCTGGTAAGCTGAGTTGCTCTATAGAAATCCTCCATGAGAGGTGTGTGCCATCCTGGTGAGGCTCTGGGGTCACGCTGATCAGGGCACCACTTCTCAAGAGCAACAAATCAAAGTTTCTTCACCTGCTTGGCTGTAAGATTCCACAGATCGAGGTGCACTGACACTGAAGCTGCTGTGGGAGCTGCTGAGGCACTCTGAGGTGACTGAGCTGACTGAGAACGAGTGGATCGCCCCCAGGAACGAGGTGCCAACGGTGTACCCAGAGCTTCAGTGACAAGCTCTGGCTCCTCTGGAGTGTCCTCTGTCTGTGACCCAGTAGGAGGAGTAGAAGGTAGATCCCGCGGAGGGGTGCCAAGTCTCACTGTGCCTCGGCGACCGCCTCGCTTTGCGCGGTCTGCTGCATCTGCCACTGCTTCAGCTTTCTCAGCCTCTATTAGCTTTCGCTTCTTTTTCTTTGGCTTCTCAACCCCTTGCTTCTTGCCCTTGTCTCTGGAAGGACGTGGAGGAGGAGGAGTGTCATCACCTGACCCAGTAACACGAGCACGAGAACCACAAGCCATATGGATCAATAAGAGAATCACTGCCCACTGAAAGCAAGCCACTAACAGATCACAAAGAATACTGCCTCAAGAACCACTGATCTCTATCACAATCAACTGCCAACTGCCAGAATCAACTGAAAGAGAGGGCCTGCAAGCCACTGGACTGAACCTCCTGAGGCTTTGCCTCAATCCTTACTCGCAAGCTTTGCCACGAGTTTAAACTGCCACTAACTGCTGCTAGATAGAATAGACAGGGTATATATAAGCATATATAAAATCTAGAGATAAGAATCCGTATAGAAGCAAGCATCTAGATAAGTAAAGGAATGAAATCTGACATGATACCTGAGGTAAGAAAGCGTATCTAATCAGAACGTCTCAAGTCCCAAACCACACTCCGAAAGAGATTTGCCAGCTGTGAATTACAATTAGCAATTGATTTAGTGATTTGGAGTTGACATGCTTAAGATATTTTCAAGGAATAATCCTAGGACATGACTCTATCTACGACTCGACAAAACGCGACGTCGAAGATGAAAACCATACCCTAGCGAGAAGTGGTGAAGTCGACGACGACGAATCGAGTTCGGTCACGGACGAAGACGTCGAAGACCAAACCCTAGGGTTAGGGCTAACCCTAAGGGAAAGTGCCTTCCTCTTTGCAAGCAATGCCAAAGTGGGTGAAACCCTAGGTGTGCACGAGCTCGGCAGGGAGGAGAGTGGAAGCTTGGATGCCGGCGAGGGGGTGATCCCGGCGGCGAGGCGGTGGAGAAAGCAGGGCGGCGCTGGGTGGCGATGGAGAGGTGGAGACGCTGCTGCACGGCGAGGAGTGGTGGCGGAGTGGCGGCGGCGCACCAGAGATGGAGTTCACCGGCGGCAATGGCGCGGGCACAGGCGAGCGACTGAGCTAGGGCAGAGCGGCGGCGGCGTATGGACGGCTGGAAGGAAGACACTGCTGAAACAGAGCCGTTCGCGGGGGGTTATCCGCAAAATTTCGAAGCGTCGGACCACTATGCTTGGTCTGGAGGCTGGTCCGACGGGTGGTCCGACGGTACCAGAGAGAGAAAACAGAGAGCTCCCGTCCACCGGACCAAGGCGTCAGACTACTCACTGGACTGGTCCGACGGTGCATCGGACTGGTCCGACGGTGCTTAGATAAAACTGACAGAGGCATCGGACAACTTGTCATTGGTCCGGTGCAGCGTCGGACACTGGTCCGACGGATTCTTTGGCTGGAGACGATTTATGCAGTGAGGGACAGGGTGTCGGACCACTGCGTCGGACCAATGCAGAGTGGTCCGGAGGGTGGTCCGGTGCTTAATTTTGCTCTGAATTTTCCTATTTTTCTCTCCAATCTTTTCTCTTAGCCAAGTACCAACACAAAAGAGCAAAGAGGAACACTTGTTGGACTTAACATAAGAACCATCTCTCAAACCCTCAATTTTAGAAATAGTTTGCCATAGGCTAGAATTAGTTTTTATAAGAAAATAGTTCAATAAAGCTCCAAGGGTCACCATAGGGGCACTAGAGGGGTATTAGCTGAAGCTAGAGCGTTGAATTGCTCCCCCTAAGTGTTGAACCAAATGATGACCAACAAACTTAACCGAAAAGAAACGAAGAAGTAACACTTATGCATATGCAATGCAAAACGGAATTTGAATCTAGGTTGCTTGCAAGTTTAAACCGCGGTTAAGCTTTGTCACACGCTTTGAGGGCGGTTATCTTAACCGCGTTAGCCAAGCCTATGTGCATTACCAAATTAAACATGTTATATTACATATGAATGCATGATTCACACAAGTTCATCTTTTAGTGAAGTTAGAGTGATCAAGCACATTTAACTCGCTTCTCAACCTACAAAAGGTTGTTTCATCGAGTGGTTTAGTGAAGATATCCGCCAAATGATCTTCGCTCTTAACTCCAACTAGTGTGATGTCTTTCCTAGACACATGATCTCTAAGAAAGTGATGGCGACTATCAATGTGCTTGGTGCGAGAGTGTTGAACCGGGTTGTTAGCAAGCTTTACGGCGCTTTCATTATCACACAAAAGTGGAACTTCTTTTAAAAACACGCCGTAATCAAAGAGTGTTTGGGTCATGTATAAGATTTGTGCACAACTTGCTCCCGTGGCAATGTATTCCGCCTCGGCGGTTGACAATGCCACACTGTTTTGCTTCTTTGAGGACCAAGAAACAAGTGATCTTCCTAGCATGTGGCACCCGCCGGAGGTACTCTTCCTATCAACCTTGCACCCGGCATAATCCGAATCGGAATAGCCAACTAGTTGGAAGGGAGCTCCTTTGGGATACCAAAGACCCATGCTAGGGGTGTGCCTTAAGTACCTAAGGATTCTTTTAACCGCACAAAGATGCGACTCCTTAGGGTTTGCTTGAAACCTAGCACACATACACACACTAAACATGATATCCGGCTTGGATGCGGTGAGGTAAAGTAAACTACCGATCATAGAACGATAAAGAGTTTGGTCAATCGGTTTACCTCCCTCATCGAGATCGAGATGCCCATTAGTAGGCATTGGGGTCTTGATTGGCTTGCAATCCTCCATCTTGAACTTCTTAAGTAGATCATAAGTGTACTTTTCTTGAGAGATGAAGGTCCCTTCTCTCATTTGCTTCACTTGAAAGCCGAGGAAGAAGGTTAGCTCGCCAATCATTGACATCTCGAACTCCTTGGACATCAAGTCACCAAACTCCTTGCAATGGTCTTGATTTGTTGACCCAAATATAATGTCATCGACATATACTTGGCAAACAAAGATCTCTCCATTAAGCTTCTTGGTGAATAGTGTAGTGTCAACGATCCCGATCTTGAAGCCCTTCTTGATTAGGAAGTCCCTTAGCCTCTCATACCAAGCTCTTGGAGCTTGCTTCAAACCGTAGAGTGCCTTGGACAACCTATACACATGATTAGGCAAGTTTGGGTCTTCAAACCCGGGAGGTTGTGAGACATAAACAAGTTCATTAATGAAACCATTTAAGAAGGCGCTCTTCACATCCATTTGAAAGAGTTTCATTTTGTGATGTGAAGCATACGCCAAAAGGATACGGATGGCTTCAAGTCTTGCAACCGGAGCAAAGGTCTCTCCAAAATCGAGTCCTTCTACTTGAGAGAACCCCTTTGCCACCAATCTTGCTTTGTTCCTCACAACCACGCCTTGATCATCTTGCTTGTTCCTAAACACCCACTTGGTGCCTATGATTCTTGCCTCCTTTGGCTTCTCTTCAAGTGTCCACACTTGGTTCCGGGTGAAGTTGTTGAGTTCTTCATGCATGGCATTCACCCAATCCGGATCCGCAAGTGCTTCTTCTACACTAGTAGGCTCAACAAAGGAAACAAACGAGTGATGTTCAACATAAGATACAAGTCTAGAGCGAGTCATTACTCCCTTTGATGGACTCCCTATGATTTGATCATGGGGGTGAGCTTGAAGGATGGATGTTGATTTTCTATTTGTTTCTTGAGGAGGAGGATGTGGTGCTTCAACATTGCTTGCTTCGGCCTCGGCTTGATCTTGAGGAATGTGAGTGTCTTCTTGAGCTTCCCTCACTTGATCTCCTTCATCAACTTGAGGCGTGTGAGGTGGAGAAGGATCTTGATTTGCTTCATCTTCAACTTCTTCCACCTCTTGCGGGTTGATAGCACCAATTGGCATATTCTTCATTGCCTCCCTTAAGGGTTCATCACCTACATCAATATCCTCAAGCGCTCCTTGGGAGCCATTAGTTTCATCAAACTCCAAGTCATACGTTTCTTCAACTAAGCCGGTGGCTTTGTTAAATACACGGTATGCCTTGGATTTAAGTGAATAACCAACAAGGAAACCAATGTCACACCGCCGTTGGAATTTACCCAAGTGTTGGCGCTTCTTGTAGATGTACACCTTGCAACCAAACACCCGAAAGAATGAAATGTCCGGCTTCTTCCCATTGACAAGCTCATAGGGGGTCTTCCTTAATAGCCTTTGGACGAAGAGGCGGTTTGCCGCATAGCAAGCGGTGTTGATTGCCTCCGCCCAAAACTTCTCGGGAGTGTTGTACTCATCAAGCATAGACCTTGCTAGAGTTATGAGTGTCCGGTTCTTCCTCTCTACGACACCATTTTGTTGTGGAGTATATGTGGCGGACACCTCATGCTTGATCCCAACTTCATCACAATAATCTTCAATCTTTATGTTCACAAACTCGGTGCCATTGTCACTTCTAATCTTCTTGATCTTCACATCAAATTCATTTTGAGCTCTTGTAGCAAACTTCTTGAAGATGCCTTGTGTCTCTCCCTTGTCTTGAAGAAAGAACACCCAAGTGTACCGAGAGTAGTCATCCACTACCACTAAGCAATAGAGATTTCCTCCAAGACTAGCATAGGTGGTAGGGCCAAATAAGTCCATGTGTAGCAACTCTAGGACTCTTGAGGTTGACATGAAAGCCTTGGTTGGATGAGTGTTTGCCACTTGCTTGCCGGCTTGACATGCACTACAAAGTTTGTCCTTCTCAAACACCACATCCTTGATTCCTCTAACCATTTCCTTCTTGACTAGCTTCTTCAAGGTTGACATGCCCACATGAGCTAATCTTCTATGCCATAGCCAACCCAAAGAATTCTTGGAGAATAGACACGCTTGCAAGTTTGCTTCATTGAAAGTGAAGTCCACTAGGTAGAGGTTGTTGTGCCAGAACCCTTTGAATATCATTGATGAATCTTCAATCCTGGTCACAATCACCTCATTTGGTGTGAAGAGACAATGAAACCCGAGATCACAAAGTTGACCAACCGATAGCAAGTTGAAGCTCAATGATTGTACTAGCAAGACATTTGATATTGATTGATCTTGGGAGATAGCCACTTTGCCTAAGCTTTGAACTTTGCCCTTTGAATTATCCCCAAAAGTAATCTTGTCTTGATTTGCACAATCCTCATCAAGTGTGGTGAACATCCGGGGGTCGCCGGTCATGTGTTGAGTGCAACCACTATCAATTACCCAATGGCTCCCACCAGTCTTGTAGTTCACCTACACACAAGCAACTTGGAGTTAAGCTTGTTGTTTGGGAACCCCCTTAGTGCGGGGCCCCAATGCCTTGTCAACCAACTCCTTAGCAACCCAAAGAACCCTAGGCTTGTTCTTCATTGGTGGTCCAAGAAACACCACAAGTGGTCTACCCTTGGAATCTTTGTTGATGACATAGTGAGCATCATGAGTAAATGGCCTAGCGTGCTTGGGCAAGGTCTTGAGAAGTGGAGTCTTGCATTGAAATGATAGATGACCAATTTGTCCACATCCAAAGCACCTCTTAGGCTTCGGCTTTGGCTTCTCTTGATTGTAGCCATTGTACTTGTTCTTATAGTAGTTCTTGGCTTCAATCTTGACCTTGGCCTTCATCACTTGGTTCTCCTTGTACCCAATACCGGTCTTGTCACTCTTCATGACGGTGCTCATTAGAAGCTCACTTTGGAGATTATGGCCCTTGGTGAACTTTTCAAGGCCACTTGTAAGCTTGGTCTTGTCATTCTTGAGCTTGGCAATCTCTTCTCAAAGAGAGTTGATCAAAGTGATAGCATCTTTGTCTTCTTCTTGAGCCGGCTTGATGGTGAAGGGCTTGTTTGCCTTGAGGTTGATTAGCTCTTCCTTGAGTTTTAAGTTCTCTTCACTCATCTTCACATAATCATCATACTTGTTGGCTTCTACAACTCTCTTGCCCTTGCACTTTGCACTTTGCTCAAGAGCCACATCATCAAGCTCGATATCACAAGAGGTAGCACTTGCACACTTAGCACACGGGTTAGTAGCAACATGTGTAAGATCTTGAGTAAGCAATTCATTTGCTACCACTAGTGTGCCATGATCACTTTTCACTTGATTGTAGTCATCTTTTAGCAAGTTAAACCTTGTGAGGAGCTCTTGGGATGACCTCTCAAGCTTATCATGTTTCTCATTTGCTTGCTTAAGAGAGGCTTTGAGCTCCCTAGTGCTAGATGTGAGAGAGTTAATCTCAAGCTTCAAATCATCATTAGCACTAGACAAGTTATCAAGCTTATCATGCAAGTTTTCCTTGATTTCAAGAAGTTTGTCATTTTTACTCTTGTACTTCCTTATGATGCTAGCATATTTGTTGCAAATTTTAATTAGTTCATCATAGGAAGGTGCTTCTTCATCATCGCTATCATCACTAGAGAGGTCATCACCATCATCCTCTTTTTGTACCTTCTTGTCACCTTTAGCCATAAGGCATAAGTGTGTAGAGGATGAGCCCGGCGATGAAGGAGGAGGTGGCGGTGGAATCGAAGAACCAATCACCAAAGCGGCCACCTTCTCTTCTTCACTCTCATCATCGGAGGAGTCGCTTGAATCATCAATGTCGGTGAGCCAATCACCCACAATGTAAGCCTTGCCATCCTTCTTCTTCTTGTGGAAGTTGAAGTTCTTCTTCTTCTTGTATGGCTTGTCTTGCTTCTTGTTATCATCACTTGAGTCATCATTGCCGCCCTTGTTCTTCTTGAAGTTCTTGAACTTGTCTTTCTTCTCTTCGGGACACGCATGGGCTAGATGACCAAGAGTGCCGCAATTGTAGCACTTCATTTGGGAGATTGGCTTCCTTGAAGAGCTTGTGAAGAATTTCTTCTTCTTTGAGTCAAACTTGACTCCATTCTTGTTTAGCCTCTTCAACATCTTGGCGGTCTTCTTCACCATGAGAGCGATGTTGTCTTCATCATCATCATCACTTGCACTCTCAAGGACATATTGAATCTTGCACTTCTACTTGGAAGATGCCTTGAGAGCCAAGTCCTTCTTCTCCTCCTCTTTCTTCTTGGATGAGGATGAACTTCCATCATTGATCTTCATATACATCTCATGAGCATTGATCTTGCCCAACACTTGCGTTGGTGTAGTTGCGGAGAGATCGCCTTGATGAAGAACCGTGACGATGTGGCTATACTTGTCTATTGGTAGGACACAAAGTATCTTGCGCACCACATCGTCCGGTGTCATTTGAGAGAGCCCAAGGCCATTCAACTCCTCTACAAGCACATTCAAGCGAGAGTACATTTCATTAGCATTTTCATGAGATAGCATGGTGAAAGCATTTAACTTAGCAATGATGAGGTGATAACGCTCTTCTCTTTCACATTTAGTGCCCTTGTGTAGAGCACAAATGTTTGTCCAAATCTCATGTGTGGTTTTGCAATTTCGCACACGGTTGAACACATCCTTGCAAATGCCTCGGAAAAGAATGTTCTTTGCCTTAGCATTGTTCTTCTCAAAGTATGGATCCTCGGCGAACACCGATCCACCTTGGGTGATGGCTTTGTGAACGCCGACGTCCACGGCCTCAAGGTAGGCCTCCATCCGCACTTTCCAATAAGGAAAGTCATCCCCATCGAACATGGGTGGCGGTCCATCCCCATGGGACATCTTGCTCTAGGCGGTGAAGCCTAATTTAGAGCAACCTTGCTCTAATACCAATTGAAAGGATCAAGATGCCCAAGAAGGGGGGGGGGTGAATTGGACTTGTTTTAAATTTCTAAAGCAAATATGAAAACCTATCAAATGCCAATCACCCCCTAGTGCCTACGAACCGTGTGTCCTAGCTAGAAAGCGGTAGCAGTTCATGGAAAATAAGATCAACCTAGGCAATTCTAGTAGGAAGATAAAAACAAGACGGAATGTAATGCGAAAATGTAAAGAGCTAGGGAAGAGAGATTCTTAGTGACGCAGCGATGTTTTCCCGAGGTATCGAGGTGTCGACACACCCCCCTAGTCCTCGTTGGAGCACCTCGCAAGGTATCGCTCCCCCTCTACCCGCGCAAGGGTAGAGTGCTCTCTACGGGCTGATTCTTTGCCACTCCGGCTTGGTGAATCGCCCACAACCGATCACAGAAGCTTGGAGAAGAGCCGCCGACAATCTTCCGGCGATCACTTCCTCCGAACACCACCAAACCGTCTAGGTGCTGTTGAACACCAAGAGTAACAAGCACAAGACCTTCACTTGACCAACTCAAGGCTAGGAAGGTGGATGGATGCACACAAGTCACTCCTAATCACTCTAGGAGGGAAGAACAAGATGAACTCTCTCTAATCTCTCCCTCACTAGGCACTTGACTCTCCAAAGGATTTCTCAAGGTGTCACCAGCTGAAACAATGGACAAGAGAGGTCCTAAGGACGAAGGGGGCAACTATAAATAGTCCCCACCTCCAAAACTAGCCGTTTTTTACTTTTTCCTCTCTCTGCGAAGCCACCGGACTAGTCCGGAGCTTATACCACCGGACCAAGCACACTGGTCCGGAGCTCACTCTGACTTCCAACTTAGGCACCGTCGGACTACTCTGCTTGGTCCGACGCACTGGTCCGGAGCCAAGGTGCTCTCTGAGTGAAAAACTTCTTCTCTTTTTCGAACCACCGAACCACTCTCCTTGGTCCGGAGCCCTGGTCCGACGCTCTGGTCCGGAGCCAGGGAGCTCACTGTATGAACTCAACCTCCTGTCTTGAAGCGTCGGACTAGCCGTCGGACACACCGTCGGACTAGTCCGGAGCCTTCTCTCTCTCTGACACGAGCCATCGGACCACTCTCTATGGTCCGACGCTCTCCAGACACGTGGTCCGGAGCTTCTGGAGCTGAACTTTTGCCTAAGTCAGGGACCGTCGAACCACTCTCCTATGGTCCGACGCCTACTTGGCAGACTGGTCCGGAGCCTCTTTCTCCCCCTATTTCAACTGTTTTCGCTGAGATTTCTCAAGGGATTTTGCTCCTACCATTTCTAGGGTTTTCCAAGGGCTGAAAGCAAGGTCTCTAGGACTAGTTGTGACAAGTGTGCATATACCCACTTTCCTAAACTCTCCTAGGTCAAGCTACTAATCTCATACCCCCCTTTATAGTACGGTCAAAGGAAAAATAAAATCCTAGCTATACTTAGTGCCCTTCTCAACCTTATGGCACTAAGGACTAGCCTAGTCTTCGACTTGTATCATCATCCTTTTCAACCGAAACGATTTCCATCTTGGGGCATGAATATCCATTAAGCCCATTCAAATTGCATCACTAGTGACCTAACACAAATGACTTTGCCTCTGCAAAACACTCGTTAGTCATAGTGACCTAGTATTGTCGTTAATTGCCTAAACACAAGGGTCCATGATTCTTCAAGGCCGCCGTGGAGCTCCTGTTCCCGGCTGGCTGCTTTCTCCCTCCCCCTCCAATCTAATCTGAGCCGTCCAGATCGAATCCGATGGCCACAGATCAAAGATACCCTTCGCGGGTCTTCTTTCTAAAGAGACCCTCGGCTTTTGTCTATTGAATCCGCAATCCAACCAATCCGGTTTAATCTGAATTTCTATATTTACTTTAATTCAATAAAGTTCATCTTAATTATAGATCTGCCACTACTTTCAAATGCTTATAACTTGCTCGTTTTAGATCAAATCGATCCGTTCAAGTTCCGTTAGATCCGTAATTTTATGCTCTATCCAGTAGTATAGATTCAATCTATGTTAATCACTTTTGAAAATAAAAGTTTAGATTAATTCTTTTTATGCTTTAATCTTGCTCTTTAAAATCTTGTTTAATCTATGGTTTAATCGTTTTAGGTCCGTTTAGCGTGAACTTCGCATCTATGTGTTCGTAATACCGTATAGATCTGTTTTACAACCTTTTGATAACCTCTTTATTGTTTATGGTGTAATGTTCTAATTATATCTTTATTGCTTCGTGTATGATTGTTCGGATGATTGTGTGGTGATGTTGATTGAGTTCAGCCGGTGAGATCTTCGGTGAGCAAGAGTTCTTTGCAGAAGACCAGGAGCCCCAGGAGCTTTGTGATCAAGGCAAGTTGAACATGGGATCCTCCTTGTTGTCCTATTCACTATAATTCATCTGGTCATGATTGCATGTGTCTCAATTGATTCCTATTTAGATATCTACCATAGGTTGTTACCTTGTACCTTGTAAACTTGGGATACTATTGCATATGGGTAGATCTGCTACGCTTTATGACTTATGAGAGGAATCTTGACTAATGATATATGCAACAATGAGATAAAACTAGCTTTTATAGCAGCATGGAATAGGACACCACTGTAGGGCAAAAGCTGGGATAATAATGCAACCATGAGTGTTATATGGCTCTGGCTTTAGTCAAGTATGGAGATTCATACCGGCATGTTGGCAGTTCGTGAAAGGCACCATTGCCGAGCCGGTTGTAGGGCATGGCCTAGGGTGGATACCGCTTCGAAAGGTACCATCGAGTAAGGGCTTTACATACCCCTTGCCCTTGGGTCCGTAGGGTCTGTCGACATGTTGGGAAGACTTTTGAAAGACTTCATAGTGTACCTTGCCCGCTCACCTTGGCAGTGTTTTGGGAGTTATAAACCCGGGCATATGGGCTACACGGCTTGTGGGTAAAGTGTGTAACCTCTGCAGAGTGTAAATCTATCATGATAGCTGTGCTCACGGTCACGAGCGGCTCGGAAAACTCACAGTGTTAGATATCATGTTGTTTAATTGTTAATGATGATTATTATTCTTATTATGTGGTTATCAACTGGGTATGCATAACTAAAGCTAAGTATTGGTAAAACTTGACCAAGTTAAAAGCAACCGCAATACAGACAGTGTCAGCCTTTGAGCTTCATAACCCTGTGTTACTCTTGCTGAGTACTTTACGTGCTCACCCTTGCTTTATCAACCTCATCAGATGGTTATGAAGACTACCGTGAGGAGTACTAGGCTAGTGGTCAACCAGTCGACGTCCCTGTGAAGTGGAGCCTCCACAAGAGAGTTATCTTTATTTTCCGCTGTTTTGATTAAGAATATTATTCGTTATATGTAATAAGCACTCTGTGATGATATTATTTAAAGATTTGTCAGCTTATGTGTGTGATGATCTCTGGGCGCACATAAGTTTTTGCATTCAATTTTATCCTTAAAATTGGGTGTGACAGGTTTCCAGGAGTAAGCTAAAGATTCGTTCTCTTCTTGTTTGAAGGTCAGAACCTTGACTCTAAGGTCGACGATTTGGGTGATGGGATAAAAATCTAAAAAGAAGTTGGAGCGCAAAACTCACCAATCTCATTGTTGGCTTACCTTCTGATTATACCATTGTTTAGCTCTTCCTTTTAAAGAAAAAGGAAAAAGCTTCCAACATAAAGTTTTATCGGATATGCCTTCTATGCGAAGACAGTCAGATGTTTGCTCAAAATCTCTAATATGAAGGTAAGGATTTTCGTCTTCCTTTCCTGAAAAGGATAGACTTTGAATCATTGCAATCAACCACAGACTCAACCTAAACTAGCGCGAACACATGGTTGATATGTGCCCATGTTTGTTCAGTTTTGATGATGAGTAATTGCTCAATATGTGAGTATTTCAGTTTGAGCGGTTTATACTAATCCTTGCGAAAGCATGTGTGTGCCTGTCTATCAGCTTGTGGTGTGCAGGTGCTATGCCCGGAGACAGTGGTCAATGGCGTGGAGAAGGTCGAGTAGAGGCTTGTCATGCTGATGGACTGAGAGAGGTGAAGGGCGGAAGCGGGGCTCGGACTGAGGGACCATGGGCGCCGGAGGACTAGCTATGGTGGCTAGTACCTGGCACCGGCGAGCGCGACAAGACATGGAGGTAGATCGAGTCGACCGAGTCAAGACGGTGGACGAGCGGGTCGAGCGGAGGCTCATGGGACTCGGAGTTCGACCGGGCGAGGACAAGGTGGCTCGAGTCGAGCGGTTTGGTGGTTTGGGCCTCAAAACCATCGGAGGACGGTTTCTGAGTGTGGGCCTCAAAACTCGGGGTTCGGTAGTTGAGCCCAAAGCTACCGGTGGGGGGTTTCGCGGGTTTGGGCCTCAAAACCCGGGCGGAGCTTCTGAGGAAGCGAGGATGGCACGTGGCGGAATCCTGGAGGTTGCGTCGAGGCGACGGCAACTCCTGGCAGGAAGCGGGGCCGTCCATTCAAATCGAGGAAGATATTTTTCTAGAGCTTGGACTGCAATGCTTAGGCTAGGTAGTTCACTCATGTATCTAGGGGGGTCTTTGGGAAATAGCCAAAGCCCGTTAAATAGGGGATGAAGGGGTGTCCCTCATCCTATCTCTTGCATTTCCTCTCTCCCACCTAATTCCTAGGTTTTCCCTTCCCTTAGCCTTTCTTGCTTGAGATCCACCGTGTCTCCGGTGTAAGAACTTGAGATTGTTACGAGGAATCGGAGGCCGTAACCTCCGTAGGCTATGGTGCCTTTGATTTCTTGATCGTGTCCTAGTTTTGCTTGTGTTCTTTGCGTTTTGCTCTTTGCCCCCTTTTGTTCCCGAGATGAAATGTCTTTGTTGGGAGTAGCTCTTGCAATTCCATTTGAACCAAGTTCTTCGTACTCGTGAGGAGCATCTTTGCACTGGAGGAATTTCCCTAAAACCTCACGAGAACATAGATCAGGTGAGTTCTTTGCTGCGTTGTTAGTTTTCTCTCTTTCCCCCCAAATCCCTTCTTCCTGCTTACTCACACCAAATTGAGCGATGATTTCTTCGGGATAGCTCCTCCATAGCATTAGGATCATGCCTACAAAGTTTGGTTGCTATTGGTGAACATATGGTTGTGATTTGGAAGGGTTTGGCGGAGAGAAAACTGTTTTCGCAGGTTTCAGCAGTTCTGTTCGCGAGCTCTGGACCAGGCTCCGGATGAATTTCCCTTAGCTCCGGACCATAGTAGCTGGTCCGGTGGTCTTGACCAGTGACTCTGTCAAGCAGCGAAGGGCGTCGGACCAAGCTCCGAACAACTCAGTTTTTGGGCTCTGGACCATTCTCCATTGGTCCGGTGGCCTTGACCAGGGAGTCACCCCTCCAGCCTATAGCACCAGACTAGTCCAGAGGTGGACGTCCGGAGCTAGGGTGCTCCCTGCGTGATTTTGGCAAAGGAAAGAAATAACACCGAGCCTTTTCCTTTGGTCTGAAGGTAGCACCAGACTAGTCCGGAGCCAAGTGTCCGGAGCTAGGGTGCTTACTGTGTGCGGTTGAGACAGGAGGTGATACCATCGGACTAGTCTTCGGACTAAGCTCCGGACCTTGTCCATTGGTCCGGAGGTCCTGTCCAAAGTGGTCCGGAGGTCACTGTTTGGTTGTTGTTTTCGTGTGTTTGGCTTAGGTTCTTACTCTTTTAAGGTAAGGTTGTGTCCCGAGGGTCGATCTGAGTCAATTCGTCTTTTATCCTCAAGGATGTTGCTTTGGTTGCGAATTTGCATTTTAACCTTCTCTCGGTTTTGCAACTCCTTGATGACGGTTTTGAGGTGAGCTTTAAGCCCAATCTCTCTCGGATTTTGGACTCTTGGGGTGAGCTTGTTTGCCGGATTTTACCCTTTTGGGAAGGTTTTTCGTGTGGATTTTTCTATCTCTTCCGGACCTTCTCGTTGTCTTCTTGTCGGTTCTTCTTCCGATCTTTGGAAGTGGCATAGGAGATTGGGACATTTGAGTTTTGACTTGCTTGCAAGGCTTAGCTCAATGGACCTTATCCAAGGATTGCCAAAGTTATTGCCATCCTTGCAGGCATGGCAAGATAGTTGCCGCTTCCCATCCTCCTGTGAAGGAGATTATGACCAAACAACCTGGCGAGATCTTACACATGGACATAGTAGGTCTAGCTCGGGTTCGGTCAGAGGGAGGGAAGTGGTATGTTGTTGTAGTCTTTGATGACTACTCGAGATACTCTTGGGTGTTCTTTTTGGAGAATAAGGATGAGGCTTTTTCGCATGTTCGAGATCTGATTTTGAGATTACAAAATGAGCTACCCAAGCATGCCATGAGAGCTATATGCAGTGACAATGGCACAAAATTTAAGAATGCTCAATTTGCATCTCTTTGCTCTTCTTTGGGTCTCGACCACCGGTTTTCCTCTCCTTACACTCCCCAGCAGAATGGCGTTGTTGAGTGCAAGAATCGGACCCTTGTTGAGATGGCTAGGATGATGCTCGATGAGCATAGGACTCCTAGGAGGTATTGGGCCGAAGTGATAAATTCTGCTTGCTATGTTTCCAATCGCATTTTTCTCCGAGCTTTCAAGAAAAAGACATCTTATGAGTTGCGTTTTGGGAGACCACCCAAGGTAAGTCACCTATGGGTATTTGGGTGCAAGTGTTTCATCCTCAAGAAGGCGGTAAGTTGGAAAAATTTGAGTCTCGGTCTTCTGACGGTATCTTTCTTGGTTATTCTACTCACTCTCGTGCTTATCGTGCTCTTAACCTTGAAACTAACCAAGTGATGGAGACTTGTGAGATTACTTTCGATGAAACCATGCCTTGTAGTTCCACTGCTTTTGAGCTTGCAGGTGATGATGAGGTGAACACTAGCATCTTTGTGGAGGAGGAGGAGGACGACGCCGATTGGCATGATCCCGGCTGCCCCAGTCAACCCTGTGACATCCACTTCGGCTCACGGCCTTGACCCGTCTACTTCCTCTACATAGGGGTTGTTCGAGCAGCTTCCTGAGTCGGTGCCCATTGCACCTGAGGGAGCACCGACTGCTGTTGAGGGGGAGGCTACTTCCTCCAGACAAACTCCCCGCTACATCCAGAAGCAGCACCCGCTGGAGAACATCATCGGCGACATCGACCGTCGAGTCACGCGGTCTAGGTCCTATCTCTCTCACTTTGCTCATTCGGCTTTTGTCGCTTCTTTTGAGCCCTGAGATGTGGGACACGCTTTGATGGATCTGGATTAGGTTAATGCCATGCATGAGGAGCTTGAAAACTTTGAGCGAAACCATGTTTGGGTCTTAGTGCCACCACCACCAAATTGCCACCCTATAGGAACCAAGTGGGTTTTCAAAAATAAACAAAGTGAGGATGGGGTGGTAGTGCGTAACAAGGCTAGGTTGGTAGCGCAAGGCTTTTCTCAAAAGGAGGGAATAGATTATGAGGAAACCTTTGCTCCCATAGCTCGTTTAGAAGCCATTATAATCCTTCTAGCTTTTGCGGCTTCTAAGGGTTTTAAACTTTTTCAAATGGACGTTAAAAGTGCTTTCTTAAACGGCTACATAGAGGAGGAAGTGTATGTTAGACAACCTCCTGGTTTCGAAAATCCCAAGTTTCCAAACCATGTTTTTAAACTTCAAAAAGCTTTGTATGGTTTGAAACAAGCCCCTAGAGCATGGTATGATAGGTTGAAAACATTTTTTCTTGCTAAAGGTTTTAAAATGGGATCGGTAGATAAGACGCTTTTTCTCCTCAAGCAAGGCAAAGACACTCTCCTAGTCTAGATTTACGTGGATGATATCATCTTTGGTGGTTCTTCTCATGCTCTTGTTGCCAGGTTTGCAGATCTTATGAGTAGGGAATTTGAGATGAGCATGACGGGAGAGCTAACTTTCTTTCTCGGGTTGCAAATCAAGTAAACCCGGGAAGGGACGTTTGTGCACCAAGGCAAGTACACGAAGGACATTCTGAAGAAGTTTGACATGGGTGAGGCAAAGCCTCTTTTGACGCCCATGTCGACTACGACTGCTTTGGATGCAGACGAGGAAGGAGAAGCGGTGGATCAGACGGAGTACCGAAGCATGATTGGGTCGCTCTTGTACTTGACAGCGACCCGGCCGGACATTCAGTTCGCCGTCTGCTTGTGTGCGCGTTTTCAGGTGTCGCCGCACACTTCGCACAAGCACGCGATGAAACGCATCATGAGGTACCTGCGCTTCACTCCTAAGTTTAGCTTGTGGTTTTCTACCTCCTCCTCTCTTGGTCTTTGCGGCTATTCCGATGCTGATTTTGCCGGTTGTCGTCTTGATCGGAAGTCCACATCGGGGACTTGTCAGTTTCTCGGATCTTCTCTTGTGTCTTGGTCTTCTCGCAAACAGTCTAGCGTTGCTCAGTCTACCACAGAGGCTGAGTATGTGGCTGCCGCTAGCTGTTGCTTGCAGTTGATTTGGATGATTGCGACTTTGAAGGATTTTGGTCTTGAGCTTACTAAAGTGCCTCTGCTGTGTGATAGCATGAGTGCCATTAGTGTGGCCAAAAACCCTGTGCTTCATTCTAAGACCAAGCACATTGACATTCGCTTCCATTTTCTGAGAGATCACTATGAGAAGGGCGACATTGACCTCCGGCATGTCGATACCCAAAACCAGCTTGCTGATATTCTCACAAAACCTCTCGATCAAGCTGCATTTTCTCACCTTCGGGGTGAGTTGGGTGTTTGCTTTCCTTTTTAGAGGAGGAAAGCTTTGTGTATCATAGTTATTTTTGGTTTTTTGTGTATCATAGTTATTTTTGGTTTTTTTGTCTTTTCTTTTACCTTCTTTCTTTTTGTGTCCTTTTAGTTTTTAGTTGGTGTCAGTTCGCATTTTTCATCTCATTGCATTTTGTGACATAGTTCATTTTGAGCTTCATACCTATAGCCGATATAATGAAACTATGCTCTATTTGAGGTGCTTTATGTGTCTATGGTGTTGCTTAACTTAGACTCTCTTTGATCTTTTGATATGCAATAGAGCTAAGTTAGAAAAGCTTTAAAACTGAATTTAATTCTATACATCATCTCTGAAATGACACTATTATGTGTAGGCTTTTTGATGATCCCTTTTGGTTGTCTTGTATATAGCTTGTAACTATGGCTCTTCATTATTTCATTCACTTTCATTGAGCACCATGTTTAAACTTGATCTAAAATGAAGTAGCTCTTTGAATAGTGAATTGAAAAGATCGAGTTGGGTTCGCATTGTGAGCACTTCACCGTGTGTTCAAGACTGCTTCCCATATGGGTTGAACTTGAGCAGTGTCGTGTATGACCAAAACCGGTGTGTTAAGCTCTTTGGCTTCACCCGGTTGATAAGTGGCATCACTTTGCTTACAACCACTCACATACACTTACATTGTGCCTAAAACTGATTTTGATGCAAAACTCTGAAAATTGAAAACTCTTATTCAGTTTGGGTCATTGGCTTGTTGTATGAACTTTGCTAGGGATAGTTTTACTCGTTATACATGAGACAGTTTTTGAGGTTGATCTTATCTTGTATGCCATGTTTAGTTGTCCTTAGGAGGTGATACCCTTTCTTTGCTCACACATGTACACTTCTCTAAACAAGCTTCTAATGTGATCTTTAGCTCAACCTGAGTCTTCGTTGGGCACGTAGAGCTTTTCCTATTCTCACAGGATCACATCACTTAGAGCATCCTTTCATTGTCTTAGCTCTATGTATGAAGCTTTTACATTCATTTTGTATTTCATGGCATTTGTGGCCTTCCCTCGTGAGTTATGAGCTTTGATGAGGTACATGTGTCAACAAGGGGGAGAGAAATGTGCATTTCACTCTATCTTTTAGCCATCCACATCCAAGGGGGAGAGATGTGCATAGTGAGGGAGTTTTGTGGTCAAGGGGGAGAAAATGTGCATTTTGTGAAAATCTTGCATCTTTGACTCTTTTCATCCTTCTTGGTATCTTGAGTGTGCTTTCGTCAAGGGGGAGCTTCTGCTAGATGTGTAGAGCCTTTGCCTCTTCTGGAGGGTCTAGCTTGTGTTTTGGCTCTGGCAGGTTTCGGTTGGTTCTCTATGCCTTTTTGTGCTTCAATTGGTATCTCGGAGAGTTTCTTGCCGTATAGCGTTTGGTTTCTTTGGCTTGCTAGAGGTGTTGAGCCGTTTTATGCCTCTTCTTGAGGGCTAGCTTGGTTTTGCTTGGTTGCGTCGAGCCATTGCCCATGTCTTTGGGGACCATGTTTTGGATGCGATTTGCTTCTCTCAAGTGACCCCGTTTTGGCTTTCTTAGCTTTTTGGTCATTTGGAGAGCTTTACCTTGTGGCTCAAATCTGAAATGCACTTGTGTTGACAATGCACTCATCAAGGGGGAGATTGCGAACACATGGTTGATATGTGCCCATGTTTATTCAGTTTTGATGATGAGTGATTGCTCAACATGTGAGTATTTCAGTTTGAGCGGTTTATACTAATCCTTGCGAAAGCATGTGTGTGCTTGTCTATCGGCTTGTGGTGTGCAGGTGCTATGAACGGAGACAGTGGTCAATGGCGTGCAGAAGGTCGAGTAGAGGCTTGCCGTGCCGATGGACTGAGAGCGGTGAAGGGCGGAAGCACAGACCCGGACTGAGGGACCATGGGCGCTGGAGGACTAGCTGTGGTGGCTAGTACCTGACACCGGCGAGCGCGACAAGACATGGAGGTAGACCAAGTCGACAGAGTCAAGACGGCGAACGAGCGGGTCGAGCGGAGGCTCATGGGACTCGGAGTCCGACCGGGCGAGGACAAGGTGGCTCGAGTCGAGCAATTTGGTGGTTTGGGCCTCAAAACCATCGGAGGACGGTTTCTGAGTTTGGGCCTCAAAACTCAGGGTTCGGTAGTTGAGCCCAAAGCTATCGGTGGGGGCTTTCGCGGGTTTGGGCCTCAAAACCCGGGTGGAGCTTCCGAGGAAGCGGGGATGGCACGTGGCGGAATCCTGGAGGTTGCGTCGAGGCGACGGCAACTCCTGGCAGGAAGCGGGGCCGTCCATTCAAATCGAGGAAGATATTTTCTGGAGCTTGGACTGCAATGCTTAGGCTAGGTAGTTCACTCATGTATCTAGGGGGGTCTTTGGGAAATAGCCAAAGCCCGTTAAATAGGGGATGAAGGGGTATCCCTCATCCTATCTCTTGCATTTCCTCTCTCCCACCTAATTCCTAGGTTTTCCCTTCCCTAGCCTTTCTTCCTTGAGATCCACCGTGTCTCCGGTGTAAGAACTTGAGATTGTTACGAGGAATCGGAGGTCGTAACCTCCGTAGGCCATGGTGCCTTTGATTTCTTGATCGTGTCCCCGTTTTGCTTGTGTTCTTTGCGTTTTGCTCTTTGCTCCCTTTTGTTCCCGAGATGAAATCTCTTTGTTGGGAGTAGCTCTTGAAATTCCGTTTGAACAAAGTTCTTCGTACTCGTGAGGAGCATCTTTGCACTGGAGGAATTGCCCTAAAACCTCACGAGCACATAGATCGGGTGAGTTCTTTGTTGTGTTCTTCGTTTTCTCTCTCCCCCCCGCAATCCCTTCTTCCTGCTTACTCACACCAAATTGAGCGATGATTTCTTCGGGATAGCTCCTCCATTGCATTAGGATCATGCCTACAAAGTTTGGTTGCTATTGGTGAACATTTGGTCGTGATTTGGAAGGTTTTGGCGGAGAGAAAACTGTTTTCGCGGGTTTCAGCAGTTCTGTTCGCGAGCTCCGGACCAGGCTCCGGACGACTTGCCCTTAGCTCCGGACCATAGAAACTAGTCCGGAGGTGGACGTCCGGAGCTAGGGTGCTCCCTGCGTGATTTTTGCAAAGGAAAGAAATAGCACTAAGCCTTTTCCTTTGGTCCAAAGGTAGCATCGGACTAGTCCGGAGCCAGGTGTCCGGAGCTAGGGTGCTTACTGTGTGCGGTTGAGATAGGAGGTGATACCGTCGGACCAGTCTTCGAACTAAGCTCCGGACCTTGTCCATTGGTCCGGAGGTCCTATCCAAAGTGGTCCGGAGGTCACTGTTTGGTTGTTGTTTTCGTGTGTTTGGCTTAGGTTCTTACCTCTTTTTCGTAGGTGTTGAGAATCTGATTTTCGGGGTGTCCGGTGAATTTTCCTTCACTGCCGGTGAGCTCGCATTTCTCCGATTTCATCTGAATCCATCAACTGGGTTTGGTTTTTGGGAAGAGTGGCCCGAATATTTCGAGAGAAATTTGAGGCTCCCATTCACCCCCCCTCTGGTCGCCGTTCTCGGTCCTTCAACTGGGGAGTTTGGATAGGCTGTGGTGACTCCCATGGTAATAGGTCGGTCCCCGTGGGTGCAGAAAACTGATAGATAGGTGTGGAATTTAGATATTCCATAAGGATAGAAAAGGTAAGAAATATAGGAATTGAAAAAGATAAGAAAAGATAAAAGTATAGGTACAAGATAATAGCAAGACTCGAGGTTATCTCAGCAAACCGTCTTTCTCCCCGACAACAGCGCCAGAAATGCTTGTTGATATTTGTGAACGCAAATAGAAGAATCACTAGGAAATAATCCGCAAGCGCACGGATACCGGTGAGCACTTCACCCGAGAGATTATCCAGAGTATCGTAATTTGTTTTTCCGCGGGGAGAAAGGGTGCATCTGACTAACCAAATCTATTGCTATTAACCTTTAGGCTACAAACAAGGTGATTTGATGTGAGCGATATAGAGAAGACCGCGACAACACTCTCGTTCTAGTCTAAGCAAGATATGTGTTATTATTCTATTGGGGAGAACCGTCGAGATAAGAGACACCACAGAGGATGCTTAGCCCGCAGCCTATAAACCCTACCTATCCTTCTAACGAGATTGTGGGATCCAAAGGTATCAACAATATTGTCACGTTTCGTGCTACTACCACAGGTCCGGCTAGACAGGGGATATCTATGAGTATCTTAGCCCAAACACCAAGTTTATGCTAGAGATGATTACCCTACTCTCTACGCGAAGAGAATAAAGTAAACTCACAAACCAAAGAATAATAAAACAGAGAACTTGATCCCGAAATACCGAAGAAATCCTAGGAGCAAGCCTCGGGTTAGGAGACTTGATCCCGCAAGTACAAACCGGAGAGGAGACACCGACAGGCCGGGCTTCCTCCAATCCACACCTCCACTCTAATTCTCTCAATCTAGAAGAGTAAACTCTAATCTCACATAGAAACTAATGATAGTTTCTCTTGAATGCTAAGCCCTAGAGAATTGATCCATAAGGGATCCTCTCTGGCGAATCCTCTCTGGAAAATATGCAAATGAATAATGGATTTCCTTTTGCCAGGGGGGCAGGGGTCCTCCTTATATAGCCCCTCAAATGAACGTCGGTTGTCGGATCAAACCAACTTAAATGTATGGTGTAAATTGATCCTCAAAGGCGGTGGAAGCCTAATCCACAAGGCAGAGCCTGGTTGGCTCTCTGCCTGGGGCGACCGCCCTAGGGGGGAGGGCGCCCACCCTGCCCTGGTGACAGTTGGGCCCCTCCTTCCAGGGGTGGTTCTGGATTCTTCTAGAGTTCTCTTTTTTTGTACGGAGGTGTTATGTGTCTATGTAATCCTTACTTTTAGGCCTCTTTTGGTATTTTGTAGTTGTCTCCCTGCAGAAACAGATAAACATCAAAACTTCATCAAAACTTGTGGAATTCTGTTAGTTAAAACCCTATGTCTAGGTGGTGTGTTGCAGATATATCCTTTCTCATACTTAGTTGACACTTAAAATTGATACTTAAGGAGTGTCAACATTGTGCGGCACCCGGTAGCGGGTTAGGCGTGTCAAGCCTATTAGCGTGCAAATCACCAAGTAGGTGTATTGCTACAACGAGGACTAGCTTACCAACAAGCAAGTCAACCTCGGTAAAAACATTGTGCCAACCTTTTTGCCGAGGATTTCATTTGTGCTATTGATATATTGGTCATTCTCTCATTGTGTAGGTATAACCCCTCTCAACTCTACTCTTTGCTATTACTTGATTATATTTGTGCAAAGTAGAACACAATAGTCATCTTGTGTATCATTTACTTAGCTAGTGTCTTGCTTTTTATTTTAGTTATTTAGCTATCTCTTATGTGATATACATTTGCTAATAACTAGAATTGTGGATAGGTGGCTTGCGAACTTTTGGTAGCGGTAGCGCAAAATTTGCTTATAACCTATTATTTTACTAATCACTTGTCTAAGTGGATTTGTAGAATTTTTATTAGACTATTTACCCCACTTTAGCCATATTAGGACCTTTCCTTTCAGGGGTGTTTAGTTCCCTTCAAAATTTCAAAACTTTATCAGATTCCCAGTCACATCGAATCTTTGGACGCATACATGGAACATTAAATATAAGGGAAAAAAATATAACTAATTGCATAGTTTATCCGTAATTTCTGACATGAATCTTTCGAACCTAGTTACTCTATGATTGGACAATAATTATCAAATACAAATAAAACGTTACAGTACTTTACATCTTAGAAGTTTTAGATCAAGACCTTACTATTTTTTCCCATCTTATATGTCCACCGCGAAGAAAAAACTTATTTTCCCTTCAACAGTGAAGCAGTTTGTTTTTGCAGGCAATAGGTCTAATAGAATGTCAGCTTCTCATGTGGATAATATTCAGGCTTGTAGACTTGCCGGTAAATTTCGATCTATGAAACTAACTATGTTGTTGCTCTGAGCACAATTTAAGCAAAAGAATGGAGTTCGCAGAAATAAGTTCAGATGAACAATGCGCCCAAAAAAAAATTGAGTTTAGTACCTGCACTTTTTAGGTCCTTCGGCCTACAGATTGTTACCTGCCTGAATAGTTTTCTAGATAAATCTTTTCATATATATATATGCTCTCCTTTACTCTATTTCCTTATTTCTAGCACCTTGGTTACCTTTAATATCATTATTGTGATTGACAAAATCTCATACTGTCCGCTTGCTGCTTACTCGGCCCGCTTGCCTGTTCCTAGATTAGGATTTTAAATGTTTATTATTCAAAAACGTATTCTATGCAAACCAAAATTTTGTAAAAACTTGTGCAAACCATGGCAAACAAGTTATCTAAATTCAAAAAAAAAATTACACATGTACACATGTAGATGATATGATGATACATAATTTTGTAAAATATCTTGTCCAAATTCGACTTCGTTTGTTAGATATAAAAATAACGAATTTCTAACAAATCATCTGGACACCTTTCTGTCTTGAAATTTCTTATTTTTATATCTCACAAATGAAGTCGAGTTAGGACAAGATATTTTACAAAGTTGTGTATCATCATATCATCTAAATGTGTGATGTTTTGGTGAATTTAGACGAATTTTTTGCCATGGTTTACACTGGCTTTTATGAAGGTTGTGGTTTACACCTGATATGTTGCCTTATTATTCTGCCTTAGTTGCATTGTCTTAACAAACAGGGAACATATTCTTTGCACACCACAACTTCGTGAAAACATGTGCAAATAATGGCAAAAAAAGTTATCTAAATTCACAAAAAAATCACACATGTAGATGATACGATGATACATAACCTTGTAAAATATTTTGTCCAAACTCGACTTCGTTTGTTAGATATAAAAATAACAAATTTCTAACAAATCATATGGATACCTTTCTGGCTTGAACTTTCTTATTTTATATCTCACAAATGAAGTTGACTTTGGACAAAATATTTTACAAAGTTGTGTATCATCATATCATCTACATGTGTGATTTTTTGGTGAATTTAAACGAATTTTTTTCCATAGTTTGCACAGGTTTTCACGAAGGTTGTGGTTTACCCCTGATACGTTGCCTAACAATATCCTTTATTGCAAGCCTATGTGGTAAGGCCAATATAGTTGTTGACACCATATTTTGGCGTGTTCGGATATATGCATATGGGTCCTCGTGGAAGGCCTCCAAGAGCGCTATTCAGATGAACCCAAAGGATCGACTAAGGTAACTAATCGAAGAGATCACACAAGAGGATTTTTCGGCCAACTACAACAGAACGTGTGAGAGTCCCCATGTGTTTGGTTTTGAGTAATTGATGAAACTTACCTAAGTACTAACCTTGATCTCTAAGTATGAATCATGAGATAGGTTGGTATATCCCATGTGATGGAGTAAGATGGATCAAGGTGGTGATTGCAAAGGCTCTAGCATGGTGGTGCAAAAGAAAAATGGTGTGAAGGCAAAGGTGATATAGGAATCATTTTCGGTTTGGTGATCAAGACACCATAGAGGGTGTGATCACATTTAGGATAGATAGTCATACTATCAAGGAGGGAGCTCGTGTGTTTGATTATGGTTATCATGTGCCACTAGGTTCATTGCATTACATCTAAAATCAAATGAACTAGTGAGGTGAACCAACTAATTCCAAGAAAAATACAGACTAAAAGCTAACTCTCGTGCACAAGTGGTGAGATCACTAGTTAGTCCTTGGAAGCTTGGGAGAAGTTGGCGGCTGTTTTCGGCAGAAGAAAGAGCTCCGGACAGAGGTCCGGATGCTAGGGCTTGTGCTGTCCGGACCATCGCGCGTGTGTCCGGAAGCCAACCCTAAGTCACTATGTCTAGCAACAGGAGTCCGGACGGTGGTTGGCGTCCGGAGTGCAGCTCCGAGCACCCATGCGGAGTGGTGGTGCTCTCTGTTGTGCTCGGGAAGTAGGTCCGAACGTGTGTTCCTGTCCGGACAGAGGACTCTAGACAATCGTCCAGAGGGAAGGAGCTTACTAGACCCTCTCTGCATAGGGTCCGGACACTGGGAACAGTGAGTATGGACACGGACGTAAGGCAGCGTCCGGAGGCATGTGGTGCGTAGAGGCAAGCGCAGGAAAGAAGTCTGTTTGAATAGGAGGCTGACCGGACACACAACCATTAGTCTGGACGGCGCTTCACGCGCGTCCAGAGGCAGCGCTCGGAGGTTCTAACAGAAAGCTTAGCTCTAAGTGGTGAAGGGTCCGGACGCAGCTGACGGTCCAGAGCCCCTATGAAAACAGCGTCCGGAGGGGACGCAGAGACTCAGAAATGGGGGCTAAATGGCCCTTGGGGCACTCTCTTGCACTCCCACATCACTCATACACCTGTGTTTGCTTAAGATAGCCTCCACCACTCATCCTCTTGATACACTTGACATTTTCATGAGAGATTGAGTGAACCAAGTGCATTGCTCTATTGATTGCATACTAGTGGCATTTGGTGATCGTCGTCATCGTTGAAGCTCTTGTTATTCTTGGAGATTGCCATCTTCTAGACGGCTTGGTGCGATGAGGATCGTTGAGCGGAGGAAGGTGTTTGTCTCTGGCTCCAATCAGTGGATTGTGAGGGGTTCTTGAACCTTCCCGTGGGAGTTTGCCAAAGGTATCTCTAGTGGATTGCGCATAGCTTGTGGATCCCCATTTTGTGTTGGTTGTGTGGCACCCGGTGACGGGTTTGGCGTGTGATGCCAATTAGCGCGTGTACCTCCAAGTGGGTGTATCGCTACAACCAGGAGTAGCTTGTTGGCAAACAAGTGAACCTCCGTAAAAAATATTGTGTCTCATTGTCTCTCTACCGAGGATTCATATTGTGATTGATTGGGTGATTGGTTATCCTTTGGTCTTCTCTCCACGGTGGTATAATCACTCCTACTCTAGCTCTTGCACTACTTTCCTTACTTTCTTGCAAGTAGAGTAGCTCAACTCTTGTAGCTTGTGTAGCCTTGTTTAGAGCTCTCTAGGTTGCTAGCTAGTTTGTGTGCTCTAGTTGATATCTTGATAGTAACTAGAATTGGTAAGTGGCTTGCCTAACCGTATAGCTAGAGCAAACTTTCTTAAGTCGTGTTTTATTCTAACAAGTTTGCCTAAGTGTTGTTGTAGAAATTTTTAATAGGCTATTTACCCCCCTCTAGCCATTCCTAGACCTTTCAAGTGATATCAGAGCTAGTACACCGTCTATTTTGAGGCTTAACATCCCATGGTGTTAAAATGGCTCAAATCAACAACACCAAGATGCCAACCAAGTTTGATGGCACCAATTATAGCTATTTGAAGGCATTGATGACCACCCATATCAAATCAGTCAACCAGAAGATATGGTTGGTGGTTGACAAGAAGTTTGAGGTGGTGAATGAGGAGGCACCCACCGCGGCCGAGGAGGAGAAGCTCCAAAACAATGACATTGCATTGAGTGCCATCCATGATGCAATATCTAAGGAGGTCTTTGAACAAATCAAGAACATATAGAGTGCTCATGATGCATGGAAGAAGCTTGAAGAGTCTTATGAGAGGACTCAATCCATGAAGGGGGCCAAGGCATACATCTTGAAGGAGAAGTTTGCAAGCTTCAAGATGAAGGAGGATGAAAATGTGCCGGAGATGTTCAATAGGCTTGAGGTGATTGTCAATGACCTCAATTCACTTGGAGAGAAAGTGGAGAACAAGAACTTCTCATTCAAATTTTCAAGGAGTCTTCCCTTAAGATTTGAGATGCTAGTCACTCTATTGGTGAGAAGCAGGATGGACACAATGACACCAAACCAAGTTCTTGGTTGAAAGGTCTAGATATGGCTAGAGGGGGGGGCGAATAGCCTATTAAAAATTCTACAACAACACTAAGCAAACTTGTTAGAATAAAACACGACGTAAATCAAGTTTGCACTAGCACTAAAGGGTCGACAAGCCACCTACCACAATTCTAGTTACTAGCAAGAGATAATCTATATCACACAACAAAAGCTAGATAACTAGTGATACTAGACTAAGCTACACAAGCTAATCTAGAATCTCTACTTTGCAAGAATGTAAGAAAGTAAATGCAAAGCTAGAGTTAGTAGGGTTATACCGACGCGGAGAGGAGACCAATAAATAGCCAATCAAACACAATAGAAATCCTCGGAGAGAGATAACGAGACACAAGATTTTTCTCCAAGGTTCACTTGTTTGCCAACAAGCTAGTCCCCGTTGTAGCGATACACCTACTTGGAGGTTCATGCGCTAATTGGCATCACACGCCAAACCCGTCACTAGGTGCCGCAAAACCAACACAAGATAGGGATCCCAAGCTACAACAATCCACTAGAGATACCTTTCGTGAACTCCTGCGGGGAAGGTTCAAGAACCCCTCACAAACCACCGATCAGAGCCGGAGACAATCACCTTCCTCCGCTCAACGATCCTCATCGCACCAAGCCGTCTAGGAGGCGGCAACCTCCAAGAATAACAAGAACTCCCGCGACGACGACGATCACCAAGTGCCACTAGTATACAATCAATCAAGCAATGCACTTTGTTCACTCAATCTCTCATGAAATTAGCAAGTGTATCAAAGAGATGACTGGTGGAGGCTCTCACAAATGAGAACTAGTGTGTGAGTGATGAAAATGTGCAAGAGAGACTACCCCAAAGGCCAGCCAAACCACTTATATAGCCCACACTCAACCACTAGCCATTTTTGCCTCTAAAAACACTTTCTGCGCCCTGTCCGGACGCTAGCAATAGTTGAGGTCCGGACCAACAACAGCGTCTGGACGCCCCTCAACCACAGAGACAGCTTCTCTGTTACAACCTCTGGACGCAGCCTCCGAACGTGCGCAACACGCCGTCCGGACCATCGGCCACGCGTCCGATCGCCTGCCGATTCAAACGGCTTTCTTCGCGCCTTCACCGCTACCTGACACGCGTCTCCGGACGCTACTGTAGGCAGGGTCCGGATCATCGTCCGGAAATATTTCCAGGACACCCGAGAGCACCCGAGAGCACCACCAACTCGGGACGCTTGTCCGGAGCCTCTGTCCGGACAAACACACGCGTCCGGACCTCCTCTTCCAGAAACAACAGAGAGCGCCAAGCCTCTGGACACCCGTCCGGAGCTCTGTGTCCGGACCTCAACTAGCGTCCGGACCCCTGTCTCTGAGAGGCCAACTTAGGGTGTGTGTCCGGACGCACCCAATGGTCCGGACACACCAAAACCCTAGCGTCCGGACCTCCAAACCGAGTCCAAACAGCCTCCAACTTTCTTCCAAGTTTCTGAGGGCTAACACTAAGTGATCTCAACACTTCTGCACATGTGTTAGCTTTTAGTTCACAGTTTTCTTGGAATTAGTTGGTTGTTTCACTGGTTCAATTGATTTTATATGCAATGCAAAGAACCTAGTGGAACATGATAACCGTAATCAAACAAAAGAGCTCCCTCCTTGATAGTCCGACTATCTATCCTAAATGTGATCACACCCTCTATGGTGTCTTGATCACCAAACCGAAAATGGATTCCTATTTCACCTTTGCCTTGAATCCTTTTCCATTTACGCCACCATGCTAGAGCCTTGTCATCATCACCTTTGATCCATTATCTCCACATGGCATGTACCAATCTATCTCATAATTCACACTTAGAGATCAAGGTTAGTACTTAGGTAGGTTTCATCAATTACTCAAAACCAAACATATGGGGACTCTCAATCTCCCCCTTTTTGGTAATTGATGACAACCCTTCCATAAAGATATGAAATATAATCATTTTGAGCTTGAGTTGCTTGTCCAAGCATATAATCAAAGATTTTAGAATTGGACAAGTCACACAAATTCGGTTTTGGTAGTTATTAGCTCCCCTACATATGTGATTCTAGAGTTTGGTTCAAGTTTAGCACATATGCATAGAAAGACAATGTGGGAGAGTAAATAGCTACCAAATGATGCTATGGTATTAAGAGTAGACCTTTGAAGCATGATACCATCGGAGTGCGGAATTTTGAATCACCCTTAGCACCATGATAAGCTAGGCATCAAGTAAACACTAGAAACTCCGTGAGATCAACATTAAGAGCAAGGTTTATATATACCACTTGAAAGAACCACTACAAGAATCTATCTTATCAACCTATGCATGTTAGTTGATCAATCATCATTCATTTTATATCACTAGCAATCATCACACAAGCATGAATATTTGAATTGTAAGTACTTGTGCAACAATACATATGGGAGTGCAAACATTCAAATGCAACAACGTGTTCATGAGCTTGCTCCCCCTACTTGTGTGTTCTTTTCAAAATTGATTTTTCATTTTTTCCTTTATCTTTCAATTTCTCCCCCTTAAGCAAGTCTCTTTCAATTTCTCCCCTTTAAGCAAGTCTCCCCTTTTGGTCAACTTTTATATCTTTCCACAATTTCTCCCCCTTTGTCATCCAATTGACAAAAAGGTGGGACCAATTATAGATATTCAAGTTTTACTCCCCTTTAGTGTGTGATAGGGTGAAAGATTTTCAACTTTGGTTTGAACTAAGCTACTTGCCCAAGATATTTGATTCGGTTTAAACCATAGACAAGCTTGTTCACACATGCTAAGATGGTTATCTTGCCTATGTTGAATTAAACATTTAAGCTCATAGACTAAGATCAAACACTAGGATTGCAAGCCCATCAACATGTTATATGCTACCACTAGATCATATCAAGTCATAGAAGCAATAGTGGCACCATATAAGCATCAAAGACATTTTGGTTTTCATGAATGAGCCTAAAAGCATGAGTGATGTCTATATGCTCTACACAAGTCCTAGCAAAGTATGCATGAATGCTCTCAAATCAATTTGTACCTTGCTTTGTCAGAGTAGAGGCATGTCATATAAGTGATGGTGCATCAACTCATGTTGGAGAAGTCAAGTATGTTCAACTCATTCCTTAGCTTGCAAAACCTTTTCTCATCTAGTGGCTTGGTGAATATGTCGGCCAATTGATCTTCGGTGCCCACACTCTCTATTGAAATGTCCCCTTTCAATTGATGATCTCTAATGAAATGGTGGCGGACATCAATATGCTTTGTTTTTGCATGTTGGACCGGGTTGTTGGTTAGCTTGATTGCACTTTCATTGTCACATAGCAAATGCACTTTCTTGAATTTGACTCCAAAATCATTCAAAGTATCTTTCATCCAAAGTATTTGTGCACAACAACTCCTCGCACTAATGTATTCGGCTTCGGCGGTAGAGAGTGCCACACTATTTTGCTTCTTTGATGACCATGAGACTAGTGATCTTCCAAGCAATTGACATGTACCCGATGTGCTCTTCCTTTCTATCTTGCAACCCGCATACTCCGAGTCGGAGTATTAAAGTAACTTAAAGTTTAATCCTTTAGGATACCACAACCCAACATTTGGTGTATGCTTCAAATATCTCAATATCCTCTTTGTGGCCTTCAAATGACTCTCTCTAGGATATGCTTGAAATCTTGCACACATGCATACACTAAACATGACATCCGGTCTTGATGCGGTCACATAGAGTAGGCTACCAATCATTGATCTATATAGCTTTTGATCTACCATGTTGACACTAGCATCACTATCCAAGTTACCATTAGTTCCCATTGGTGTGCTAATTGACTTTGCTTCATCTAAATTGAACTTCTTGAGCATGTCCTTGATATACTTGCATTGACTCACAAATGTGTCATTCTTTATTTGCTTGACTTGAAGACCAAGGAAGTAACTAAGTTCACCAAGTATAGACATCTCAAACTCCTTTGACATCATATTGCCAAATTCTTCACAAAAGTCTTGATTGGTTGATCCAAAGATAATGTCATCCACATAGATTTGCAACACAAACAAGTCCTTGCCAATCTTCTTGGTGAAGAGGGTAGTGTCAACCTTGCCCATAATGAATCCCTTAGAGAGGAGAAAGTACCTCAACCTCTCATACCATGCTCTAGGTGCTTGCTTCAAACCATACAATGCCTTTCTAAGCTTGTACACATGGTTGGGTTTCTTGTCATCTTCAAAATCGGGTGGTTGTTCAACATATACCAATTCATTGATGTACCCATTGAGAAATGCACTCTTCACATCCATTTGATAGAGCTTGATGTTGTGAGCACAAGCATAAGCCAATAGAATCATTATTGCTTCTAGCCTTACCACCGGTGCGTATGTCTCTCCAAAGTCAAGACTTTCTACTTGAGTGTACCCTTGTGCAACTAGTCTTGCTTTGTTCCTCACCACTATGCCATCTTGATCTTGTTTGTTGCGAAAGACCCATCTTGTGCCCATAACATTGTAATTCTTTGGTCTCTCAACTAGCTCCCAAACTTGATTTCTAGTGAAGTTGTTGAGCTCTTCATGCATAGCATTCACCCAATCAATATCTTGCAAAGCTTCTTCAATCTTGGTTGGATCAATAGATGACACAAAAGAGTAATGTTCACAAAATGAAGCCAATCTTGATCTTGTTTGCACACCTCTTGTGATATCTCCAATAATATGATCCAAAGGATGATCCCTTGCAAAAGATGTTGATTGGAGTGTTGGAAGTTTATTGCTTGTACTTGGTTGGTCATTGGATTGAGATGATGAACTAGCTTCATGTTGATCTTGAGTTGGAGAGGATGAACTAGCTCTATTGTCATTGGATTGCTTATTGGATGAAGCATGCACTTGATAGTCATTGTCTTGCTCTTCATCTACTTGCCTCGGCCGCATCATCGGCACCCAATCTATGCTCCTGATCTTCGAGTTCAGGTTGCGTAGGTTGGTTCTTTGAGAGTGTGATTGGGTGAATCCTTGGTTCAGGCTGCCGTATAGAGACGGTGGTTGGCTCCTTGTGCGTGTCGTCAGGTTGCACTAGTTATCGCTGCTTGCAGCAAGTTATCGACCAATCTTTGGCTAGTTATCAAGATCAAGATCCTACGTCATGAAGATCGGGACCAACCCCTCATCATTGCTCAACATATACCAATTCATTGATGTACCCATTGAGAAATGCACTCTTCACATCCATTTGATAGAGCTTGATGTTGTGAGCACAAGCATAATCCAATAGAATCCTTATTGATTCTAGCCTTGCCACTGGTGCATATGTGTCTCCAAAGTCAAGACCCTATACTTGAGTGTACCCTTGTGCAGCTAATCTTACTTTGTTTCTTACCACTATGCCATCTTGATCTTGTTTGTTGCAAAAGACCCATCTAGTGCTAATAACATTGTGATTCTTAGGTCTCTCAACTAGCTCTCAAACTTTATTTCCAGTGAAGTTGTTGAGCTCTTCATGCATAGAATTCACCCAGTCAATATCTTGGAAAGCTTCTTCAATCTTGGTTGGCTCAATAGATGATACAAATGAGTAGTGTTCACAAAATGAAGCCAATCTTGATCTCGTTTGTACACCTCTTGTGATATCTCCAATAATATGATCCAAAGGATGATCCCTTGTAATAGATGTAGGTTGGAGTGTTAGAAGTTGATTGTTTGTACTTGGTTGGTCATTGGATTGAGATGATGAACTAGCTTCTTGTTGATCTTGAGTTGGAGAGGATGAACTAGCTTGATTGTCATTGATTTGCTCATTGGATGGAGTATGCACTAGATAGTCATTGTCTTGCTCTTCATCCACTTACCTTGGCCTAATGTCCCCAATATCCATGTTCTTCATTGCATTGGCCAATGGTTCACCTCTCACATCATCATGATTGTCACTTTCATCTTGAGAGCCTTGTGTTTCATCAAACTCTACATCATGTACCTCCTCAACTATGCTATGAGTAAGATTCCATACTCTATATGCTTTGCTTGTAGTTGAGTAGCCAAGTAGGAAGCCTTCATCACATTTCTTCTCAAATTTGCTCAATCCTGCACCTTTCTTCAAGATATAGCACTTACAACCAAACACTCTAAAGTATGCAATATTTGGCTTTCTTCCATTCAATAGCTCATAAGGTGTTTTCTCAAGCATCTTGTGGCAATAGAGTCGGTTGCTATAGTAGCAAGCCGTGTTGATAGCTTCGGCCCAAAAAGAATCAATCACATTGTATTCACTAAGCATAGATCTCGCCATATCAATGAGTGTTCTATTTTTCCTCTCAACAAGCAGATTAGATTGAGGTGTATACTTGGCCGAGAATTGATGTTTGATTCCATATTCATCACATAGCTCATCAACTCTTGTATTCTTGAACTCACTACCATTGTCACTTCTCACTTTCTTGATAGTTGTTTCAAATTCATTTTGGAATCTCTTGACAAAGATCTTGAATGTATCAAATGTATCACTCTTGTCACTCAAGAAGAATACCCACATATATCTAGTGAAGTCATCAACTATCACAAATCCATATTTGTTTCCACCAATGCTTGTATATGTGGTTGGCCCAAACAGGTCCATGTGTGAGAGCTCAAAAGGTTTGCAAGTACTCATCATGCTCTTACTAGGGTGAGTGTTTCCAACTTGTTTGTCGGCTTGACAAGAGCTACATAGCTTATCCTTCTCAAAGATCACATCTTTCAAGCCTCTAACTAGATCATGCTTGAAAAGTCTATTCAATTGCTTCATCCCAACATGACCAAGCCTTCTATGCCATAACCAACCCATGCTAGATTTGGATAGCAAGCAAGTTGACAATTGAGTTTCACTAGCATTGAAATCAACCAAGTATAGATTCTCATATCTAAAGCCTTTGAAGATCAAATTAGAGCCATCTACACTTATGATCTCTACATCATCAACTCCAAATATGCACTTGAAACCAAGATCACAAAGTTGAGCTACGGATAGCAAGTTGAAGTTCAAGCTCTCTACTAGCAACACATTGGATATGCTCATGTCATTGGATATTGCAATCTTACCAAGCACTTTGACCTTGCCTTTGCCATTGTCACCAAATGTGATAGAATCAACCCCATTGCAATCATTTTGCTTGATAGAGTTGAACATTCTTGAATCTCCGGTCATATGTTGAGTGCACCCACTATCAAGCACCCAATGCCTACCTCCAGCTTTATAATTGACCTACAAAACAATTCAATTCTTCTTAGGTACCCATACTTGCTTGGGTCCCGCAAAGTTAGTGACTAAGGACTTAGGTACCCAAATAGCTTTCTTCTTTGAGCTCTCATTGGGAGTACCCATGTACTTAGCTATCACACCTTTCTTGCCCTTGGTAAGCATATAACTAGAATCAAAGTGAATAGATGCATGTGTAAATTTTATCTTGCTTAGATTTAGTTTGCAATGTTGCTCATCATGCCCTACTTGCTTGCAACTTGAGCAAAACCGGCCATTGCTCTTCACAAAGCGAGGCTTTGGAGTTGCAAAGGCCGCCTTGCCTTTCTCGGGGGTATAGCCCAATCCCTCTTTGCAAAGGGAGAACCTTTGGCTACCCAAGCACTTAAGAAAGCGGGCGTCTTCACCATAGGCATTGCCTAAGGTTAGAGTGAGCTTACCAACCTCCTTCTTAAGGGTCTCATTCTCAACCATTAGTGAAGCATCACAAGTGAAACCATCACTAGTAGAAGAGGTAGATTTAGAAGTGCTACAAGAAGGGTTAGTTGGAGTGATTATGATGGGTTCATAGAAAGATTCATTGATTATGTCACAAGTTGATCCCATGTTACTTGTTAAAACATGCTCTTTCTCCTTTCACTACAAGAAATATGACCTTCTACGACGATTTCCTCACGACAATAGTTGAATTTGTCGCTAAGTCACTCTGTTTTACGACGTTATTTGATGGGAGTATGACTTTACAACAAAAATTATGTGTCTGTCACTATGATCTACAAGCAATTGTCGTAAACCAAATGATTTCCATATTGCGACGATCTATAACTTGTCATGATATGCTAACAGACAATCATCGTAATTTATTATTACAATTTTGACATGATAAGCTCGACTCCAAACTACTTTCGATGCAGAAATGACTAAAACCAAATGTTCTATAACTTGATGAGATCAACAATATCTAGACCACTAAAGGAAAATATTATCTATTCAATCTCAAATGATTTTGGCATGGAGTGATTAAGGATGCTACACATGAGGATGCAAGTTGGAAATTCAAATCCCATCAACCGCATATTCTTTCTCGTTGTAAAAAAATGCGTATTCTTTTGCACAAAAATAGGATGATTTGCTCGAGGCCATGGGATTTCATTTTTTCTTTTCCATTCTAAATTTTATTCTTTTCTTAAAAATAGCCCATTAGGCCCAACAATCTCACTAAACAATGCTCTCTTGTTAAATAAATCCATTTGCCGCCACCTGATTTGCTCCCCCGCGACACTGGACGAAAAAATTTTGGCCTACCGTCCGATCATCGCGCCAAATACACCCAAAACACCCCTCCCCGCCAACCAGCCAGACATATACACTACACAAGCCTAAATCTAACCACACTCTTTTCCCCCAAATCAGCAGATGGAGGCCAGCGCTGCCACCTTCGTCCACCGCTAGGCGAGCTCTCCCCCAGACTCCCCTGCCATCGGCCGGCGCCACTCTGCTCTACCACCACCTTGCCTCCCACCACTCGCCAATGTGTGCTCGCAGCTGTGCTAACGCACGCGGATTGCCGGGCAGTGCCGGTGAGCTTCTTTAATCTTAGTGTGAGCTTTTCCAAGCTTCTCATGGGCATCCTCTAGCCTCTCATGAGAAAGATTGAGCTCATCAAAGGATTGCTTGAGAGCTTGAAGCTCTTTCTGCAATGCTTTGCACTCCTTTCTCTTGATGTCAAAGTGAGTCTTAGCATCTTCCAACATTTCAATTAGTTCATCTTTAGTGGGTTCATCATCATCATCATCACTAGAATCACACTAATCATCGGATTATACCTTAGTGGACCGAGCCATGAAGCATGTCGATGGAGTGTCAAAGAGAGAGAGATCTTGTTCTTCATAGCAATGCTTGCAAGAGCCTTCTTCTTGCTTGATCTCTTCTCATCATCACTTGAGTCATCATCACTTGAGGAATCACTATCCCAAGTGACAGCATATGATCCTCCCTTCTTGTTCTTCTTTAGGAACATCTTGTTCTCTTTCTTTTCCTTCTTTTCTTTCTTCTTGCCCTTCTTCTCATCTTCATTGTCACTATGATGAGGGAAATCCGCAATGAGATGGTCCTTGCTATTGCACTTGAAACATCTTCTACCCTTCTCATTGAACTTGTGTGAGTGTTTCTTCCTTCTTGCTCTATAGCCCTTCTTCTTCATGAACTTGCCAAATTTCTTAACAAATAGAGCCATTTTTTCTTCATCATCATCACTATTGCTTGAGCTTTCATCATTGCTAGATTCATCACACTTTGCTTTGCCTCTTGATGATGATGTGGCTTTGAATGCCACACTCTTCTTCTTCTCATCTTTCTTCTCATCCTTCTTCTCCTTGTTCTCTCTTATCTTGTCCTTCTCTTCTCTAAAGGTGTCATCGGTTATCACCTCACCAAGAACTTGGTTTGGTGTCATTGTGTCCAATCCACTTCTCACCAATAAAGTGACTAACATCTCAAATCTTGAGGGAAGGCTCCTCAAAAATTTGAATGAGAAGTCCTTGTTTTTCACATTCTCTCCAAGTGACTTGAGGTCATTGACAAGAACCTCAAAAGCCTATTGAACCTCTCCGGCACATTTTCATCTTCCTTCATCTTGAAACTAGCAAACTTCTCCTTCAAGATATATGCCTTGGCCCCCTTCATGGACTGAGTTCCCTCATAGGACTCTTCAAGCTTTTTCCATGCATCATGAGCACTCTCAATGTTCTTGATTTGCTCAAACACTTCTCTTGAGATTGCTTCATGGATGGCACTCAAAGCAATGTCATTGTTTTGGAGCTTCTCCTCCTTGGCTGGGGCGGGTGCCGCTTCATTTTCTACCTCAAACTTCTTGTCGACCACCAACCATATCTTCCGGTTGATTGATTTGATATGGGTGGTCATCAAAGCCTTCCCATAGCTATAATTGGTGCCATCAAACTTGGGTGGCCTCTTGGTGCTGTTGATTTGAGTCATTTTAACACCGTGGGATGTTAAGCCTTGTAAGAACGGTGTACCGGCTCCGATACCACTTGAAAGGTCTAGATATGGCTAGAGGGGGGTGAATAGCCTATTAAAAATTCTACAACAACACTAAGCAAACTTGTTAGAATAAAACACGGCGTAAAGCAAGTTTGCACTAGCACTAAAGGGTCGGCAAGCCACCTACCACAATTCTAGTTACTAGCAAGAGATAATCTATATCACACAACAAAAGCTAGATAACTAGTGATACTAGACTAAGCTACACAAGCTAATCTAGAATCTCTACTTTGCAAGAATGTAAGAAAGTAAATGCAAAGCTAGAGTTAGTAGGGTTATACCGACGCGGAGAGGAGACCAATAAATAGCCAATCAAACACAATAGAAATCCTCGGAGAGAGATAACGAGACACAAGATTTTTCTCCAAGGTTCACTTGTTTGCCAACAAGCTAGTCCCCGTTGTAGCGATACACCTACTTGGAGGTTCACGCGCTAATTGGCATCACACGCCAAACCCGTCACCGGGTGCCGCAAAACCAACACAAGATAGGGATCCACAAGCTACGAGCAATCCACTAGAGATACCTTTCGCAAACTCCCGCGGGGAAGGTTCAAGAACCCCTCACAAACCACCGATCAAAGCTGGAGACAATCACCTTCCTCCGCTCAATGATCCTTGTCGCACCAAGTCGTCTAGGAGGTGGCAACCTCCAAGAATAACAAGAACTCCCGCGACAACGACGATCACCAAGTGCCACTAGTATGCAATCAATCAAGCAATGCACTTAGTTCACTCAATCTCTCATGAAATTAGCAAGTGTATCAAAGAGATGAGTGGTGGAGGCTCTCACAAATGAGCACTAGTGTGTGAGTGATGAAAATGTGCAAGAGAGACTACCCCAAAGGCCAGCCAAACCACTTATATAGCCCACACTCAAACACTAGCCATTTTGCCTCTGAAAAATACTTTCTGCGCCTTGTCCGGACGCTAGCAACAGTTGAGGTCCGGACCAACAACAGCGTCTGGACGCCCCTCAACCACAGAGATAGCTTCTCTGTTACAACCTCCGGACGCGCGCAACACGCCGTCCGGACCATCGGCCACGCGTCCGGTCGCCTACCGATTCAAACGGCTTTCTTCGCGCCTTCACCGTTGCCTGACACGTGTCTCCGGACGCTACTGTAGGCAGGGTCCGGATCATCATCCGGAAATATTTCTAGGACACCCGAGAGCACCCGAGAGCACCACCAACTCCAGACGCTTGGCCGGAGCCTCTCTCCGAACAAACACACGCGTCCGGACCTCCTCTTCCAAAAACTACAGAGAGCACCAAGCCTCTGGACCTCAACTAGCGTGCGGACCCCTGTCTCTGAGAGGCCAACTTAGGGTGTGTGTCCGGACGCACCCAATGGTCCGGAAACACCAAAACCCTAGCGTCCGGACCTCCAAACCGAGTCCAAACAGCCTCCAACTTTCTTCCAAGTTTCCAAGGGCTAACACTAAGTGATCTCAACACTTGTGCACGTGTGCTAGCTTTTAGTTCACATTTTTCTTGGAATTAGTTGGTTGTTTCACTGGTTCAATTGATTTTATATGCAATGCAAAGAACCTAGTGGCACATGATAATCGTAATCAAACACAAGAGCTCCCTCCTTGATAGTACAGCTATCTATCCTAAATGTGATCACACCCTCTATGGTGTCTTGATCACCAAACCAAAAAAATGGATTCCTATTTCACCTTTGCCTTGAATCCTTTTCCATTTACTCCACCATGGTAGAGCCTTGTCATCATCACCTTTGATCCATTAGCTCCACATGGCATGTACCAACCTATCTCATAATTCACACTTAGAGATCAAGGTTAGTACTTAGGTAGGTTTCATCAATTACTCAAAATAAAACACATGGGGACTCTCATTGGTGAGGTGATAACCGATGACTCCTTTAGAGAGGATAAGGACAAGATAAGAGAAAACATGGAGAAGAAGGATGAGAAGAATGATGAGAAGAAGAAGAGTGTGGCATTCAAAGCCACATCATCATCAAAGGGCAAAGCAAAGTGTGATAAATCAAGCAATGATGAGTGCTCAAGCAATAGTGATGATGATGAAGAAGAAATGGCTCTATTTGTCAAGAAATTTGGAAAGTTCATGAAGAAGAAGGGCTATAGAGCAAGAAGGAAGAAGAGCTCACACAAGTACAATGAGAAAGATAGAAGATGCTTCAAGTGCAAAAGCAAGGATCATCTCATTGTGGATTGCCCTCATCATAGTGACAATGAAGATGAGAAGAAGGGCAAGAAGAAAGAGAAGAAAGAGAGCAAGATGACCTTCAAGAAGAACAAGAAGGGAGGGTCATATGTTGTTACTTGGGATAGTGATTCCTCAAGTGATGATGACTCAAGTGATGATGAGAAGAGATCAAACCAGAAGAAGGCTCTTGCAAGCATTGCTATGAAGAACAAGATCTCTCTCTTTGACACTCCATTGGCATGCTTCATGGCTAAGCCCACTAAGGTGATGAATGTGACTCTAGTGATGATGATGATGATGAACCTACTAAAGATGAACTAATTGACATGTTGGAAGATGCTAAGACTCATTTTGACATCAAGAGAAAGGAGTGCAAAGCATTGCGGAAAGAGCTTCAAGCTCTCAAGCAATCCTTTGATGAGCTCAATCTTACTCATGAGAGGCTAGAGGATGCCCATGAGAAGCTTGGCAAAGCTCACTCTAAGCTTGAAAAGGCTCACTCATCTCTTGTTGAGCAAAATGAGAAAGAGCATGTTTCAACAAGTAACATGGGAAGAACTTGTGACATAATCAATGAATCTTTCTATGAACTCATCATCATCACCCAAACTAACCCTTTTTGTAGCACTTCTAACTCTACCTCTTCTACTAGTGATGGCTTCACGTGTGATGCTTCACTTATGGTTGAGAATGAGACCCTTAAGAAGGAGCTTGGTAAGCTCACTCTAGGTTTAGGCAATGCCTATGGTGGAGACGCCCACTTGCTTAAGTGCTTGGGTAGCCAAAGGTTCTCCCTTTGCAAAGAGGGATTGGGATCTACCCCCCCCCCAAGAAAGGCAAGGCGGCCTTTGTGACTCCAAAGCCTCACTTTGCGAAGAGCAATGGTCGGTTTTGCTCAAGTTGCAAGCAAGTAGGGCATGATGAGCAACATTGCAAACTAAATCTAAGCAAGATAAAATTTACAAATGCATCTATTCGCTTTGATTCTAGTTATGTGCTTACCAAGGGCAAGAAAGGTGTGATAGCTAAGTACATGGGTACACATAATGAGAGCTCAAAGAAGAAAGCTATTTGGGTACCTAAGTCCTTAGTCGCTAACTTTGGAGGACCCAAGCAAGTATGGGTACCTAAGAAGAATTGAATTGTTTTGTAGGTCAATTATAAAGTCGGAGGGAGGCATTGGGTGCTTGATAGTGGGTGCACTCAACATATGACCGGAGATTCAAGAATGTTCAACTCTATCAAGCCAAATGATTGCAATGGGGTTGATTCTATCACATTTGGTGACAATGGCAAAGGCAAGGTCAAAGGGGTTGGTAAAATTGTAATATCCAATGATATGAGCATATCCAATGTGTTGCTAGTAGAGAGCTTGAACTTCAACTTGCTATCCGTAGCTCAACTTTGTGATCTTAGTTTCAAGTGCATCTTTGGAGTTGATGATGTATAGATCATAAGTGTAGATGGCTCTAACTTGATATTCAAAGGATTTAGATATGAGAATCTATATTTGTTGATTTCAATGCTAGTGAAACCCAATTGTCAACTTGCTTGCTATCCAAATCTAGCATGGGTTGGTTATAGCATAGAAGGCTTGGTCATGTTGGGATGAGGCAATTGAACAAACTAGTCAAGCATGATCTAGTTAGAGGCTTGAAGGATGTGGTCTTTGAGAAAGATAAGCAATGTAGCTCTTGTCAAGCCGGCAAACAAGTTGGAAACACTCACCCTAGTAAGAGCATGATGAGTACTTGCAAACCATTTGAGCTCTTGCACATGGACTTGTTTGGACCAACCGCATATACAAGTATTGGTGGAAACAAATATGGCTTTGTGACAGTTGATGACTTCACTAGATATACATGGGTATTCTTTCTTAGTGACAAGAGTGACATTTTTGATACATTCAAGATCTTTGTCAAGAGGTGCCAAAATGAATTTGAAACAACTATCAAGAAAGTGAGAAGTGACAATGGTAGTGAGTTCAAGAATACAAGAGTTGATGAGTTATGTGATGAATATGGAATCAAACATCAATTCTCGGCCAAGTATACACCTCAATCAAATGGACTTGTTGAGAGGAAGAATAGGACACTCATTGATATGGCAAGATCTATGCTTAGTTAATACAATGTGAGTGATTCTTTTTGGGCTGAAGCTATCAACACGGCTTGCTACTATAGTAACCGACTCTATTGCCACAAGATGCTTGAGAAGACACCTTATGAGCTATTGAATGGAAGAAAGCCAAATATTGCATACTTTAGAGTGTTTGGTTGCAAGTGCTATATCTTGAATAAAGGTACAAGACTGAGCAAATTTGAGAAGAAATGTGATGAATGATTCTTGCTTACTTACTCAACTACAAGCAAAGCATATAGAGTATGGAATCTTACTCATGGCATAGTTGAGGAGGTACATGATGTGGAGTTTGATGAAACCAATGGCTCTCAAGATGAAAATGACAATCATAATGATGTAAGAGGTGAACCATTGGCTAATGCAATGAAGAACATGGATATTGGGGACATTAGGCCAAGGTAAGTGGATGAAGAGCAAGACAATGACTATCTAGTGCATACTCCATCCAATGAGCAAATCAATGACAATCAAGCTAGTTCATCCTCTCCAACTCAAGATCAACAAGAAGCTAGTTCATCATCTCAATCCAATGACCAACCAAGTACAAACAATCAACTTCTAACACTCCAACCTACATCTATTACAAGGGATCATCCTTTGGATCATATTATTGGAGATATCACAAGAGGTGTACAAACGAGATCAAGATTGGCTTCATTTTGTGAACACTACTCATTTGTATCATCTATTGAGCCAACCAAGATTGAAGAAGCTTTCCAAGATATTGACTGGGTGAATTCTATGCATGAAGAGCTCAACAACTTCACTGGAAATAAAGTTTGAGAGCTAGTTGAGAGACCTAAGAATCACAATGTTATTAGCACTAGATGGGTCTTTTGCAACAAACAAGATCAAGATGGCATAGTGGTAAGAAACAAAGTAAGATTAGCTGCACAAGGGTACACTCAAGTATAGGGTCTTGACTTTGGAGACACATATGCACCAGTGGCAAGGCTAGAATCAATAAGGATTCTATTGGATTATGCTTGTGCTCACAACATCAAGCTCTATCAAATGGATGTGAAGAGTGCATTTCTCAATGGGTACATCAATGAATTGGTATATGTTGAGCAATGATGAGGGGTTGGTCCCGATCTTCATGACGTAGGATCTTGATCTTGATAACTAGCCAAAGATTGGTCGATAACTTGCTGCAAGCAGCGATAACTAGTGCAACCTGACGACACGCACAAGGAGCCAACCACCGTCTCTATACGGCAGCCTGAACCAAGGATTCACCCAATCACACTCTCAAAGAACCAACCTACGCAACCTGAACTCGAAGATCAGGAGCACAGATTGGGTGCCGATGATGCGGCCGCTTCTGTAATATCTGCGAAGGAAAACACAAGAGCAAAGTGGTAGAGAATCTCTCTCTAGGGTTTGTTAGCTAGCACGTAGCTGAACAAAGGTTCTATATTTTGATTATCAAAAGTTTGCATTTGCTAGGATGCAATGGGGTATATATACTAGCAACAGCCCTGCTAGATAGGTGTAAACACGAGATGGAAATGAAAAGACTAAGAATGTGAAAAGTCCTCCACGAAATGGGTTTCTGAAGTGGCTTCGTGAGGTTGTTGGTCTTCTGCGTAGTCTTAAGTAAATTGGCAATAACTCCATCTTGGGAAGTCCAAATGACAAACCGTTTCTTGGGTGTGAAAATAGACTTAATAAGCTTTTCATCCATGTATACCATGCATCACGAAACATTACAGAATAGTACAGTTTTACACG
This sequence comes from Microstegium vimineum, assembly GCA_022036555.1. NCBI lineage: Eukaryota > Viridiplantae > Streptophyta > Magnoliopsida > Poales > Poaceae > Microstegium > Microstegium vimineum. Next base: position 34,195,234 of record CM039134.1, read on the forward strand.
GGACTTGACCATCAGCCTGACTGTCAACCTTCTGAGCAGTGTTCACTAATCTGTTCGTATCTCAATATTGGCACGTCCAAAAGTGGTGGGGTTTGTTGCATTGGAAAGTAGACTTGAAGAGATTTCTAAAATGTCCTCATGATCCTTAAAAGCTTTTTGGAGTAGAGAGATATGATCATTTCTTGAACAGGTCCATTTTGTCCTGGACTGGTCCGTTTTCTTCCCGAGAGAACTGGTCTATTTCTTCTTCTTCATGAGAGAACTGGTTCGTTTCTTCTACTGGTCCCTTTTTGGTCTGTAACTTTTCTTCATGTAGAGTAACATCCTCCTCTTGATGTGTATACCTAAGTACAACCAAAGTAGAACACTTAGGTAGCGTAACATTCTTAGAATTATCAAGATTAAAATCAATAAGGAATGAATTCACCTGCTCTTGGAGTTTCTTAGCGCGACTTCTTGTGAGTGGACCGTGAATTGTATGCTTAGTACTTGAAGTAGCGTGCATGGTTGAGATGTTCTCATCATCCTCCCCCTCTTGAAAAGGAGTCATCCTCGACTCTAACTCATCTAAGCCCAATAATTGTGTTATGCCAATAGGGGTAGATGTTATGTTTCTACTGCAACAATCTTCTTCTTCCATCACAGCAATGTTTTTGAATCTGTAATCTTATAAACCAAGTAGTAGTCTTGTAGGTGAAAACCGAAAGGGTTTAGAATCAAGTTTAGCTTTCACCTTGAATGGATGCTTAGAATTAGGAGTAATTGTTGATGTCCTTGGCATGGTCATATCATGCTCCCTATTTTCAAGAGAAGTCATCCTCAACTTTTGTTGTCCTGAAAATAGTGGAAACAAAATACAGGGTGGATGTATATGCCAAATATTATGATAACTTATTGAAGGTTGTTCATTGTGCTCTTTATAATTATTTCTTTTCTCATGAGCAAAATAGGTTCTCCATTTTTCTGGAACTGCAGTTAGCTTTGAAGATGGAAGCACAAAGATTTCTTTTAAACAACTTATTTGATTAATGTTATCATGTTTAATCTTAGCAAAGTCAAATCTATCAATAGATGATAATGGAACATATTTGAGATTCCAATAATTCTTGATGCACAACTCATATAAAGGTTTAGAAATATACCTTTCATACTCAATGTTACATATAGATGGAGAATTCTCAAGTGAATTAGAACACGTTTGCATACAATTTCTTTCTTTCAATAAAAAATATGAACAAGGGAATAACATAGATTTTTCTAAACAACAAGCACTAAACAATCTATTTATCTCAAATAAAGGGAGGTATGGTTCACAAGATGTATTAGTCATTTTAATAAACTTTATTTCAGCAAGCTTGTCACATGTTATGCAAAGGGCACAAACATAAAATTTATTTGCAGCATGATGTCCGATGAAGTTAAAAGTAAACTTGCAGCTATATGCACTATTGAAAGATTTCATAGATGATATGTCAAGAACACTTTGAAGCATTTTATCAATCTTATAAAATTCAATAAGGTTGACATAGAACACACATTCAGCAGCGGATATCCTTGTAAAAAATTCAGCATGAGTAATCAATTTCACATGGTCCACGCTATTGGTATCTAAAGTATCATATATATTATACAGGACATAGCAATGATCATGCAAGATTGAACGATGGTTATGAACTTTCAAAATTTCAGCATTTGATTGAACATGTGAATATATCAAATTAGGACAAAGACATTGTAATTCTAGATCTAAATTTTTTCCATTACCTTTTAGATTTGATGATGGTGTAAGTATATTAGAATGTACCTCTGAATTCTTACCTTTATCATTGTCATGATTCAATCTTGGAACAACAATGATTTGGTTATCAACATTGATTATCTTTTCACTTTTCTCATCAAGTATGGTGGTGTTATGAGAATCAATCTCTTCCTCACATTCCTTGTCGACCTGCACAGTTTGAGAGACAACACTAGAAGTACAAAATAGTGGGTTAGCGTTTAAATCATCCTCACATGTCTTGCAATCAAGCTCTCTCTTTTTTTGTGGTGTATCCCTCACACTCATAATGCTGATGCTCTCATCTATACATTGCGTAGAGTTACACAACTCACTTTTATTTTCACTCTCACTCAATTTGGCTATGTGGCTCTCATTCTCATGTGGGTTTTGATGCACAGAAAATTTCTGGACAGGTTTGGAGCATATAACTTCACCACTGCTAGCACTAGAACAAGACTCAAAATATCTCCGATCTACCGCACTTGTTTTGGTGTATTGCGATGGTGCTTCTTGAATATCAATTTCAAGATTTGCAAGGTGCACAACTTCAGCTAGTTCCTTCAACTTTGAACTCAAAAGATCAGCCCCCGATAGAGAAAGATGTTCTCTAATTTTACAACTTGATTTATCATCTTCCACAACTTGCATATTGGCTTCTTGTAGCTCACCCTCTTTGGCATGTGCAGCAGGATTTTCTTCTTGATCTTGCTCATAACTGTGAGGACTGCATACCTCATCATTTCTCTTATGGACTTGAGGCACAAAAGTATCTTCTTGCTGCTCAATAGAGTGATTCTTGGGGTTGCATTGTTGATGCCCACTCCTTCTAGCACTAGATTCAACTGAAGAAAAATTAGGGACAAGTCTTCTTGTCATGCATTGAGTTGGTGCTTGCTTCTGTCCAATAATAGAAGATACTTTGGGCTGCAACTTAGCACATCTATCTTGACACAAATTAGAGCTTTGTGTGATCTTGCCTTGCTGCACCTTCATCATTTTCTTCTCCACTCTAAGTGCATAACTTAGAAGTTCTTGCATACTTCTAAAATACTTTCCATCAATTGCAGTAGCAATTCTTGCATTGAGACCAATCTTGAAGTATCTGATTACTTCAATATCATCAACAACATTTGCTCGATGCAAGGATGAATATAGCTTGTAATAATATGCTTGGACAGATTTACTACCTTGTTTCACATTCTCTAAATGGCGACACAAAATCAGCTCATATTTTCTTGGAATAAACTCCTTTCTCATGGCCTTCTTCAAATCTTCCCAATTCTTGATGAGACGCTTATGTGGGTATTGTTTCCACCAATCAATCAAGAGCATAATCTTCAAATTCAAGTACAGCTCGTATTATTTGCTTAGCTTTTGAAAAATCTTAGACTTCAAGTTCAATCTCCATTTGCTCTTGCCAATCAAAAAACTCTTTGGGATCAGTACTTCCATAGAATGGAAGATGGATGTATCTTCGACCTGTCATGGTTAATGCATATACAAAACAACAAGCTTATATGTGGTATAGGATAATATGTGGAACTCACACAATCTCACCTCTCTTACCAACCAAAGCTCTTATGATTTCCTGCAAATTACAGAGGCCAATGCGAGGTGGAAACCGAAAGTGATGGTTGGGAGAATACAAGACCAGCGTTCCTATGACGGTGGGTTATTTATGGAGCTTGGTGGGGATATAATTAACAAGGAATGAAGCACATTCAAAAGAAAATTTCACATCCTAGACTTGGATTTGCTCATTATCAAATGTTGCAAAATCCAAGTATGGGGGAGTGGATTTCTCTAAAGAGCCTCATGACATGCTTCTTTCTTAATTTTGTTTGGTTGTCTCTACGTTGTTTTCTCTTTATACCTTGCTCATCTTGCTAAGTCACAAAAATTTAAAAAAATTAAAAAAAAATGCAAATGCTCATCTGGTTCACCATCCATGCTCTTGTCTCTTCTTAAGTGAATCTCTTGATGTCTTCATGCTTTCTGGTTCTGTTATGAGTATGCATTGGTATGGGAGTAGTGCGCATACTCCTATAAGCTCTTTAAATTAAGCATGGTGCTTAGGTTAAATAGCCTTCCTTAATCAAATTAGACATGGTGTCAAGTCTGATTAATGAACCTAAAGTAAACTTGTATGGAATTTGGTTGTGCTCTTGGACTAACCAATGCATGATAACTTTAAAATTTTGGTGGTTAAGTCATGAGATCTTTCATAGAGACAAATCAAGGGTTGAGGTAGTAATGAAATAATCTTGCACATCTTTGCCTCAACCTTGCTTAACTTTTAAAGAATTGGTGAATAGTGAGGGAGCATCTCTTTCTATGCTAAAATGTTAAAGTCAACTTTCCTATAGCATAGAAGATGTCCTCTGTTTCTATGACAATAATGCCCCTGCTTCGAATCATATGTGAATTCCTTCGGGTATGTGTTGTCCACTAATCCTTCGCAGGAGAGAAGCAATGAATGGAGGAAATGGTCTGAGTACGACGCGATGATTCACAGAAGAAAGACCATTCGTCATCATCAATGCCATGACACATGGAATCGTCATGCTTCAAGATTATGGCTACAACACCTTTAAAGGTAAATGATCAATGTCTTAAAGTTTTTCATGAACATGAATCACCTGAGCATGAAATTAACATGATATATTTTGTCCTTGATCCAATTAAGAACTAAAATCTACATGTTTTAATTTTTGTTCATTTTTCGTGTTTGACCCTAGAATTAGCATGTACCTAGACTTGTCACCTCCCACACGAAATCTTGGCCCATTTGGCCCCGAAAGGCGGTCGGCCGACCGCATGTTGAGGCTTCTCAGCCCGACGTTGCATGGCCTGCCTAACCTGACTTGTGGGACCTCCAATCTAGGCTCGGTCGAGCCAAACCTCACTAAAAGCGGTCGGCCGACCGTGGATTTGGTCCTTCAGCCAAGCTCGGTACTCCTGAGCGTTGGATCAACAGTTCTCTCCTATTTCCGGCACGATCCAAGTGAAAATAGAGGCGAAGGGCATTGGACTCTATCTTCTTTACCTCTCCCTCTCCTTCTTCCTCCTCTTACCTTGTTCTTCTTCACCACTAGTAGAAATTCCATCTTCTCTTGCTTCCCTTCTCATCTTCCTTGGCCTCACCATGGTTCCACCCAGAAGAAGAGCGATATGGAAAAGTTTCTACATGTTGTTGCCAAAGAAAGCTTTACCAACTTCGAAGAAAAGGATTTCTAAGGAGAGAATGGCGCATTTAGATCTTGAAGATAGCTTTAATGATCTTTGCATTATCACTAATTCAAAGCTCAAGCACTTATCCACAACCATTGAGAGAGAGGATCTCCTTGCCCCTCCTTCTCCTTAGCCATCCTCTAGAGCCACCGGCATAACCTGCCGCATGGCCCTGATAGAAGAAAGCATGAAGAGATGCTTGTCATCCCTAATGCTAAGGCCATAGGACCTTCTCTCTCCATCTTCTCCCTTGGATCACCTTAGCCCTTCATAGCAACAAGATATTTAAGGTTGATAGTCTATCACTCATACGCCTAAGCTATCAATGATAAAAGAAACTCTTGGTTCTGCTGGTATCTTACCCTAGCAGAACCCCTATATTTGATCTCTCTCTGTCATGTGTTGCAATATGCAGTGAAACAAGTATGGGGGGTATCGGTCGACACCCCAACATACCATTTCACCAGATCGACCATGGAATCATGATGTACATGGTCATGACACATCCCACGAAAAAATTGGAACTCATCGGCCACTTTTGTGCATCGGACGATGCACTTTGGAGGCCAAAATTCAGAACAGACAGAGTAAATCAACATTCAGAGGTAAGGAATTCTATTGCAGAGACCGAAGTGGCCAAATGGACTAGTAGGGCGGTTGGCCGACCGTGCCTATAGGTCCCGGGCCCACCAGCCAGCATCCACTCAACTTCAAACATCTATTGTGACTGGTTTGCCACATCTCTCCCTTTTTCCTTTATGTTTTTTCATTTGTTTACTCATTTTCTCTTTTAATAAAAATGAAATAAAAAATAATTTCTTCATGAAATTAATGGCTTAGTTCATTTTCCTTTTAATATTGAATAAAAACAAGAAGATCGCATCTGAAACTAAAATTTGAAAAGTAACATGATCTATGACGTTCTAAGGATAAAAGCATCATAGAGATGAACTCTTGCTTTTGCTTATGCTAGTGTGAAAATATCTTGATAGGGAACCATATTGACTAAGTTGTTGATTAATGTGATATAGTTCTCAGCTCATGATTCATACCCTATCTATTTAAGGTTCTTGGAGATTAACTTTTTGAAAACGTTATGTCACTACTCCTCTATAGTGAGAAAATTCCTACCACAGTCATACATGCTCGTACATGTTATAAGCTTTCTACATAAGCTGCTTGCTTTGTGTTGAGTTTGGTCAAGCTCTGTGACCCTTGTTGAGAGATTTATCATGCTTCCAAGATCAAGATCACATGCACGCCACATATACATGCTGCTTCTACACTGGAAGTACGCAAAAACATGCCTTACACTTCCACATAGTTCATACTCCATGCCTTATTAGAATAATCTCTCTCTAGTATAATGCTAGTATATGAGACATAGACTATGCAAAATATCAAGGGGCATAAAAAGTCTCAAGTTTAAGAAAATGATGAGCACATCAAAGCTCATTTAGAAAAAAAAGAGCATTCCAAAGCTCATAGAAAAATAAAATGATAGCTATGTCTCAAAATAATAAGTTAGGAAAGAGAGATCATATAAAGGAGTTTTTGATCATTTCTCATGTTTCCACACACTTGCACATCTTGATCTAAGAGTATGACATTTCTCTCCTTGAATCCGGAATTTGACTTTACAATACATGCAAGGTAAGTATGCTACATTGTTTATCCCTACCTAAGCTCCACATAAGCCTTTTAGAAGTAGGAAGATAAAAAGAAGGCAACCTCATGTTATGCCTTGGTAAGGATTCATACACCTTGAGCGATCTAGAGTGTTATATGAGGAGTAAGTTGACTTATGAGATTTCTTTTGAAAAAATTTTATCAAAAACTCCAAGTACTAAAATATGATTTGGGAAGATGACTTTGCCTTGAAAAACTGTTCCATTTCTCAACTTCTCAAGGATATTTGTTAGCCAACACCACATATCCCATTGGTATGACAAAATGCCTTGAGTACATCTTTATGTTTGCTTTATACTTTGAACAGCATAGACTTGTTAGCTTTTATCCTTTACTCGAGGACGAGCAATGAGGTAAGTATGGGGGATCTTGTTGACGGTAATTATGAGCTATTTTATCACCATCAAAATACCGTCAACATCCTCATATTCGAAGGAAAAGAAGCATAGCCTAAACTTATTTTACCCAATAACTTGGTTCCACATGTACATGTCCTCTATTTGAATGTAGGCACAAAACGTCATAATTCGGGGCTCAACATGACATATTTCCAAGTATGGCAAATGTGCAAAGCCAATACACCATCATGATGGACATTACCTCTAGAAGCCACCTGCAAAAGATGAGCTTGTTTGGCCACAAAAGACGGTCGGCCGACCGTACTTTGGGCCCAATCTTAGATAGCAGAATCCACACCTATCAAGGAGGTCCCACGCCAAAGGGGAGGCCCATGGCTCTCTATAGGGGGTCGGCCGACCACCCTATGGGGCCACCAAGGCCTCCCATGTGTCCATGATCCAAGCACATGCTCTAGAGTGAAGATCCACCCTTGGATCTCCTCTGTGCTTCTTCTTGACGGCTCTAGATCAAAGCACGAGGATACATGGGCCCACAAACTATCTTGAAACAATACCAAACTTCACCAAGGTACCAATGACATATGGGCCATGCTCCACACGAAAGATGGCCAATACTTGTGGTCGGCCGACCGTGGGTATGGGCCCACAGGCCACCCACCTGCCCCTTGTGCTATGGGGACACCTCCTGGGGGAAAGTGGCAGGGCCCACCTGCCATTGGGTGGTCGGCCGACCGTGGCCAGGTGCCCAAAAGGTGCACCGACCTCCCCACCGACTTCCTGTATGCCTCCATGCATCCAATTGATCTCCACCGTTGATCTAAGACGGTTTCAAGGACGGTTTGATCCTACGGTGGTTGATGGAGGTGGCGCGGATCGCTGACATGGCACCGGAGTAGCCCTACTCCACCTCTAGCTATAAATAGCCCCCTAGGCCTTCACTCTCATGCATGCCTCATTGGAGAAACTACTTAGCTTAGCATAGCTCTGTTGTAGTACTATGCTAGTTGGAAGAGGGTGAGGAGAACCTGGAGGAGAGCCAGGCCTGTCTGGCGTCTTCTCCGAGTTGTTCCTCAGCGGATGTGATCCTCTTATAAGTTCAGCACTTGTAAGTGATACATCCGAGTTCTTTATAGTATTTTATATTCTACTTCTGGCATAGCTATTATACATCTTTTCACGCTTGTTCATCGCTTTACTTTAAGTAGAGTGCTTTAGTCCTTAGCTGGGGTTAAAGTAGTAAGAATAGTGTAGACGTGGTGTCTAGACTAGATCTTACCTTTGTAAACCGCTTATCGCACGGATTGTTTGTGGGTGCTAGTAGAAGGTGACAACTCTATCTAGTCTCTGTATTCCACCACGTGTGTAAGATAAGTTCTTAAAAGGTAGGGCCTCAATACAACATGATGGCGTGGTCCAGTTAGAGTTTTGCCCTCTTTCTGATCTATCCCATTGCCTCCTGCAAGAGAAGGGCCGATAAGGCCAATATAACCAGTTATACCTTGTTAGATATCTTTGCTATATCGAACCTCTCAACCCAGTTATCATAATCTCCCTTGATCCATCATAGGACATATCTATAATCCTAGTTAGATCACTTATTGTTCCCTGAAGAAAATACGATACCTGGAATACTCCCGGTGAAGTACTATAGCGGTATAATTTGTGCGCTTGCGGATTTATCCAATAGTTATAAGAAATACCAACAACGAGCAAGCAATCAAGCACCAAGACCGAGAAGAAATCAAAGAAAGGAACAGGAGAAGTGCTGGCGGACGAAAAGTTTCGTCGAAACAGAAGAATGGAAACCGCCGCCGCTAGACCTGTCTTTTATACTAAGCGACGCGCCGCTTTGACTTCCAGGGTTTTTGGGAAGGCGCAACAATCAAATGAGGAGCCGCCACACCCACCTTCTGCGTCGTGACTTAGGCCGCTAACTGCGCAGTTAATTCGGCCCATTTCTTCCCTTTTCGTTATCCCTAAATATTTACTTCCTAGTTATCTTTCAATTTGCGAATAATAACTTCTACAGTGTCACCAACGCTATAGTCCCGGGGACTGGACGCATAACCTTGCTATAATCTATTTCGTGCAGTTACAGTAACATGTCTACAGTAGTATGGTGGGCAGGATCGACAGAGCTTGCAATTTAACCACACTTGGGGACTCCGTCGACAGCAACCATGACTTGGTTGCCTGGTTGCATTCCCAACCAGGCTTGAGGACTTCGTCCAAAGTCATACCAAGTAAGGCTCGGGGACTGCGGCCACGGCACTGAAGGACAAACACCCGAGGACTGACGCCCGAGGACTGCGAATCAAGCAACATGACCCCGATGCAAGAAACTCCTAAGCTCCTTACATCAGGCTCATGGACTACGAGTATTCGCAGTCGTTTCTCATTAAACTCATATTTCAGTATTTCAATTTCCAGATATATGATCCTGATACAACAAGCTTCTAGTTTCTTATATCAGGCTCGGGGACTACAGGTATTCGCAGCCATTTTACCAAACTTATGCTTCAATTTACATACCTTATGTATCTTTTTTATAAAGCATGGCACCACGTGCATACTTCACCTGCTACCATGCTCGGGGACTAAGTGGGTACACTTCACCTCGCGGTGAATGTACTGGTTTTCTTCTCGACAATGGTCTGCTATTTTTTGTGTTGTTTTTTGCAGAGCCTAAGTGGTTACACTTCACCAGGGTAGGACTTTTCAAAAAAAATTCTTCTTCAGCACGTCGCATCCTCCCGACAAGCAGCCGCAGCACTCGACTAGGCGACCAGTTCGCCCATCACACTATGATACTCACGACCAGCCCGACTTGGTCGGGAGGCTTCTCCGATCAGCACCACTACCAGGGAGCCTGGTCGGGGCTTCACAACGACCATGGTGCATGATGGTGACCAGCTAAATACCTCCAAGGATGATGTTGCGGTCTCGCCGGAAGAATATAACATGATCGGGGACTTGTTGGGGATATTACCTCGGCATATCCCCAGGGACCTTACGGGCCTACCGACCAGAAGACGGCCCAGCCCGCGAGGCCTTGCGGCACGCGACCAGCCCGTCGTGCTCGCCATGGACTCCGAAGAAGTCTTACTCACCAAGGAAGATCTTAGTTGATAGACTCGGATCTCTTGCCTTAAGGGACCGATCGTAATCTATTAGGATATGGAAATTGTAACCCTGCTCCCCGGCTATATAAGGCGAGTAGGGACCCCCTCCAAAATCTCTCTCTCTCTCTCTTAGATCATCTACGGATCTTGTAACCTAGTACTCAGATCAATCCAACCACCAGAACATGGGACGTAGGGTATTACGGCGATTTGCCGGCCCGAACCTGTCTAAATCGCCGTGTCTACGCTCTCTGTGTTACGCTTGATCGCCGTCGCCACACCTCCGCCTACAATCTACTACCGTAGGGTACCCCCTAGGTAGACTACGACGCATATTTCATCGACAGTCTAGGCACCACCGGCTACACAATATCTATCATTTACCCATAGTACTGATGGATAAATGCTATACGATCCTAAACATGAATATAGATCAGATCTAACTAAGCCAAGCATATAATCATAATAAACTAAGAACAATATAATTGAGAACATAATCGAATAGAGTAAAGTCATAAACAATATAATGAAGTAGGGCAAAGTCATATTCATAATATTGAAGAACAAATGATGAACAAGGAAGAACTAGAGAGAGAATTACCAAGAATCCTCTTGACAGATCCAGAAACCAATCGAAGATTGACTCCTCCTAGTTATAATCCTATATAGCTATGCTAAACTAGAGATGGTGCTAAGCATGGTGCTAAGGGTGATTCTAATTCCGCATTCCGATGGTATCATGCTTCAAAGGTCTACTCTTAAACCTTAGCATCATTTGGTAGCTATTTACTCTCCCACATTGTCTATCCATGCATATGTGCAACACTTGAACTAAACTCTAGAAGCACATATGTAGGGGGAGCTAATAGCTACCCAACCAAATTTGTGTGACTTGTCCAAATCTAAAAATCTTTGATTGAAATGCTTGGACAAGCAACTCAAGTTCAAAATGATTATATTTCATATCTTTATGGAAAGGTTGTCATCAATTAACAAAAAGGGAGAGATTGAGAGTCCCCATGTGTTTGGTTTTGAGTAATTGATGAAACCTACCTAAGTACTAACCTTGGTCTCTAAGTGTGAATCATGAGATAGGTTGGTATATACCATGTGATAGAGCAAGATGGATCAAGGTGGTGATTGCAAAGGCTCTAGCATGGTGGTGCAAAAGAAAAATGGTGTGAAGGCAAAGGTGATATAGGAACCATTTTCGGTTTGGTGATCAAGACACCATAGAGGGTGTGATCACATTTAGGATAGATAGCCATAGTATCAAGGAGAGAGCTCGTGTGTTTGATTACGGTTATCATGTGCCACTAGGTTCATTGCATTGCATCTAAAATCAACTGAACTAGTGAGGTGAACCAACTAATTCCAAGAAAAATACGAACTAAAAGCTAACACTCGTGCACAAGTGGTGAGATCAATTAGTGTTAGTCCTTGGAAGCTTGGGAGAAGTTGGCGGCTGTTTTTGGCAGAAGAAAGAGCTCCGGACAGAGGTCCGGAGGCTAGGGCTTGTGCTGTCCGGACCATCGCGCGTGTGTCCGGAAGCCAACCCTAAGTCACTATGTCTAGCAACAGGAGTCCGGACGGTGGTTGGCGTCCGGAGTGCAGCTCCGAGCACCCATGTGGAGTGGTGGTGCTCTCTGTTGTGCTCGGGAAGTAGGTCCGAACGTGTGTTCCTGTCCGGACAGAGGACTCCAGACAATCGTCCAGAGGGAAGGAGCTTACTAGACCCTCTCTGCATAGGGTCCGGACACTGGGAACAGTGAGTATGGACACGGACGTAAGGCAGCGTCCGGAGGCATGTGGTGCGTAGAGGCAAGCGCAGGAAAGAAGTCTGTTTGAATAGGAGGCTGACCGGACACACAGCCATTAGTCCGGATGGCGCTTCGCACGCGTTCGGAGGCAGCACCCGGAGGTTCTAACAGAAAGCTTAGCTCTAAGTGGTGAAGGGTCCGGACGCAGCTGATGGTCCGGAGCCCCTGTGAAAACAGCGTCCGGAGGGGACGCAGAGACTCAGAAATGGGGGCTAAACGGCTAGTTGTTGAGTGAGGGCTATATAAGTAATATGGCCGGCCCTTGGGGCACTCTCTTGCACTCCCACATCACTCATACAGTTGTGCTTGCTTGAGATAGCCTCCACCACTCATCCTCTTGATACACTTGACATTTTCATGAGAGATTGAGTGAACCAAGTGCATTGCTCTATTGATTGCATACTAGTGGCATTTGGTGATCGTCGTCATCGCGGGAGCTCTTGTTATTCTTGGAGATTGCCATCTCCTAGACGGCTTGGTGCGACGAGGATCGTTGAGCGGAGGAAGGTGTTTGTCTCCGGCTCCGATCGGTGGATTGTGAGGGGTTCTTAAACCTTCCCTGCGGGAGTTCGCTAAAGGTATCTATAGTGGATTGCGCATAGCTTGTGGATCCCCATTTTGTGTTGGTTGTGCGACACCCGGTGACGGGTTTGGCCTGTGATGTCAATTAGCGCATGAACCTCCAAGTGGGTGTATCGCTACAATGAGGATTCATATTGTGATTGATTGGGTGATTCGTTATCCTTTGGTCTTCTCTCCGCGGCGGTATAATCACTCCTACTCTAGCTCTTGCACTACTTTCCTTACTTTCTTGCAAGTAGAGTAGCTCAGCTCTTGTAGCTTGTGTAGCCTTGTTTAGAGCTCTCTAGGTTGCTAGCTAGTTTGTGTGCTCTAGTTGATATCTTGCTAGTAACTAGAATTGGTAGGTGGCTTGCCTAACCGTATAGCTAGAGCAAACTTGCTTAAGTCGTGTTTTATTCTAACAAGTTTGCTTAAGTGTTGTTGTAGAAATTTAATAGGCTATTCACTCCCCTCTAGCCATTCCTAGACCTTTCAACGTGCACGCCGGGCTTTGCAGAAAGGAAAGATTGAAGCCCAAGTTATCTTTTATTTTCTTACTTTCAGAATGGTCGGTTAGGGTATATTCTATGGTTTATAAATATCATAAGTCGAGATATTATGAAGCCATCCAATCAAATCAAACACAAACCCTTCGACCACCGGCCAAAACCCTAGGAGTAGGAGTAGAGTAGATTTTGATGAACCTTCGACGAATAGGGCTGCATCGAGTAGATCGACCTCCGGTGTGCTTGTAAGTATAGCCTCGGTTCATGCATGTCTCGTTTGTATGACTGTATTGTGTAACTCGTACAAGCTCGATCTGAGCTAGTTATCAGTTTGAATCTATGTTCATAGGGCTGCATTGCTTCAATCTCACATGAGTCATTGTTTCAAGCTAGTTATCGGCTCTATTAAATTGGCGATCTAATAAATTCATTATGTTACTGATATTGTTTATTATGCATTGTTTATTTATTGTAACAATATTTTGCCCAATCTCAATCAGCAGATTGGCCTAAGCTTCAATTCCATCTGGATCTATTGTTTTATGTGCTTTCATTCTTATACACGTCAAAGCTATAGATCTAAGATCCTATCGTCTAATCTGTTGATCGTGATTGTTATATGTTGTGGGTTCGAGACATTTATTTGGTTATCAGATTGATATGAGAGTAGATGGATTTGGCTCAACACACTTGGTACGTCTACATCTACCGGACCCCACTACTAAGTTTGTAGGGTTACGTCTGCCTAATCTCAGATCCGTTTGTGACTGAGCATATGGATCTTGTTCATGCTTCATGGACCCCATATCGACTGAAATAGCCGATCTAGTTGTGCTTTATTCATACGATACATGTGCTTTTACTGTATGTTATGACATGATTAGATCTGTTAAGTATATTGGACGTGGCTTAGTTTGTTTACTTTTATGGCTGCATGGAAACACCCCAATTCTAGTAAGTAAGCTATGTTATCGGGTTAGTTGTCATCATGGCTGCATGGGAACACACCTCTATTGATGATTAATCTTTATCTGATATGTTTAGTAGATCGGATAGTTTCGGTCAGTAGATGTTGCATGTATTGCATGCTTTATTCATACGATACATGTGCTTTTACTATACGTCTGTCGATGGGATATCCTATAGGGTACCCATAGACCGGCTTACCAGAGCTTTGGGGCCTCAATCACTCGGCCCACCGAAGGAAGGCAAGCAAGCAAAACCGAATATTGTTCAGTAACAACGATAAGACCGAAGCGTAGCTTAGGACTCTGAGTTTGTAACCGAGTAAGATTAGAGCAATCCTCAGCCAGACCCTGGACTATAAAGGGCTGGTGAGGGTACCACCCAAAAACATCTGAACATACTACGTAACACCCGATACGTAGAGCGACACACAACACCTTGTATTACGAGATCAGAGCAATAACAAGCGACCCAACTGGACGTAGGGTTATTACTCAACTGTATCGAGGGCCTGAACCAGTATAAACCGTGTGTCCCTACGTGTCCAACCATCAAGGTTTCACTATTCACCAAGGCACGAACTACTGTCTCGGGTAACCCCGTGGCAGGCTATCGGTGGTAAAACATCGATAGCTGGCGCGCCAGGTAGGGGCTTTCGGCGAATTTTTTTCTCGAAAGCTTGGTGGACCACGACCTCAGGACGATGGAATCCGCGAAATCAACGTTCTTCTTCGGATCATGGATCTGCGAGATCGAAAACGACGGAAAGCTTTGAAGCCGACTCCGAGAAGAAGAAGGAATCAACAAAAAGATTGAGCAAGATCTGCAAGAACTGGATCAAAGAATTAAAAAATCTCACAATTTTAAAACCAACTGGATCGACAGAAGAGGATGGATACGAAACCGACTCAGAGAAGGAGACTTAAGCACAAATCAAAATACCGACTCCGAGACTAACACGGAAAGACTAAGCACAAATCAAGTCGGAATACACAACCGAGCCTTAAGCAGGAACAACTCGGAGACAATCAAGTACTCGGTCCCATACGGACTGCATAATTCCGCATCCATGTACGGGAAACTTCTTCGAAAGAGGATGACAAGAAGCATAACTCTGAAAGGCGCTCAAGAGGGAATGATTATGTCAACAACTCCAGAAGGATATATCGTGCACTGGCCAAACCAATCCTCAAAAATTCAAGGCCAGGATGCAGAACTATCATTCCAAATAGGAAAAGAACTTGGACTCTACCAAGGATCATCATGCGAGATAAGAAGGAGAAGCCAATAAACAAAAAAGAACTTGGAGAGCACATGCGATATACATGGCGGAGTTAGAACCTTACCTAGAACCACCACAAATACTCGATTTAAAATCATCAGATGAATCAGAAGGGAATATCTTAGACGATGAGGAAGGCGACAACAATGAGACCAATGATCACAAGGCTGCAAGGTTGAAAAAGAATAAGGCTAGAGTAGGAAGAAGAAATCGAGCCGCTCAGAGAAAACAAATCTTTATATTAAATAAAACACCTATTTAAATTCTTTCCCGTATTCCTGCTCATATGTTTAAACTAGTATCGTGCTCGTGCGTTGCTACGGGATAACAAAACATTTGTATTAAAAAGATATAGATCGCACGATATGTTAATAATGTTTTCCATTAGACTAGGCATCATTGATTTGAGTAAATGTAAACGTGTTACATGTCAATTCTTGACATTAGAATCAAACATGTACAAATGATTTTCCAGAAGGCATGTAGTGTGTATACATCATCTCCATGTAGAGCCCGATAAAATACATTAAAATACCTAGAAATGGTAACAAATATAGCGTTACTAAATTAATATTTATTATACAATACAAATGGAATAAAAAATGCATTGTATTAGTAAAATGTTATATTATCTCGTCTATGGCGTTAGAACCTCCTTAAATACAATATTCTTCGTGAAAGTTCCTTGCATCATCTGAGTCTTCTTATCCTTAACTTTTTTATTTGATGTATTTTTTTTGCATTCTTTTGAGTCTTTTTCGTTGCCTTCTTGTTCGCCTCCTCCTCCACTGTCTCCACATCACGAGGTAGGGCAAGGACCTTGATATTCGTTCTTGCCGTGGCTCTAGACATCGCAACATACAATTGTCCATGAGAGAACACCGGCGCGGGCAGGTACACACCGACGTTCGGGATAGTCTGGCCCTATGACTTGTTGACCGTCATGGCAAAGCTCAACCTGATAGGAAACTGCTTCCTCTTAAATTGGAATGGAAACATCTCATCATCCGACGTGCATAGCAGTATTCGAGGAAGGAATACCTGCTTTCAGCATGCTGCCCCACCACAATTTCCGCGTCAAATGTATTTCTTCGGAACCCCCGCACCACCAGCATTGTACCATTGCATAGCCCGTTTGCAAGATCAATATTTCTAAGCAATATGACAGGACACCCGAGCTTAAGTTCCATTGGGGGTCATACTGGTAAGGAACTCCGATGGATAGTGGCTATGTGGATACACTGTCTATAATATATAATATATAATATATATATATATATAAATTTCTTTTTACTCCTGAGTACTCCACCCTAATAGCCTACGCCCAGCCAGTCCCGCGCGTTAACAGGCCGACGACGTCGTTCCATCCTCCGTCTGAGCGGCCAGTTGGCGGGGCTAACGGGTTTTAAAGTTTGACCCATTTGTAGCTGGCGTGGGTATGGGTATATCCGTGTAGCGGATCAGGCAAGCAGACGGTTTCCGTATATACGCATAGGGTGGGCGGCAACGTTCTCATTTACGAGCACGGCGCAACCTCAACCTGGAACCCGGCGAGGCGCAAGATCGAGGAGAAGCGGCGAGCTCCCCCGCTGACATCGCCGGAAGGGCACTCCGGCGGCGCGGCCATCCCACGGCAACCCATAGCGGCGGTGCGGTCCTCCCCGGCCTGCTTTTGGCACCCCGGCCCATCCATGCGGTACTCATCACTGACGGCGGCGGCGACGACGACCCGACCCGCACGAAGCCCCACGACGGTGCCGCCCAACTGCGTGGAGGGTTCTTGTTGATCTAACAATTAGTAGCATTGGGACGATGTCGATTTTGTGATCTCGTTTCCTCACCAGACAATTAGCTGCTGATGTACACGAGGCTGCTGGCCAGGCGTCTCTTCTCCGGTGGCGGCGACCCACCTGCATGATGAGTATTACTTGCGAACATAAACATGATAGTACTACTCTAGTTTACATAGTTTACGTACATAGTTTCCTTTAACGTGTATGTTCTGATAATATAGCTTATACTTTGATAAAAAGGTATGTATACATACGTACCCTGATGAGTATATAAAGATACTTTCAACTACAAGTATGCATGTATACATACTCTGGTGAGTATACAAAGATACTTCCAAACTACAAGTATGCCTGTATAGCTACCATGCTAAATATAACTATAAAATTAAATATACATATACTTTATATATACATATACTCTGTATCTGAGCATACCGACCAACGACATGACGCATTCTTTGGTATGTATATATACATACTTTAAAAGGTTATACGTATGTTGACATACTTCAATTTTTTTAAACCAACCAGTGGCCGAACTTCACGCAACCGATTTAAATAACCATTGGCCGAACTTCACGTAGCCGATCCAAATAATCATTAACGGGCCGTCTGATATGCGTTGATCCGATATCCTGCTCCGACGTTACTCTCACGTTAGTTATATAGAGGGAGTAGATACACGTGTATAGAAAACTCACCATATATATATATATATAGAGAGAGAGATAGGAGATAAAACACCTATTTAAATTCTTTCCTGCATTTCATTTCCTATATTGTGGTTTTTACTCATCTCTTTTCTGTACTTTTTTCTCTTTACTCTGTTTTTGTTCCTTCATTCCAAACATGCCCAGAGTTTATACTTTAAGTTACTTGCCATTTATTTGAGCTTCAAATCGGCAACACAGTATTTCATCATATAATCCGTACAAAGGAATATGAACTTTACCTCCAAACATACATCCCTTACAGTGACAACTATCAAAATTCATTAAATAGTTCCAACTTTTGACTTGCTTTTTCCTTTTCAGAAAACATTGCCTGTTGAACACAACTACTATAGCAAAGACTAAAATTTGATCAGTCGCAACCTGCAGATGCAAATAAAGTACACTGAAAATTACATGACATTTGACAACCGTACCATTGCACTCCAATATACCTAAAATGTGCAACGTTGGAACTGAACGGTGAAAACATCTCAAAATCACTAGTAGCATGTTGAATTCAACTCGGATCTGTTTAACCAAGGTCTCCAAAGATCACAGATCAGCCCTCCCTGGGTACCTTGGAAATGGTATAACATCTCTGATATTCTCCATTCCGGTTGCAAAAAGAATCATCCTTTCGAAACCCAACCCAAAGCCACTGTGCTTTACAGATCCAAAGCGGCGGAGGTCCAAGTACCATTCATAGGGTTCCAAAGGCAAGCCAGCATCAAGTATCCTGTCAAGTAAATTTGTCGTGTTATCCACTTGCTAGGTAGATGAAAACTAGTAGAATGGTAAAGATACATATGCTGGAAAATGTGGTGTTTCTAAGCAGGCTGTCAGGTACACAGGTTCCACCCAGTTTGTACTTTCTATGGATTGATAGTAACGCCATGCTAAAAAAAGGAAATATAGCCTTTCAGAAAACAAATGATGTTATCAACCATCCATGAGTAATATAATGGTTTCATCTTCAATCTCTGATTTGCCTCGTTTTCAAGCATACATCGAGCACAAGACACATCAACTTTGAACCAAAGCCTAGACAAAACACCTAGCGTCTAGACTGCTAGGCAGAACTAGGTTCCACCTTTTTTATTCAGCAGAGATCAGGCCTTCCAAAATGTGGTAGTGGTACCAGAAATAAAAAGTGATTCATGGGCATCACTACTCTTGAGCTGCAGTGGTAGGCATCACGCTACTAGGTGCAGCAGTACAAGTGAAACAAATAAACCGTACAGCAATGGTGAAACAAATATGCATGTCCTTCACTTCTACTTGAGCAAGGGCAGAAGTGAAGGACATGCATATTTTCTCATTTGTTTAGTCAATGGGCATCAGTGCCTGTAAGTTCATTGCTTCCAATAATTTTGGTTTGGGCATCGGTAGTTGCAGTGTATAGAGCGATGCTTAAATGCCCCCTTTCTATTTGAAGCACCACTTCAAGCCAACACTGCAGAGGGCCTCAGGTGAGCAATAAAACAATGTCGTATACAAAAGTAGTTTGGAATGTTCCGCTTCCGCATCACATATAAACTGTGTTCCCTATGCTATCTTTGGTAGTCAACTCAGACAGAGTAACAAATGATTACTTCAAGAGTATAATGAGTAGCAATACAATGTGTTTCCACAAGTTTAAGTTTAATACTGTCAATCAAGACAACACACACAAAAAAAAATGTCTTATAACCTTTAAGTTGAGCATAGCACAATACCTCTGTTTCAGAACATCTAGCCGTTCCTCCCTTTGGCTTCCACCAATCAATTCGCCGACCTTGAAATAAAACATTCCAGCACAAAAATGAATATGAATATGAATATGAATATGAATATGAATATGAATATAAATATAAAAAAGGTAAAACCAGCAATTACATAAATGGATATCCCACTGGCTCAAAAATGCCAAAATTGTTTGCTCCCCACTCGTGAAGTACACATGTGCACTGGTGCCAGCAACAGGTTTGATGTATAAGAAGTTTATCTATACCTTAGGCACAAGAACATCCATTGCAGCCACTGTCTTGTCATCACCATTGAGCCTCATATAAAACGCCTTTATTCCTTTCGGATAGTTATAGACAATCACTGGCTTCTTAAATATATCCTCTGTTAAATACCTTCAACATTTCATGACAACAACTGAGATTCTAAATAAGGCTGAATCAAGTAAAAAGAACACAGTTAGGAAAACAAATTCCAAAGTGGATACCTTTCATGCTCAGAGGCTAAATCAATTCCCCATTCAACTTTGTTATCAAACTTCTTGTCCTTAACATTTTTCAAGAGCTCCACAGCCTTTGTATACGAAATTCGCACAAAAGGAGTCGAGGAAACAAGCTCCAAACGTTCAATTGCATTCTTATCATAATTTTTCACCATAAACTCCATATCTTCCCGGCAATGATCAAGCAGCCATTTGCAAAGGTACTGTACATATTTTTCTGCACAGTTCATGTCATCCTGCAGAACAGTTAAACACAATATCACTGCAAAAACTGTTTGTACTAAATTTCATAGAGATGTATATTTTGTACCACAAGTAAAGTTATTTCAGATGCAATTGGAGATAAATTCAATTCAGCTTAGTTACCTGCAAGTTTGCAAATGCAATTTCCGGTTCAACCATCCAAAACTCTGCCAAATGCCGTGATGTATGTGAGTTCTCTGCCCGGAATGTTGGTCCAAAGGTATAAACGCTACTAAGAGCACATGCATATGTCTCAACCTGAAGCTGTCCAGACACTGTCAAAAAAGCTTGACGCTTGAAGAAATCATTTTCAAAAGCTATCGAACCATCATCCCTGCATGGAATCCCAGGCTTTAACTTAGACCTCTCCTCCAGTTTTGAAACAATTTCCTTTGCCCTATTAAGTTCATCAACAGCAGCTGATATCTCTTGTTTGATGGCTTTCGCAGCTTTAAGCTGTGCGACCGCGTCACCTCTTTCCTTGACAAGAACTTTAGCTGCCTCAATTTCAGAATCAGAAGGTGCAGGATTCTCTCTCAATTCCTTCTCAGATTTTTCAGCCTGGCTAAACAAAGTTGTCACTTGGAACATCTCACCAGCACCTTCACAGTCACTCGTAGTTATTATTGGTGTATGTACATAGAGAAATCCATTCTCATCGAAGAACATGTGTGTCCCACAGGCTAACTGGTGTCTAATCCTAGCAACCGCTCCAATCTGCAAAAATAGTTTTGTGTTAGGAACAAAAAAAAAATCTGGCACACCTACGGTATAGGAAGTGCAAGATTTGAAAGAATGGATCAACACATAACACAGATTCAAATGCCAGAACTCACATAGCACATCAAAGTATTACTGAGAAATGGCAAGAAGAAAGAAGTACCATGGTGCCAATACATCCTTACATCCAAGAGCAACTTTTTTAATCAAATAAATGAATAAAGAGAATAAATAAGTGATAAAGTTTAACATTGCACATGTCTGTAACATTTAAGATTCATAATTTAAAAATAAATGCAGATTTGGAGATCTCATAACCGTCATCTGATATAACAGGGAGGCAGATGAACCATTTGTGGTAAATACGTGAAAGGAAGGGCTTTACAGACATACGTATACAAATATAAATGTATATAACTCTCAGAAGTTGGGTTGTATATTTAAGCCACAAGAGTTAGTATTTTTCGGCAATTGATCGATAGAAGTAACAAATCCAGCACTAATTTTGCTGAGCCATTCTAGAATTGCAAGATCTGGGCATCTACGAGAAATAGTGCATATAAATAAGGCTAAATAGATCAAGACCGAAGAAGGGAAAAAAATGAAAGGAACGCACCGTGTTGGTGCGCGAACGAAGATGAACGACGTCCCTGAGTTTCTCGAGCGTAAGTTTGACCTTGCCCTTGGGCAGCGGGTAGATGGCGGCATCGACCTCGCCGACCTCAAGCACACGGCTGACCTTGAGCTCGACGTTCTGCTTGGTCCCCTCGGGTGGCTCCTTGATCTGGCCCTCGACGAGCACGGAGGTGCCGGTGGCGGTGAGGCGCGCGAGCGGGTGCACGGCGGCGTCGACGATGACCTGAAGTGTGGCGGCGCAGGATCCGTCGCTGAGCTCCAGGAAGGCGAAGGAGCCCTTCCCCTGCTCCCGGCCTGTTCGGACCCACCCCCCGACCACGACGCTGTCCCCGGCACGCGCGGCGCCTGCGGCCAGGACATCGCGGATGCGGGTACGCGCAGTGGCAGGCTCAAGGTCGTCGCAAAGGGAAGCCGCGGCCATCGCCGCCGCCGCTGCGTCGGCAGCCATGGGACCGGGAGGAGGTGGGGGCGCTCTGGGTTGTGGCGGCGGCGGCGCCAGGTGCCGAGCGGAACTAACTGGAGGGGTGAGATGGGGTTTGGCTTGGCTGCGAGTACTTGTTTGTGGCCGCGTGGGCCTGAGTGGTTTTGGTATCGTGGGCGCAAAGTTTTCGTGAATGTTTTCTGTCTTCGCAAGAATCTTGAGCGCCAAGGTAACCGATGCATGCCACTTCTATGAAATTGGACTTGTCTAGCAGGGATCATGGAATAGAACCATATTCTTGTTTTTTTTGTTTTTTTTTATTATTAGGTAACATATTCGTGCGTTATTACAGGATAATTGATTTTTTTACACTAAAATACATACTTATCATATAATAAGATAACAATACTTTAAAATTAATACAATATTAAAGTGACATTTAATAAAAAAAAGTAAAGTTTATGAAATTAACTGTCAGAGACAGCGTGACGCTGCGAATTCTCCTATATACATATTTTTATGATACGACTAAGATGATTTTTTATATCGATAGGAAGATCTCCAATATCTACTTCTTGCGTGCGCCAACAAATCCACGAATAAACTCCACCTCATCTTCATATCATCGTGTGCATGACGATGACAAGCGAATTAGTCACAACTTATGCAATTAGCTTATTATTATCTCATATTTAGTTCTTCAATTGATATCTAAATATTTGATGTGAGAGATTAAAGTTTAGTCCTAGAATCCAAACACTCCCTAACTCTCTACTTTAGGATCTGGCTGCTACCACTTGCGCCACCATGCCTATGTAACGGCGGAACGTCTAAGATGGTCTCTATTGTCTACCCTTTGAAAATATCAGAACTTGGGTTGTCATCTGTGCATTTTTTTAAGTTTGGGACGCTTTGCACTGGTCCAAGACGGTGTCCATGAGTCGAATCCTTTTATGCGATTATGATGACTAATTAAGCTTAGCAATCAGACGAACTTGATGAGGTTCAAAAAAATTTAATATGTAATGGACATAAATAAACCTACATGCAGTCAATTGTATGTCGTGATGAACACAACATTGCTTTCATGTCTATGCCATTGGGAGCACGAAGAAACCAAGGGGAATATACTAACGGCGGGAGTATTTGTGTAGGAAACTATAGAAGGTTCTCGCCATGTATAACCTGCACATCTTTTATTAAGGAAATTATTTCCTTGGCTCTAAAAACGCTGCTTAGATTTTTGCCATTTCTTTCTCGAACTTACTTATTTGGGCCTAAAACGAATTATTTCCTTTGGTTTCTGGACCCTTCCGTTAGTTGGATAGACTAACAGTGTTAAGTTGTACGCAAAATGACTGATTTATCATTGATGCTAAAAGCAATAGTTCAATAGTACAGGTCTTTTAGGCTGCCTATTATCAGTTATTTCCAAAAAAAATATTGATATTAGGTAGCCTGAAATACCGATACAATGTATATGTAGGTTGCTAAACTGTTGCTTTTAGCATCAAGGGTAAAAGGGTCATTTCACGTATAACATAACACCATTAGCCTATCAAATTAACCAATTGGCCAAGAAACTAAATAAAATTTGTTTTTAGGCCAAATACGCAAGTTTGAGAAAGAAAAGGCGACAAACTAAGCACCACTTTTACACATAAAAAATCAATTATCCTGTTGAAACTAACCAATTGCAAAATCTCATGTTGAATTCTATTGAATTACTCCATAAAAATCACACACTGCTCTTGGATTCATGATTATCAATGAAGATCTCTCACCATGTCGCTTGTAAAGGCAATCTAGAGACCACATCAAAAGACAAAAAACCACAACTTAGAGATTCTGTTGTCGATTTCTTTTGTTCTCAAACAAGCATATTTAGTCCAATCATCTATGACTATTAGGACCTATCATGTTCCTAACTTTTCAATTACAACTACTGTTCCAGCTCTGCTTATTAGTTGTGAAAAGTTCTAAAGGTCTACCCTTCAGAAAACTGCAAATATGATAGAAAATGCATATTTCAACTGATATCTAGATGTGTCCACTCTTAGTGACACAAATGTTTCTTAAGGTTCATCAACATGCTCTAATTTCTTGTGTGAAGCTGTAGATTCAGTTTTGCTATACTTCACTATGCAGAGCACTATGTTCCCTCCTCCCTCTCTCTCTCTTGTCTGAAACTTAAACTGCAGTATCCCTAACTAAAGATTTAGGTGCCTCTGCTGGATCAATTATTGTTAGTTGAAAGGCTCTCATTGATGAGGCCTGATCAATTGTGTCTCAAGTATAAAGTTCAATGATTTTCTTTTCTAAGAGGAAAAAGAACTACACAGATCAAGTAGCAAAGGAAAACTGAATAATGTATAACTCTTGGCCAGGAAAGGAATGTATAAGATGGCTAGATTCTTTGAAGAACAATAGTATTTTAAAAATTCACCATATTTTGAACATTTCTATGAGGCCAACAATCTCATCCTCGGATGAGTTTTCATTAATGCAAATAAAAGACATGAATTAAAGTCTCTGATATAGCTTGGAAATAAGTTGTTGAATGTTTCCTATACAACTGTCTACCCTACAAATAAAAGACTATGCATAAGCATAAGATTAGCGGTCAGTAGATTCTCAGGGGCACACTGATGCAACATTACAGCCATTACCTAGCCATACACTTGTTGGTGAGAATTTATATAGAGAATGAAAAGACAACAAGATAGATTGGCATTAGGCCAACTCCTTTTGATTCTTTTCAAACACATCTGAAAATTAACACCTGGGTTGTGGACATCAAATCAAAACAACAAAAAGAGCATGGATTCGACCATAAGTAGCATTTGCCATCCTTTTTTATGAAAAAACAAAGGTACTACAGAGTAACAGGACTGTCAGTCTTATCAACACCATCAATTTTTGTCACTTGTAGAACTCAACCAAGACACCCATTGAAGTGCTACATCTCTAGCTCACAACACAATTAAGAGTAAGTTCTTACCGGTCCACCTGTGGTTTTGGGCTCAACCATCAAACCCCGAGTTTTGAGGCCCAAACTCGAAAACTGTCCTCCGATGGTTTTGAGACCCAAACCATCAAACCGCTCGACACGTGCCACCTCGTCCTCGCCCGGCCAGGCGCCAAGTCCTCTTGAGCCTTCCCACTCGACTCGCTCGCCCGCCGTCTTGACTTGGTCAACATGGTCTTCCTCCATGTCTTCTCGCACTTGTCGATGCCAAGTGCCAGCCACCACGGCTAGTGCTCCGGCCCTCTAGTCCGTCGGTCTGAGCCTCACGTCCGCCCTTCACCGTTCTCAGTCCATCGGCACAACACGCCTCTACTCGACCTTTACCTTGCCATTGACTACCGTCTCCGAGCTTGACACCTGCACAACACAAGCCGATAGACAAGCAACTTTCTGCTTTCTCAGTGGATTAGTGAACTTGCTCAAACTGAAATACTTGAATGTTGAACAATCACTCATCACTAACTGAACAACATGGGCACATATCAACCATGTGTTCGCAATCTCCCCATTGATTAGTGTATTGTCAACACAAGTGCATTTCAGCTTTAGCCAACGAAGGTAAAACTCTCAAAATGACCAAAAGCCAAACAAAGCCAAACAGGGTCATTTGAGAAGAGCAAAGCATCCAAAACTTGGTCCCCAAAGACATGGGCAATGGCTCGATACAACCAAGTGAAATCACAGCTAGCCCTCAAGAAGAGTCAGAAAAAGGGCTCAACACTGCTAGTAAAACTCAAGATATCAATTGAAACACACAAAGAGAACGTCGAAAAAGACGCTAGACCCTCCAGAAGAGGCAAAGGCTCAACACATCTAGCAAGAACTCCCCCTGGACAAATGCAATCGCTCAAAAGAGTGCAAGAATGTGTCATGATACCAATTAGCTATCAAATAGCTATTCATGCAAATCTCTCCCCTTTGGTGGATGCATTCTCCCCCTTGACACGATCTCTCCCCTTGGATGAAAGGATGAAATGCAATCTCCCCCTTAGGTTGATGAGATGAAATGCGGAAAATTCTCCCCTTGTTGACACATTTGCGAGATTGCAAGATCACATTGAAGTGATGAAACATGTTTTAGTACTCCAGTTAAATTAGTCTAATAAATTTCTAATCTTAAGGGCAAAAACTATAGGAAAGAGCCGTGCACTTGGAAACACATTATACAAAGGTTAGGAACTAGGTAGGCATCCACTATTATTCCCTGTTTGATGAAAAATTAGTTTTAACCTTTTCAAATTCACTGCATCACTATTTAACCTTTTCAAATTCACTGCATCACTATTGATATGTTTGATTTAACAATGCTCCTATAGGAACACCTTTCCTTTTCACATATGCCAATTTCAGTCTCACAGAACCTCTTTTAATATCTATAAAATCGTGTGCGGTGATGCTTTGATTCATTGACTTTTCAATCAGTTTTCTAACACCGGCAACATTTTCCTTGAGACCCTTTTCTTCAACAAAGTTGTTTGCATTATAATTCCTTACATATATATATATATATATATATATATATATATATATATATATATATATATATATATATATGCTTGTTGGGATCCTAGGAGGGATTCTTAGAGAGTAGCATTTGTTTTTTTATCAGAAAATGTGTGAGTAGTTCAAGATAGCAAGTTTCTTTTAGTAATCAGCTATAGATAATTAACTTTCAAGAACTTCCAATCTGTCAAAACTTTGGAAAGGGGCAAAAAACAAAGAGGATCCAAATAGATTACTCAGCTACTTGTCCACCTAATTAAATGATTAGCTTCGCAAGTAAGAATCTCTATTGTCTGCCTCTTCAAATTTTGTAGTACTGTTGGGGATATTACCTCGGCATATCCCCAGGGACTTTACAGGCCGACCGACAAGAAGACGTCCTAGCTCGCGAGGCCTTACGGCACGCGACCAGCCCGTCGTGCTCGCCAAGCACTCTGAAGAAGTCTTGCTCGCCAAAAAAGATCTTAGTAGATATACTCGGATCCCTTGCTTTAAGGGACCGATCATAATCATTTAGGATATGGAACTGTAACCCTGCTCCCCGGCTATATAAGGCGAGCAAGGACCCCCTCCAAAATCTCTCTCTCAGATCCCATCTACACCTCATGTAACCTGATACTCATATCAATCCAGCCACCAGAACACAGGACGTAGTGTATTACGACGATTTGCCGGCCTGAACCTGTATAAATCGCCGTGTCTACGCTCTCTGTGTTACGCTTGATCGTCGTTGCCACACCTCCGCCTACAATCTACTACCGTAGGGTACCCCCTAGGTAGACTACGACGCATATTTCATCGACAGTTGGCGCGCCAGGTAGGGGGTGTGTGCATCGACTCTATGGCTCATCAAGCGGTTACCTTTCACGGATCCATGGTCATCCCCGCGGGCGGCGCCACCCTCTAGATTGGATCTATGGTCTGGACTATGCATGGCACCGTCTCCGTCTCTGAAACCACGGAACCCGCATGACTTCTCATGCCGAACTCTTCCTCAATCGAAGATCTAACCACCAAGATGGCTCAAAGCACTCCAGATCCCGTTGCTCCTGACGACCTTGCGAGTGTTGTCGACCAGGTTGATGAAGACCTTGCTGAATGTCTCGGCCTCATCAGCGCTGCTCGCCGCCGCCTCCATTTGTATGCGTTGACCGCACAAAAGAAGATCACCCCGGAAGCGCCACAACATCATTCCACACCCGATTTCGTAAGCCAGGGCACCGGGCGAAGACGCCGATGCGGTAATAGCCATAAAGAGGTCCTCTACGGCCCCTGCCCTCTTCACGGGCAAGGAGAACACACCATGCGGGAGTGCATCGCCCTAAAGGAGGCCATCCAAAGCAAGGTGGACGCGAAGCTAGCAGACAACAACCCGGCAAAAGGAGGCATGACAGGGGCTCCGACTGCCAGCTTCACGAAGGCCGCGCACATCTTTCCTATATTCAGTGGACACCCAAGTGGTAACGGTAAGCGCCGCCGAGCTTTTTCTAACAGCAACAACGTTCATGTCCCTTCCCCAGATTGGACGAAGCAGCGGATCGATTTCTCAAGGAACGATCACCAAATGCATCATGACTACCCTGGTCGCTTCCCCCTGGTCGTCAGCGCAGCAGTATCGACCAACTTCTTCAAAAAGATACTAGTCGATGGAGGCAGTTCCCTCAACATCATCTTCCCAAGCACGCTCCAACGACTCGAATTCCGGGAAAGCAGTCTCTGCCCGGTGAACTTCTCCATCCACGGCATAATCCCTGGCGAAAGCTCGAAGCCGTCTGGGCAGATCACTCTCCTAGTGCGATTCAGGTCCGATCACCTAGTCCGCGAGGAACCTATTGATTTCGTGGTCGCCGACTTTGATACCCCATACGACGCCATCCTCGGACGACCTGCGCTCTCGAGGCTCATGGCGATACCGCACTACACCTACTTGGTGCTCAAGATACCAACACCACGAGGAGTCATTTGTCTCTACTCTGATCTTCAGGTCGCCTACAAATGTGAGCAAGAAACAATCAAGGATGCGACCAGGCGAGAGCAACAACGTGGCACCCAAATCTGCCTGTCCGATGCGGCCAAGCCATAGGCAGGGGACTTCAACATCCCAGAGCCCCCGACCATGCGCGCCTCGAAGAAATCCAAGGAAACGAAGATGGTGGCCCTGGACGACGACGACCCTGAGAAGACCGTCGTGATCGACGCAGACCTTGACCCTGAACAAGAAAGCGCGCTCGTCAGCTTCCTGCGGCGCAACATCAACATCTTCGCCTGAAAACCGGCGGACATGCCAGGAGTCCCCCGCGACCGCGCCGAGCACTCCCTGAACGTGGTCGAAGGGGCCAAACCGACTCGCCAGAAGCTTAGAAGGTTTGCGCCGGACCGCAAAGAGTCCATTAGAGCTGAAATAACCCGGCTCCTAGCTGCATGGTTCATTAAAGAAGTAAACCATCCCGATTGGCTTGCCAATCCAGTGCTTGTAAGAAAGAAGAATAATGAATGGAGAATGTGTGTCGACTATACGAGTCTCAACAAGCACTGCCCCCCTGACCCTTTCCCTCTCCCGTGCTTCGACGAAGTCATTGACTCCACCGCTGGATGTGAACTCCTCTCCTTCCTCGACTGTTACTCCGGCTACCACCAAATAGCACTGAAGGTGGAAGACCAAATAAAAACGTCACTCATAACTCCTTTTGGCGCCTACTGCTACACAACAATGTCCTTCGAGTTAAAAACGCCGGTGCCACGTACCAGCATGCTATACAAGAATTCTTGAAGGAACTTATCCCAGGCAAGGTCGAAGCCTACGTAGACGACGTAGTCATAAAAATGCACTTCACAGAGACATGGATCGCCGACATAGAGGCAACCTTCAAGGCCCTCAACCAATTCAGGTGGAAGCTAAACCCAAAGAAATGCATCTTCGGAGCATCGTTAGGAAACCTGCTGGGCAACATCGTCAGCCGATCTAGCATTCGGGCCAATCCGAAAAAACTACCGCAATTCTTTAAATGAAGCCTCCGTCCAACATCAAAGATGTACAGAAACTCGCTGGGTGCATGGCTTCCCTAAATTACTTCATCTCTCGCCTCGGTGAATAAGGCCTTCCGTTCTTCGGACTCCTGAAGGGCGGATAGAAGTTCGAATGGAACGACGAGGCGAATCGCGCATTCGCCGACCTCAAGCGGTACCTCACCGAACCACCCGTCCTTGTCGCACCAAAGGAAGACAAACCAATGTTACTTTACATCGCCGCCACCAACCGAGTCTTTAGCACCGTCATGGCGGTCGAACGTGTATACCTGGTCCAGCGACCATGGTATTTTGTATGCGAGGTACTGAATGAGTCAAAGACAAGATATCCTCAAGTCCAGAAGCTGTTATACGCAATACTCATCACCACACGCAAGCTCCGGCACTATTTTCAACGACCAACTAAGGTGGCAGTCGTCACCAAGTTCCCGTTAGGCGACATTTTGTGCAACAAGGATGCTATAGGATGAATAATCAAATGGGCGGTGGAATTAGGAACGTTCAATATAGCTTTCCAGGGGCGACATACAATCAAATCCCAAGCACTCGCTGATTTTATTGCCGGATGGACCGACATCCAGGTCCCACTGAACGCCGATGCCCCCGAGCATTGGACTCTATTCTTCGACGGCTCACTATCCATTCATGGAGCAGGCGCCGGTCTCCTATTCATATTGTCGTCCGGAGATAAGCTTCGCTACGTCCTGCGACTACTATTCCTGGTATCCAACAACGCGACCGAATACGAGGCGGCACTTCACGGGCTCCGCATCGCAAGTGAACTCGGCATAAAGCGCATCATCGTCAACGGCGACTCGGTCCTAGTGATCAACCAGCTCAACAAAGAATGGAAGTGCTCCAACGAGAAGATGGACGCATATTGTGCTGCCATCCAAAAATTAGAAGGCAAGTTCTTCGGGATCGAATATCACTACGTTCTGCGTGATCGAAACCAGGCAGCAGATGAAATGTCCAAACTAGGATCATCACGGTCTCCCATCCCGCGCGGGAATTTTTGTCCAAGACCTACGTGAGCCATCAATCGTAGATGAACATGAAGCTCTACCTGATGACGTACCACCACCACAAGCTAACACGTTGGTCGCCGCAAGCACCAGCTGACCATTCGACTGGCGAGACGATTTTGTCCAGTATCTCTCCAACAACGTGGTGCCATCAGATGAGACAGAAGCGGAGCGACTAACCCGCAGAGCTCACAACTACGTCCTCGTTGATGGTACGCTGATGAGGAAGAACTCCAAGTTTGAAGCACTACAAAAATGTGTCTCCAAGGAAGATGGCGCGGCGATCCTACAAGACATTCACGCCGGCACATGTGGGAATCATGCTGCCGCAAAAACGCTGGTACGAAAAGCTTTCCGAGCAGGGTTCTATTGGCCCACAGCGGTCGCCGACGCAGAGCAAATGGTGCGAACCTGCAAAGGGTGCCAATTCTTCGCCAAGCAAACTCACCTCTCCGCCCAGGAACTCCAAATAATACCAGCCTCCTCGCCCTTTGCTTGTTGGGGTCTTGATATGCTCGGCCCTTTCCGACCAGCACCGGCAAACTTCAAGTGGATCTACGTTGCCGTCGACAAATTCTCCAAGTGGATCGAGGTCAAGCTGATCACTAAAGCCTCGGCTGGGAGCGCAGTCACCTTCATTGACGAAATGATACACCGATTCGGCGTACCAAATTCAATCATCACCGACCTGGGGTCAAATTTCACCGGAAACCTTTTTTGGGATTTCTACGAGGACAACGGAATACTAGTCAAATACGTCTCCGTCGCCCACCCTAGAGCAAATGGCTAGGCCGAACGCGCGAATGGAATGATACTAGACGCACTCAAGAAAAGGTTATATCAGGAGGAAGAAAAGAACGCAGGTCGCTGGCTGCACGAATTGCCCGCGGTGCTTTGGGGACTACGTACACAACCTAGTCGTAACACCGGCGTCTCCCCGTACTTCATGGTTTTTGGCTTCGAAGTTGTAATGCCAACCGACGTCGCCTTCGGTTCTCCGTGGGTAGAATAATACGGCGAAGAGACATCCGACCAGGCTCGAATCGACAACATTGATCGTCTCGAAGAGCAGAGACTAACCTCATGCGTACGCACGCCCAAATACCTAGAAGGCATTCGCCGATATTACAACCGCAATGTCAATTACAGATCATTCACCGTAGGAGAACTCGTCCTCAAGAGGAAACTCAAGACTGAAGGCATGCATAAGCTTTCTTCACATTGGGAAGGCCCCTACATCGTCAAAGAAGTCACCCGACCAGGGTCCTATCAGCTTGCAGACCAAGAAGGCGTCGACGTACCTAACTCATGGAGCATAGAGCACCTTAGGCGCTTCTACGCCTGACATACTTGTATTATGTATCTCGCCTATATCAATAAAAGTTCGACATTTTGCCCCTATACCTTCTTCACTTCAATGACCTCTACAAAATGCCTACGACGTTCGACGACTTCTACAAAACGCCTACGACGTTCGAAGACCTCTACAAAATGCCTACGGTGTTCGACAACTTCTACAAAATGCATACGGTGTTCGACGACCTCTCCAAAACACTCCCACAGTGTTCGACGACCTCTCCAAAAACGCAATGGGGCATTTCTCCAAACAGCTTGGCCATAACCAGAAAGCACCCGAAGCTGGTCTGTCAATGAGTCATAGCGAATAGAAGTAGCTACCCTAAGCGCTACGACTACATTGACAGACCTCCCAAATGATATTTCCCCAGAAACCGGGCGATATCATTTGGGTCGGGAGCCATGAGATTATGTGCCTAGAATCTATATACGACCACGGTACGGTCGACGACTCTACAAGCAGCATGGCTTTTCGCCCAGCGTCTGCAGGAACGGTCTCCACAGGCCCTGGTCACGCCACAATCGAGCCTCTCGGAAAAAGGCCCTGTCTCTGGCATCTCCCTAAGCATGCATGAGCTGCTCGCCCTCTGCGCCGCGGGTTGCCAGCAGCGTGCCTCCTTGGGAGTCCTTATGTATCCTACGCGTGCAGTGGCGCTAGCCCTATGATCTGGACCATTTGAGACCCAAGGCCGAACGATTCATCGCTATGGCTCACGACTCAACTGGCACGAAAGGAAATACAAGTGAAATAAAAGCTCACCGCCCGGATAAACAAAGCTTTGATACATTTCACTTACACGTCCACACAAACCTTGTATTATATACAAATGATGGCTACCTCGTAGCAAAAAACTCCATGTCAGCAAGTAGATCCCTAGCAACCGCGTCCGCCTCCACCTCCAAACGACCCACATCCAACTCTGAAGTACCCGCTGTGTAACCACTCCGTACCCTCTGCAGATCGACTCGTGGGTAGTGCGACCGCAGCATCGCAAGCCCATGGGAGAGCATCTCCTATGCCGCCAACGACGTAAACGACTTGAAGCGCCCATAGAATCCTCGCGTCCTCGACAAAGCGTTAGCAATAGCCTCCTCCGACGGAGGAGAGGAGACAAAAGTAACATTGTCCACGCAGGTCATCACCGCCCCGACCTCTTCAATTAGGCTCCAAAACCGACTGCGCCCGGCAACAACTTCGGCGTCCAGTTCTACAAACGTCAAAGGACATAAACACAACGACTCCGGGAACCAAACAAGATATCAGAGTTAACCTTTCTTCGCCTTTGATAGTTGGTCACGTAGACTCAAGTTGTCACGTTCTTTCTCCAAAAGGGCCTTCTCCAGCTCACGCGTTCGTGCACGGGATACCTCCAAAGACTCCTCCAAAGACAGGATCTGAAGCTTGCGTTCCCGACTCGTTCTCAGCAACGCCTGTAAAATCGTGGTTAAGCCTGCGATTGATCAAAGAAAAAGGAAGCCTACGACTCACCTTCACATTATCCAAGACGTTCTTATCACAATCAGAACCCTCATCATCAGTGAAACCCTCCCGCGAGTGGGGCAGTTCCACAAAGTCGTCTTCAACAACAGAAGCTCGCCTCTGCCCCTTCCTTGAATGAGAGCCAAACGTCAGCGGCACACCATCATCTTCAGAAACCGCCTCAAAACCAGAAGGAACCCCAGGGTCTCCTGAAGAATCCAAGTCACCGCCAAGTCTCAGGTGATCCGTAGTCCAGGGTTCCGACCTCAACGGCTCCGGATCAGCAATAACCGTCTCTGCCCTGGGCAGACCCTCGCCGACCAAACCCTTGTCAAAAGCCTCCGACGCGACACCGCACAATGATCCAGCCCCATTAGGTGGTACCATACCATAAATCACAAATCATCCAAAATCCACACGTCAAGAAAGATAATCACCTGACATGCACCTTCCGAGGGAGAGTCCGGCCACCCTAGGTGACTTCGAAGAACCGGCCACCCCTGAGGTCCTCATTTCGGAGTACGCGCCGAGCGGGACGTCTTCATCCCCAATTAAAGCATCACACCCCCGGGTTGGCGGAGGTGGAAATTCATCAGAATGACCGGAACCACTCGGCTCCGTAGTATCACCACCCGCCGGAGGCATACAAAACTCTGGCAACACACCAGGGGCCGGCAACAGGGCGAAATAAGAGGCGCAGTCTTCATGAATCTACACAACCGAGAACGTATGTAAACACGATGAGCGCCACAACAATACAATGCAAGACAAAGCTGCAGATAACAAAACCTGAGGAGGAGGACAACGAAGGGAAAAGGCCTCCCTCGGATGATGCAGTGAAGAACGCTTTGAAAGATCAAAGATATAGTTCAAACGCCTATCAGCAGCAGCCGAGTCGATACTTTCAGGCGCCTCCTGAGTACTGTCACCTTTACCAGTATATTTAAAGGCTGGATGCTCCCTATTTTTGCAAGGCTGACATCTCCTAGCGATGAAACTACACGCAACCCGCACACCGTCAAGGGTACGGCGATCGAGCAACTTCAGCAGCAATTTCACCTTATCCAAACCAGCCTCGGACGGCAGCTCCGACCAGATTTCCAGAACCGTGGGCACCAACGCGGGGTCACATGGTGCGTAGGGATCTTCTTGATGAACATAAAACCACCTCGACTTGTGCCCAACAAATTTGGAATGCAGCGGCATTGAGATGTACTCACTAGACATGCCATCCCTGAGTTGAAGGTACACTGAACTGATAACACCAGATGACCCAGTCCCATTCGTCTTCAAACGGAAGAAGTATCGGAACAAATCAAAATGAGGATAGATCCCAATAAACGCCTCGTACATGTGGATAAATGTCGCAATGTGCACAATCGAGTTTGGATTCAGGTTGTAGAGCGAGATATCATAATACCGTACAAGACCACGAAGGAAAGGATGGACCGGAACCCCGAAACCACACCAGAAGAAAGGCTCGAACACCACAAGCTCACCCGTATTTGCGTCGGAAACAACTCGCCGAACGCCGGCTGCCATCCGCCGGCCTCCTTATCCGGAAGTAGACCACCGAAAACAAGAGCATTAATATCATCTTCCTTTAGGGTGCTCGGAGTCCAATGCTCCGCCCAGGGCGGCACCACCAGCTCCTCAACTCTAACATTTGGGGACGACGATGTAGAAGCTCTCCTAGCCACCGACGACGACCTCGTGCCCGCACCCGCTGCTGCGGATAGCTTCGCAACACTACCCTTCTTCAGCGCCATCACTAGCAAGCAGAGTAGTCAAGCACCGAGACAGAGGACGAATCAAAGAAGCGACGGAAGAAATGCTGGGAAAGTTATGGTGAAAGACAAAAAGCTTTTGCCGCAATAGCAGAATGGAAACCACCGCCGCCGCTAAGCCTGCCCTTTATACCAAGCGGTGCGGCGCTTCCACTTCCAGGGTTTTTGGGAAGCCGCAATGATTGAATACGGAACTGCCACGCCCACCTTCCACGTTGGGACTTGGGCCACTGACTGCGCGGTTAATTCGGCCCATTTACTTCCTTTCCGTTCTCCATTACATATTACTTCTAGTTAATTCCCCAATTTACGGCTAATGATTTCTGAAATACGACTAACACCACAGTCCCGGGGACTGGACGTGCAACCTTATTATGATTTCTTTTCTGCAGCTACAGTAACATGGAAACAGTAGACTGGTCAACAAAGTGAGACAAAATTGGCCGCCAACAATGATACTCGGGGACTTCGTCGATGGCGACCATGACTCAGCTGCCTGGACGCATAC
Organism: Microstegium vimineum; assembly: GCA_022036555.1. NCBI lineage: Eukaryota > Viridiplantae > Streptophyta > Magnoliopsida > Poales > Poaceae > Microstegium > Microstegium vimineum. The sequence continues at coordinate 34,231,017 of CM039134.1, forward strand.
CCGACCAGGCTCGGGGACTTCGTCCAGTTTACACCGAGCAAGGCTCGGGGACTGCGCCCACGACACAGAAGGGCGGCGCGAAGCAGGACAACACTCGGGGACTGACGCCCGGGGACTACGAATCAAGCAACATGATCCTGATACAAGAAGCTTCCAGTTTCTTACATCAGGCTCGGGGACTATGGGTATTCGCAGTCGTTTCTTACTAAACTCATATTTAAGTTTTCAAATTTTCAATATATGATCTTGATACAAGAAGCTTCCAGTTTCTTACACCAGGCCCGGGGACTACGGTTATTCGCAGTCGTTTTATACAAAACTCATGCTTCAATCTTTAGTTAAATACCTTATGGATCTTTTTATAAAGCCTGGCACCACGTGCATACTTCACCTGCTACCATGCTCGGGGACTAAGTGGGTACACTTCACCTAGCGGCTGATTTTCTTCTTGACAAAGCTCTGTTGTTTTTGTTTTTGCAGAGCCTAAGTAGGTACACTTCATCAGGAAAGGACTTTTCAAAAGTTTTTTCTTCTTCAGCACGTCACATCCTTCCAACGAGCTACCGCAACATCCGACGAGGCGACCAGCTCGCACATCAAGCTACGACGCTCTCGACCAGCCCGACCTGGTCGGGAGGCTTCTCCGAGCAGCGCCTCGACCAGGTAGCCTGGTCGGGACTCCACGATGATCACTCCGCATGATGGTGACCAGCTGAACACCTCCAAGGATGACGCTGCGGGCTCACCAGAAGAATACAACGTGCTCGGAGACTTGTTGGGGATATTACCTCGGCATATCCCTAGGAACCTTATGGGCCTACCGACCAGAAGACATCCCAGCTCGCGAGGCCTTGCGGCACGCGACCAACCCGTCGTGCTCGCCAAGGACTCTGAAGAAGTCTTGCTCGCCAAGGAAGATCCTAGTAGATATACTCGGATCCCTTGCTTTAAGGGACCGATCGTAATCTGTTAGGATATGAAAACTGTAACCCTGCTCCCCGGCTATATAAGGCGAGCATGGACCCCCTCCAAAATCTCTCTCTTAGATCTCATCTACACCTCGTGTAACCTGATACTCATATCAATCCAGCCACCAGAACATAGGACGTAGGGTATTACGGCGATTTGGCGGCCTGAACCTGTATATAAATCGCCGTGTCTACGCTCTCTGTGTTACGCTTGATCGCCGTCGCCACACCTCCGCCTACAATCTACTACCGTAGGGTACCCCCTAGGTAGACTGCGACGCATATTTCGTCGACAAGTACTTAGATATATGTGTGCTTTCAGATTTGGATTTTCAGTTAATATGAAGCTCTGTTGGGGACATAATATTGTTAGTTAATATGAAGGTCTATTGCTAACATGAGACTATTAGTCCATACGCTGAGTTAAATAATAATGAATCTATGGTCATCATAATTTGGCATCAAGTATTATCCTCTGCACTTATGATAATTGCAGCTGATTTTGATGGCATTAAGTATTTTGAGATGGAAGGGCGGCCCTGGTGCAAGCGGTAGAGCTTTACCGCCTGTGACCAAGAGGTCTAGGGTTCGAGCCCCAACCTCTGTAAACATTTGTGCGGGAAAGGCTTGCGGGCTATTTCCCTTCCCCAGACCCCGCAGTGCGGGAGCCTACGGTACTGGGTACGCCCCCCTTTTTTTTAAGTATTTTGAGATGAGATATACACTATTCAAATCATGAGCTGATTAGCTCTATTTTGAATCTTTCAGATAAGGGAGGATATCAGAAAGGGTCTCCATGTTGAGAGTTTGATGGAACATGAAATCACAAATGCTCGAGAAGTGCTGCAACAACTTATTGAGGTTGATTGATAGAATAATTTCATTTTTATTTTTGCCTTATCCTGAGGTTTGTCTCTGCAGCTATAATACGTCTATGGTTCTGAACAAAGTCCATTTGCCTGCAGCTCCAAGAACCTTACAGCAGTCAGGTCACCACAAATAAGATTGGTCTTTGTCTCCATCTAAGGAATCAACGATACACACACATATATATGAGCTACCTGGGAGATTATGTTCAAGGCTGAAATAGTGTCATCCTTGTAGTTTAGATGTGTTCTTCACACATGTGCATCCCTGAAATGACGGCGTGGCGTTAGCACGGGTAACTTGAAGGAACTGGAAAGAGATAGTGAACGATTGGGTGTGCCTGTACAATTCTTTGGTGACAACAACGCCTCGGTTATGAGTATGTCACTATGCAGAGTTTTACTGTCTCTTTGGCTGAAGATTTTTTAGAGATTTTTTTTATATTGTTCTTGATAATCCTGACGGGTGAAAATCGGTTCCTTTGATGATAGCAGCAGATGGTAACTCCCCTGTCTGTAGAAAGCTTCTTTCTGGTATGAAGCATTATGCCTGGAATAATCCATGCTCTGTTATTCCCCTGTTAGTTTGCCAAACGATCACAACTCTTAAAAGGGTGATTATCCCTGCTTTTCTCATGCTAAGTAAACTACTGGCAGTAACAGATAACAGATTGTCCAATGACAGTAGCAATTATCTATGGTGACACCTCTGTATTTTATTAGAGCCTGTATGTTTACCTTTCCTTGCTATATGTAACAAAGACACCTTCATTGTTCAAGCCTTACAGGGTTCAGTGTTTCGATATTCTCCCAGCCCACAAAGGAATAGTGAGTGCCACATATCATCTTGCTCTCACATAACATTCAGTTTTCGTCTTTTTAATGCAATACAAATGTACTTATGGAGGTATATATGCTTTTTGTTTCTGTAATTTTAGATGGTTAGTGTTTTTAATACAGTATCCAGTATGATTTCACTTCTTTTTTCTGCAATAGTTCAAGTGAATTTTACATGCCAAAATTACTAAATTTATGTGGTTGTATCGGACTACAGGCTATTTGACATTTCCCTCAATTGAAGTTTGATGGCTAAATAGTTTTTCCAAAACTTGAAAATAATAGGTTGGGAAAATACACATTTACGTATATTTCCAGCCAATGCATGTATCAAGTGCTAATATATTTTTTGAAGTAACACATATCTCCTGTGTTTTGAGAAGCAACTATGCAGAGTATCTTGGCATGGGACACAATTTGTGGTCATTTTTTTATTTTGTGAAGTAAATAGAAAATAACATTTTTTAAAAGAAAAAAAGCTCGCTGACTTTTAATTTGTGCCATATTTTTTCTTGGTTCCGTACGAAATCAAATATATGGTTTACACAATCAATCTTAGCCTTGAATATGGTCAAGCCGCAATGCTTCTTGCCATTGATATGTGGATTAATGTCAGATTGCTCAACTTCTTACTTTCTGTGACTTCAATGTCAGATTGCTCAATATCTTAATGGCACAAATAACACATTTATAGCTCACTATAGTTCTGAAATATACTACTTAAAATGCCTCTCTGGATGATTTGTTTGCCATGAAGGAAATCCCCATTTGAATCATTTGGAGATCCATTTAGTTTAAGTCATAGGAGAGCTAGTCATCCAGAGCCATAAACTCTAGTTCATCTAGAGCAATTCCTAGTTCATACCATAGCCTAGTTAGATTCGAGAGTAGAGGAAGTCAAGATTCAATCTTGGACTCCCAACGTTGTCAAGAGATTGAAGTCTGATATAGTTCTTATTCTCTTATTCTCTTTTAGTATTTATCTGCAGTTGTATGATATTTATAGGCAACATTATTCTTCATTAATATGTTCTTGTTTACTTTGTTTATTGTCTACGTTAATATATCTAGTATAGTTAGTTTGCTATTGAGTTCATGCACATGTTCGTATAGCGCTCATTTATTTGATCATATGGCGAGTGGTAGACAGTATGAAGGCGTGGTGCTTAGATACATTGTTTATCTGCGGATGCCACCAGTTGTGCCGGGTCGTGGGGTAGATAGTGGATGTGACGGGTCCATTGAGTCCTTTGTAGGCCTCCCCTCGTATAATGGTTTGGTAGGGAAAAATTGTCAGGTTGAGGATATCTTGTTATATCTGAGGTTTCTAAACTCAACTCATCCTGTTCATGACCCTATTGTGGTTGAGAATATTAGTAGTATTATTTAACAATGATTACTAGATGTGCATGCACTAACTAGCGTAGCTTTGACGGTAGCTAGAATACTTAGGATGTTATTTCTTTATTACTTGTACTAACATCATGCCCGTGCGTTGCTACGAGATAATAAAACTTTTATACTAAGAACACATATATCACATCATAATATTATAAAATTTAATATATACGTTAAAATAACAAATCCGAAAAAAAATTAAGTTCATAATATTAACATAGTCGTGAACAACACATAGTCTTAGTTTGTTCTATTTAGTTGTAGGAGATAGGAGATATTGGTTGTTCGGTTTTAGGAGTGCGCGAGATTTATTTTTTTGCCTCCGCAAATCAACCAATATTCATTTATCAATAATAATTTACCTGTGTTTTGTTATTTGAAATACATCTCTGTACAATATAATAACCCGAACATAATTAATAGGATTCGCTTTCATCGATAGATTGCGACACAACCATAGTTTTCATCCCAACAGCATTCACGGTCGCCGCGGCGAGCTCTCATGCCTCGAGCTTGGACACCCCCACCGTGCCCGTGTCATTGTTGAACACGAACATGTGGCTATTGCTCGTCTCCGCGTGCTCTGGTTACACTCGAGCCGTGATGCACATCCGCCCTTCAGCTCCGAAGCTCTCTACCACTGAGTGATCAATATGTGTAAATTCCAAACAAACTATTCAATTTCGCTAAAAACCATGCAAACGAATTGCTAAAAAATACACGCACCAAGGTTCTCAGCGTGATGCTCTGGTGCTCTTCAACATCGATGTCCACAAATCCTCCGTACATCGGCTTGTACACGCCTGTCCTCGTGGACGACCTCGTCAGGTCGGTGCACATGAGAAGCCTGTGCCTGCCATCGTGCCGCCCCCTGAACACCCGGAAGAAGACGGCGGTGTTCTCCCGCAGGTCGCCGGAGGCCTTCACCGGTAGACCGAACAGACCGACGCCGCCGGGCACCGAGGCGCCCTTCTCCCCGCACAACTTATGCGGATCCAGCAGCCAGTTAGCTTCCAACGCCTCAGCCTCCGCCAGGCTCGGCACTTTGAACGCGACCTCCATGTCTGCCTGCTGCGACCCCGTGACACCGCCGATGATCTCGTTCATGCCTCCGGCGCTCAGCACCGTGCCGCGGCATAGCCAGACGCGGCACCTCCGCAGCATCTCGATCTCCTCCACCGGCCACTGCCGCAGCTGCTTTCCGTCCTCGTCCAACCATAGCTTCCTCAGGACTGTCTGCGTAGGGAGCGGTGCGTGAGTAAGTGTGTCACAGACTGGTCGGAGAAAGCAAGGAAGCATGGGCGCCGGCGGGGGACCTGAACGCCGGACCAGCTCTTGGCGACGTCGTCGGCCTGGCTGTCGGACTCGTTGGCCCACGCCCATAGCATGCGCCGCCCGTGGCGGGCACTCCACCATGCCCACGGCGCGCGAGGCGTGCAGCGGCGCGGCAGCGAGGGCGCGCTCCCAGCGGAGGAAGTCGCATTGCAGTACATGAGCGTACAGGCCACGCCGCAGACCTCGGCGGACACCGCGACGCACCATAGCCCGTCGCGGCCGAGCCACGCCGTCGAAGGGTCACGGAACTTGTCGCCAGGGCATAGGCTTTGTTAATTTTTTTCTTTTTTCCCCACATTGTTACTTGATTTGCTTTGTTCTTTGATTTGATTTGCTTCGTTATTAATTTGTCCTGAGAAAGCTACACATGCGTAGGGAACATAGACTTTCTTTCCTTTCCTTTTCTTTCCTTTTCTCGTTTTCTTTCTATCGCATAGGGAAAAATTTGCCTGAATATTTTATTTTCTTTTCTCGTTTTCTTTCTATCGTGTTTTCTTTCCTTCTGTCACGTACGATTGATTTTACGTCCGGCAAATCGCACGTAGGTGGAGGCGCGGACTGCTTTTCTTTCTATCACGTTTTCTTTCCTTCTATCACGTTTTCTTTCCTTCTGTCGCGTACGATTGATTTTACGTCCGGCAAATCGCACGTGGGTGGAGGCGCGAACCGGTTTTCTTTCTATCGTGTTTTCTTTCCTTCTATCGCGTTTTCTTTACTTCTGTCGCATACGATTGATTTTACGTCCGACAAATTGCACGTGGGTGGAGGCACGGACCGAAAAAATGTTGGATGAAGCGGCGGTCTTCCTTTTGTTCTTTTTAGTTGTATATAGGAGATATTATAAATAGAGAGAGAACGACAATCATGGATAGTAGTTTCCTTCTTACTCTTGCATGTAAAATTTTGTAATCTCACTTTCTTCTTCAAATCGAGCATGATCGGTAGTCGCACCGCTTGATGAAAATGATTTCTTTTTTCATATTATTTTGTTGATTGGGTAATTTCCTTGTAGATCATGACGTGCTCCTTTCCTTGTTATATGATGGCAATTCCTTTCCTTTGTTATTGCAATTCCTTTCCTATCTCACGTGCCATGTGTATTTTCTTTTGTGGCATGAGTAATACTTTTCTTTTCTTTTTCTAATTATCACGAGTAATACTATATCTGTAAATAAATTTGTGGAGGTTGACCGCGCGTGCGTGATCTGCGTAGGGCCTGATTGGGTGCGGTGCATGGAGAATCTTGACCCGTGTGGATGGCCTGATTGGCTAAGGATCCTGGGCCCGCGCTTAGGGATGGTTGTGCGGCATTAGCTCCAGAGCCGCATGCATGCCTAGGCAGGACGGCAGGCAGGACAACTCCCCGCAGCGCTCCTATCGCATGCGGAGGCAGAACGACGTGGCGTTTTTTTACTGCACCAAAACCATTCCACTCTTTGTTCTTTTTAGTTGTATAGGAGAGTAGACTGACGCTATTGTAGTGACTAGAATGGTCTATATAACTTTATCCTTATTATTATTATTATTATTATTATTATTATTATTATTATTATTATTATTATTATTATGATGAATAATCTATTTACCCTATATCATATATATTTATTATGTGACTTACCCTTATTTAAGAGTAGAGATCATTGATAGTTAAATCACTTCATTCATTTCATATGCTTATTATCAATACTATAGATTATCAGTTTAACTAGACTTTTCCAGTGATAGAATATAAATGACAACATGGTAATACTCTAGGTAAAATGCTACAATGATATATTAATCTGTCTGCTTGCAGAATCATTATTCTTGACATTTCATTATTATTATTTATTTCTGTCTAGTCACACATTTATAGAATATTACATAAGTACCATAAAATATTCCTAGCTCTATAATTATGGATGACAACCTAGTTCTATGCTTAGGAGTATAAGGGAAAAGATAAGTGGCTAGTTGCTAAAGGCAAGTTAATTATATATCATACATTTTTGGCACCATTGCTAAGAACTCTGTTCTTAGTGATGTCGTTAAGAGATGTCAACAAGCATTTTTGCGCCGTTGTCGGGGAAGGTATTAAAACTTAGGAAGTATTGATAACCATATAAAAATAAATAAAGATCGATTAACTATCAACCTCTTACTCAAACAGGTTTGCCCTTGTTTCTATCTATCTGTGTATCTTATGCAGGGTAAATGAATGCACGGTTTTTCTCTTTCAGATAATTTCACTTCAAATCCAGAGAAACTCCTTCGAAGAAAGCCGAAGCTTGCACAAGTGAGGCATACTAGCAATTCACCATCAGAAACACCCTCAGCTGAAGCTCACTCTTCAAGAGAGGAAGCTCACACATTGGAGGAAGAACAACCAGAAACCAACTTAGCAATTACTTTTGAAGCTATGGCCGAGAAGACGCTGCGCGAGTTCTCTACCCCAACCACTGCCAACATCCGCACGAGACCTGCAGTGAATGTTGAAGATAACGGATTCGAGCTCAAGCCTGCTCTCATCACAATGATTCAAGCAAATCAGTTATGTGGAAAGGCTCATGAAGATGCAAGTGCACACCTACAACACTTTCTAGAAATCTACAACACCTTCATGATCAAAGGAGTATCGAGAGATGCTACCCTACTCCGCCTATTCCCATTTTTACTTTTGGGGAAAGCAAAATAGTGGTTCTACACAAACAAAGAGATCAACACTACATGGGATAAGTGTACCACTACTTTCCTGGCCAAGTTCTTTCCTACATGCAAGACCAATACTCTGCGTGGGAAAATTTCAAGCTTTCAGCAACAACATGATGAATCGTTCGCTGAAGCAAGGGAACGTTTTCAAGATTACATCGTGAGCTGTCCTCATCATGGAATGGAGGATTGACTATTGTTATAGACTTTCTATCACGGACTAGTCACTAGTTCCCGTGAATCTATGGATGTCGCAGCCGGAGGAGCTTTCCTGTCACTTAAGCTCTCCGATGCAACATCACTGTGTGAGAAGATGGCCTCTAATCAGAGCTAGAATGAAGAATGCAATCAACCTCGCAAGAGAGGAGGGGGTATACATCAACTCAAGGAAGCTGACATGGTCACCACCAAGTTAGACCTTATTACGAAAAAGCTTGAAAGTCAAGACATCGAGAAGAGAGATGCCATGCATATCAATGACTCTCGCATGACTTGTGAAGAGTGTGGAGACGTTGGCCATTCAGGAAACAATTGTCCTGAAGTGCATGAGGACGTGAACTTCATCAATAACAACAACAACTATCATCCTCAGTAAGGCCAAGGTTGGAATCAACAAAACCAAGGATGGAATCAGCAACCTCGACAAGGTAATTACCAAGGTAACAATTATAATTTTCTGCCTTTAAGAGAATTAGTTGCTTGTTAGTACAAGTTACTTGAACAAATGTCTAAAAAGGTGGCATCCAATGATAAAGCTTTAGAAAATATAAATACTAGGATGGATACCTTTGCTTCTACAATAAAAAATCAAAATAGTTTCAATAAGATGTTAGAGATACAATTAGCTCAGCTGGTAGCTGTTGTTCCCCCAATGAAGGAAGGTAAGATTCTGGGTCAACCGGAAGATTTAGAAATTGCAAATTTTATCGACATTTTCAATGCAACCAACTACTACACTCAACCCGCTGATGTGAAGTGGATTGACTATTCACTTCCCGAGAAGAAAGGTGACCTAGAGAGGCCTGTCATTCCTATCTCCATAGGATGTCACACCTTCCCAGAAGCTATCTGCGATTTTGGCGCAAGTGTCAACACTATGCGTAAGGTAATTTATGAAAAGATTTTGGGAGATCCCCTGTTGTACACAAACATGCGTTTGCAGCTTGCAGATCAGTCTATCTCTTACCCCGAGGGAGTTCTAGAAGAAGTCATCATCAGAGTGGGACAATCGTATGTTCCAATTGACTTTGTGGTCATGGAAACAGGAGGAGATGAAAGAGCACCAATCATATTGGGCCAACCATTCTTATGCACAACCAAAGCCATCATATATGCGGAGCACGCCAAGATTGTCTTTTCCATAAAAGACAAGAAAGATAAGTTCTCATTCAAAAACTGCATGCTTAACAATCCTGCACTACCACGAAGGAAGTATGAACAAGATCAACCAACAGTACCCAAGAAAAAGAAGAACAATAGTAGAAGAAGGAAGAACAAGCAGAGCCAGATCCCAGAAGGAGCAGTCCATATTATCAACCCAGTCAACACAGAGCACGATCACTTGCTAGTCTCACCATACATAGTCAAGAAGGGAGATCCAGGACTACCAACCATTGAATGCACAATCATGAAGATAGTCTTCCCTTCGACCTTCTGCGACACAGGATCATGGGTCAACATAATATCAAAGGTAGCCTATAATCATTTATTTGAAGGCATACCTTTATATCCAACCTATATGCAGTTGTAGAAGGGAGACTTGACGCACAAATTCCTTGAAGGCATAGCAAAGAACATATCGGTAAAAATTCAAGATTCACATATTCCTATAGACTTTGTAGTACTTGACATGCATGATGAAGAAGAGATGACCATAATCCTAGGGAGACCATTCCTCAACACGACGAATGCCATCATCTTCATTAGATCTGGACAAATCCACTTCAACTTGTCCTATGGAAAGGTATGCTGCAAATTCAATAGTTATGCTAACCATATGCAGCCCAAGAAGCGACGCAACAGAAGGAGACGCCATACCCGCCGTCAAGCAACCCAACCGTTGAAGGATGGCTGGGCAGACTATCCTAGTGAATCACAAGATACGAAGAATAAGAAGAAGCAGCAGAACCTCGCTGGGACGTTGGGACGAGTGGGGATAAGAAATCAAGAAGATGGAGCTACACGCAAAAGAAGAAGCAGAAGAGACACTAGTACAAGCACAACAATGGATGGAGGAGAATAAAGATGCACCACTACACAAGAAGGAATCATCTGAGTCAACCTCAGATGATAAATCTGACAAGTAAGTACTCTCTCTCCTATCTAGTCTTATCGGTAGACTATAAATCTCGTTCCTTTGCCACAAGGTAAAAATGGTAGTTACCTAATTAGTTAATTAAATTATCCTTAGAAATTTATCACCTTTATCTTTCTGCATTTTAAAGAAAAACAAAATAAATATTTATTTATCATTGCATCATAACAATCCTAAGCTCCATGTAAGAGAACTTATGGTACTGCCATAAGGAAACTTACTGTGGTGGCATAAAAATAAATTTTTCCTTGCATTATAAAATAGAAATTTCTAAAAAGGATGAGATATTCAATCCCTGCTGGAATCTATAAAGTTTAAATTAGCTCATTAGAATATTCAATTACTCTTTTGGCTGACTGCTAACCCATTGTCATAATGGAGCCATGAGTTTTATTTGTTCTTGTTGGAGTATAACCATGCAGGATTGAAGGCACTAAGGAGGAGTAAGCCCACCAGAAGGCTACTTCCAAAAGATCATTCAAATGCACCATAGCAAAATCAAGCTTGGGGAGGGCACCCCCAGTTATCAGATAAGTATATCTATACTATTTATAGAGTCTATCTTGTAGTCATTAAATATTAAAAATATGTGAGCACATGAAGTTCACCATAGTATCATAAGAAAACTTAAAATTGCCAAAAATATATGGGCACATGAAGGTCCATGGTTGTTGATTCTTAAGAGTCCTAAATAAATATATATTAGTTAGGGTGTGTGTTTAATTTGTTAGAGTCAATAAAAGCTATGAACTTTAATTTTGTCTTGGAAATGATAAATAGTTGCTCTGCCGTAATCCCTTTTAAGTACCTAGTTTCCAAACTTGACTTCTCCTAAGTTTTGGTTAAAATTACTTTGATTTGAGAATTTACTCTAAACCTGAAACTTGTGGAGGCATATACTTGAACTAAGTCTAGGTAGTTGGGAGATTTGATATGAAGGTTTAGCTCTATTTATCTTACTCCTAGCAATACTAAGTTCTAGTGATTTATCTTTTGAAAATTTAAAATCTTACATGATGAGCTCTTGTATGATATAGTAAAAATTCCTACCAAAGTCATATACATACATTGCATTTAGATTAGGAAGACTCATTCAGGCTACTTGTCTTTGTATTGAGTGTTGTCAACCTTTAGACCCTATGAAGAGTCTCGTCATGCTTTTGAATCAAGATCACATACACACGACCCAAATATGCACTACTCTCCACTGGAGTAGGCGCAACAACATGCCATTCATCCACCAAAAAAAGGTCTCACTCTTACACTGAGAGTAACCACTACCAAAAATATTCATTCCATATTCCATTCATCCAATAAATGCTCCAATTCTTGTTATATTCTCTCAGCAGTTTTTCTTGGTAATAGAGATATGAGCTATGCAAAAGCTATCTAAAAAAAGAAAAAAAGAAAGAGAGAAGAATTAAAAATAGACAAGTGTCCAACGCACCTCTCAGAAAAAATAAATAAATAAGATAGCTCATACTCTCTAGCCATGTTATTCAAAATTCCAAAATCCAAAAGAGAGAGATTTATGCCAAGGAGCAAAGTAGAATTAGGTTATCACCATCATCAACATTACCATCATCATCACCATTATATATCCACCATATCCATACACCTGCACATCTTGACTTGATTGTATGACTTGACTCTCTGTGGATCTATTGTTTGACTTTACAATATATACAAAGTAAGTATGCTAACCTTGTTAAGCTATTCCTATGAACTCCACTATATTTACTAGTGTAGGAAGGCATGACATTATTAATGTCTCAGTGAGATCCACAAATACCACATACATAAGAGACTTGAGGGTGTCATACAATTAAGCTCTGAGTTTTATTTCGAAAACTTTGCAAACCCAGAATTTTGGTAGAGTGAAGAGTTTGAGACATAGTGCCTGACTCGATTACTCTGTGTTTCGATTGCTCAAGACCCAAGTGATAGTAAAAGTCCCATAGTTAAAGGTAATACGTGTGAGTTCGAAAGTGAGAGTAATTTTTTCTAAATTCTTAGAAGAATTTTTGTTTGAAAACATGTGAACTTATGAGGTGTGAAAGCATTGCAACAACTCCTAATCCAAGTTTATTAGGAAGGCTTTGCTTAGGGACTAGCAAAGGGTAAGCTTGGGGGAGCTTGTTGACGGTCCTTAGCGTCAACTCTATAAGCAATTCTAAATTAAATAAATGGATCAATCAAATATAATATCTAGAAATATAGGGATTTAATTAACAATTTCCACGAGTTTTGGTGTTTCATTATTTTCTAGGGACTATTCCAGAAAAGAGAATAAAGGAAAGCAAATCAGAAAAGATATGGAATAAATCCAGCGGAGAAACACCTACCATTGTACTCAAGGAGGATCCCGCAAACACTGGAGCAAAGCGGGCCCCCAGAGGATGACCTGTGGGGCCGGTAGGCCAGGTGTGGGGCCGGGCGGCCACCCCCTGGGCCCGCTGTCCTCCATCTTCTAGAAGCTTCCTCCATCGCCTTAGAGAAGTCATCTCAGCCCTACGTGAAGTCAGTTTGATCCAACGACTGTCGTGCATCCCACCGGACTATAAATAGGAGGGCATACCCCCCTGAAGGCAATCCCCATTTGAATCATTTGGAGATCCATTCAGTTTATGTCATAGGAGATCTAGTCATCCAGAGCCATAAACCCTAGTTCATCTAGAGCAATTCCTAGTTCATAGCATAGCCTAGTTAGATTCGAGAGTAGAGGAAGTCAAGATTCGATCTTAGACTCCCGACGTTGTCAAGAGATTGGAGTCTGGTATAGTTCTTATTCTCTTATTCTCTTTTAGTATTTATCTGCAATTGTATGATATTTATAGGCAACACTATTCTTCATTAATATGTTCTTGTTTACTTTTTTCATTGTCTACGTTAATATATCTAGTATAGTTAGTTTGCTATTGAGTTCATGCACATGTTCGTATAGCGCTTGTCTATTTGATCATATGGCGAGTGGTAGGCAGTATGTAGGCGTGGTGCTTAGATACATTGCTTATTTGCGGATGCCACCAGTTGTGCCGGGTCGTGAAGTAGATCATGGATGTGATAGATCCATTGAGTCCTTTGTAGGCTTTCTCCCGTACGATGGTTTGGTAGGGAGGAATTGTCAGGTTGAGCATATCTTGTTATACCTGAGGTTTTTGAACTCAACTCATCCTGTTCATGGCCCTATTGTGGTTGGGAATATTGGTAGTATTACTTAACAATGATTACTAGATGTACTTGCACTAACTAGCGTAGCTTTTACGGTAGCTAGAATACTTAGGGTGTTATTTCTTTATTACTTGTATTAGACGACGCTTGTGTAGTGACTAGAATGCTCTAGATAACTTTATCCTTATTATTATTATTATTATTATTATTATTATTATTATTATTATTATTATGATGATGATGACTAATCTATTTACCCTATATCATATATATTTATTATGTGACTTACACATGTTTAAGAGTAGAGATCATTGATAGTTAAATCACTTCATTCATTTCATATGCTTGTTATAAATACTATAGATTATCAGTTTAACTAGACCTTCCTAGTGTAGAATATAAATGACAACCTGGTAATACTCTAGGTAAAATGGTACAATGATATATTAATCTATTCGCTTGCA